>OX422207.1:477423705-478623705 GCA_949130495.1 Sambucus nigra
GTTTCGTTGGGAAAAAAGCGGTTCTTTTAGAGAGAGTGTGAAAATTTCTTGGTGAAAATGTTGTAAATCCTCCCCGAGATTTTTAGGAATTTTCTAAGGATTTTTCAGGGTCTTTTAGTATTTTCTGGGAATTTTTGTAAGAAAATTTAAGGGGGTGCCGGTCGGCATGGTGTGGAGGGTGCCATTCGACAGTGGCATGGGATTTTAAACTACCTCGAGAAGGTAAAAGGTCAGTGCCGATCAATATGTGGGGAGGATTGTATCTGGGGATTTTACCCGGCTGTCCTTGTTGAGGGATGTTTTGCTGGGTAGGGTGATTAACACGGAGGACGGGCTGCAGGTGAGACAAATGGCCCGGTTGTTGATTTTTCTAGTGCTGGGAGAAATTTTGGTGGCATCGAGCGGCGACGTCGTCCACTTATGGTTTTTTCCATACTCGAGGATGTTTTCGAACATCCCTCTCTATGATTAAGGGAGCCTGACTTTGGGGACCCTTTATTTTTCTCTGGATGCATTTAGCCGATGCTACCGGCAGTCTTTCACTGAAGCCACATTTCTACTTGAGGTATTCGTTAATTTGCATATTTTCCTTTCACACATTCACATTTTCCTTATGCGTCTCTTAGAGAGAGGTGGAAGGGTAAGTGAGAGAGAGAGAGCATGTGGGTTCGGGCCGAGTCCCGTTGTTTTTGCTGCTTTTCTTTATTTCCCGCAAGATTGTTGTAAATCAGAAAAATATATATGCAATGCAATGGATTTTTTTTATTATCTTATGTTTAATAATGAATGAATGAATGCATGAACATGTGCTTTTTACTTTGCTGCTGAGACCATAAAATATTTTTGGAAGTTTGAAAGAAAGATGGAAGGGGTTTTTGAAATTCTATTGAGAGTATCGATTTATGTTTTTTATTGAGTTTTCTGATTTTAACAAAAGAGGAAAAATGTAGGTTTCTAAAAATAGGGGGTTGTCGATTGGCAAGAACCTTGTCCTGACTATTGGCAGGTCAGTCCAGTCTAATCAATAAAAGCTTTGATTGGTACCCTCTTCAGCCTTTGGTACCTTGTGGGGAGGGATTTCCTTCGATTTCTACAGGGGTTATGTCTTTTGTTAGGATTTTCAAGTATAAAATGGGGGTAAGGGTGGAGTGTTTTCATCACACCTTCACATTCTATCTTTATTTTTCTATGAGATGGCTCTCCCTGGTAGTGTTGAGTTTGCTGACTACCTCGAGACTTTGGAGGCGATGTGGTCCTAGAACATCGACTATGATTCTTTTAACATGCATCGAGTTTCTTTATGGCGTAATTGGCCCATAGAATGGAACATGCTGATGGCAGCGGTACAATTCTGGTACCCCGAAGACCATGTATTTCTCTTTGCTTGGAAGAAGTCTGCCCGACTTATGAGGAATTTTTTGCCATATTGGAAGAAAATCCTATTGTGGTAGCTGTTATGCCTGAGTTTTCCTAGTCACCCCGGGAGCTGTTGGTTGGACTTCTCCGTGTTTCGCCCTCAACGAGTAGATCCTTGGTTACTAGACGAATGACTTATCTTCTAGCGGTGCTGTGGTTTGTGCATTTGCAGGAGGTTGGTGATGTTGGATACGCCGGAGCCGTCATTCTGGGCCTGGTTTTGAAATTATTGTTGGTGACTGGGGAACTGTTCGTGGAACCACAACTTACAACTATTACATCGTGGATGTTCTACCATCTCAATCCTACGGCGGTGATACTGGCGGAGACTCTGAATGGCCTGGATTCCTGGCAAGAAGGTCATTATGACTTTTTAAGGGGTAGCCATGTGATGCTGTTCATGTGGTTTTCTGAAAGATTCTCCCTGGTGACTCTTCTCAAATATCCTTTGTCGGCTGTACCCAGCTTCTTTTTGTGCCATTTCATTAGTGTTGGTCTAGATATCGAGAGTTGGGAGAACTGGTTTGTGGAGCATGGGGATCTAAATTCGTACTGGTTAGTGCCTTGTTGGGGATAATTGCTGCCTATTCTAGAGCTGGGGGAATACCCGTACGTTCAATTGGTTGGTCTCAGACATACCTCTTTCAATTTCCCTTGGTAGCTTCAGTGCCAATTTGGCTGGGAGTAGATTGTGCCACCTTAGACACTCAATTTTTTTCAGTAGAAGATTTGACAGAGAGTCTGTGCATGCGTCTTCGATCTTTATGGGAGACTCGGCGTCCGTCGACCCGTCCCTCTCAATCTGTTGGGAGAGTTTGGCAAATCCCTGAGGATTATATGAAGTGGTTGTGGAGAAGAGTAGTTAGGAAGATGTTGGAAGTGAAGACTAGACAAGGGTGGCTTGTCTTATCTGATACCATGGAGGGAGGTGTGGTACTTTTTCCCAGGCTGTTTTGAGCTTATCGGTCCATGGAGCGTCAGCGGCACTCTATCCAGGAAGGGGAAGCTTGGGGACTCCAGGATGTAGAGGATGATGGAGCGAGCTCCTCTGGTATTTATGGATAGGACTCTTTGAGATTTTGTTTTTATAATGGGGAATAAATTTGGGAATTTTATTTGTCCTTTTAGAAAGGTAGGGGTGAGGGAGTCATCCAATCCTTTTCTTATGTAATTACACTGTAATCTCTTATTAGTGAAATAAATAAGTTTTTGATCATCCAGTTGTGCCTTTTGATGAATTTTTTATTTTGAATTATCTATACCGATCGCTAAGGCATGCATAATTCTTTTGTTCAAGTACATGTTAGAATGAACTGTCGTTCTTGGAGATAAGAAAATAATAGTTTTTTTAAAGAAAAAAGGGTCGTGCTCATGTAAGATGTATGAGCTGCCTACGTACCTCTGGGGTTTTTGAATTTTTTTAATTTTTTTGAGAATGGTTTTTGCAGAGGATCAGGCCCACGTAGTTCTGGGTAGAGGGAAATAAAGATTTTTTTTCGAATAGTAGGGAGATGAGGAGAGTCGTAGCGCGCCAAGATTTTGAACTAGGGGTAAAATTTCTTGAGACGGTCCAGATTGACTAGACGGGCCATCTCTTCTCCATCTAGGTCGATGAGCATGGTAGCACAGTCGGACAAGATCTTCTTCATAATGTATGGGCCACTCTAATTGGGCTTGAATTTCCCTCTGGGGTTCCAGATCGGCTCTACTATTTCTTTGAGGGCTAGATCCCCTCTCGGACAACGCGGTCCTTGACTCTCTTATTTAATGGATGAGTTATTCGGCGATGGTACCCTTGTATGTGATATAGAGATTTTAATCTCCTTCATTTAGGAGGGTCAACTCGTCAATACGGCTTTGGTACCAGTCTTCTTCGCTGACATTACTTTCAAGCATGATGCGTAACGAGGGTATTTCCATCTCCATGGGTAGGAATGCTTCCATGTCAAAGACTAGAGAGTAAGGGGTAGCCCCAGTAGAGGTTCGGATTGAGGTTCAATATCCCCAGAGGCCGTAAGGGATTCTGTCGGCCCAATCATGACAGATTTTGGTCATCTTACTCATGATGGCTTTGATGTTTTTGTTGGCGTCCTCGACTGCACCATTGGTCTGAGGTCAGTAGGGAGAAGATTTATGTCTCTGAATTCCATACTCGTTGACCATTTCTGTGACTTCTGCCTTGAAATGCAACCCGTTATCTAACACTAGCTCGTGCGATACCCCATATTGGTAGATGATATTTTTCTTGATGAATTTGGCCACTTTCTTGGCATTCAGGATTGCGTAGGACTTAGCTTCGACCCATTTGGTGAAGTTATCATTGGCAACTAGGATGAATTCACGTTCGTTGGAGGCCTTGGGTGTAAATTTTCCTATTATGTCGATGCTTCAGGTGGAGAACGGCCCGGGAGAAGTCATATTGTATAATTCTCGCAGAGGCAGGTGTTGATGGTTGGAGAACTGTTGGCATTTGAGGCATCTCTGGACATAGGCGATGCAATCCTAGATCATGGTGGTCCACTAGTATCCTTGTCAAATGATCTTCTTAGAAAGCATGCGACCGTTTATGCGGGGCCTACATTCCTCACTGTGGATTTTCTACATTATCTCTTTAATGTCAGCCCCCGCGATGCAGTGTAGATGGGTTCCATCGAAGTTTCTCTTGAATAGTGCTTTGTAACAGATGATGTATTGGGCTGCCAGTGTTCGAAGGGTATCTTAATCATTCATATTTGATCCCTTAGGATACCTACCATGCTTGAGGAGGTGCCAGATATCACAGTACCAGTAATTGGCTAGCTCGGGATCTTCTGTGGTGATGAGCTTAATGTGGTAGCAGTGGGTTGGTTTATCTTGCTTTTGAACTAGGAAGGGGGACATTATTATTCCTTCGGGCATGTCAACCATGGAGGCCAATGTATCAAGGGAATCGACTAGGTTAGTTTTTGCTCGAGGTAGGTAATGGAATGTGATGTATTGGAATTGAGAGGCTAGTTCTTTTAAGTGGGCATGGAAGGGTTGCAGTTTTTCATCCTTGACTTTCCATTTTTTGAGCACTTGTCCAATGATGAGGGCGGAGTCCCCGTAGACATCTAGTCATTGAATTCCTTTCTTGAGAGCAACTTTGAGGCCTACCGTACACGCCTCGTATTCAGTCATGTTGTTGGTGGAGGGGAAATTCAACTTGATGGCGATGGGAGTGTGGGAGTTATCTTGGGCAATCAAAATTATCCCAATGCCATATCCCTTTTTGTTGACAGCGCCATCAAAGAACATTTGCCATCATAGGTCATCTTGAGTGGTGTAGAGGATGTTTTCCTCTGGGAATTCGGAGATCCAATTGTCATCTTCTTTTGTGGGGTAGTCAGTGAGGTAGTCATAGATGGATCTTCCTTTAATGGATTTTTGCGTGACATACATAATAGCAAACTCAGCTAGGAGCATCAACCATCGGTCCATTCGACTAAACAAGGCGGGTTTCTCAAGCAGGTACTTTATGGGGTCCATTCGAGATACAAGTTTGATGGGAAAGGTGATTATGTAGTGTCGTAACTTTTAGGAGACCCAGACAAGCGCGACGCATGATTTTCCAAAGCAGTGTAGTTGACTTTGTATCTGACCAATTTGTGACTGGCGTAATAGATGGCTCTTTCTTTGCGGGAGTCTTTAAGGTATTGGGTTAAAAAATCCCCAGCTGCAGTGTCGATTATGGTTAGTGATTAGGCATAAATTCTTCCCATTTATCTCCTTAATTTAGAGGATTTTATCGCTCCGCGAAGTTTAATTCAAGTGGATTTATATCATATCTTTGCTATTGAAAAATTCTAATGAGTGCATCAAGTTTCGTGTGTTCGCCATCTATTTTGAAGGTATCCAGTGTTGTAAGTCGAGTTCCATATCAAAAGCTTAAAATAAACACAAGAAGGCAAGGGTACTACAAAAATTGATAAAAGGGAACTGAACCCAAGGAAGTTAAAACGAACCGAATCCCTCATGGGCAAGGTTTCTATAAAGGATGGTAAAATGAAACCGAACCGAAGTGATGAAAAAAACGAACAGAATCCACCATAGAAAAACTTCCTGTAAAGAGACAAAAAGATGGAACCGAACCGAAGCAAGGAAATAACGAACCTGTCCCATGCTCGAAGAGTTTTCTGTAAGGTCTAAAAAAGATGGAACCGAACCGAACCATTTACCCGAATCGGTTTTGTTCTTGATTTTCCAGACTTATCCACTTGTAAAAAGTAGAGTTTTTCTTGGTTCAAAATCTTGTATTTCGTAGTTAATAAATTGTACTCCTCTCAAACGTAGAAGGGGGGCTTCCAGGTCATTAAGGAAGCTTTGTAATCCATTTTAGAGTATAAGAACAACAAACCCTAGTTACTTTCAAGTTATAATTCAAGTAAAATCATTCTGATTTCTGTTTCAATCTTTTTTCTAGTTACTTGTTCATTACTAATTTCATCTTTCTTCATCTTCATTCATTAGTAAAAATGGTTTCTTTCATTCTAAACCTATTATTTTCAAGTTTTCACATGACCGGCTAGATTTAAAAGGCCGGGATGCATGAACTCAACCTGATGTGGTAGTTGCATGTGTATAAAATTAGTCCTCTAAATTTAATGATTTATTACGACCTTATTGCGTAGAAACACGAAAATTGTAGATCTTTGGATCTCGTTTGCTTCACGGTAATCGGGATGCTTCAGAATGCAATTCTAATGTAACTATCGCAATACCGATTTACTCGTCCTCTGATTAAGTATGGTGTGGTCTTGAACCTCATATACGTAATGCTTGGGAGTACTAAATTTTGGGTCTAATTAATCACTTAAATTTATGATTAGTTTTATATCTGCAATACACTAGGGTTGAAGGATTGTATTCTCGTCCTGTTTTCTTTATCATATAGTGTAAAGTTCTAAGTCAATCATCACTAACATTTTCGGTAATTTATAGGAGTTGCATTCCATTCATACTCTAGTTCATTAAATAGATATTTTCAAAATTGCATTTAGTTGTAGTCAATTCCCAAAACCAATCACCTTTTCCTTTTTCTTTAGAGTCAAAGTTAGGATTTCTTCGTCTGTCCAACGTCGTTACAATTCCGTTGTCCTAGTTCCTTGAGGATCGATACCCGACGTATCGAATTATTACTTGAGCGACAGGATTGCACTTGAGCCTTGAGAGTACGCACTTCTGAGACACATTCTTAGTCACATCAAGTTTTTGACCCCGTTGTTGGGGATTTAGGTAAACTTAGGATTAGATCAAGTCAATCTCAAATTTTGACCAATAAAATTTCCAAAAATCCAAAAAAAAAAAAATAGTAAATTTTTAAAAAGCACAAAAAAATATTCTTCATCATCTCTCATAAGCCCGTTAATGCAAAATTCTGAACTCACTCCAACTCCCCATAATACTCCAACCCACATTCACGAAAACCCGATAGTTGAGTACGACCCTAATAGCCCTCACACTCCTAACGCTCCACAATTTTGGGTTCCACCTCCCACACCGTCACACTCAATCGCAAATAAAACTCCGTTTTCCCTCTTAGGACACACTTCAGAGCGCGCTCCGAGTATACCAAGTGAGGACACAGAGTCTTTGAGTGAGAGAAATATGTCTCAACACGGTAGTGCAGCCTTCGGTGAGGAAGATGCCCCTTATCTCCCTTTGAGAGATGTCTTATATCCCGAGCGCACTGTCACTCCGGGATGCATTTTACTCCCGCATAATGCAGGGCAATTTATCTTGAGGAATGGGATGATCCAGATACTTCCCACTTACCATGGAATGGATTCAGAAAATCCATATGCCCACATCATGGAATTTGAGGAGGCGTGCAAGACTCTCAGTGATCAAACTTGCACAAAAGATGTACTCCGCCTTAAACTCTTTACATTCTCGCTAAAGGATAAGGCTAAGACCTGGCTACGGTCTTTACCTCTAAATTAGATTTCATCATGGAACAAGCTACAATCTAAATTTCTCAAGAAATTCTTTCCTCCGCATCGAACGAACTCCATCAAGGCTCGAATTTCGACAAGTAGAAAATGAGTCGGTCGATCGATGCTTTAAGCGTTTCAATGAGATAATTACTTCCTACCCTCGTGATGGTTTTGATAAAATGCAAATCATTTCCTTTATCCATACTGGGCTGAACATTAATTCCAAGAAACTCGTTAAAACCATGTGCGATGGTCCATTTATCGACTTAGATGCCAACGATGCTGAGCTTCACCTAAGGTCTGTTGCCGAGACTACCCAATCCTAGGATACATCTGACACTAATGCTTAAAATAGAAATCCCCAAGTGACCACCAATCCATCGGCGTCCGTCCTATTTCATATAGAAAATAATTCTATAACGGACAATCGACTCTATGTACTTGAGAAAGGAATGTGAGACCTACCTGAAGTATGTGGAAGAGGACTAACTAGATCCATCCCAAACCCTGTCGAGAAGGTGTGTGCGATTTGTGAGGCGAGTCATTCAACTAAGAAATGCCCGACTATACCCGCCTACAAAGTTATGCTTTAAGAACAAGTAAGTTGTATAGGAGGATTCAAGGGAAATTTAGGTGCACCGAACGGGAATTCTTACAACCCTTTATGGAAAAACCATCTTATTTTTAGATATGGGCAACAACATGGGGCAATGAATCGTAATTCACATGTTGCTCTTCCTCCACCACAAAACTTTCAACAAGCTCCACACATGCAAGGACACATGCATGCACCACCAACTCAAGGAGAATATATCCCTCCACCGCGGAGAAATCTTGAGGATACAATAAATCAATTTATCAGTAACCAGAATGCAACCAATGCTAGATATGATCGCATGATCTGGGACATAAATGCAAATATTTCAAAAATGCAATCATCATGGAGTATCCAAGAGAAGGGCAAGTTTCCTGCCCAGGGCCAAAGACCGCCCTAAGGTCAAACTAGTGTTAGATCCACCTCGACAGAATATCAGGTGCAATGTCAATCTGTAACCACTCTTCGTAGTGGGAGAGTCGTTGATTTATCACCTCCCCCACATGATGCAACCAAAGACAAGGAGGTTTTGCCCGACACAAAAGAGGCTGAAGATGTCTCCTTGAATGAGAGTGATAAAGAAGACACTAGTGAGCCCGAGGTAGTAGTGAAACCACCCATCGCGACACCGTTACCTCAAAGGTTGGTTCCTTCCTATAAAGGAAACACCCATGATGAACTCCTAGACGTGCTGAAGTAAGTAAAGATAAATTTACCCTTTCTTGATGCCATTAAGAAAATTCCAGCTTATGCGAAAGTCCTCATGGACTTGTTAACAGTGAAGAGGAAGATGAAGGTAAAGAAAAATGTCTTTCTAGCACAGAACGTGAGCTCCATCCTACTTAATGATCTCCCGCAAAAATTTAAAGATACATGTGCACCCACCATTTCCTGCATCATTGGAGACAATAAAATTGAAAAAGCCTTACTTGACTTGGGAGTAAGTGTCAACATCCTCCCTTACATCATCTATAGGCAACTTGATCTAGACGATCTCTATCCCACAAAGATCACTCTCCAATTAGCGGATCGAACCGTGACGATCCCAAGAGGTATAGTTGAGGACGTGATCGTCCAAGTTGACACTTTCTACTTTCCGGTAGACTTTGTCATTTGGGACACGGAGACCTCCTTCGCCTCGAGCAATCATGTTCCCATCATTCTTGGACGCCCATTCTTAGCTATGGCTAATGCAATTATCAATACCCGAAATGGGCAGATGCAACTCACCTTTGGGAACATGACCTTAGAAACTAACATCTTCCATATAGCCCAACATACGGGGGAAGAAGATGATCTTCACGCAGTGAGCTTAATCGACGAGATCGTAGAGGAGTATTTTGAGGAAAATTATTGTGGAGATGCCCTAGGGTCATGTTTAGTATCGAACCACGATAGTGAGGGAGCTATAACAATCCGAAATTTTAAAAGAATATTTTAAATAATAATTGGAATATTCGAGAAAAATAAATTTTTTGAATTTATTGATTTTTATTAAATAAATATGTTGGTTATGTTTGATACAAAAAGTGCAAGGAATGATTGTGACACGATCATGGTTCCTATAAACGCGACTTTTGTCAACATGTGTCGTGCAGGACGCGAACTTGGGCGATTTTTGTAGAAAATTTTATTGGGGTTAAAAATAATTTGACCATATTTATTGGATGCTAAAAAATAGGCCTTAGAGTGCCAGGGGGTCAAAAGTTGAAAAATGAATAAATAAATAAAATCTTACTATTTTATTCAAAAAAATAAAAGTGCTCAGAAAATTATGAAAATCACCATACCGACTCAAAATTTAATTTTGAGCAACTTTACCTTCTTCGACATTTCCAAAAAAATGTAATTTAGACCCGATATAAGCCATTTTTCTATTCGGCCACACCACTTTTTTTTACAAATTTTATTTATTTTTTAACCCTCGAACTTTGCTATAGAAAGGAAGCTCGGGTTAGGGGTTTCAACACACAACTTGTACAAACCCTTAGCAGCCAAACACTCTCTTCTCTCATCATCTTCCACCTCCAAAACCCAAAACACCATTAAAACACTTTTCAAGCTTATTTTTGGGGGTCAGAACATAATTATTTCAAAGTGGTGCAAAAGAGCTTTCCGATCAATTTTTTCAGGAGAACTCGAATCTCCCATCGATTTCAACATAAAAAAAAGGCATGTTTACCCTATTCTTTTCCTTTAGTGATATATGTCTTGATTATAGCCTCCATTAAAACTCATCTGTTCTAAAATTAATTAAGAACTTAATAAATTGAAAATTTTAATTATGGGGTTGTTTTGTAAAAATAATTTAATTATACCAAATAAATATGATTTTGTTGTTATTTGGATTATTGGTGTTAATATGGTCACAAACATATAATGGACCTAGACGACCCCTTAAAAAATATTGTGAACATGTAGAGGAGCCCTTAAAAATATTGTGGACATATAAAGGACCCCTTAAAAATATTGTGGACATGTAGAGGACCCCTTAAAAATATTGTGTACATATAAAGGACACCTTAATAATATTATGGACATGTAGAGGACCCCTTAATAATTTAAATTGGATGTTTGTGTAAATTTTTAAAACATTGAAATTACTTGTGCTAAGAGAAAAAAAATAATTATGGAACTTACGATAAATAATGATTCAGGAAAGTTATGATAATTACTTATTCTTAATTTCTCCATATTTGGATTAAAAATTAATTATTGGGAAATTAATATTGTTGGGAATATTATCATAAATTATTGGTAATGAGTTATGAAATATTATAATATTTAATATTTCAAGACTGTTGGTATTTTAGATAATTGATTTTCACCCCTCGTTATAGTACACTTGTTAGGTATGAGACTAATAAAGTGGGCCTTAGTTGCGATTTATACTAATTAGGTATGGGATTAGTAAATATAAATCTATGCGGGTTATATAAATTGGGGTGGGGGCAAATTCTCTATTTTTACCGTTGATGTGATAACCTAGAAATTGATATCTAGTTGAAGTAAAATTGTTATAATCATCATTTATTTATGATGAGACGAAATTGTGTTTTGGGAACTTTTAATTTGGGACTAAGGATTATTTTGAGGATTTTCACATCGCTATTAAGGGTGGGGAAAATTCATTGTGAATAACTAGTATGAGAAATTTTGGAAAATTAATACCGCAAGACTAAAACTGGTATTAAAATTTGTGGCGACATCATGAGTCATGGGCCGACACTTTAACAGGGCCAGAGGGCGTTTATGTCGTGTCGTTTGTGGAGCATTGTTATATGTCAAGGATCGCAAAATAAAAATGGGTCAGACAACGATAATGACAAGGGGATGTGTGTTGTGTGTGGAACCTTTCCATATGTCGAGGGCCGCAGAATAAAATCGGGTTACACGGCGGTCTTGACAACGGGATGAACCTTGTCATATGTCGAGGGCCGCAGAATAAAATCGAGTCAGACGAAGGTCTTGACAAGGGAATGTGTGGTAATATTAATCTACTTTGGTGTAAATCACCCACGGCAGGAGGACCGCCATACCTAATAATAAAGTGAGAACAATTCATCCTGGTTAAATCAGAAAGATTAACATCGTGGGGCTTAGGTTAAATTTAAAATAATATTGGTGTGGTAGATTTACACCTTGGGGGTACTTAGAAAATTTATTTGTTAAGGAATATAGACTATCTTTTAATTAAAATATTCTATTATTATGGTTGATATGTATAGCACTATTGTCTAGGTTCAAGGACCCTAATTGAAAGGAGTAGCCGATATTTATGCTCAGGGCTTTGGCTCTGACACATGCGTTGACTAATATTTTCAGGAATTAAATTGAAGTAGCTGCGTAGATATTTTTGGAGATCCTTTGGAAGTGCAGCTGGAATTCAATTATCGTTTTAGTCATTTATTTCTTCTCCTTTTCAGTCGTATTTACTGTGAGACTATATTTGGATTTTATTGGGCCTTATGTTCCAATGTTGTCTTAAGAGATTTCAGTTGAACTTGATTTATTGTAATAATTAAGATATTCAGAGATTTCATGTAACATACTTTATATCGTACTTTGATGAAATCAGTTGGATGTCCTTAATATTTGGGATTGATTTAAAATATTTACCTGGTGGATTAAAATTATTATGTCTCACATATGTCACATGCTAATGATGATATTTAATTTATTAACACTCAGCTTAATTTTGGTGGCGGTCGACACCAGAATTTAACGGGGTGTTACAGATGGTATCAGAGCATGGTATTAGGTCTCGTAGGTTATGAGTCTGTTTAGCTACCGCATTGATTACCTTTGATTTCCTTTCGATGATTTGTACTCTTAGTTTTTCTGAGTCTCATGATTATTGTTCTTATCTTTTCAGATGAAGAACACTAGGAAAAATGGAAATAGGAGGGAGGGGTCTGCTTCTGCTCCTACAGTTCAGGAAGGACAAAGACAGTTTACCCTAGATGACGAAGCACTAGCGACAATAGTACGAGAGGCCACACCGGCCGGTATTGAAATTGGGAGACAGAGATGGACGACGTTAGTGCCACAACAGCAGGAACCACCCGTCTCAAATTGGGATAAAGTGAGGACCAACTTTTTCAGGGGAAATCCTTCTACCTTTACCAGAGGATCCGATCCCACGGTCGCTCACCATTGGAGGAGGGACATGGAACGACACTTGAAATTAGTGGAATGTACTGAAGTAAAAAAGATTTAATTAGCAACATTTCAGTTGTCGGGAAATGCCTTACAATGGTGGGAGAGCACCACCACATCGGAGGAATGAGATAAATTGACTTATACGAATTTTAAAATAAAATTCAACAACAAGTACTTCACTTATGATATTAGGAGTGCGAAGAAGAGAGAATTTCTACAGTTGGACCAAGGTTCAAAATCAGTTGTAGAGTAGGAACAAGAGTTCATAAACTTATCTATATTCGTACTTGAGGAAGTAGATACCAAAAATAAAAAGATGGAATACTTCATCAAAGGGTTGTCATGGCCCATCAGACAAATGGTTTTGAGAAATCCTGCCTACACTGCTTACTTCCAAGTAGTGGATGTCGCGATGTTACATTGGTAGGAAAGAATAAACCATCAAAAGAAATTAGGAAAGAGGCAAGAACCTGAGAGTCAGGGCGGAGAATATAAGGCCCGCCATGAACAAACATGGAAGAGGCCGAGGCCGAACCAAGGACAATAGAACAATATTATTCACCATGATAAACAAAGGCAAGGTCGTCAGGGTGAGAAAAATTGGAACTTGGCACCATTTCCCGGTACTTGTTTGAAGTGTGGAAAAGCGGGACACAAAGAAAATAAGTGTCTTAGTAGATAGAACCATCAGGGTCCCGTTATACAAGGTCAAGTAAATCAGAGCCAGCAAGGGCAAGGACCTCCAGCACCGGCAGGGATCGGGGTGCAGGGAGCCCCAGCTTTATTGGCAGGAATAGGAATTGAGGGAGCGCTAGCAACACCACCCTCACTTGGTGCATAGGGTGTGGATGCAGCACCAACCAACCATGGTTATGGGGGGTGCTACCAGCTTCCGCCTCGAGAGGAGCAGGCATCGCAGGAGCCACGACGTGGCTCAATTGAGGATCGGTAAGTAAAATATTTTTATGTTATGCGTTAGTATTAATAATTTCCACTTGGGTAGAATTAGGTGTATAGGCGCCTAATTATTTTGTGTACACATTTAATCTTGCTAAATTTCGAGGACGAAACTTCTTGTTAGTAGGGAAGTATGTAACAACCCGAAATTTTAAAAGAATATTTTAAATAATAATTGGAATATTCGAGAAAAATAAAAATTTTAATTTAATGATTTTTATTAAATAAATATGTTGGTTAAGTTTGATACAAAAATACAAAGGAATGATTGTGACACGGTCATGGTTCATATAAACGCGGCTTTTGTCAGCATGTGTCGCGCATGACGCGAACTTGCGCGATTTCTATAGGAAATTTTATTGGGGTTAAAAATAATTTGAACATATTTATTGGATGCTAAAAATAGGCCTAAGAGTGTGAGGAGGTCAAAAGTCGAAAAATGAATAAATAAATAAAATATTATTATTTTATTCAAACAAATAAAAGTACTCAGAAAATTCTGAAAATCACCATACCGACTCAAAAATTAGTTTTGAGCAACTTTTCCTTCTTCAACATTTCCAAAAAATATAATTAGGACCCGATTTAATCCATTTTTCTGTTCGGCAACACCACTTTTTTTTTAACAATTTTTATTTATTTTTTAACCCTCAAACTTTGCTATAAAAAGGAAGCTCAGGTTAGGGGTTTCAACACACAACTTGTGCAAACCCTTAGTAGCCAAACACTCCCTTCTCTCTTCATCTTCCACCTCCAAAACCCAAAACACCATTAAAACACTTTTCAAGCTTATTTTTGGGGGTCAGAACATAATTATTTCAAAGTGGTGCAAAAGAGCTTTCCGATCAATTTTTTCAGGAGAACTCGAATCTCCCATCGATTTCAACATCAAAAAATAAGGCATGTTCACCCTATCCTTTTCCTTTAGTGATATATGTCTTGATTATAGCCTCCATTAAAACTCACGTGTTCTAAAATTAATTAAGATCTTAATAAATTGAAAATTTTAATTATGGGGTTATTTTGTAAAAATAATTTAATTATACCAAATAAATATGATTTTGTTGTTATTTGGATTATTGGTGTTAATATGGTCACAAACATATAAAGGACCTAGAGGACCCCTTAAAAAATATTGTGAACATGTAGAGGAGCCCTTGAAAATATTGTGGACAGATAAAGGACCCCTTAAAAATATTGTGGACATGTAGAGGACCCCTTAAAAATATTGTGTACATATAAAGGACCCCTTAAAAATATTGTGGACACGCAGAGGTCCCCTTAGTAATTTAAATTGGATGTTTGTGTAAATTTCTAAAATAATGAAATTACTTGTGCTGAGAGAATAAATAATAATTATGGAACTTACGATAAATAATGATTCAGGAAAATTATAATAAATACTTTTCTTAATTTCCCCATATTTGGATTAAAAATAAATTTAGGGAAATTAAGATTTTTGGGAATATTATCATAAATTATTGATAATGAATTATGAAATATTATAATATTTAATATTTCAAGAATGTTGGTATTTTATATAATTGGTTTTCACCCATCGTTATAGTACACTTGTATGGGACTAATAAAGTGGGCCTTAATTGCGATTTATGCTAATTAGTTATGGGACTAGTTAATATAAATCTATGCAGATTATATATATTGGGGTGGGGGCAAATTCTCTATTTTTACCATTAATGTGATAACCTAGAAATTGATATGTAGTTGAAGTAAAATTGTTATAATCATCATTTATTTATGATGGGATGAAATTGTGTTTTGGGAACTTTTAATTTGGGACAAAGGATTATTTTGACGATTTTCACATCGCTATTAAGGGTGGGGAAAATTCATTGTGAATAAATAGTATGAGAAATTTTGGAAAATTAATACCGCAAGACTAAAACTAGTATTAAAATTTGTGGCGACATCATGAGTCCAGGGCCGACAACTTAACTGGGTCAGAGGGCGTTTATGTCGTGTCATGTATAGAACATTGTCATATGTTGAGGATCGAAGTATAAAAATGGGTCAGACGACGAGTATGACAAGGGGATGTGTGTTCTGTGTGGAACCTTTCCATATGTCAAGGCCCGCAGAATAAAATCGGGTCAGACGGCGGTCTTGACAAGAGGATGAACCTTGTCATATGTCGAGGGCCGCATAATAAAATTGGGTCAGACGCCGGTCTTGACAAGGGAATGTGTGGTAATATTAATCTACTTTGGTGTAAATCACCCATGGCGGGAGGACCGCCATACTTAATAATAAAGTGAGAACAATTCATCCTCGTTAAATCAGAAAGATTAACATCGTGGGGTTTGGGTTAAATTTAAAATGATATTGGTGTGGCACATTTATTCCTTGGGGGTACTTAGAAAATTTAATTGTTAAGGAATATAGACTTTCTTTAAATTAAAATATTCTATTTTTATGGTCGATATGTATAGCACTATTGTCTGGGTTCAAGGACCCTAATTGAAAGGAGTAACAAGTATTTATGCTCAGGGCTTTGGCTCTGACACATGCGTTGACTAATATTTTCAGGAATTAAATTGAAGTAGCTGCATATATATTTTTGGAGATCCTTTGGAAGTGTTGTTGGAATTAAATTATCATTTTAGTCATTTATTTCTTCTCCTTTTAAGTCATATTTATTGTGAGACTATATTTGAATTTTATTGGGACTTTCGGTTCCAAAGTTGTCTTAAGAGATTTCAGTTGAACTTGATTTATTGTAATAATTAAGATATTCGGAGATTTCATGTAACGAACTTTATATCATACTTTTTTGAAATCAGTTAGATGTCCTTAAAATTTGGGATTGATTTAAAATATTTACCTGGTGGATTAAAATTATTATGTCTCACACATGTCACATGCTAATGATGATATTTAATTTATTAACACTCGGCTTAATTTTGGTGGCGGTCAACGCCAGAATTTAGCGGGGTGTTACAGGAACGTACACCGAATTCGAGAGGGAAGTTGAGGAGTTGATAGAGTTACTCGATGAGAGAACATCGGACGAGGACACAGTGATGTGAATTGGGTTTCTCAATTCGAGGAGTTACCTCCAAGGGAGACACACATGGTTCCCTCCGGCGACAAATTTCTGACCCTTGAATTGAAGAAACTACCCTCCCATATTAAATATGCTTACCTTGGAGAGGATGAGACATTTCCTGTTGTTGTCTCCTCTAGCCTAAACGAAGAATTGGAGGGTAAACTGTTAAAGATTTTGAGGAAGCACCAAGGTGCTTTGGTTGGTGTATTGCTGCTTTGAAGGGAATAAGTCCTTTGATTTGCACCCACAAGATCCATCTCGAAGAGGATGTAAAACCCTCTAGAGAAATGCAAAGAAGGCTAAACCCCAACATGAAAGATGTTGTGAGAACTGAATTCATTAAGTTATTAAATGCCGAGATTATTTACCCAATCTCAGATAGCAAGTGGGTGAGCCTTATTCAAGTTGTCCCGAAGAAGTCGGGAATGACAGTGATTGAAAATGCTAAGGGAGAACTAGTTCCCCAACGTACCACCACCGGGTGGCACATTTGTATTGATTACCAGAAACTCAATGCAGGAACTAGAAAAGACCATTTTCCCTTACCATTTATTTATCAGATGCTTGAGAGAGTAGCAGGACACCCTTACTATCGATTCCTTGATGGTTATTCCAAATATAACCAAATTGAGGTAGATTTACTTGAATAGAGAAAATGACCTTCACTTGCCCCTTTGGTACGTTTGCCTACAAACGTATGCCATTCGACTTGTGTAATGCACCCGCGACTTTTCAAAGGTGCATGTTGAGCCTCTTTAGTGACATGGTTGAGAGAGGACTCGAAGTGTTCATGGACGATTTTAGCATTTTTGGCACCTCTTTCGATCGTTGTCTAAAAAAACTGGAAAAAGTACTTGCCCGGTGTGTGGAGAAGAACTTAGTGCTGAATTGGGAAAAATGTCATTTCATGGTAACCGAGGGCATAGTTCTTGGCCACATCGTATCATCCAAAGGGATTGAAGTTGATAGAGCAAAGATAGATGTCATATCCGATCTACCTTCACCAAAATCGCTCAAAGACGTGCGTTCCTTCTTGGGCCACATGGGGTTTTATCGACGGTTCGTTAAGGACTTTAGCACCATCACTAGACCTTTAAGCAACCTACTCATGAAGGACACCCCATTTGAGTGGACGGAAGCATGCCATAACGCTTTTGAGAAACTGAAAATCATGCTTGTGTCCGTTCCCATCATGCAACTTCTAGATTGGTCTCTACCATTCGAACTTATTTGTGATGCTAGCGATTATGCAATAGGGGCTATTTTGGGCCAAAGAAAAGACAAATAGGCTCACGTCGTCTACTACGCTAGCCGGACTCTTACCGGACAACAACTCAATTACTCCACAACAGAGAAGGAGTTTCTATCAGTAGTCTTTGCCTTGATAAATTTCGGTCCTACCTTATCGGTTCTCCCATCACTTGCTTCACCGACCACGCGACATTAAAATACCTACTTGCGAAGAAAGATGCAAAGTCGCGCCTCATAAGGTGGATCCTACTCCTACAAGAGTTTAATCTCTCCATTAAAGATAAGAAAGGAGTAGAAAATGTCGTTGCCAACCACTTATCACGGCTTTCGTTCGACGTACCTAATGATCTAATATCAATAGACGAATACTTCCCGGATGAGCAACTCGTTGCTACCTCTTCTTTGGCCTCGTTTGCGGATATAGTGAACTATCTTGTCACAGGATTCGTCCCTCCTAATTGGACACTGCAAGATAAGAAGACGTTCATTACTTAGTCGTGTATGTTTTTCTATGATGATCCGTTCTTGTCTAAATATTGCACAGACCAAATCATCCGACATTGTGTATCGGATGACAAAATCCCTAAAGTCATCCAATTCTATCATTCGGAAGCTTGTGGAGGTCACGTTTTGACAAAAAAGACGGTCGCTAAAATCCTTCAATGCAGTCTCTATTAGCCCATAATCTTTCGGGATGTGAATAATTGTTGCAAATCCTGCGATAGGTGTCAAAGGATGGGGGTGATCACCGGATGAGGCATGATGCCATTAACCCCAATACTAATTATTGAGATATTCGACTGCTGGGGTATTGACTTCATGGGCCCTTTTCCCTCATCTTTTGGTTTCCTATACATCCTTGTCGCGGTAGACTACGTTTCTAAATGGGTGGAAGCTATAGCTACCAAGACCAATGATAATAAAGTGGTGATTAGGTTCCTACAGGAACACATACTTTCTCACTTCAGTGCTGCGAAAGCGATAATCAGTGATAATGGCACGCACTTTTGCAACAAGCCATTCGAGAAGCTCATGAGAAAGTATGGGGTCGTTCACATGGTTGGAATAAACTATCACCCACAAACAAATGGGCAGGCCGAACTAGCAAATTGGGAGATCAAGAACATTCTCGAGAAGACCGTGAATCCCACCAGGAAAGATTGGTCACTTTGATTGAACGATTCACTATGGGCCTATCGTACCGTACACAAAAATCCGCTCGACATGTCGCCATTATGCTTTGTGTATGGAAAACCTTTCCATCTTCCCGTGGAATTAGAGCACAAGGTATACTGGGCAATTAAGAAGCTGAATTATGACATGGATAAAGACGGTGTAGCTCGCAAGATTCAATTAAATGAGTTAGAAGAGATATGCAATGATGCGTATGAGAACGAAAAAATTTCCAAAGAACGAATGAAACTCGCTCACGCTAGCATCATTCGATGCAAAGAGTTTCTTCCTGGATAAAAAGTGATTCTCTATAACTCTTGACTTCATGTTTTTCCGAGTAAGTTGCGGTCATGATGGTCTAGCCCGTTCGTTGCAAAAAATGTATTCTCGCACGGAGCTGTTGAGTTAGACGATTTGAAAGGGGAAAATACATTCAAAGTAAATGGACAATGCCTAAAGCCATATCTAGAGGCGTGTGTTGAAGAAGTCGACACCGTTTGGTTGTTGGACCCCATTTATGGGGACGATTGAGTTGACAAGAGAGGTCATTGCACCCTCGAGGCGTATGGGGTGAATTATTATGTATAGTAGTTATGCTTTGATAGATTAGATTGAGTTCGTAGGTAGGTTACATTAGGTTAGGGTTAAGATCACGCATTCCAACACAACATTCATGGGGGCATCGAGGAATTCTAGTGGGAGAATAAGTGAAAGCATTTAAAAATTTGAGAGAATAGGATTCCAGTGGGTTCTGTCATAGATGGAACCGAACCGAATCCCCAAGACGGATCGGTTCGGTTTGGAAAAATAAAAAAAATAAAAAACCCCAGAACCGAACCGAATCGCCCCTGGACCGGATTGGTTCAGTTCTTGCGATTTTGCTTCTTCCCGAGGAACCCATTCAACCCCCTATCCCCTCTCTTCCCCCCATTCTTCCCCTTTTCCCTCCAACACAACCACCCCCTTTTCCTCCAAAAATGTTCACCCAAACCCCTCCCCACTACCTACAAAAACATCCCCTTCCCTACTCTTCCACTCACACCTTCACATCTTTCCCTCTCTATAAGATCTAATTTTCCTCTCCTAATTCCAAGATTTCCAAATGGCCAATCGAGCTCTCCCCACCAAATATTTTTCCACTGACATTCTGCCTAATGGAAATGGGAAATATCGCTCTCACATGGAGCATGTATGGTGTGAACGATTTTTCAATTTTTCCCGCCAATTGCACATCGAACGGGTTGTCAACTGGGATGAGCTACCACGCCCCGTCACCACCCTTTTCCGCCAGCGGGGGTGGGCACAATACCTACAAGAGCCTCATCCAGTCGTCTGGGTGAACGAAGTCCGAGCCTTCTATGGCACTCTTGTCCGCACGGGCGACTTTGCGTGCCAATCCTTTGTTGATGGCCGCCCTATTCCATTCACCTTAGCCATCCTCGCCCGCAAGCTTGCTGAAAAGGGAGTTCCCCACCCGAAAGTATATGACTACCCCACCAACTCCCCCGCCATTCCCAAACAGCAATGCATTGATCGACCCGCGCTCGACGACATTTAGGACATGGGTACATTCCCCGTGGGTAGTCTCAATGACAAGGCGCGCATCACATTCCATTTCGTGTGCGCGAACTTGCTTCAAACTTCCAATGACTCGGCGATGCGCCCTTGTCAAGCGACGCTCGTGTACCACCTGTTCGACCCAGAATTCACCTTAAACCTGGCTCGTACACTTTACCCGGATATCATTTTCGTAGCCTGGGAGCACAAAGGTACAGTACCCCTCCCTTATGCCCACCTCATCACGTCCCTCCTCACCGACGCTAGTAACCAGCCACCTCAAGCTTTCCCAGACCTCCCGAAGCCCATTGGGAAGGTATCTCGCATGCGGAGTGCCCAACAAAGGGTTGCCATTCGCACAGCCAGGGAGGCGATCAATTTAGAGTCCCGGTGGCGAAGGACATTGAGATGGACGGGGCTGAAGAGGAAGAATACAATGAAGACGATGACTCAGATTTCGAGCCCCTAGGTGCTGATTTCGATAGACGGCTGGCAGCGGTGGAATCCCATTTTTACGGGTTCATCACCCAATACAACTAAGATCAAGCCGCCTATTGAAGGGACCAAGAGGCTTATCGGAGAGACACAAGGATGATGCACCTACTCAAAGCCCACCTCTATGAGCTCAACTTTGGCGATCCCCCACCATCTTTCTTTTATGATCCCTATGATCCGCGCGCACACGGGTCCTCAAATCACCCCCCCTCAATGAAGCCCATGACTTTTTTTGCTGTGTTTGTTGGTTGTGTATGTGTGAAATGTTTATTTACTCAGTGTTGCTTGTGTGTTTTTTACCACTATCCTATGTAACACAATTTGTTCTTTATCTATATCAATGCTCCATTTATGTTCTAATTTGTTTATTTTATTTTTCTTCACTTTTAATTCGCTTTGAGCTATATTTTAGTCCTTTTTGCTTGAGGACGATGCAAAAGTCTAAGTTAGGGGGTCACAAGTGCGTATTTCTAAAACTTCACAAATTTTAAAAAATGCTCAAAATTTTGAAAAAAAAATCATAAAATCTTGAAAAATCCAAAAATATTTTTTGTTCAAAATAAATAAAAATTGGAATTCAAATTTTTCGAAAATGTCATTAAAAGTCATTTTAAAGTCTCAAGTTGTAAAATTCAAAATGCACAAAGCCGAAATTGACCAAAGATGGAAATTGAGCGAACATAGGTGACTTAACGAATAAATGTGGAGATTAACAACCCCTGTGAGATTCGAGCCTTTCATCTTTGTGAAATTTATAGATCAATCTGAGTTAATTGTTAACTCAACGTTCCTTTCAGCATCTAATAAGTCGTCAAGGATCTCAATCCTTTCATTTTGATCGGTTATAGAAAATGTGTGTGATATTGCCTTGAAAAACGTGCAAAAATTGATCTCTAAACTTAATTCATCTCGAAACGCACATGGTAACGCAATTAGTATTTTGGACAATGAAGTAGGCCGCCATTTTTCACCCAAAAATATTGGCCATAAAAAGTAGCGAAAAAGATCCCTTTTGTAACCCAAATTGAGCCAAATAAATTTTTGCCTTTCGTTTGATAACCCGAAGAACCCCAATTGACCCAGAATTGTGAAAGTTGATAATCCCAGAAATTAAAGTCTGAAAAGTGCATAAAAGAGGGAAAGACAAAATAGTTATGCTCAACAAAAATAGCAAGAAAAAAAGAAGAAGTTAAAAAAAGAAAAAAATAGAAAAAGAAGAAAAAATGAGCAAAAGCCCAAAAATGAAATAACGGATATCATAAGAAAACTTTCCAATTCCAAATTTCCCGTACCACTCTCATATTACCCAATACATGTTTAGCCCGAAAAAGTCCTAATAGAGTCCAAAAATGCGAAATTGGTTACCGCGTGGAGAGCAAAAACACAAAAAGATAACAAAAGAGATCAAATATACTAATTGGAGGCAATGTTCCCAATTTCTTATATTCGTAATCCGATGATGAGATCTGATTACCATATAATTCCGTCTTTCTACTTGTATGCATGAACTTGGTTCCAATATATTTACTCTAATAAATCACGCATACCGAGAGAATAGCCACATTCCGAGTGATTCGTTTGTGAGAGCATTCCATGAGATTTTGAAATCAAAACAAATTTTTGGATAAGTAACGTAATGGCCAATCGGTGGAAATTCACGGTTAAAATCTTTGGCTTCACACACGCACACAATGATTTGAGACTCTTGAACATGACTTCATGATGATTATTTTTTGGAAAAGTTTGAATTACACAATTTTTACGTATTTTGAGTTTTCTTTGAGTCGAATTTTGTGGGTATATTCTCTGCAAATCATCACGAGACATAACTCGTCCTACTAGGATAACCTAGGGGTTTACGTGATTGTTGCATACGCTAAATGCAATCGTGCGCCCGCGAAAGAGGTATCCTATCCCATTTACGAGTTAGACCATGCTTTGATTCTTTTACATTGCTCAGGACGATCAACGTCCTAAGTTAGGGGGGTTTGATTAGGCATAAATTCTTCCCATTTATCCCCTTAATTTAGAGGCTATTATCACTCCGTGAATTGTAATTTAAGTGGATTTATATCATATCTTTGCTATTGACAAATTCTAATGAGTGCATCGAGTTTCGTGTGTTCGTCATCTATTTCGCAGCTATCCAGTGTTGTAAGTCGAGTTCCATATCAAAATCTTTAAAGAAACACAAGAAGACAATGGTTCTACAAAGACTGACAAAAGGGAACCGAACCCAAGGAAGCTAAAACGAACCGAATCCCTCAGGGCAATGTTTCTATAAATGATGGTAAAACAAAACCGAACCGAAGTGATGAAAAAAATGAACTGAATCCACCATAACAAAACTTCCTGTAAAGAGAAAAAAACACGGAACCGAACCAAAGCAAGGAAATAACCAACCGATCCCATGATCGAAGAGTTTTCTGTAAAGGCTACAAAAGATGGAATCGAACCGAAACCTTTACCCGAATCTGTTATGTTCTCGATTTTCCGGACTTATCCACTTGTAAAAATTAGGGTTTTTCTTGGTTCAAACTCTTGTATTTTGTAGTTAAAAATTGTACTCCTCCCAAACGTAGAAGAGGGGCTTCCAGGTCATTAAGGAAGCTTTGTAATCCATTTTAGAGGAGAAGAACAACAAACCCTAGTTACTTTCAAGGTTCAATTCAAGTAAAACCATTCTGATTTCTATTTCAATCTTTGTTCTAGTTACTTATTCATTACTAATTTCATCTTCATTCATTAGTAAAAATGATTTCTTTCATTCTAAACGTGTTGTTTTCTAGTTTTTTCATGTTGGGCTAGATTTAAAAGGTCGGGATGGATGAACTCAACCTGATGTGGTAGTTGCATGTGTATAAAATTAGTCCTCTAAATTTAATGATTTATTACGATCGTATTGCGTAGAAACACGATAATTGTAGATCTTTGGATCTCGTTTTCTTCATAGTAACCAGGATGCTTCAGAATGCAATTCGAATGTAATTATCGCAATACCGATTTACTCGTCCTCTGATTAAGTATGGTGCGGGATTGAACCTCGTATACGTAATGCTTGGGAGTACTAAATTTTGGGTCTAATTAATCACTTAAATTTACGATTAGTTTTATATCTGCAATACACTAGGGTTGAGGGATTGTATTCCCGTCCTATTTTCTTTATCATATAGTTTAAAGTTCTATGTCAGTCATCATTAATATTTTCGGTAATTTAGAATAGTTTCATTTCATTCATACTTTAGTTCGTTAAATAAATATTTTTAAAATCGCATTTACTTGTAGTCAATTCCCAAAACAAATCACCTTTTCCTTTTTCTTTACAGTCAAATTTAGGATTTCTTCGTTTGTCCAACGTCGTTACAATTCTACTATCCTATTTCCCTGAGGATCGATACTTGACTTATCGAACTATTACTTAAGCGACACGATTGCACTTGAGCCTAGAGCATACGCAATTCTGAGACACATTCTTAGTCGCGTCAGTCAGGTATAGAACTAAGGGGATACCAGGCTATGGTGGAATGAGTATCGGAGGTTGGGTCATATATTGTTTGATTCGGTCAAAAGTTTCTTGACAGGCCTCATTCTAAATCTTGGTTGAATCCCTTCAGAGGAGTTTGAAGATAGGTTCACAGATGGAGGTTAGCTGGCTGATTAACCGGCTGATGTATTGCAATTTCAAAAGGAAACCTCGTACTGCTTTCTTCATTCGGGGAGGTGGCATCTCATGTATGGTTTTTAGCTTGGCATGATCTGTTTCTATCCCTTTTTCACTGACCATGAATCCCAAGAGTTTTCTCTTTGTAACTCCAAAGACACATTTATGTGGATTGATTCTCATCTGATACTGTCGTAGTCGTTTGAAGAACTTTCAGAGAGCGAGAACATAACCTTCTCTAGTTTTGGATTTGATAATCATATCATTGTGACACCCCGCCTAATAAAATGCCGGGAGATCAGTCTTATACCAAATTAAAATAGGAATCCCAATTGGATCATCCTTAGCATCACTGTCGAAAACTTTTTAAAACTTACTAACCACCTAGTATTCCAAAAACTGGTGCCAATTTTAACTTTTTGATTAAGCAAAACAGTACATGCGGAATTAGAATATAAACCATTCACACAACTGAGCGAAAATAAACTGAATCATAAATATACAACTTGCCGAATAAATCACCGGCCACCAAAGAAATAATCCAATACAAATATTCAACACCTGAATAAATACACCTGAAAACTGTACCAAGAAGTCTGGACGATAAGCCCTAAATAAAACTGAAACTGATACAAGATTCCTACTCTAGGAATGAATGAATGATGCGTCTAATCTAAACTCTTGCTAGAATTCACATATGCCGTAGCTCCATATCCCTAGAATAGAATATCAATCCTGGCGTCCCTGTGGCTGGACACCTAAAAGGTTTTGAAAATAGTTTTATAGCATGGGTTGGAACCCAAAACATTTTGAAAATATATAGCAAGTGAATTAACTGTAGTAATTTAAAATTCATGAATGCGCTTCATATTTAAGTTAGTGTCGCACTCCCTTGTGGACATTCTCACCCCTCCACTATTGGGCACACCTACCGGTTACCTTAACCCCACCTAGTTGTACTACCCCGTCCAACTAGTCCTGGTATAACCTTCCCTTGCCATACTACTCTAACCCGAGTATAATGATTCTTGAATTATAAGTTATTTAACAATTAAATTAATTAATTCCTCTTAAATAGTAATATATAACCGTATCACAAGTTATATAAAGTAAATACATCACACACTGTATTATTCCCACAAATGGTTAACTTAATTAATTTCTCATTAATCATCTGGATATAACTGTAACCCGAGTTATATAAAGTAAATACATCACACACTGTAATATCACTACAATTGGTTATCCTAATTAATTTCTCATTAATTAACAGCATATAACTGTAACCCGAGTTATATAAGGTAAATACATCACACACTGTATTATCACCTACATATAATATTTACTACCACATTATACGTAACTTTACTAACATCCACAGATATATCATACGTGTATCCATCCTTTCGAGTATACCCTCACCGGATGATTCCCTCTAAATTGCTATCTCACTAGGTGTGCTCACAAAGCCTAGTTCCTCAAGTTGGAATCGCTCACCAACTTGGTCCAAAATACAAACGTAGTGGAGGCGGTCATATTCCTTCCCTGAAAGTGAGATAAATCCCTCACCCATATATACCGGACGTTATGACCTGGGGATATACTCGCCCTACTCCTCAAGCTAGGGGATTCACCCACATCGCGTAACCTCGCTTGATAGCAATAGAGTAAATAAATTAAATAAATATCTAGTCATTGATATTTAATATCATACACAATATAAACACATATATATATACTATCACTACACCATATATACATAATATAAACACGGCTTTACTGTGTACCCAAAAATCCCGTACACTGCCTGTAAATTAAATATCACACACAATGTACACACGTATATATATATATATATATATATATATATATATATATATATATATATATATATATATATAACATAAACTCCGGCTTTATCGTGTACTCAAAATCCCGTACACTGCCTATAATTTCCTGAGTTTTGTGCCCGACTCAACATAATAAATTTCCTCACTTAATAATTTATTGTCATCCCGAGTCTATGGTCCGACTCTAATATATTTAATTCACACTTCAATTTATAAAATACTTTCCCCTAGCCTATGGTCCGACTCTAATTAAATTAATTAACACACTTATTAATTTAATACCTCCCCGAGTCTATCGTCCGACTCTAATTAAATTAATTAACACACTTATTAATTTAATACCTCCCCGAGTCTACAATCCGACTCTATTTAATTAATTTACACATTAATTAATCAACACAATCCGAGTTTGTGGTCCGACTCTAATATAATTAATTAATACACCTATTAATTTAATCCTACCCGAGTCTATAATCCGACTCTAATTAAATTAATTATCACACCCATTAATTTAATTCTACCCAAGTCTACAATCTGACTCTAATTAAATTAATTATCACACCCATTAATTTAATAACTTGGTGTCACCCAACCATTATCCCCGGACTCGCTCACTTGGCCCGTACCTCAATATTTCTCGAGTCAATGTTCCGGCTCTAAATTAATTACTTTCTCTCAATAATAAATTTACTACTTTGATGCCACTTAACCAATATCTCCGGACTCGCTCACTCGATCCATTTTAAATCTCATAATTTCATTCTCACATTTTCACCCACATTGTGTCACACATTTATTTCCATAATTTCCCCAATTATATTTACCTATAATTGTTAGCACGCCCGGACTCACCCACTTGGTCCGTAATTAAATATTTCACCTAAATTCCTTTAATAATGTAGTGTCACCCAACTACAATTCCCGAATATCATTCTTCGGCCCAATATCAATAATTGAATTATTTCTCCAAATTCGTTCATCTCATGACATACCGTTCACACCCTCCTAAACCCAATTATATCACCCTATAATTGTTAAGGGAACATATGTCCCATATAAATTTATCACCAAATAAAAGTAAGGGAATTAAAACTTAAATAAACCCTCATTATAAACCACCTGGCCGAACTGTCCAAAATTTCCCATCGTCGATCGATCGATGGCCCATGATCGATCGATCGATCCCTTCGTGACAACTCTTCTTCCCCACGAATATTTCCACCATTGACGAGCTTTAAGGTTTCTTTTCCTCAAAACCAACTTCAAATCAGCATGTTAATCATCTTCTATCATTTCTCATGAACTAAAAATATCATCTAGACCCTTTAACATCATTAACACTATGAATCTTGACCCACTCAAGAACACAAAATTTCTAGGGTACAATCCAAATTTCAAATTCAAATTTCATCCTTTTATAATCCGATTTTTCTCATTCAAACCAGATAATCATACTCAGAATTATATTGCATGATAAATTCTTTCCTTAAATTCCATTCAATGGTTCCATTAACCAAAACCCCCTTTTTGTACCCATTTATCCCCCAAACGAATTTTTAGTATACACATCACTAAAATATGAATTGGATATCACGCTTTAGGAGTAAAATCAGTTAACCACTTGCCTGTAAGTGTTCGTAGTTTCTGATCCGTTGGCGTAGTCCTTCAATTTGGCTCTAAAATCCCCAATTTCATTCTTGATTTGCTTTCCCCCAATTTCCCTCTCAAGCCCTAGGCTTAGATTTGTGATGACTGCTAATTTTCTAATCCCTCACTTAGGTTAAAACCCTCAATCCCATTTTTCACCAAATGGGCTTAATTAAAGTGGCCCAACTCACCCCGTGTGGGCCCGACTATGCCCAAAAATACCCCGAGACCCAATTACTACCCCGGGTACTCTTTTCTGACTATCTCGACCCATCCGGACTCAACTGCACACTCAGAATTGACATCCGAATTAATAAATAAAAATCCTTATCTCACACCCAATTTAGTCTATACCGACTCTCGGCTGGAATAAGTGTATACCTTGTCATTAATGCTCGAAGTGACGTAATAAAATTATTACTATTCACTAAGTAAATAAATTTCCCTAAACATTAACCATTCACTCCCCGATTAATATTTAAATATATATATTTCCATAATTAATTCAATTAAAATTACAATACACAAGTAATTTAAAATTCCCGAATTAATTAAATATTAAATGTACAAAAATACGGGGTGTTACATACTTCCCCCCTTACAAAGAAATTTCGCCCTCGAAATTAAGATAAACCTATTGTTCCGATATTCACATCTTTCTCACTAGTCATGTGCCTCCAAGCCCGCTATATCTGTCCCATCTGTTTCTAATCACGTTGCACAAGTTTGCATTTAAAATTAACCAGGGTGCCCATACACCCTATTCCCGTGCTTAACCACACAAATTTTTTTTTGCCTTAATTAACCCGGGTGCCCATACACCCTATCCCCGCGCTCTACCGAACGAAAGTTACCCGACTATGCTAGTCATAACCCATAATATAACTTCGAATCCGTAGTCATATCACACACACACACACACACACACACACACACATATATATATATATATATATATATATATATATATATATATATATATATATATATATATATATACTGCCCGGGTACCCAACCCATGTGCTAACGTCCAAACATCTCCCCATAAATACTTGTCTCTCAACACAAAAGTATATACGCTTACCCTTATGCTACCAACGACAGCATAAAATACCACGCCCTTACTATCATTAGTCCTTGCGCAAAATAAACCCCGAGCTATCTCTCTTCGCTAAAAAATAAATCAAATCACCCTGATTCACTTCAGTAAACATCCCCACTTACTGGGATAAAATGTGAGAACACAAAACCTCACTATGTGCTATCGCACCACGCAATACAACATATATACATCCACATATATACAGGCTATAGGCACTCTTCGGTGATACCTAGTACCAACCCTACCCTGGTGTCGCGAACACCAAAATTTAACTCCACTATCCACAATAGTTAAATTCCATCGCTATGCAGCCAATATTTTGAAAATATTATTAACCCTACTCCCATAATTCTCTAAAGTAGTAATTCCTCGCATAATTCAACCAATCACTCAGTGTACGCCTCCACTCTCCCGTGAATAACACTAAGGAACTCCGCTACCCTACGGAAAGTTTACCCACATGCTATGGCTGCTGCCGACAACGCACCCACTATGTTCGACTCACCTGCAAACTCTAGTGAAAAATAAGTCTTATTTTGTGACATCCTCTTTGTCACTCAAAAATATACCCCATGCCCCTAGGGTAAAAATAATTACCTCTATACTCCAGCTGCAACGGCTGGTTCTCGGTTTCCGGAGCAGCTTCTCCCTGCCCGAATGCACCCATGACTTGCTTTAGTGGTTGTACATCCAGGACCTCGTCCTGTAGTTGACCCCTACCTTGCTTAAAACAAATTCCATTCACGTGTCTAGCTTTTCCCATAAATGAAACACTTTCTCATACATTCACCCAGCCACTGGTCCCATTCATGCCGACCTTGTTAAAATTCCTGGTCATCCTGCCGATAGCCTCCAGTTCTAAATCGTTTGGCATGATTTCCCTGCCAGAAATCCTTCCCCTGAACTCCCCCAGTCTGCTATTAGGATACTCTACTGGTACCGTTCCCTCCTGCCTTATCTGACTAGCTAGTTTCCACTCCCCTCCCGCTTCCTTTCGCGAGGAAACAATACTCCCGACAGTGCCAGAGTGTTGCATTAATGGCATTAGTATGATCTAGTATTGCGGAATTATCAATTAAATATTGTCTGATTCTCCAGACTAATCCCTTCATAAACTTTTCTTTCTTTCTCTTTTCCTTGCTTACCTCATCCGGTACAAATTTTTGCCAACGAGTGAATTCTTCCTCGTAATCGGCCACTTAACAGTCCCCTTTGAGTCACCTCACAAAATTTTCTCCTCATTTTGGTCTCAATCGCTGGAGGAAAAATACTTGCGGTCGAACCGCACCCAAAACTCTACAATAGCTAGTGTGTCCTTTTCCTCAACTGTGGTGATCGACTCCCACCACTGTAGGGCCGCTCCCACTAACTAAAAGTGGTTAGAATTTACTTTCGCACCCCATCGCAATCTCCCATGCGTAGGTGACGCTGGATACCTCTCTTCCTTGACACGCTAGTACTACACCTGAACCCCCTCGCAACTCTGGTGGGGTCCCACTAAAAATAGCCTCTCATTCTTGTTTCCACCCCGACGACCCCGCATGAGTCTGAACATCCGGAGCCACTAACACTTGTGGCGGATCCCGTGGAAAGTACCTTGTCATTTGCGACTTCCTTCATTTCAATCGCGCGCGCCATTAGTTCGTTTACCTGTGCTGCCAGAATTATCTTTGGCGGTTGCTGCCATAACTCTTGCTCCTGACGAGCCTCCCTCGTCTCGCCTCCCCCTGCTACCCTAGCTTCTCTCTCTCTCCTAGGCATCATCTGGAATGAGAATCGAATTGTATGAGTTCACTTTTAAATAAAATTTTTGCAGAAGAACGTATATGCGCATACGTATGAGAATACAACAATCCTATGATAGGGCTCTATATCAAAGATTGCTAAGCCGAAACGTGAAAAGACGCACAAATCCTAAGGACACCAGAACCTGATGCTCTGATACCATCTGTGACACCCCACCTAATAAAATACCGGGTGATCAGTCCTATACCAAATTAAAACAGGAATCCCAGTTGGATCATCCTTAGCATCACTGTCGAAAACTTTTTAAAACTTCCTAACCACCTAGTATTCCAAAAACTGGTGCCAATTTCAACTTTTTAATTAAGCAAAACAGTACATGCAGAATTAGAATATAAACCATTCACACAACTGAGCGAAAATAAACTGAATCATAACAACACAACTTGCCGAATAAATCACCGGCCACCAAAGAAATAATCCAATACAAATATTCAACACCTGAATAAATACACCTGAAAACTGTACCGAGAAGTCTGGGCTACAAGCCCTAAATAAAACTGAAACTGATACAATATTCCTACTCTAGGAATGAATGAATGATGCGTCTAATCTAAACACTTTCTAGCATCCACATATGCCGCAGCTCCGTATCCCTGGAATAGAATATCAATCCTGGCGTCCCTATGGCTGGACACCTAAAAGGTTTTGAAATAGTTTTATAGCAAGGGTTAGAACCCAAAACATTTTGAAAATATTTAGCAAGTGAATTAACTGCAGTAATTTAAAATGCATGAATGCGCTTCATATTTAAGTTAGTGTCGCAGTCCCTTGTGGACATCTCACCCCTCCACTATTGTGCACACCTACCGGTTACCTTAACCCCACCTAGTTGTACTACCCCGTCCAACTAGTCCTGGTATAACCTTCCCTTGCCATACTACTCTAACCCGAGTATAATGATTCTTGAATTATAAGTTATTTCATAATTAACTTAATTAATTCCTCTTAAATAGTAATATATAACCGTATCACAAGTTATATAAAGTAAATACGCCACACACTGTATTATTCCCACAAATGTTTAACTTAATTAATTTCTCATTAATCAACTGCATATAACTGTAACTCGAGTTATATAAAGTAAATACATCACACACTGTAATATCACTACAATTGGTTATCTTAATTAATTTCTCATTAATTAACAACATATAACTGTAAACCGAGTTATATAAGGTAAATACATCACACACTGTATTATCACCTACATATAATATTTACTACCATATTATACGTACCTTTGCTAACATCCACACATATATCATACGTGTATCCATCCTTCCTAGTATACCCTCACCGGAAGATTCCCTCTAAATTGCTATCTCACTAGGTGTGCTCACAAAGCCTAGTTCCCCAAGTTGGAATCGCTCACCAACTTGGTCTAAAATACAAACGTAGTGGATGCGGTCATATTCCTTCCCTGAAAGTGAGATAAATCCGTCAACCATATATACCGGACGTTATGACCTGGGGATAAACTCACCCTACTCCTCAAGCTAGGGGATTCGCCCACATCGCGCAACCTCCCTTGATAGCAATAGAGTAAATAAATTGAATAAATATCTAGTCACTGATATTTAATATCATACACAATATATACACGTATATATATATATACTATCACTACACCGTATATATATAATATAAATCCGACTTTACCGTGTACCCAAAAATCCCGTACACTGCTTGTAAATTAAATATCACACACAATGTACACACGTATATATATACTATCACTATACCGTATATATATATATATATATATATATATATATATATATATATATATATATATATATATATATATATATATATATATATATATATATATATATATATATATATATATATATAACATAAACTCCGACTTTACCGTTTACTCAAAATCTCGTACACTGCCTGTAATTTCCTGAGTTTGTGGACCGACTCAACATAATAAATTTCCTCACTTAATAATTTATCGTCATCCCGAGTCTATGGTCCGACTCTAATATATTTAATTCACACTTCAATTTATAAAATACTTTTCCCGAGCCTATGGTCCGACTCTAATTAAATTAATTAACACACTTATTAATTTAATACCTCCCCGAGTCTATCGTCCGACTCTAATTCAACTAATTAACACACTTATTAATTTAATACCTCCATGAGTCTACAATCCGACTCTATTTAATTAATTTACACATTAATTAATCAACACAATCCGAGTCTGTGGTCCGACTCTAATATAATTAATTAATACACCTATTAATTTAATCCTACCCGAGTCTATAATCCGACTCTAATCAAATTAATTATCACACCCATTAATTTAATTCTACCCGAGTCTACAATCTGACTCTAATTAAATTAATTATCACACCCATTAATTTAATAACTTGGTGTCACCCAACCATTATCCCCGGACTCGCTCACTTGGCTCGTACCTCAATATTTCCCGAGTCAATGTTCCGACTCTAAATTAATTACTTTCTCTCAATAATAAATTTACTACTTTGATGCCACTTAACCAATATCTCTGGACTCACTCACTCGGTCCATTTTACATATCATAATTTCATTCTCACATTTTCACCCACAATGTGTCACACATTTATTTCCATAATTTCCCCAATTATATTTACCTATAATTGTTAGCACGCCTAGACTCACCCACTTGGTCCATAATTAAATATTTCTCCTGAATTCCTTTAATAATGTAGTGTCACCCAACTACAATTCCCGAATATCATTCTTCGGCCCAATATCAATAATTGAATTATTTCTCCAAATTCGTTCATCTCATGACATACCGTTCACACCCTCCTAAACCCAATTATATCACCCTATAATTGTTAAGGGAACATATGTTCCATATAAATTTATCACCAAATAAAAGTAAGGGAATTAAAACTTAAATAAACCCTCATTATAAACCATTTGGCCGAACTGTCCAAAATTTCCCATCGTCGATCGATCGATCCCTTCGTGACAGCTCTTCTTGCCCACAAACATTTCCACCATTAACGAGCTTTAAGGTTTCTTTTCCTCAAAAACCAACTTCAAATCAGCATGTTAATCATCTTATATCATTTCTCATGAACTAAAAATATCATCTAGACCCTTTAACATCATTAACATTATGAATCTTTACCCACTCAAGAACATAAAATTTCTAGGGTACAATCCAAATTTCAAATTCAAATTTCATCCTTTTGTAATATGATTTTTCTCATTCAAACCAGATAATCATACTCAGAATTATATTGCACAATAAATTCTTTCCTTAAATTCCATTCAATGGTTTCATTAACCAAAACCCCCTTTTTGTACCCATTTATCCCCAAAACGAATTTTTTGTATACACATCTCTAAAATATGAATTGAATATCACGCTTTAGGAGTAAAATCAGTTAACCACTTGCCTGTAAGTGTTCGTAGTGTCTGATCCGTTGGCGTAGTCCTTCTATTTGGCTCTAAAACCCCCAATTTCGTTCTTGATTTGCTTTCCCCCAATTTCCCTCTCAAGCCCCAGGCTTAGATTTGTGATGGCTGCTGATTTTCTAATCCCTCACATAGGTTAAAAACCTCAATCCCGTTTTTCAGCAAATGGGCTTAATTAAAGTGGCCCAATTCACCCCGTGTGGGCCCGGCTATGCCCAAAAATACCCCGAGACCCAATTACTACCCCCGGGTACTCTTTTTTGACTATCTCGACCCATCCGGACTCAACCGTGCACTCAGAATTGACATGCGAATTAATTTATAAAAATCCTTATCTCACACCCAATTTAGTCTATACCGACTCTTGGCTCGGATAAGTGTATACCTTGTCATTAATACTCGAAATGATGTAATAAAATTATTACTATTCACTTAGTAAATAAATTTCCCTAAACATTAACCATTCACTCCCCGATTAATATTTAAATATATATATTGCCATAATTAATTCAATTAAAATTACAATACACAAGTAATTTAAAATTCCCGAATTAATTAAATATTAAATGTACAAAAATACGTGGTGTTACAATCATCCTCATAGAACTCGAATTCTTTATGAATCAGATCGTGCAGGATGGTCGTGGCAGCCCTCTGGTAGGTAGCCCAAGCATTCTTGAGACCAAATGGCATAACAGTGTAGAAAAATTTTCCCCATGGGGTGATGAACGCGATTTTTTCTTGGTGATCTGGGTGTATTTTAATTTGGTTGTACCCGAAAAACCCGTCGACGAATGACTTGAGAGCATGACTGGCTGTATTGTCCACGATCATGTCGATCTTGGGTAACGGGTAATCATCCTTTGGAGAGGCTTTTTTCAAGTCATGGTAGTCTACACATATTCAAACTTCCCCTCCTAATTTCAGCACCTGCCCTATATTGTCTAGCTATGTGGGGTATTTGATCACACGAATGAAGCCCACGTTCAGCTGTTTGACCACTTCTTCTTTGACCTTGAGCGACCATTCGGTGTAGAGCTTTCTCAATTTCTATTTAACCGTCTTGTAATATGGAAGAGTGGGAATCTCATGTTGAGATATTTCAGGATCAATGCTGGGCATATCATCATAGTACCATGTAAATACATCCACGAATTCCTTCAATAATTCTTCAAGTTGTGCGCGCTCATGCTCGTCGAGGGTAGCCCCTATCCTAATCTTGCACAATTTTCTACTAGAATCGAGGTTAACGATGACAGCCTCTTCTTTATTAACTTTAACGTGGTTAGGTTGTTTGTTATTAACCTTATCTATATCAGTTAAGAATCGTTGATTTGCAAAATCATCATCATCATCATCAAAAGTTTGATTAGAATCTAAACAATTAATATAAGGCACAACAAGATACTCAAAATCTTTATTTATTTCATTGATAGGAAAAACAACATTGAGAACTTCATCAAAGGAGGTTTCAATTATATTTGAGAAAGGATAGACAAAATAAGAAGAGATTGGGTAAACATTGGGGTTAGGTGGCATTTCAACAGGTAGAATCGGCGCAACATGCCAGTTGAGGAGAGGTGTATTAGCACCTTTAATCAGGTGGGATGGATCCAGGGATGTAATGCCTGAATGAACCATGCAGAGTGTTAGCCCCAGTGTCTGCAAGCCAAACAAATCCTCGGAATCACTTCCCTCAGATATCTTTGATTAGTGGTTATACATGGTGTTGGGAATTTTCGGCCCATGGGTAGCTGTCTTGGAAAAAGATCTCCATTCCAGGCTTCATCTTCTTATCTGTATAGTCATACCACGATTTTAAAAAACCACAAAAGGGGAAGTCTTCACCCTCTTTGATGAATCATCCCTTCAAGGAATCACTTGGTATAGTTCGGATGTAATCTAATCTTCTCTTTAGTCGAGATCGACGGATCATTCTAAGCTCTTGCTCTGATGGTTGATACCCCAAACCATAAGCAGAGAAAGATTTTTCAGCACAATGGGCTCAAGTATCCCTTGATATCTTTGTGCTAGCCCCAGTCCGGGCATGAAGTGTATGTTATTGAACATCTGAATCACATTGACGTTGCCATGAGGGTTGTATTCTGGACAAACCCTATCTTTGAAATCATCCCCTATCGGGAGTAAAAGTGGCTCATCTCGGAATCCTGATAGGAGCATATCATTTGACCCGTGTTGTATCTCAAGGATTGGATTGTTGGTGCTTGCACCCTCGGTAGTGTCATTATTGCCCAAAATGGTGATGAGTCGTCCCACGGCGAAGAACTTCAATTTCTGATGGAGTGAGGAAGACACACCATTGATACTGTGGAGCCAAGGTCATTCGAGTAACATGTTAAAATAAGATAGGATGTCAATAACTTAGAATTCAATGACAGGGTTTAGAGGGTAATCCCTTATTACAAGTTTTATGGATCATATCACTTCTCGACGAGTATTATCGTAGTCACGTATTGCAGCGGAGGTTTGAGCGAGGTCACTTTCCTTCAGTCCTAAACATTTGAAGGTCCTTAATGGGCAAACATTCAAAGCATATCCATTATCGATAAGAGAGAGTGGTACGATCTTCCCCATAACTTCAACGAAGATGTTGAGTGCATGATTGTGGTTTGGCCCAATTCGGGTGATTGCTTTTTTAGAAAAGGATAGCATTCGGGTAGAGGTTAAGGATCCGACTAAATTTATCACTTCTTCTGATGTGGTGGGAGGAGGAACTGTGGGTCTAGTGAGCAATTGGATCAAAGCATTTTTTATGTAGCTGGAAAGACATGAAAAGCCCCCATAGGTGATGTTAGCTTGAGTTTTCTTCAGTTGATTGAGGATCTTGCTTTCCTCGAGGGTCATTTAAGGCATAGGAAGGTTTTCAATGTCCTTCCCTTTGTCATTAGCTGGTGGTAAGTTTGGGATCTGGTAATGCCTCCCTGACCTGGTCATGTAATTTACTGAAGAAGTAAAGAACATGAACCCTATTTTTTTGTCAATATGAGGTTGTTCTTCCATCTTGTTTATTTATTTTAGGAGTTCTTCAAATGATATTATCCCACACATATCGGCTACTGGGCCAGTTTTCTCTGAAGATTGCCCTTTATTTGAGTTTTCAAATTCTTCCCCCCATCCGATGGCAATAATTCTATCTTTCCATTTAAAGTCAATGCATTCCACCTCTTCAATGGCTTCTTCCTATAAGTCTTCCCATTCTGTGGAAATAAGTAAAAGTGAAGGGGCCAGGCACCCATGTAGCTTTAGAGCATCAAGTAAAATGGTCATACTACAAATATCGTTGGTTTGCCTGAATGATTCTGCCATGATCTGGACAACATCATCTAAGATGACTTCATTGGTTACTACCGCCCAACTGTCTAACTTTTGGGCCCATTTTTTTGCTTCAAAGAATAGCGTACTGAACTTTTGGAAATCAATTATCAACTGTGAGGACAATTTCATCCCGAACTCTAGGAGTTGGTTTAACACTTCTGATAATTCTATACTTCCATTTTTAGAACGGGTACGGATAGCGATGCATGCTCTGGTAAGGAGTGACATTGCTTAACCAGCGAGGCTAACAGGGTGTAAGAGGAAATATGGTCAAGTTTTGAGAGGTTTGTGAGAGTATATGGTTGTGATTTGAGCTGAGGGATCAAATTATGGGCCCTCTGCTAAGAAGATAGCATTGGCATGATTTGGAACTGGGTTGTGAGTAGTGTTTGGCTTATGATTGGCTAGTGGAACAATGGTACCCCAGTCAATTAGACCTTGGATTATGTTTAGAAGGTGAAAGCATTGGTCTGTGGTATGGCCAACGATTTGGAGAAACGCACAATGCGCATCTGCCTTGAAGTTTCTTAGGAGTGGACTTGGTAATGGATGGGATCCAAGGGTTTGATATGTTTTTTTCTTAACATGGCTTGATAAACTTTGGATAGGGGATCATGGAGCTCCGTGTATTCCTTTCAGACTTGGACAGGGTGTCTTTCTGGTGCCCATGAAGTGGTTGGTTGAGAGATGTTATTGATGGTTGAGACTGCAGCACTTGTAGGTTTGTCATATTTTCCGAGGGAGAACTGTCCGAACACTTTCTTTGGTTCAATCTCTGTTTTAGCAAGACCTTCCTCGATTTCTACTCCTGCTTCTCTGAGAGCTCGGAAGTGGGGATAATATTGTCCTCCCATTGTTGCTTGGACATGGGGTAAGAAGTTCTTCTTCACTATGTTGACTTGTTCTTCCTCGGATGGCCGATTGGTCATTGTGGCTACCTTTTCCCTCCATCAGGCTATGAAGTTACTGACTGATTCCCTAGAGTTTTGTTTGAGTAGTTTTAAATCACGACGAGTGACCTCAAACTTTTCATTGTATTTGTACTGCGACATGAATTCTCGATCTACATCCTCCTAGCTACGAATTCTGGACTCCTCAAGAGACAAAAACCATAAGAGGGTTCTATCCTTCAAAGTTTGCTAAAATAATTGAGCCATCACTTCTTCAGAATCCCCTTGAAGAGTCATAGAACGGTGATAACTGCATAGATGAACAATCGAGGGTCCACTTCCTCTGAATTTCTCGATATTCGACATCTTTAACTTCTCGGGTAACCTCGCCTTAGGATAAGGAGACATGTGGGTCTAGTCCATGTAATTTCCATAGACTGTGACCTTATCGAATTTCTTAGTTAGCATCTTGAGATCTTCTTTGACCTTGATCAATTCTTATTCTATTGGATCAATGATCATAGGGAAGTTAGCCCCATGCTGGGTAAGGTTCGGCATAGGAAGCTAGGCAGGTGACAGCCCATTAATATAGGGCACGTGGGGCATGATGATACTCTTCGGGAACCCGTATAGGCTCGAGTTAACCCATAGCACGAGGGAATAGGGCCTCGGACTCTTGAAGAATATGAACTTGGTTTTGTTGCATCTCTAGAACCTTAGTCTGGAGGTTGTCAATCTTGGACATCAGACTCGAAAGAGGTAGCAGGGGAACGGATGAAACTCCTGGGTGATTTGACTGAAGACCGAAGCCAATAAGGAGCCAAGCCAAGGGCGTACGATCGACCTGAGAAGGAGTAAAATGGGATTTATTTTTTACAAAAAAGGATGAAAATATTTTTGATAATTTTTTTTTTAGATTGAAAGACAAAATATTTTTGGATTTTTGATAAAGAAAGGAAAATTATTTTTGGATTTTTGATAAAGAAGGGAGAAATGTTTTGGGGAGACGGGTCTCATCATGATTATTATAATTATTATGTTCTCACTGGTAATAAGTTCTCCTAAATGCAAAAATGAAATGCCGAACAGTACCTGATCTTGGAAAATTTGGGTTTGTAACATATGCAATGCTATGGTTGGACTTGTAACCTGGCTCATGGGCAGGGTCCCATTTTAAAAAATGCGCAAAAATTTGGGCGGCAGTTTGACTCAGAATTTTAACAGGGTTTCGGGTCGAAATCGGCAATTTAACACGTGTGTCCTAGGCTTGACACCTATATATGGGTATGCAGTTGGTTGGGTGAATCGGAAAAGGTTCCCCCTTTCGCGTGACTTCGACGATATACATCTTGCTTTTGAGGGCAATCACTACGTGTGGACAAGCCATTTGATATACCTGAGTGTACATGAATTGCCTCACTATATACCTTATGGGGACGGTATGTGTGAGAGTGAATTCGATATACTCGGTGTATGTGAACGAGTTCCCTGTGATATACCTTTTATCATGACTTCGATCAAGCGGTACGATGCGGGGGAACCGTTCGATATACGTCGAAGGTACTTGGCCAATGGAAGGTGAGAGTCATATCACTTAGGGTAACTGTGCCCTGCCGGACCAGCGCCCATCATGAAATGACCCTCCAGTTACTGGACAAAATTTGGTCAATACCAATACTCTTTGGTGATGTCGTGTGAATCATGCATGATTATCTTATTAGTATCTTATGATGAGAGTATCTTTGTTGATCATGCCAAACAGGGAGAAAAGTATAAGTACCAATGGTATACCAAGTATGTACGGGTGATGCGTGCAACATGTGGACATATGTGATCCTAGGTGCATGTGGTGTGAAGTGTACATGGATAATCTTTCTACAAGTGCATGAATAGAAGCATAAGAATTAGGTACATATGAAGTAGGGGAACGTGAAAATTAGGGGAAAATATAAGCAAGTATAACACCCATGTAAATTGAGTCTAGCCGTAAAAACGAAAAGTCCCCAACGGAGTCACCACTGTGGCCATCCCCGATCCTCACGGCGAGAGAGACGGAGAAGATGGTTTCTTCAATGTCGAGAGGATCTTGGTCCCGTACATCCCTCTCGGGAGCGCTTCGGCCGACATTGATGATGAGGTCCCCAATGGCGTTTCGGCCACTCTATTTTACTCAAATAAGACAAAAGAAAAGGGAGCCATCCCGAAAGACTGCATCCAAATACATATTGATACACACAAAACCAAAAATGATTCGAGAAGGGTCCGGAGGCTAAATTATGAAATGGGAAGGTGTTAGGCACCCATTCCACCATCACGGTCTCTCATGGGTTATTGCTATTTTCCTATATTCCCCAATGATATGTGTACATGTGTATATGTAGTGGAGATAGGAATTATCGACTTGTATCATGGAAGAGATAAAGCGAGTCATTTGTAGGAATGTTCCCAAAAGTGATATTAGAAAATAGGACATACGCGATTATCCTTGCTTTGATCGTTATAATGGAACAATAATGCAAGCAGGATAATACTCCACTAAGAAAAAATAGATGTATATATAAACATATAGAATCTAAGAAATTTCAATTAAAAAAACTAAAAAAATAGAAAGTGGTAGAAAAGTAGAAATAGGACTCGAGTCTCGAGTTTTACCCCGAGATGCCTACGTAGCCTATAAAGGCATAAAATTCCACGTAGTTCATATACAAAATGAGGGGTGGTATTTATCCCATAAATCCAACTGGGGACTTCTCTTATATGTGTGTGTGTGTAAAAGATTTTTTTTGTTGTGAGAAAAGCGTGAGAATTCTCGTTTGAAATTTATGAGCAAGCCCTATTTTTCTTGTTTTTTGGGTTTTATTTGTATAAAAATAAGAGATATGCAATAATACTAAATAAAAAGTATATTAGGATATGTGAGATGAGAGATTAGAGAATAAAAGTGATAAGTAATAAAATAAATTAATGCGAATTTAGGAGAATTTAAAGAGAGAGTTGGGAAAGTTGAACCTTATTGAAGATCTTTGAGCTTGATCTTGGATGTTGGAGAGAAGCCCTTGCACTTGGGTGATGATGGAAGGTATTTAATTCACCAAGTTTGATGAAAAAGATGATAAAAGGTGAAGGTTGGAAAGGGATTTGGATGTGGAAATCACGCTGACTTCGAGAGGGGTTTTCTGAGCTTGTTGAGAATGATGGATTTCAGATCTTGTATCCTTTTGCAATGAGGTTAGGCCCTCCTTTTTATAGGGCCCAGGGCATTTTCGATCAGCATAGTACTAGTCCTGCCAATCGACAGGTGTTTTTAGGCACACTGCCAATAAGCAAGGTTTGGAACCTGCCGTTTGGCAGTCTCTTTCAGGTTCCTTGGAAAAATCGATCGTAGAGCACAAACCGTTGATCTGAATCATGCACGGGGCAAACCGTTGGAAAGTTATTTTAGATACCTTTGAAAGTATTTTGGACTTCTCTCGGGTTTAGGAGTTGACGATGGGTCAAATGTAGCTCGAGAGCGTTCTTCGGTCCTTTGGACAGCGGATCGTCGGACGCAAACGGATCGTTCGTACGCATGGTAAGTCAGAATCGCACACGGATCAAACTGTTGGAAATTTTAGCACATGTAATTTCATATTCCAAAGAGTTTGACTCAATTTGGGAAGTTGACTTTGGTCAATTGGGGCCTGGAAGTGTTCGGTGACCTTTCAGAGTAAAATGGATCGTTCGTTCGTACTATAAGTCAGAATTGGGCATGGAGCGGACCTTTGGAAAGGGGTTTAAGTTCCCTTTGATGATTCATTCAGCCTCAATCGAGCTGAAGAGTTGACTTTGGTCAAACAGAGTCTGGGAGTGTCCGACAACCTCCTGATCAAGTTTTGGGGGGAAAACGGGTCGTTCGTTCGCACCATAAGTCGGAATTGTGCACGGGACAGACCGTTGGAAAGGGGCTTTAGTTCCATTTAGAAATTCATTCAGTCTCGACAAACTGAAGAGCTTGGTTTTAGTTCTCGGTGGTCTCTAGGTTAGTACTCGGGGTATGACCTAGGTTTGTAGTTATGAAGGGATGTGCTAGGGACCTAAGGGGAGTTTATGGGGTACTAGAATGGGGCGTCTACACTTAGATCCACCAAGCTTTCTTCAATGAAAGATCCATAAAAAATCTTCAAGCTTCCCAAATCATCCATCTTTATCTTCCTCAAAACCCTCAACAAGATCTCCGAAATTCATAGCTATGCCCAATAATGGTGGAAATGGGTATCTAGGGTTTGGATACAGTGGAAGACTAGTTCGATATGATTCCACAAGGTGGTTATATGGTGCTAGAATGGTGGTTTGAGGTTGGGATAGGTGCACAAATCTAAAAATGGTGGGGGGAGACCACCCCCACTCTATCTCTCTATTCCCCTCGAAAACAACCCAAAAACACTTATAAAAACATCCCAAAACCTTAAAATCTCATTTTTGCACAATTTGGGCTCACCAGAGCTTGACAGCTCATCGATTTAATGGCCTGAATGAGATAATGCACAAGGGCAACCTGATTTAAAAAGTTTATTCTGTTCGTTCGAACGAGAATCACCTCTCATTTGAATAAGAAGGGCATCTCGTTGGAATTAGCATTCGAACGATCTTCAAACAACTTATAACTATTATTCAGTGATATCTTCTTCAAACCTCATTTGATTTCCTACTTCAAATGACCTTGGTTTCTCGTTTGCACAACCCAAACTTATTCAAATGACCATTCTTCATTTTTCACCAAATCTTCTAATTTTTATCTCACAATCTCCTAATAATTACAATCAGGACCCCCAATAGTTAATTGCATCTATAAACTTAATCATAAAGATCCAAATCTCAAGGTTTTTATATTATTTAAACTTACGAGGGAAAATTAATAAAATTTTAGGGCGGAGTATTACATTTTTCTATCCTTCGAAAATTTCATCCTTGAAATTATCGACCCATCAATCCTCAAGCTCATTGGGTTCTTCAATTTCTACTCTTTCTTCAATTTCTACTCTAAGTCATCGGAATCCTCCAAGACTAAATCATTAATTCCTCGAACATTAATATAACATCATACACTCTTTCATGGATTTGACATCAAAGATTCATTTTGTTATATTCGCTAGTTCTCACCGTTATCCCAATCATCATCGTCACATAACTATCCTTAAACCTCCACTCACTTGGTGATCAAGCGTAACCAAATCCTAGGACTAACTTTTCTTATACCCAAACCATGTTGATGACTCTACCGGACAACACCCTCTTCTGATCGACACTTGTCCAAATGTGATCGCAACACATTCAACACCGGATCATCATCAATAATCATCTCAAATCTTTGGACTTTTCCTCCTATCCTTTCACAAACTTTCGAATTATCTCGAACACAAATATTCATTCAAAATTGACAATAATATCTTATCACTAGTCACTTGCATTAAGAGTTAACACACCACCAAGTCTCAAAACCATGCGCCTGACTAATACCCCCTTTTACAAGATCCTCACATGAATCTAGGATCACTCTAGGAGTCTAACTGAGGGACACACACCTGAGCATTACACAATCAACACACCGTGATAAATAATGTTTAGCGCTAATTTTCCTCGAGTTTTAACATTATATGATGTCCTCAAGTTATCAACCTTCTATTCACAACCACAATCTTAATTGTCATGCTGGCCAAAATTTTAGGTCGCTACTTTTAAGGAAATTAAATCCTAAGAGAAATCATGCAATCCAAAATGTAGTCACTCGTACAATGAACTTTAAGCAATAATAAGGATACTTTATATAAGGCGTACCCAATTACCGAGATGCCTTGACCATGTCAGGTCCCATGATGCTCTATTGGGCCAAATCGCGCTGCACCATATCGCCGTACAAGTCTAGGTTATCACAACCAAGGGATACGTTTCTCTAACAACAAAACTAAAGGGAGACACAAGAATCTAAGAGATAAATAATAGATACAGGATGAGCCTAGTCACGTACAACAATGATGATTCATGAAGATGAGCCTACGCTACATGTTTGGAAACCACATACCATCTTAAGCAAACTCAACGGATCTTAGACTAGCCATGCGCCCCAGCTTGAGTCACCCATCGTGATTAATCTAACCACGACCCTTTCACTTCCTCAAGAAGGATGTAACATAAGAACCTAACATTCCTTGTAATGTTAAACGTTGGCCTTCCCTCCTTAAGGACAAGGCCTCCTCCTTTCATCCTTGGAAAACACGAACCACCCGGTCAACGAACGCTAACATCCTTATCGACACTAACCCTATCCATCTCATCAACGGCGCCACCGCCAATCTAATAAAACTAGATTATTATCTTACTTTATCATACAATAGTAGTACCCAATGTCTCCTTAGGCACTAATTGATTTGGAGAGACTCTTACCCTATCAAGACTATCATCGTAACAAGGTTACTGTTCCCTATCCCAAAGTTCAATTCAATTGACTCCACATGATGATCAAACACTCATCCTTAAAACCCTAAGGGTAATAATTACCACTCAAATGCACACCCTTAAGTCCATATGAGTCTAACAAGACAACATAAGGTCTACACAATTCCCTACTAGTGTCCTCCTAATACATACTAATAATGTGTTAACACCCTATAAAAATTGCTATATGCATGGCCTCAATCATAAAATCGTTGGCCCAAATATCTAATGCATTCCTGGTACTCGTCAATTCTAACATGATCCTCTGTACATCTCCTTAAGAAAACGAGTATTATACCCAATCATTACATGAAACTCTAATTTCATCTCGAAAGACTGCACTACCAATTTACATTAAAATTTGGCAGCCTCACCCAAGGCTATATGAATAGATTCCTTTAAACTTAGTTGATAATCCAAGGTTGTCACCAAATTTTCCACATCCTATCACCGAACACAAAAAATTCCATAAAATTTAGCCTGACTGGTTCCCTAAGGACACCAAGTATACCCAAGCAATTGTTACCAAGATAGGATTAGACTTTGTCAACCATAATTTCCACAAAATAGTTGTGCCCTAAGACTTCTCGATATTCATTTCACCGATTTCAAACCACTCACCCAAATATTAATCTATGATTATCTAACATGGTAGGTCATAGCCATTGGAACCTCAAGGCGTTACAACAAATTGACATTTCATCCCTAGGCTAATTCAAAGACCTTGTTATTATAGCTAATGCTATGTGTCACGCATTAACCACACGCTAACATTAAAAGGATTTTGGTAAGATACCATATGTCTACACTACCAATGTCACTAAATATCCTATTCATCAAGTGTTGTATTATTCATTCCAAGACCACCCTATAAGACTACCGAGGGTTCACCCTCCTATCACTCAACTCATGATTGTTACAAATGTTACACCTTTGCCACAAATGGCCCGTAATTATAATCATAACTCATGAGATATATTCATCTTCCAACCGTCACTAAGTCATTCACCCACAAGGATAACATTCTATCTACTAAAACTAAGTGTACATATTTTTCAAGCATTGACCCACACAATTTTATATGCTCTTTGAACTACCCATCAACAACATAATTACCCACAAGGATCGAATTTTACCTAATTAAATTATGTCCATTAACCACCCATAAGTGTCTCACCGAGGGGCTCTATGAATTTTAATCACCAATCATCCTTACTTAGTAAGGACACCCTAACTATCAACCACAATAGTTGACTATAGACAACTTGTGCCACCTACCTAATGGGAGACATCATGCTCTATTAATATCTCAAAAGATTCTTTGTCATCAAAGGCTTGAATACAATAACCTCACACTAAAACCACGGTGTCACTACTATTGGCTTGCATGGACACCCGTAAATCACTAACATATCCAATCAGAAGAGTAAAAGAAATTAATAACAACCAATTTGGTCATGTGCCACTTGACACTAACTTACCCGTCGTGCTATCCTCGTTTGACTTCATTGTCGAGGACATGAACTAAACCATCACCAAATTTACATTAACTGGCCCAAACAAACATCGGCATCGAAAGATCCACCATCGGCCTCACCACGTTACTCTCGAAATGAACCATGAACCTAGAGCTCTGGTACTATTTGTAGTGTTCGGACCCAAATTTATCGGTTACCCTTAGTCAACCAAATTCATCCCGAGCATTAGGTGTGAAATGCAATGAAACAACCTATATAATATTTCTAATCCATTTTAACTTAATTAACATTTCACTTATTAGCATGCGATTAAAACATCAAATCAAACTATGTGAGGGACCCGTGGGAAGCACCCCGGAGTCCAAGCGTACAGAGTTACCACGTAAAATAAAAAGAGTAATTTTATGTGTAACGCTCTCAAAATACGATTCCACACCCAACTTTCTGTAACAAATATGCGGGTGTGAGTTGATGCTCATTGGAAAATATAAAAACATAGTATAGAAATGAACGAGTGAAAAAAGACTCTAACACTTTATACCTACGAGCACATATATAACACATGAAACCATTTCGATTTTCAAAAATGTTATTTATCCCAAATCATTAACCTTAATCTTATAAAAGAACTTCCTCTTTCCTTACTTTCCATTTATCCCTTTCCTTAACACACGCGGTTAAATACTTGAAACAACTACAATTTATTTAACAAAAAAATATTTCCTTATCGAAATCTTAAACCAATCCACATTAATATTTTCATTTAAAAACCCCCATTTCAACACACGCGAACACCGTGTTAGGAAATACATATTTAGATTTTGAAAACCTTTCACAACATACCCTTGTGTTAGTTATGGGTACACCTTCTTAGGTTGCTCAACTCACCCAATTAACCATTATACTTTACATTTCCTTTATTTTATGAACATTAATAAATTTACACTATCTTGTCCAATTTAACCTTGACGAAAACATTTATTAATTTATTCAAGTTAGGTTGTCTCAACACATTTTCACCACACAACCTCTTTATTGACATTTTCCTTAATCCTTTATCTTTTTTTCAAAATCTTCTAATAAGTCGCATACTTTAACGGGCTTCACACCACCGGCGATGCCACCATATGCTATAGCGCTAGTGATTTTGGATCTTTCACCCCAGGGCTCCGGTCCCTCCTTAATTATCTAAGTGTCATCCGAGTTCTTTTTTATTTAGTTTTAATATTTTACAAATGTCCACATTATTTCACGTTTTTCGTTTTAACCAGCCGAAGCCAAAATTTTAGGTTTCAACCCAACTTGTTTTACACTTTAAAAATCTTCATTCCATGTCCTTTACACTTTAGTATTGATTTTTAGTCTAAAATCATGTTCATTTAGGATCATTTTATGTAAGATGTTTTTTTAACTTTTTTATTTTATAAAAATATTTCACTTTATGAGTGTTTCAACCCAACTTGCCCTTTCCTCCATTTTATGAGTGTTATTTCCCAAGATATTATTAAGTTACACACACCAACTTCTAAATGTTTTGACCATTAACACTTATTCAACACTTCTACTAACCATTTTTCCAAATTAGATAATTCTTTACTTTCTTTATCTAAGTAATACAATTATACTTAAAAACTACTTTTACAAGAAAAATACCATTTTCTTTTATTAATATTTGTAGTCGCACAACCTTAAACTTATCACACTTTTAAACCTTTTTTCACACACCTTGAAGACTACAATTTCTATTTTTCTTATGTCGTGTTTAAACCCAACAAAAAAAAATTTAACTTGTTTATACGTCCATTATCAAAATAACACAAGTTTAGATGCATGAAATGATGGATTTTAATTCCAAAAAATCCTTATAATTGGGTTAAACACATAATTTATTCTAGAAATTCATATACTTGCAAAACATACCTTTCAAGACTAAAGGACATTATTATTTCTTAAAAACCCATCCAGTGTTCCATTTTTGTAAAATCTTCATTTTTTTCAAAGAACCAAACTTAATTTACAAAACATCTTTAGTAAGATAAAAATATAAATTTCAAACATTTTTATTCCAACAAAAATGTTTACCACCCAACTTCTTGAAACACGCCATTTATATGAAAATTCCAATTATTTCAAGAAAACTTTGAAATATTTACTCATCATTTACTTTCAGTAAAATAATATTTTTTCAACTTTTTTAATCCATAATAATATTTAATTACAAATCTATTAAAAATCCATCATTTTATTCATATGCATTCTACTCTTAAATTTTAATAATCAAGACTACTAATACACAAAATAGAGTCTTAAACTAAGAGTAAAGATACCCACCTCTAATGTTATTAACATCTCCATTCAAGACTAAATTTCCATTCATGAACTTACTTGGTCTTACGAGGTTCTCATAAGCTTTGGAGAGTTGTTTGTGTAGGCTTAAAAATGTTTCGTCAAATTTTTCTATGTTAATCTAGTGCATCTAGTCGAATATGCCTACTCCGAGGAAGAATGTTACTTTGCAAGGCAGATTTGGAAAATGGTACTTGTAATTCCACATGAACGATTGGTTCAACTCCATAAACTAGAGAGAAAGGTATATAACTTGTTGTCTTCCTCTTAGTTGTTCAATAGTCCAAAAGTAACGATAAGCATCTTTTCATCACATGCACCCGAAAATGTTCCATCAATTTGGCTAAAATATTGACCAAAGTCTTATTTATGTGTTCTACTTCACCATTCCCTTTCGAATAAGCTAATATGGAGGTGTGGGGGATGTTTCAATATCTATCGATTAATATCGTCTCTTCTTTGTTAATAAATGGAAATCTATCATTAGAAAGAATAACCATGGGAATTCCAAAATGACAAATGATATACTCTATAATGAATTGTGACACCACTTCCATTGTTGATCTTTTCAAAGGTACTACTTTTGACCTATTTGTAAATCGATATTATGTCCCTAAATGGAGGTTTAATTACCCCATAAGATCAAATGCCCAATTATGGAATGGATGTTTTATTAGTAATAAAAGTAGATTAACCGATGGAGCTTGAATGAGATTGCTATGAAGTGCCTTTTTAAATTTTTGAACAAACTCGATCGAATATTTCTCCATTATTGGCCTAAAATAGATAATTATCATAAGTTGGTCATACAATTTAGCTCCTCCAATGTTAGCTGGATCATGAACTTGTTTGAGAACCTCTTTTGCTTCCTCTATGTAGATACAATATAAGGTCCTCTTGAAGTATCCTCATAGATAGAGCTTGGCATCCAGTAAGTAGAACCTCGAGGCTCTCCTTCTAAGTGATATGGCATATATTTTCTCTGTTGGAACAACTTTATCTATGGTAATATCAATGTAAGGCTATCTCCACTCCGTTTGAGCTTCTTAAAAATTTCACTCAGCTAGTTGAAAGTATATTTGACATTGATCAAATTCTCTTTATTTTGTTGTTGCATCTTACTTCATCGCATGCCAAAATAACCTTTTTAAAGTTATTTTATATAGAGAAATGTATGTGTTTTCACAATGCTTTTTATGAGTTTGCTTCAACCGTCTTTGATCTTCCTCAGGGCCAAGGAATCTAGCTAACTATTAATCGATATTTTTGTATACAAACTTCCTTAAATAAGGAAGAATTGTGATAGCTGAGTAAGCTTCATTGAAACACCTCTTATTTTTAGCAGTCTTTTTATTATCCCCGTCTAATCTGAGGCGTTATCTGTGGGAAAGAGTTGGAGCACATAAGATGGAACTATCCTACGATGGATCACTAAAGTTTTTTATTCACCTTGCATATCTATCTTTTGTGTAATTATGGCATAGGCATTAGCATGCCAATTGATGATGCATGATGGTTCATCATTATAGGATGTCTCTCTACCTTGACTTCATAAAAGTGGTAAATTCACCTATATATAATTGTTTAATAAGGATCTAGGCTGAGGTTCTTCAAAGCGTAATCACCATTTTCTTATTTGACCAATAAGTTACAATCTCCTTTAATGCACAGTGAACAAATGCCTCTTCGAAGGGCCTTAAGTAGTCCTAGAATCAAAGCTTCATACTTTACCTCATTATTTTAACAAAGAAAGTTCAATTCAAGGGACAAAGAAATCTTCTCCTTTCCTTTAAATAAAATTACTCTATCTCCTCTTTTACCTTGAGCCGTTGAACCATCAAACTCCGTGGACCATTCTTTAAAGTTTTCCTCACAAATGTTGGCTGGAAAATCATCACCAGTTATGTTTTCATGAGGTCGTACAAAGAAACTTGAAGGAGAGATAACTAATAAATCTTCACTGTCTTGGTTCTTGATTACATGAGGAATCACTGACTTCCAGTCATGCTAAAAAAGAATGAGGAACCCCTTGTTGTTCGCCCAATCAAGATTGTTCATGCCAATAAAAAATTAATTGGATCACATATTGTCACTACATGGATAGTGAAATAAAGCTTATAATACATAAGTTTTTTGGGCACAAAGTCTAAAGCCAAGCACTCCCTCTTTATACATACATGTATATCTTACCTCAAGATCATGGATGATTATACGCAAATATTCGACATATCTCTATTGTCCATCAATATCAAATACCAGTAGTGCACAGATGGACCTCATAATAGAGGTTATATAAAGTAGAAAAATTACTCCTGTCATAGGTGGAGTCATCATTTGAGGATAGGTGAGTAATTCCTTAAGCTTGTCAAAAACTTCCTGGTGTGGTACATCCGCTTTGAACTTTGTGGTTTTTCGCAAGACTTTCATCAGGGAGTGATGTAAGGACGCAAATTTCCAATTGAGTTCTTTGTAGTTTTGGCTCAATTCCGAACAAAAACGTTTGAGTCATAGGATAAAGTATATTGATCATCTTTCAAGCCTATGACGTGTTTATTGAAGACGTAGCGGCCAAGTGTATAAAGCTTCATCAAAATGTCGTGGTTTATATGCCTCGTTTCAACGTCATCAACAGTGGTTTCATGCTCCCAAGGTATGAATGCATTACATATATATATAGGAGCTTGGAACAGTTTATATTGGGTGTTAGGTTTTCAAAACTGCGTCTTGTTTTCATAATGTTTTCTATTAAAACTTATATATAAAGTATATAAAAGTTTCTGGGCTTAAAAAGAATTTTTAAACTTTCTGTGAGTTCGTTCAAAGTGTCGTTCGAATGAGATTGTCGTTCGAACGAGATAGCCTTAGGGTTTTAATGGAATCCTTGAAAACTTCTTGCTTTTGAAGAGCGAAATGTTTTATTAGAGTCTAACATTTTAGAATTTCAAAATAAATTAAAAGACTTAATGTCAAATTTGATTTGGAATGTCGTTCCGAAAAATTAGATAAAATCTTAGGAACGGTCCAAATTAAAAATGACATGTGTGGTTTAGGCTTCAATACTTATAATGAATCTACTCATAAAGCCAAAACCAACATTTTTAGAGAAACTACTAAGAAAACTTTTAGAGATCACTCCGTAAGTAAATCTTTTCGACATGTTTTTACTTGTACTCATTGTGGTCGAAAAGGTCATCTTAGGAAATTTTGTTTTGATATTAAACGAATTCCTAGAAAATCCCAACGTAAAGCAAGCAATGTATTTAAAATTCTTACACCCCAAGATAGTCATTCTTCATTAATTTGGGTTCGGAAATCTGACTTGGTTGCCTTGCAAAATAGGGTTTTTGATTCTCATTTAATTTCACATGCTTCATCCCTTGCTAAATCTAAAGGATGAATGTGTTAGTGTTTGCATACTTTAGCTTTTGTACTTCATGCTATATTCACATGCTAAATGTATGCTTGTTTAATCATTTTCTGGTCATTTCTTAATCACATATCTCATGCTAGAAAAATGATTTTTGTTTATCCTTTTGAGTATATATTCTTATTTTTTGGTTAAAAATGTCAAAAAAAAAACTCAAAAAGATTTTATTTTGTGTGTATTTTGGTTTGACACATTTTAAGTGGCATAAACTTGTGTTTGAATCCCTCCTTTAACGCTCTCATGTGGCTAGAACTTTTGGTTTAGATTGTCAATCCTTAAAATTTTCTTTACCATATTTTTTATGGAGTAGTTGGATTTTGTATTGATCTAATGGATTCTACTTTTATATGCCTCTATTCACACATGCACGAGCTCTTTTGAAACTTAACTTCGTATGTATATTTGAGATATATGAGATGTTCTCCTTCCAATCTTCTCATCTACATATTTGTGACTTAGGAGGACTAGTGCATGTCAAAATCCGCTGCACGTGAGATTTGTGTGAAACATAAAAACATGATAAATATTAATGTGCACGGGGAAGGGATTCGAAAGGACTTAGTTATCCTTTGCGATTGTAATCCACCGTTTTTGAATGGACCTAACGTGGTTTGATGGCCTAAAAATAGAAAATATGGCATTAAAAAGAAAAATAATTTGCCAAGGCCTATGTTTGATTGATATATTCATTCAAATTTAATATAAATACATCTTGAGGGAGTTTGGATGGTATATCAACGGTTTGCACAATGTCTGTTTATCCTAGTTGCGTATTTCATGTCATGACTCTATTAGTTTGTAGAATAATCAATATGCTAGGCTTGTATGCATTGTGTATGTTGTTCATTGAGTTCACTTTATATTGTCAGATGAGGTTATATTCAAATGTGATGACGTTTGCAATCAATTGAGAACTCCGTGAACATGTCTTAAGTGATTGGGTCTAAATTTAATCGTTACTAGTTCACACCCCAACACTTCCGTTTCTATATGACACATTTTTGCCATACGAGTGTGAAAGAGTCCTATTATATTTTGTGTGTGTCATTTGTGTGTTTATATCTATATATGTGTAGTTGAGTCTCTTTGATATATATTACGTATACATATATTTGATATTTTTATTTAGTCTTTGCTTTGATTTCTAATCCATATATGCTTAATAATTTATATATCATATTGGTATCATTTTATTGCATCCTAGTTGGTATCCGATGTTATTGTTTGGATTAGTTGAATTTTTATTGCCCATACGCTTTAACGTTCTCATCACTATATGGACAATTACATGTTTTAGCTTGTTATCCCATTCTTTTATCGCTTGCTTAGTTTAGAGGGTGTATATGCTTTATTTTGGGGAGATAAGTTATTTTTTATTCTTTAGCCTTTGTCTATTCCTGAAGAAAAAAGGGGAGAATGATAGGGGAAGAAATGGTATCTAATTCTATTATTATCGTATCTTAGTTTGGGGGAGATTTATCTTAGGGGGAGACGTCTTTCTAAGTAGGTCATTTGTTTGATAAAGGGGAGAATTAATATTTTGATATTTAATTATTTAATTGCATTTAATATTTTGATATTCCCTATGCGTTTGATAGTTTGCTTAAGTGTGCAGGAATACTTCAAAATGGCAACATTCAACATCAGCAAAGATATTGATCCTTGGGTTGTTTGAGTCAAGCAATTGTATTTATATTTTGGGTGGGACTTTTTATTAGTCTAGTAGAGCTTGACGGCCCTTTAGGATTTTTGTATAGTTTTTGTCCCGGAATATCCAAAGGGGGAGATTTGTAAGGTCACAAATTTCCAATTGGGTCCTTTGTAGTTTTGGCTCAATTTTGGACAAAAACGTTTGAGTCATAGGATAGAGTATATTGATCATCTTTCAAGCCTATGACGTGTTTGTTGACGACATAGTGGCCAAGTGTATAAAGCTTCATCAAAATGCAGTGGTTTATGTGCCTCGTTTCAACGTCAACAACAGTGGTTTCATGCTCCCAAGGTATGAATGCATTATATATATATATAGGATCTTGGAACAGTTTATATTGGGTGTTAGGTTTTCAAAACTGCGTTTTGTTTTCAGAATGTTTTCTATTAAAAATTATATATAAAGTATATAAAAGTTTCTGGGATTAAAAAGAATTTTTGAACTTTCTGTGAGTTCGTTCGAAGTGTCGTTCGAACGAGATTGTCGTTCGAACGAGATTTCCAACGACTTTCCATTATGGCATACTGGAACTTCGTTCAAAATGTCGTTCGAACGAGATTGTCGTTCTAACGTGATTTCCAACGAGTTTCTAACGAGGTCATACTGGAACTTCGTTAGAAGACTCGTTCAAATGAGATTTCGTTCGAACGATATGTTGTTTGAACGAGATGTCAGGCGGGAACAGTTTTTGGCAGTTTTAAGCAGTTTTCTCCCACTTCCCCACTTATTTCTTAACCAACTTTTCTCAGACTTTATTATGTGCGGGAATAACATTTTCCAACTTAACTTTTCCATTCTATTCGATCATTTAAAGAGAGTTTGAGAGCTAAATTGCTTAAGGAAAATGTTCTTGTTTTGAGTGAAATTCTTTAGAGAAAAATATACACCACTCTAGTTTACACCCAATTGTTTGTTTATCCAAGTTTTAATATATATACATGTTTCTTGGAGTTTTGGCACTGGGTTCATCTCTTCTGTTCAAAGAGAAGTTTTGGTTTTCTTCTATATACCTTAAAGAAGAAGAGTTTGTTTTGCTACGGTTGTCTCATGTGGTAAAAGACACCACGTGTGGTTGACGGTGTACCTATTGTCCGATTGGTGAGTCCAAGATCACGGTGGAGCTCCGTGGTTATCCACTAGGAAGAGGTGATTACAAGAACACGCGTCAAGGCTAGAGAGGGTTCGAGTTGAGGAAGTAAGTCATCTGTCTTGTAAATGTAATTCCGTACTTAGTGGATTTGTGGCTAGGGCTGTCCGAGGTTGTTTCCCGTTGTGGGTTTTTCCTCGTACATCGCAGCGTAGTGTGATTGATTTATTTTATCTTGCACAATTACTTAGAACTCATGCTTAGGATAATTCAAGATAAAATTGGTTTTAATTGTCACACTTAATTTAATTTGGTGCATAATTAAATTTGGGTAAAGTTTATTTAATTCAAGTCTATTGTTAAAACTGATTTGGCCTAACATGGAAATAATGATGAATATGACTTAGTCAAATTCTAGGACTTGAATGAATTAATTGTGTTTAAGTGAAATCAATACTATGTGTGTATTAATAATATTTTCACTTGGTTTAATTTTAATTTGTGTAGAAATTAAAATTTGGTAATTCGTTTTATTGAACCATCACCTTTACGCTTCTGCATATCTATTTCATAAAAAGGAAATATTTCTATTTTAAAAAGATTTTAAAATCGGGGGTTCCGCATCCATCATATTGGTATCAGAGCCAAAGCGATAAATTATTTCGTTAAAGATCTTTTAAATAATTTTTGGCTGAAATGGGATTTTCCCCATTTTAAAATTTCTTATTTTCGATGGTTCTAATTACGCGTATTGGAAAGCACGTATGAAATCGGCGCTAAAATCTATCGACGAGAGATTTTGGATATTTGTTGTTAACGGGTGGTCCCCACCAACTCACTTAGTTAAAAATGAACGTGTTCCAAAACCGGCCGATAGATGGACATGAGAATGAGTTCAAATTTTCTAATTTTAATTCCCAAGGTTTAAATGCCTTGTTTAGCGCTGTCACACCGGATGAATTCAGACGCATTATGACGTGTGAAACCGCTAAAGAGTCTTGGGATATTTTACAACTAACTTATGAAGGAACTAGTGTCGTTAAAACTTCGAAACTCCAAAACCTCACCACTCAATTTGAAACCATCAAAATGAACGATAATGAAACTTTTGATGAATTTTATGCTAGACTTTCCAATATTTTCAATTCATCATTTAATTTGGGAGAGAAAATACCTGACAACCGTGTTGTAAAGAAAATTTTAAGGTCCCTACCCGATAGATTTATTCCAAAAGTGACCGTTTTAAATTCTTTACCAACTTTAGCCTCTACAAAATTAGAAGAGCTTGTAGGTGATTTACAAACCTATGAACTAGATATGTTTCCCTCTAAAACTAAAAAGAAAATTGAAAAGGGTGTTGCTTTAAAAGCCCGAAAAGAGGTCAAACAAGTAGTAGAGAGCGAGAGTGATAGTGACTCGGAAAACATGGCTTTGTTTGCTCGTAAATTTAGAAAATTTCTTGAATTTAACAAAGATAAATTTAAAAATTCTTTTAAGAAATTTGAAACTTATAAGCATGACAAAGCCGAGAAGATCCATAAACCTATTAATGATCAACTAAATAGGGACGAGTCTAATAGGTGTTTTGGTTGTGAGGGTTATGGCCATAGGGCTTCTGAGTGCCCCACTAAACGAAGGAAAGAGGGTAAACGACCCATTTCATATAATGCGACCCTTAGTGATAGTGATAAGGAAGAGGGACCCGATTCCCCCACTAAGCCTAATTTTGTGGCTTTTATGGCTAGTCATGTGAGTGATAGTGAGAACTCATCGATTGATGAAACGTTAACACATAACACTTCCAAGGTCATAGTTTATGATTCTCTTATTTTTTATGATAGTGAGAGTGGAGATAAAAGAGAGAGTGAAAATGAAGAACACGTTAATGTAAGTGAACTTCAAACTGCTTTTCAAGAATTATATAAAGAATCAATTAAGTTAAAAAGAGCTAATTTGAAGTTAATAGCTAGTTTAAAAGAGCGTGTCAAGGTCAATGATGATAGTTTGTTGGTAGAAGACCTTAGGACATGTAAGATGACTCTTCGAGAGAAGCTTGAATATGTAGAAGGCGAGAGAGATAGCCTTAGGGGTTTAATGGAATCCTTGAAAAAGGAGCTTCTTTCTTTTGAAGAGCGAAATGTTTTATTAGAGTCTAACATTTTAGAATTGCAAAATAAATTAAAAGACTCTGCTAATGTCAAATTTAATATGGAATGTCGTTCGGAAAAATTAGATAAAATCTTAGGAACGGTCCAAATTAAAAATGACATGTGTGGTTTAGGCTTCAATACTTATAATGAATCTACTCATAAAACTAAAATAAACATTTTTAGAGAATCTACTAAGAAAACTTTTAGAGATCACTCCGTAAGTAAATCTTTTCGACATGTTTTTACTTGAACTCATTGTGGTCGAAAAGGTCATCTTAGGAAATTTTGTTTTGATCTTAAACGAATTCCTAGAAAATCCCAACGTAAATCAACCAATGTATTTAAAATTCCTACACCCCAAGATAGTCATTCTTCATTAATTTGGGTTAGGAAATCTGACTTGGTTTCCTTGCAAAATAGGGTTTTTGATTCTCATTTACTTTCACATGCTTCCTCCATTGCTAAATCTAAAGGATGAATGTGTTAATGTTTGCATACTTTAGCTTTTGTATTTCATGCTATATTAACATGCTAAATGTATGCTTGTTTAATCATTTTCTGGTCATTGCTTAATCCCATATCTCATGCTAGAAAAATGATTTTTGTTTCTCCTTTTGAGTATATATTCTTATTTTTTGGTTAAAAATGTAAAAAAAAAAAAAACTCAAAAAGATTTTATTTTGTGTGTATTTTGGTTTGACAAACTTTAAGTGGCATAAACTTGTGTTTGAATCCCTCCTTTAACGCTCTCATGTGGCTAGAACTTTTGGTTTAGATTGTCAATCCTTAAAATGATCTTTACCATATTTTTTATGGAGTAGTTGGATTTTGTATTGATCTAATGGATTCTACTTTTATATGCCTCTATTCACACATGCACGAGCTCTTTTGAAACATAACTTCATATGTATATTTGAGCTATGTGAGATGTTCTCCTTCCAATCTTGTCATCTACATATTTGCGACTTAGGAGGACTAGTGCATGTCAAAATCTGTTGCATGTGAGATTTGTGTGAAACATAAAAACATGATAACTATAAATGTGCACGGGGAAGGGCTTCGAAAGGACTTAGTTATCCTTTGTGATTGTAAGCCACCATTTTTTAATTGACCTAAAAGAAATACGTGGTTCAAAGGCCTAAAATAGAAAATATGGCATTAAAAAGAAAAATAATTTGCCAAGGCCTATGTTTGATTGATATATTCATTCAAATTTAATATAAATGCATATTGAGGGATATTGGATGGTATATCAACGGTCTGCACAATGTTTGTTTATCCTAGTTGCGTATTTCATGTCATGACTCTATTGGTTTGTAGAATCATCAATATGCTAGGCTTGTATGCATTGTGTATGTTTGTTCATTGAGTTCACTTTATATTGTCACATGAGGTTATATTCAAATGTGATGAAGTTTTCAATCAATTGAGAACTCCGTGAACATGTCTTAAGTGATTGGGTCTAAATTTAATCGTTATTAGTTCACACCCCAACACTTCCGATTCCATATGACACATTTTTGCCATACGAGTGTGAAAGACTCCAATTATATTTTGTGTGTATCATTTTTGTGTTTATATCTATATATGTGTAGTTGAGTCTCTTTGATATATATTATGTATACATATATTTGATATTTTTGTTTAGTCTTTGCTTTTATTTCTAATCCATATATGCTTAATAATTTATATATCATATTGGTATCATTTTATTGCATCCTAGTTGGTATCCGATGTTATTGTTTGGATTAGTTGGATTTTTGTTGCCCATATGCTTTAACGTTCTCATCACTATATGCACAATTACATGTTTTAGCTTGTTATCCCATTCTTTTATCGCTTGCTTAGTTTAGAGGGTGTATATGCTTTATTTGGGGGATATAAGTTATTTTTTATTCTTTAGCCTTTGTCTATTACTGAACAAAAAGGGGGAGAATGATAGGGGAATAAATGGTATCTAATCCTATTATTATCATATCTTAGTTTGGGAGAGATTTATCTTAGGGGGAGACGTCTTTCTAAGTAGGACATTTATTTGATAAAGGGGATAATTAATATTGTGATATTTAATTATTTAATTGCATTTAATATTTTGATATTCCCTGTGCGTTTGATAGTTTGCTTAAGTGTGCAGGAATACTTCAAAATGGCAACATTCAACATCGGCAAAGATATTGATCCTTGGGTTGTTTGAGTCAAGCATTGTATTTTTATTTTGGGTGGGACTTTTTATTAGTCTAGTAGAGCTTGACGGCCCTTTAGGATTTTTGTATAGTTTTTGTCCCGGAATAGCCAAAGGGGGAGATATGTAAGGACGTAAATTTCCAATTGAGTCCTTTGTAGTTTTAGCTCAATTCCGGACAAAAATGTTTGAGTCATAGAATAGAATATATTGATCATCTTTCAAGCCTATGATGTGTTTGTTGAAGAGGTAGTGGCCAAGTGTATAAAGCTTTATCAAAATGACGTGGTTTATGTTCCTTGTTTCAATGTCATCAATAGTGGTTTCATGCTCCCAAGGTATGAATTCATTACACACACACACACACACACACACACACACACATATATATATATATATATATATATATATAGGAGCTTGGAACAATTTATATTGGGTGTTAGGTTTTCAAAACTGCGTTTTGTTTTCTGAATGTTTTCTATTAAAACTTATATATAAAGTATATAAAAGTTTCTGGGCTTAAAAAGAATCTTTGAACTTTCTGTGAGTTCGTTCAAAGTGTCATTCGAACGAGATTGTGGTTCGAACCACAAGTCGTTTGAACGAGATTGCCAACGACTTCCCATTATGGCATACTGGAACTTCGTTCGAAATGTCGTTCGAACGAGATTGTCATTCTAACGAGATTTCCAATGAGTTTCTAAAGAGGTGATACTGGAACTTCTTTAGAAGACTCATTCGAACGAGATTTCGTTCGAACGAAATGTCGTTCGAACGAGATGTCAGGCGGGAACAACTTTTGGCCGTTTTTAAGCAGTTTTCTCCCACTTCCCCACTTGTTTCTTAGCCAACTTTTCTCAGACTTCATTATGTGCGGGAATAACATTTTCCAACTTAACTTTTCCATTCTATTCGATCTTTTAGAGAGAGTTTGAGAGCTAAATTGATTAAGGAAAATGTTCTTGTTTTGAGTGAAATTCTTTAGAGAAAATATACATCACTCTAGTTTACACCCAATTGTTTGTTTATCCAAGTCTCAATATATATACATCTTGCTTGGAGTTTTGGCACCGGCTTCATCTCTTCCGTTCAAAGAGAAGTTTTGGCTTTCTTTTACATCCCTTAAAGAAGAAGAGTTCGTTTTGCTGCGGCATTCTCATGTGGTAAAAGACACCACGTGTGGTTGACAATGTACCTATTTTCCTATTGGTGAGTCCAAGATCACGGTGGAGCTCCGTGGTTATCCGATAGGAAGAGGTGATTACAAGAAGACGCGTCAAGGCTAGAGAGGGTTCGAGTTGAGGAAGTAAGTCATCTGTCTTGTAAATGTAATTCTGTACTTAGTGGATTTGAGGCTAGGGTCGTCCGAGGTTGTTTCCCGTTGTGGGTTTTTCCTCGTACATCGCGACGTAGTGTGATTGATTTATTTTATCTTTCATAATGACTTAGAACTCATGCTTAGGATAATTCAAGATAAAATTGGTTTTAACTGTCACACATAATTTAATTTGATGCATAATTAGATTTGGGTAAAGTTTATTTAATTCAAGTCTATTGTTAAAACTGGTTTGGCCTAACTTGGAAATAATGATAAATATGACTTAGTCAAATTCTAGGACTTGAATGAATTAATTGTGTTTAAGTGAAATCAATAATGTGTTTGTATTAATCATATTTTCACTTGGTTTAATTTTAATTTGTGTAGAAATTAAAATTTGGTAATTCGTTTTATTGAACCATCACCTTTACGCTTCCGCATATCTATTTCATAAAAAGGAAATATTACTATTTTAAAAAGAGTTTAAAATCGGGGGTTCCACATCCATCAAATGAGTTATCTCGGATAGACCTTGACTAAATCTCCTCAAGTAAGAAATCTTTTTGAAAAAAGTTTTCAAATTTTTTTAAGTCCTAGGACAAAGAATATCAATAATGGATTTTATTTTCTTCGGTCCAACTGCACTCCTTGATTATCAATAACAAAGCCTAAGAATTTTCCACTCTTTACACCAAAAGAACACTTAAGTGGGTTCATCTCCAACTAGTACTTTCTGCATTTATTAAAAACTCTTTTTAGGTCAGCTAAGTGAGAATCCTCTATCTTTTATTTAATGACTAGCTCATTCACATAAAATTCCATAATGTCAAGGAAAAGTTCCTGAAAAATAGACATCATTGTCCTTTTGTAAGTTGCCTTTACATTTTTTTAGACAAAACGGCATACATTGTACATGAAATTGACTAAATGATGTTTGAAAGTTGTCTTCTCCAAATCATATGGATCCATATTGATCTTATTTATCCAACATAATCATTTATAAAGCTATAAATCTCATGACAGACAATTGAATCAATAAAGATGTTAATCGAAGGTAGATGGAACTCATCTTTGGTGAAAAATCTATTAAGATCTCTAAAATCAACATTAATGTGAATTTGTGTTTTAACTTTCTTCCCTACTATCACAATGTTGGTAAGCCAAATTAGATGTTAAATTATTTTTATAAATCCAGCTGTCAACAACGCTTCCATCTCAACCTTGATTTTGAGATCCCACCCAGGCTTGTCCATTCTGGTTGACTGCTTTATTAGTATTGCTAAAGGAAAAATGTTATGGTAGATCAATTCTTGATCTAGCCATGTTATCTCAGTGTATTTCCTCGTAAAAACATCTTTAAACTCTCAAATGAGCTTAATCAGCTCCAGCTTCTTCATGTGCTCTAAGTCTTTCAAAATGAAGATGGTCCATGATTCATCATTACCCTCAACTAAATTAATCTTCTCTAGATCTTGAACATGAGATTTTTGATAGTCTTGCATACATTCAGGCTCATTTTCAATCTCATCGACAAGATCTTAAATGTTTGAATAATCAATGATAAGAAATTATCCTTGATTATTGATCAATTTTTTCCCATATTTAAGGTCTTATTCTTCAAGATCTTGAGCTTCCCAAACTCACACCTTCAAAGGATATATATCACCCTTCCCTCATTGAGCACCAATTTTTTGCATTTCCATATAGAGGTTGATATCGCATTTATTTTTTTGAATTTTTATAATTGCTCCATCTTTTGTCTTTTAGTTGTAATCAACATACTTTATCGTTTCACCTCTTGTTCCATCGGATCGTCAATTGTCTTTATTTTATCTCTAAGTTATTGATAAATCAAATAAGATTTAGGAACAACATGACTCCCTTTCTCAACCTGTAAAGCTTTTTCAAACTCTTCCTCTTTATCTCCCATAAGCCCAGTCTATCCTTGACAGTGGGCACTCTCACCCCTTCGATACTCCTTGGAGGATACATACTTCCTCATTTATCTCAGTATAAAATGTAGCATCCACAAAATGTTCTTCCTATTTTGCAATAGGCTTTTATGTTCCTTGAATCATAATCTACATTCCTATAACATTGGTTTTTGCACATTGATGGTTTGTTGAAGGAACCAAACTATGTTTGTTCATCCAAACCCTCCCAATTAACAAATGATATAATGTAGCTAACTTAATCACGTGGAATTTAATATATTATGTGATATCGCCATTTTTTTATTCCAACATTTACATAAATATTGGATTTGAAAGTTTCGTTGTCATGTTTTTAGATTAAAAGAGGTATTATGACTAACCTTGTCTTCGAGATATTAGCAATATAAAATGAGTTAATAGTCTTGATGTTCACTGAAGAACCTCCATCAAACAAAGCTTTAGAGAAACTCGTTCAATTGTTTCAGGTTGTCATATACAAAGACCTATTTTGAGGGAACCTTATTGATTTATGCGAGTCTAGGAAAGTGATCTAAGACATAAACTTTTGAATCTTCTTGGCCATAGGTTCTCTCCACCTTACCAATGGAACAACATTTTTCTTTTTTTTGTCCAATATAGGCCAAGTAATTTCCAACATGCTTCCTTCCGGCATCCCAACTTGATAAAAAAACTACAAAAAATTTATTGACTTTTTTAGAGCTTGGTAGTGCGATATTGGATTCACCTCATATTCTTCTGCCTTATATTCTTGTTCATCGTCTCTTCCACTTAGTTCATTATAAGAAACAACGACATTCACCATCCCTTACAACCACATATTATATATATATATACATATATATATATATATATATATATATATATATATATATATATATATATATATTGGAAACCTTATTTTTCTTTTGTTCGACCTTCTTATTCCTCATAAAAAGAAACAACTATGTGTGCCCATGGACTGTCAATAGATTGTTATTAACATTGCATCATGAATATGCAAATTCCTTATTGACTTATGATTGTCAATGATCTTTCTCAAAGTGAAACGTAAAATCGTGGTATGATGGATGGGCCAATGGATTTAGGAGTAATTTGGGTCAGTTTTAATGTCTGCCCCATGACCATAAGGTGTAATGTTTTTAGGAGGAAAAATTAATCCACCACGTAAGGTGTTGTAGCAACTCTTTTCCACTTTAACACTACAAGGCAAAGGAGGTGCATCCTCGTGATCAAACTTTCTTTTATTATTATTATTATTCCTAATTTTTCTTGCTTCTTATATTCCCTTAGCATAATTAACTCGTAAATTGGTCTCCTTTAACTACTTGACATGCTGGTTATTTCCATGCGATGTTAGTCATGACGGGGAGAGGTCGAATAAAAAATATTAGATATTGAGCTTCTCTCGTGAAGGCTTTGAATTTACCTTCCATAGTATCATTTATCAAGAGAAAAATTAACTTTGGTAACAATCCTTCCGTGAAAATTTAAAGGAAATTGCTCTCCATTGTACCTGCACGTACATATAGAGATATATTTCCAAACCTCTTGATTTAAGCCATCATTTCTTCACCTGGAATTTGCTTTTCTCATCCATGTTGAGCCAGAGTAAACTCACAATTTACCAGAAAGATTTGCTGAAGAACTTGCACATGCATATCTTCCCACATAGCCGAATTCCTTAGGGCTAAGCGAGAATACCGTGTGTAGGATTTTTCAGTCAAGGATTTTAAAAATTCCCTTAAACATAGCTTTTTGTGGTTGCAATGAGCACCAAGATGCTCAACAAATCATTTCAAATGTTCCCTTGTACTGCCCCCTCTTCCACTAAACTTCTTAATAATGGGAGGAATGTACCCCTCAGGGCAAGGTTCATCATTACAATCCTACAAGTAAGTATTATGAAACCCATAATAAATGGATGATACTGCACTAAATTTTTGTGAGGAAAACGCCTGCATCTCCATGATTTCCCTCTTGACCTCCTTAATGGTCAAAGAAGGTAAAACAATTACTTTCACTTCCTTGTACTGTGGTGGATTGACCATAGGCAAAGGAATAATGATAGCTAGATCTTCAATTATTGGCATTATAGCAACATTAAGATTAATCATAATAGGAAGATGTGGTATGGGAGGTGTAATAAAAAAAATCATTAAAGGACTAACAGGTTGTTCCACTAGTGTAATGAAGGAACTTGGATCTATCATGGAACCATACATTATCATTCCACATTGAATTTTGTAGACACCCCATTCTAGCACCCCCTAATCTCTCCTTAGGTCCCTACCACCCCTTGCATCACTACGAACCTAGGTCATACCCCGAGTACTGTCCTAGAGGCCATCGGGAACTTCCAGGCTCCGTTTGACAAAAAGTCAAACTCTTCACCTCTACCGAGACTAAATGAATCTTCAAAGGGAACTGAAACCCCTTTCCAACGGCCTTCCCCATCCGCGATTCTAACTTACGGTGCGAACGAATGACCCATTTTCCCTCGAAACTTGATTCGGTGGCCATCGGACGCTCTCGAGCTCCATTTGAACAGTGTCAACTCTTCATCTCGAATGAGACTGAATGAATTATCGGAGGACGCTAAAGCCTATTTACAACAGTCCGCTTCGGGCTCAATTCTGACTTACGGTATGGACGAACAATCCGTTTTACTTTAAAAGGTCACTAAACACTTTCGGGCCCCGATTGACGAGAGTAAACTCTCCAAACCGAGTAAAACTCTTTGGAATGTTGAAGTACATCTCCTAAACTTTCCAACGGTCCTCCCCGAGCATAATTCTGACTTATCATTTGGAAGAACGACCCTTCCTTCTCCGATGATCCCCCGTCCAAAGGATCGATGAACGCTTCCGAGCCACACTTGACACAAAGTCAAATCCAAGACTCGGGATAAGTCCAAGGACTTTCAAAGGTCTCTAAATTACCTTTACATTGGTATGACATGTGTATGATTCGAATCAACGGATTGCATTTAGTTCCGTTTTTCCAAAGGAATTTTGAACGAGACTACCAAATGGCAGGTTTAAAATCCTGCCTATCGGCAGTGTGCCTAAAGACTCTTGCCGATTGGCAGGACCACATCTATGACGATTGGAAATTCCCTAGGCCTATAAAAATGAGGGCCTGACCTCATTGCAAAGCACCCCAAAATCTGAGATCCATCACTCTCAGCGAACTCAGAAAACCTCTTTAGATGTCAGCGTGATTTCTACATTCAAATCCCTTTCCAACCCTCACTTTTCATTATCCTTTTCACCAAACTTGGTAAGTTATCTATGCATTATCATCACCCAAGTGCAAGGGATGCTCTCTGGCATTAAAGATCAAGCTCAAGATCTTCAAGAAGGTCCAACTTTCTGAACTCTCTTTTCAAATTCTCTTATATTCGCATTTACTTATTTTATTACTTAGGACTTTTATTTTCCCCGTCTCACATATCCTAATATACTTTTTATTCAGTATTATTGCACATTTCTTATTTTTCATATAAAACCCAAAAAAAATAGAAAAAGAGGGTTTGCTCATAAATTCCAAACGGGGATTCTCTCACCTTTCTCACACTTTTCTCACACTAAAACACCTTTTTAACCACACACACACACACACACACACACACATAAGAGAAATCCCCTGTTGGATTTATGGGATAAACCCCACCCCTTATTTTGCATATGAACTACGTGGACTTCAATGCCTCTATAGGCTACATAGGCGTCCTGGGGTAAAATCCGAGACTCGAGTCCTATTTTTTCAATTTTCCTAATTCTTTAACTTAATTATCATAGATTCTCATCTCTACATATTTTCATATACATATATTTGTTCTTAGTAGCGTATTATTTCATATGTGTTGTCGTTCTGTTCTAACGATTAATGCAAGGATAATCGCATAAATCCCATTATCTAATATTACTTTGATAAACATTCCTACAGATTACTTGCTTTATCTATTCCGTGATACAAGTCGATGATTCCTATCTCCATTACATATACACATGCACACATATCAAGGAGAAATAGAGGAAATAACAACAAATTCATGAGAGGCCGCAAGGCCAGAATGGGTGCCTACCACCTTCCCATTCTGTAACTTAGCCTCCGAACCCTCCTCGAATCATTTTTGGTTTCGTATGTATCAGTATGTCTTTAATGATTTCCTTCGGGATGGCTCCACCTTATTTTGTCTGTTTTGAGTAAAATAGACTGGTGACTCCATCCACTACACCAAAAAGGCTAAATTGGCACCCTGTAGCTGGCCAGCCTTAGCATGGTCATTGACCGTGACAAAAAAATATGCATTTTTTGTCACGATCATTGATCGTGACAAGACCTTGACAAAGGATTGTCATGGTCATTGACCGTGACATGCCCGTGACAAGTATCGTTGTCACGTACTTGTCATGGTCAATAACCGTGACAATCTTATGAACTTGTCATGGTTAATGACCGTGACATGTCCATGATAATTTCTTCAGTAAAAAAACCCTACACTTTCTTTTTTTCCCTCCCTTTTAATTTTCCCTCTCTCTCTCTCTCTCTCTCTCTAAGATATTTCTAGCTCTCTCTCTCTCTCCAAGGTATGTTTTTTTCCTCTCTTTCTCTTTCATTTCTACATGTGCGTGTATGTGTGTGTATATATGTGTGTGGTGGGGGAGGGGGTGGTGGGGGTGGGGTTTGTGTGCACGTGTGTACGTGTGTACGTGTGGTGGGGGGAGGGGAGGGACAGGGGGCTGGGTGGGGGGCAGGGGGTGGTGGTGGTGTGTGTGTGTGTGCAGGTGTGTGTGGTGGGGTGAGGGGGCAGGGGGTGGTGGTGTGTATGTGTGCAGGTGTGTGAGTATGTGTGGTGGGGGAGGGGACAAGGGGTGGGGTGGTGGTGGTGGTGGTGGGGGTGTGTTCGGGGTGGGGTGGGTGGGTGGTGGGGAAATCTCAACAATTGTATATCTTTAATTAATAAATTGTATAGATTTAATTGTAACTTTAATTGTATAGTTTTATATGAAAGTAAATTAATAATTAGTGCCCATTTCATATGAAAGTAAGATTTCCCTTCATTGTAAATTACTAAATTAATAATTGTATACTTTAATTGTTAGTTTATGTGATGAAATGAATTAATTGAGTAGATGAATCAAAAGGAGTACGAGATACACATTTGTTGTTGACATTGTTGTTGGATTGTAGTGGATCGAGGTTGGGTTGGTTAGTTTTAAAAGTGGCATGGCCACTAGATTATTGTCTTTATGGGGGTGGGATTTTTCAACTTTTTTTGAAAATTACTTTGTATATCGAACAATATATATATATATATATATAGTATGATAATTAAATGAAACATACTTGAAATTACATGTAGTGCACATAAATACTAGCCTTCTAGTTGTTATTCGTACGGATTCAATAGCCCTTAGACCCATTCGAGAGTCATTACCCCTGTAATAAGATCTTTCGAATTGTCACGTTTGGACACCTTGGGACTGCATAATTTTTGTATAATATTCTTAGTGGCTTAAAGTTGTTAGTTTTGGAGGAAGTTATGTAGTAATATCCTATTGTTCTCTGGGTACATACTAGATTAACAAGTCTGACTATTATTTCAATTGATCAATTGAAATAACACTCACACTTGCCAATCTACGTCGTGTACTTGGAGAACTATGGGGATATGCTGTCGAATTTTTTTCAAATCATAACAATGTGCATAAGCTGTTAAGTATATTACAGAAAAATGCGGTCTTGAATGGGATAGGACCACTCACCCTTTAGAGGAGATGGAGGAAATAGAAATTTCTATTATAAATTGAATTTGAAGAAAAGTAAGACATAATTAAATGAAACATACTATAAATCTAAGTTTGTTTATACTAATCCATGAATATACACTTCGTACCTTTAATAGGTGATTAGTTGTGGTAGTTGTGATGGGATATCCGAAATAAAAAGAGTGGATAGGTGAGACAAATAGAATGGGGGATGTGTTTCGCAGAGGTGCTAACGAATTTGTGACATATGCAAAGAGATGTCATAATGATGAAGAGTTTTCTTGTCCATGTACTCGGTGTAAGAATAGTAAGGTGTTTGAGTGAAAAATAGTTGAACTACATTTGTTAAGACCGGGTAGCAAGATAGTTATCAATTTTGGAGTTTTCATGGTGAATTGAAAGTTCCTTTTGTCCCCGACCAACCTTTACAACAACCTTAAACAAGTAGGATAGATGTAGAAGGGGCCGATGTAGATCATAATATGTTATAAGATTTAGTTGATGATGGGTACCGAGTTTATAAAGAAGAAGGGAATAAGGTTACTAATGATGTATAAGGTTCAAGTGCTCGTGAAGATATCATGATAAAACTTGACGATGACTACCAAAGTTTAAAATTTAAGGCCACCCAACTGTTATACTCTGGTTGTGAGAAAGGTCAAACAACATTACATGCCATGGTTGGTTTGTACAGTTTGAAGATGCAATACGATTTGTATGGCAATAGCGTGATAGGAATTATGAAATGGGTGAATGGCTTATTACCCATGGAGAATACACTTCTAAATAACTATCCTATTATGAAGAGGAGTTTGAAAGGTTTGGGAATGAAGTATAAATCGATTCATGCTTGTGTGTATGGCTTCATACTATACCGAAAGGAGTATGAAAATCTCGATCGTTGTCCGGTATGCGATGAACCTAGATATCTCCAATCTACTAGTAAGGAAGACAAAAGATCAAAAGTGCCTAAAAAAGTATTGAAATATTTTCCCGTTGGGCCTAGATTAAAGAGATTTTTCACAGTACCATGGATAGCGGACGTAATGACTTGGCATGCTAGGGCAGAAGTAGGAGGAGGCTGAATTATGAGTATCCCGATTTTGCTCGAGAACAATGCAACATTCGTTTGGCTATATCAACAGATGGTTTCAATCCATTTGGAAATCTAAGCACCAATCAGAGTTTATGGCCATTGATCGTATCCCCACTCAACCTCCCTCCTTCAAAGTGTATGAGACCTGAATTTTTGATGATGTCTTTATTGATACCTGGGCCAAAGGCAGCAAGTGATGACATCGACGTCTACCTAGCTCCTTTGGTAGAAGAATTAAATGAGTTGTGTTAAAAGGGTGTGCAATTATTTGACTCTTTTAAAAAAGAAGAGTTTACGCTGAAAGCTATGTTGATGTGGGCAATTCATGATTTTCTAGGTTATGGGGCATTATCCGGTTGTGTAGTACATGGTTATTTGGGGTGTCCTATTTGTGGAGAGGATACTGAATCTCTTCGTCTATCCTTTAGCTCAAAAAAAGTATACCATTACCATAGGAGGTTTTTACTCCTGACTCATAGTTTTAGATTTGAGAAAGTTTCAATTTTTTATTGGGCGGGGTTGAACATAGGCTACCTTCCAGACAACTATCGGATTCAGAAATTGAAAGTAAATCTTCTGAATGTGACCCTAATATGCCAGGTAAGAATCTCAAATTTAAGAATGTCAAGCATAAGAAGACCCCAACTGGGAATGAAACTGATACAAGAAAGGCATGGTCTAGGAGGTCAATTTTATTTGACTTGCCTTATTGGAAGAATAATCCGGTGCGCCATGTATTGGATGTGATGCATGCAGATAAGAACTTCGCTGAACATATTTTGGGCACTTTCCTTGGGGAAGTCATTAGAAGAATGGAGAAAATGCACGAAAATACCTTAAATCATTGAAACTTAAGCCAAAACTATGGTTGAAAGAAGATAGTAGGGGAAGGACAATAATTCCCCTTGGTGCATTTACTTTGACGAGTGGGTAAAGGAAGGTGCTTTTAGACATAATAATTCCCCCTGTTTCTCTAAGCACAAGGATTTGCGGAGGGCAATTATGAAAATTAGTATTACCTTCTCACTCTTGTGTGAGAAGGTAGTCAATCAAGAACGCATAGTGGCTGCAAAATTTGCGGTGACCGAAGCGATTTGTGTGTTGGAGAATTACTTTCCCCTAGCATTCTTTGACATAAGTGTTCACTTGTTGGTACACCTATGCGACGAGGAACTTCTTTATGGTCCAGTTAGATATCGGTGGATGTATCAGTTTATAAGATTGATGAAAGTTTTTAAAGATTACGTCAAGAATACGCGATACATTGCAGGATCAATTGCAGAGGAATACATAACCGTGGATTCATCAATATATACTCGGGAATATATGCCTGACTCGACTAGCATTAATGACACTGATGAGTTCGTCGATAATGGTGGTCATATAATGGGAAAATGAGTGAAATTAACGAGTTTGCAACATAAACAAGTATCTCGTTATCTATTTGACACACATGAAGATGTCGAAGAATAGAAAAAGTAAGTTTCGATTATTATAATATTTACTATTAATTTATACAAGATTAATTTTGTAATATGCAAAAAATATGAAGCCTGTGAGAATAATAAAAGATGAAAAACAATTGTACAATCAGACAACGAATTTAGGCTGTGGTTGACACAAGAGGTAATTATAATGAAAATGGTTGTTATATAACGTTACATTACACTCAAATTTTACAACTAATATAATTAATTTATCTATATTCTTAGCTCTTAAAGACAGGTGATGCGACTTCAAGGCTTGTTCGTTTAGCCACTGGACCCTTGTTCGTGGCACAAGAGTACAAAAAGTATCGATTGAACAGTTACATTTTTGGCGCTAAAGTGTACGAGGAAAGTACAAATGTACAGAACTCGGGCATTTCATACAAGGCTCTTACTTTCGTTCGAGAGAGCGCAAAAGATAAAAACCTCGTTGAAGTTGAAATGACTTACTATGGTGTAATCCAAATTATATTTGAATTGGATTATATAAGCTTCAAAGAGGTTGTATTTTACTGTGACTGGGTAAGAGTTGAGGATAAAAATGCTTGTAAAGTTGACCCTATCACTAATTTGATCATGGTTGACTTGTCCAAGTTGAAGAGTAATGACCACGTGAGTGATGAGCCGTTTGTTTGTGCATTTCAAAAGGTTAACCAAGTGTTTTACTCGGAGTATATCAACAACGAGCCATGGTAAATTATTCAACACGCGCCAAAACTTCTAAATAGTAGTGTGGATGACTTGGCTGGTCCTACCGAATATCAATCCATTTTTTATGATAACCCAAATTTGGAACAATTTTTCAATTTGTAATAAATATTCCAATTTGTACCGAAATATTCCAATGTGTTTGGATAATTTGGGACTACATAATTTTTGTATAATATTCTTAGTGGCTTAAAGTTGTTACTTTTCGAGGAATTTTCTATTATAAATTGAATTTGAATTTGAATTTGAAATTTAAGTTTTGTTTATACAATTCCATGAATATACACTTCTTACCTTTAATAGGTGATTAGTACATAGTTATTTGGGGTGTCCTATTTATGGAGAGGAGACTGAATCTCTTTGTCTATCCTTTATATCCAAACACTAAGAAATGCATAATCCTATGGAGTGATGCTCTGCAAATTCCTTCCAACCGTTGTGTAGCCAAATATCACTAGTTGAAGTTGTTAATTACACTTTCCATACCCCACCACTTGTAACCTCTAGCAAAACATGGGAAAATATGGAAAGTGGAATTGACAACTTCAACTAGTGATGTTTGGCTACACAACGGGTGGAAGGAATTTGCAGAGCATAACTCCATAGGATTATGGCATTTCTTAGTGTTCAGATATGAAGGGAATTATATTTGACACGATTGCCCGGGGTACATTAGTTGGAAGGAGGTGCCATATGAGCTCAAGTTAGTTGTTTGGGTGCCACTACAGGTAATGTATTTATATTTATATTTATATGAATATTTAAATTTTAATTTCGATTTTTATAAATATTTGCTTTTTGGGTGGCACTACACTATTATTATGAATATTTGCTTATTGGGTGGCACTACACTCTTGTGCAGTGTCTTGCAGTGGCTGATTCTTATAGTGGAACTGGAACTAGAAATTGGTGATGGATTTTCTCAAAAGTTGTCCTCTTCTAGAGGTTCTTATCTTTGAGGTACATCAAGGGTTCATAACATCACTTCCAGCTAAATAGTTTATAAATTTGAGATAATTGATGGTGATGTTGTTTCTTCTTATATTAGGGTTTTTTATTTTGTTGTGAACAAATCGGGACATCATGGTTGGAATGGTATGTACCTGATTGTTTGAGATCACACCTAAAGACAATCGAAATTACGGGATTGGGGTCAAACAATGGAGTTGAATAGTTGAGGTACTTTGTGGAGAATGCCAAAGTTTTGGAGAAGACTATAATAAAGATGAAGGGTGGTCTTGAACAATTAAAGCTTCCAAAGTGTTCAAAACACATGATTAGTAAAATAAGTAAATTAATAAGAACATTGAAACGACAAAAATATAGCATGACACGAAGTTATCCCATTTGCATATTGTTTCTATTTTGAATGTATATTTGCACTATCTCTATTTTATCTGGATATATAATGTTTGAATAGGTACAACGTTGTTATAATAGGTACAAATATACTGTTGGGTCATGGTAGTGGCCATACTGTCCAACATATTTTTTTTCAATTCCTCCCAGAATTATCACGGTCATTGACCGTGAGAAGTCCGTAACAAAGGAAGTTGTCACGGACTTGTCACGTTCAATGATCGTGACAATTTTTTAATAAACTATCACGGGCTTTTCACGGTCATAAACCGTGACAAACTTGTCACAGTCAGGGACCGTGACAAGACCATGACAATTGTAACGAGCTTGTCATGATTAATAACCGTGACATGACCGTGATAAAAAAAGTTGTCTCGCACAGAATTATCACGGTCATTGACCTTAACAAGTTGAACTTGTCAAGGTCAATGACCGTGATAATTCGGCATATTTGGTGTAGTGATCTCTCTACATTTTTTACCTCACACATCGCCGACGACGGTCGAAGTGCTCCCGAGAGGGAAGCGCGGGATCAAGATCCTCTCTCTCTATCTCTCTCTACGGGAGGATCGGGGATGGCCACAGTGGCGACTTCGCTGGGGATGTTGTTTTGATGGCTAGACTCTGTTTACATGAGTATTTATTTATCTATATATTCATGTCTCTTCTGCTCACTAGCACACACTTTCACACTTGTATATATCCATGTTTAGTGTAGATTTACTTCTCATAGTCATACTTGCCCCTGTTTAGCATGATGTTCATCAATGAAATACACATCTCCCCATAAGATACTAATAAAAAGATCATGCATTTTGCACACTACTCCACCGAAGAGCGTTACTATTGACCAAATTTTATCTCGTAACTGGAGGGTCACTTCGTAATGGGTGCTGGTCCGACATGGCGCAATTAGCCTAAGCGATATGACTCTAACCTTCCATTGGCTAAGTATCCTCGACGTATATTGAACGGTTCCCCCACATCATACCTATTAACCGAAGTCATGACAAGAGGTATATCGTAGGGAACTCGTTCACGTACGTCGAGTATATCGAATTCGCTCTCACACATACTGTCCCCATGAGGTATATCGTGAGTCAATTCACGTACACTCAAGTATATCAAATGGCTTGTCCACACGTACCAATTGCCCTCAAAAGCAAGATGTATATCGTGGAAGTCATGCCAAAGGGGGGAACCCTTTCCAATTAACCCAAAAAAATAGTATTCCCGCATATAGGCATTAGACCTTGGGCTCTCATGTTAATTTGTCAGTTTCTACCCGAAACTCTGTCGAAATGACGGGTTGGCATGCCGTCCAAATTCTCGAATGATTTCATCTTTTTTAAAATGGGATCCTTTCCATAAGCTTGGTAACAAGTCCAACTTTTTCATATATTAATTCAAACCCTAATTTTTCCAAGATCGGGTCCCGTCCAGCATTTCCTTTTTGCATTTAGGTAAACCTAATACAAGAGAGAACATATTAATTATAATAATCATGCTAAGACCCGTCTCCCATTCATTATCTTCTCCCTTTATCAAAAATACGAAAACAGATATATTTCTCCTTTCTTGATCAAAAATCCAAAAAAATTCTCCTCGATTTATCAAAAATCCAAAAATATTTTGTCTTCCAATCTCAAAAAGAAAAACAACGTCAAAAATATTTCCATTCATTTTTCAAACATAAATCCCATTTTATGCCTTCTAAGGTTGATATCACATCCTTGGCCTGTCTCTTAATTGACTCCGGTCTTCAGTTAAATAACCCCGGAGTTCCGTCCATTCCCCTGCTACTTCTTTTGAGTTCGAAATCCATCCACTTTCCATGGAGAACACAAATCAAGTACCAGTTGTGTAACCAGATCTGATGGCAGTCTTAGCTCAGCTCATGTCCAAGATTGACAACCTCCAAGCTGAAGTCCATGAGATGCAACGAAACTAGGTTCCTATTCCTTAAGAGACCGAGGTTCTATTACCTCGCGCTATGGATCCACCAAAGCCTATTTGGGTTCCTGAAGAGTATCAACACATTCCACGCGCCCTTCCAATTAATGAGTCACCGCCTGCCCATCTTCCTATGCCAAACTTTGCCCAGCCTGGGGCCAACTTTCCTATAATGATGGATCCTAAATAGGAAGAGTTATACAAGGTCAAAGAAGATCTCAAGACGCTAACTAAGAAGTTCGACCTAGTCAGAATCTATGAGACTTACATGGACTACACCCACATGTCTCCTTATCCTAAAGCAAGGAAGTAATGGCCCAATTATTTTAGCAAACTTTGAAGGATAGCGCCCTCCGATGGTTTTTGTCTCTCGAGGAGTCCAGAATCCGTAGCTAGGATGATGCAGCTCGAGAATTTATGTATCAATACAAATACAATAAAGAGGTTGAGGTCACCCACAGTGATTTAGAACTACTCAAACAGAACTCTGGGAAATCAGTCAGTAACTTTATAGCTCGATGGAGGGAAAAAGTACCCACCATGACCAGTTGGCCATCTGAAGAAGAAAAAGTCAGTATTGTGAAGAAGAACTTATTACCCCATATTCGAGAAACAATGGGAGGACAATAATATCCCCACTTTTGATCTCTCAGAGAAGTAGGAGTAGAAATCGATGAAGGTCTTACTAAAATAGAAGTTGAACCAAAGAAAGTGTTCGGACAATTCACTCCCAGAAAATATGATAAGCCTGGAAGCCCTGCAGTCTCAACCATCAACAACATCTCTCAACCAACCACCTCATTGGCCCCAGAAAGTCTCCATGTCCCAGTTCGAAATGAATACACCGAGCTCCATGCTCCCCTCTTCAAAGTTTATCAGGCACTATTAAGCCAAAACCTTATAAAACCCTTGGACCCCCATCCATTACCAAATCCACTTCCAAAAAACTTCAAGGTAGATGCCCATTGCGCCTTTAACCAAACTTCTAGCCATACCACTAACTAATTCTTTCACCTTCAAAACATAATCCAAGGTCAGATTCATTGGGGTGCCATTGCCCCCACCAACTAATCCTAAGAGAAACACTATTCACAACCCACTCTCAAATCATGCCAATGCTATCTTCCTAGAAGAGAACCCATAATTTGATCCCTTAACTCAAATCACACACCTGTACTCTCCCAAACCAATCCAAACTTGCCCATATCTCATCCTACACCCTGCTAGCCTCGCTGATCAGGCACTGTCACTCCTTACCAATGCATGCATCACTGTCCTCACCCGTTCTAAAAGATGTAAGGAATTATCAGAAGTATTAAACCAACTCCTAGATTTTGGGCTGAATTTTCCCTCACAGATGATCATTGATTACCAGAGGTTTAGTACGCTATTCTTGGAAGCAAGTAATGGTCCCAAAAGTCATAAAGTTGGGTGGTACCAACCGATGAAGTCAGCCTAGATGACGTTGTCTAGATCATGGAAGAATTATGTGACACCTCACCTAATTAAATACCGGGTGATCAGTCATTTATTAAATTATAACCAAGGTGAACGGTTGGTTCATTCTTAGCATCACTGTCGCAAAATAACTTTTTAAAATTAAGCACCCTAAGTAATTAAGCTAAGTGACAAAACCATTTTTAAACATTAGTTCCATATTTAATTTAAACCCAATAATAAAACCTTCCACAATTCATAGTTTAAAATTCACACAATACTAGACTGGAAAAGACAATCCAAGCAATTTAAGCATTCAAATACTAATTCCAACTTTAAAACTTCAAAGGAAAATATACTGATAGTAAAAAATCCCAAAGTATAAATACTGAAACTAAACGAATCACAGTCTCTGATAAAACCAACTGAATATGGGAAAAAGGGCGACACATATCCAACTAGATAAAATAGAGCTAGGAGTGGAATCAATAATGAGGTAGTCTAAGCAAAAGGCCTGCAACTCCCACCTAAGCTGCAGCACGTTCCTTCCAAAGAATTCTAAGCATGACGCCCCTGTGGCTGGGCACCTGTAATATATACATATATATATATATATAAGAGAAGGGAAAGTAGAAAATGGGTCAGAGCCCGATTGTAAAATAGTTTAAAATTTAGTTTAGCAAGTATTTAAAATGTTTACCGGCTAATGCAACAATAATATTAGTATGCGACACTCTCTTGAAAAATTCTCACCTCTCTTCTAATGTGCACACCTACCGCACTATTAATCCCCACATGCTAAACTTATCTTAAAATCCCCATAAGGTTTCATGCCGACAATTTCTAGGGTTAAAATAATTAATTTCTGAGAGTAAAGTTTTCATAGGGATTTCATTTTTTTAAAATATCTTACAGTAATGCCTCAAACTTTTCAAATGCTCATATCAAAGTTTAAATATTTATTCACTACTTAACTACTTTAGTTAAAGTTGAAAGTTTCCAAATTTCAAGTCTATATAAATATATATATTAACTATATATATATATATATATATATATATATATATATATATATATATACTATCGGCACCCCACATAAAATTTATGGTGTTGGCATACTCTGGTACCAAGTCCCCGTATCACTCGTACTAAGGGAAATACTAGTTCGGAATCACTCTCGAACTGTATTAACACAAAACACATACAAATTGAGGCGAAGCATAGTTCCAATACACTAAGAGGTCAGCACATACCCTCACGTCTCTTAGGACCGTATGACTATCGATCCGATAGCCTGTACCAAGGATTCCTAAGTTCTAGGTACAAGTCAATATCCCCCATAAAGGTCCCATCGAGATAAGAATGTTCCGGCGCGGCAACCTCAGTGATAGCAAGTAGCGCGGGTATGATTTTTACACGTATATACAAGATGCACAAACACAGACATATGTATGTATATTACTATTCCCATTTCTAAATTAGGTACACTCACAACCCATACTTTATGATACTCATTCTTAATACACATTACTAGATTACCCCGTACAACGGTTCGTCTTTTTTTATTCTTATTTACGGAATTATTTTACACTTACTTCGTAACACTCGTTGTATGCTATCTTTCTAAATATAATTTCAGTAGGTACTTCCATATTTTACAATGTGACTTCCTTACGAGTCTCACTGTAACAACCCATGTAATTTTTGGCGTATTTTCAAAAAAAAGAGGAAAAATAAATTTTGAGATAAAATTATTTTTATTGCTCAAATATGTTGGTTATTAATTTTAAAGGTGAGAATTTGAAACGGTTTCGAAATCAGAATTAAAATGGTGTTTCAATGGAATTTTTATTATATAAAAGAGTCCTCAAAACGTAAAACTCTCTAAGAGTTCTAGGAGCATAAATGTCTCTAGAAAAAACAATATTTAAATATATTGAACGGTCCGATTGAGCTGAATTTTTTTATGTAGCTTCCTCTTGTCTTCGGCTAATTCTCTTTAAAATTTCAATTAATCCCAATAGTCCGATCGTCCGGAATAAAATTTTTAGTGTGTGTATCTGATTAAAACTCTTTTCTTAATCAAACTCTTAATCCTTTATATATCAACAAATTCGTGGCTTGGCTTTCAAATCACTTTTTCTCAAACTTTTCAACTAGAAGACCTCTCCAAAATTACTCCCTTTCATATACAAACCGTAGCCCCAAACTTATTCAAGATTTCAACCTTAGATTATAAGGCCTATTTGGTGTTTTCTCGAGTTTGGGTTAGAACGAGATTTGATTATTTTTGCGAGAGGAACGTGATGGTGTGTTTAGATTTTGAGGCTCAAATTATGTGATGATTCATGTGATGATTTTAAGGTATGGGGTTTTACACAATATGCTCCTTAATCTTGCGAGTGTTTCTCCCTTTGGTTTCATGTTATTATTGACTCATATTTGAATTGTAAAATTCTTTTGGAAATCTAAAAATATTTGTTGGAGTCTGATTTCGATTCATGTGGTATTATATTTGGTGTTGAGCATGTTATCATGAGATTTTAATATGGCACTGAGGTTGGGCACCATCCAATATTCCTTTTTGTGGATATCCTAAAAAAATGCGTAGGCGCAGTACGGTGGTGAGGCTTGGTGACCCGGTTAATGTGTTGTTGAGAAATTATATTGATATAATTGCTTATGAGATTCACTTTGATTTGAATATACGTATTGTTACGTTGTATTCACCGCTAATATTTGTTGAGCATCTTTCCTGTCGTATTGTGTATTTCCCCATATTTTCTTTTAGTGGAAGGTTAGCGCGGATTTTGGGGCGCTATGGAGATTGATTTTAGCGTGGATTATTTTAGGAAGATTTTTAATATAAGAGAGAAGATTGTATTATTTTGATGTATAGAGCATTGGAGATTTATTTTAGATATTGTTTTTTTAATTCGAGAGACTTGTTGTATTTATTTGAAGAGATTTGAGATTAGTGGTTTCTTTTCTATTACGAGATTTAGATGCTCTATACCTTGTTATATTGTGGAATTGATTTAGTTTATCGTAGTAGCCGTTCGCTCTCCCTGGGCGGGCAGGGTGTTACAAATGGTATCGGAGCTTAGGTTACGACCATTCTCGGGTCTTGGATTTTGGGTCTGTTGCATTTTTGTGGCGCGTATTTTTGGAGATAGAATCTTTAGATGATCGTTTCATGTTAGGCATCTAGATTATATGTCCGGAATTTATTTTTGGTGACAAGCATATTTTTTTGCGATTGTTGGCCTGATTTTTTTGAGTTAGGCATTCGGCGAATTTCGATGGTGAAATTTCATTGTTAGTGGGGAAATGTAACAACCCGCGTAATTTGTGGGTTATTTTCAAAATAAAGAGGAAAAATAAATTTTGAGATAAAATTATTTTTATTGCTCAAATATGTTGGTTATTATTTTTAAAGGCGATAATTTGAAACGGTTTCGAAATCGGAATTAAAATGGTGTTTTAATTGAATTTTTATTATATAGAAAAGTCCTTAAAACATAAAACTCTCTAAGAGTCCTCGGAGCATAAATGCCTCTAGATAAAAAAAATATTTAAATATATTGAACGGTCCGATAGAGCTGAATTTTTTTTTGTAGCTTTCTCTTGTCTTCGGCTAATTCTCTTCAAAATTTCATCCAATCCCAACGGTCCGAAATAAAATTTTTAGTGTGTGTATCTGATTAGAACTCTTTTCTTAATCAAACTCTTAATCCTTTTTATTTCAACAAATTCGTGGCTTGGATTTTCAAATCACTTTTTCCAAAACTTTTCAACCAGAAGACCTCTCCAAAATTTCTCCCTTTCATATACAAATCATAGCCCCAAACTTATTCAAGATTTCAACCTTAGATTAGATGGCTTATTTGGTGTTTTCTCGAGTTTGGGCTAGAACGAGATTTGATTATTTTTGCGAGAGGAACGTGATGGTGTGTTTAGATTTTGAGGCTCAAATTATGTGATGAGCCATGTGATGATTTTAAGGTCTGGGGTTTTACACAATATGCTCCTTAATCTCGCGAGTGTTTCTCCCTTTGGTTTCATGTGATTATTGACTCATATTTGAATTGTTAAATTCTTTTGGAAATCTAAAAATATTTGTTGGAATCTGATTTCGATTCATGTGGTATTATATTTGGTGTTGAACATGTTGTCATGAGATTTTAATATGGCACTCAGGTTGGGCACTCGCCAATATTCCTTTTTTCGAATATACTAAAAAAATGCTTAGACGCGGTACGGTGGTGAGGCCTGGTGACCCAATTAATGTGTTGTTGAGAAATTATATTGATATAATTTCTTATGAGATTCACTTTGATTTGAATATTCGTATTCGTATTGTTACGTTGTATTCACCGCTAATATTTGTTGAGCATCTTTCCTGTCGTATTGTGTACTTCCCCATATTTTCTTTTACTGGCAGTTAGTGCGGATTTTGGGGCGCTATGGAGATTGATTTTAGCGTGGATTATTTTAGGAAGAGTTTTAATATAAGAGAGAAGATTATATAATTTTGATGTATAGAGCATTGGAGATTTATTTTAGATGTTGTTTTTTTAATTTGAGAGACTTGTTGTATTTATTTGAAGAGATTTGAGATTAGTGGTTTCTTTTCTATTATGGGATTTAGATGCTCTATACCTTGTTATATTGTGGATTTGACTTAGTTTGTCATAGTAGCACTCCGTCTGCTCTCCCCGGGTGGGCGTGGGGGGGGGGGGGGGGGGAGTGTAACAACTCGCTTAATTTTTGGGATATTTTCAAAATAAAGAGGAAAAATAAATTTTGAGATAAAATTATTTTTATTGCTCAAATATGATGGTTATTATTTTTAAAGGTGAGAATTTGAAACGGTTTTGAAATCAGAATTAAAATGGTGTTTTAATTGAATTTTTATTATATAGAAGAGTCCTCAAAACATAAAACTCTCTAAGAGTCCTCGGAGCATAAATGTCTCTAGAAAAAAAATATTTAAATATATTGAACCGTCCGATTGAGCTGAATTTTTTTCTGTAGCTTCCTCTTGTCTTCGGCTATTTTTCTTTAAAATTTCATTCAATACCAACGGTCCGATTGTCTGGAATAAAATTTTTAGTGTGTGTATCTGATTAGAACTCTTTTCTTAATCAAACTCTTAATCCTTTATATATCAACAAATTTGTGGCTTGGCTTTTCAAATCACTTTTTCTCAAACTTTTCAACCAGAAGACCTTTCCAAAATTACTCCCTTTCATATACAAACCATAGCCCCAAACTTATTTAAGATTTCAACCATAGATTAGAAGGCTTATTTGGTGTTTTCTCGAGTTTGGGCTATAACGAGATTTTATTATTTTTGCGAGAGGAACGTGATGGTGTGTTTAGATTTTGAGTCCCAAATTATATGATGATTCATGTGATGATTTTAAGGTATCGGGTTTTACACAATATGCTCCTTAATCTCGCGAGTGTTTCTCCCTTTGGTTTCCTGTGATTATTGACTCATATTTGAATTGTTAAATTCTTTTGGAAATCTAAAAATATTTGTTGGAATTTGATTTCGATTCATGTGGATTTATATTTGGTGTTGATCATGTTGTCATGAGATTCTAATATGGCACTGAGGTTGGGCACCCGCCAATATTCCTTTTTTCGGATATACTAAAAAAATGCATAGACGCGGTACGGTGGTGTGGCCTGGTGACCTGGTTAATGTGTTGTTGAGAAATTATATTGATATAATTGCTTATGAGATTCACATTGATTTGAATATTCGTATTCGTATTGTTATGTTGTATTCACCGCTAATATTTGTTGAGCATCTTTCCTGTCGTATTGTGTACTTCCCTATATTTTCATTTAGTGGCAAGTTAGCGCGAATTTTGGGGTGCTATGGAGATTGATTTTAGCGTGGATTATTTTAGGAAGATTTTTAATATAAGAGAGAATATTGTATTATTTTGATGTGTAGAGCGTTGGAGATTTATTTTAGATGTCGTTTTTTTTAATTCGAGAGACTTGTTGTATTTATTTGAAGAGATTTGAGATTAGTGGTTTCTTTTCTATTATGGGATTTAGATGCTCTATACATTGTTATATTGTGGATTTGTCTTAGTTTATCGTAGTAGCACTCCCTTCGCTCTCCCCGGGCGAGCGGGGGGGGGGGGGGGGGGGGAGAGTGTAACAACCCGCGTAATTTTTGGGGTATTTTCAATATAAAGAGGAAAAATAAATTTTGAGATAAAATTATTTTTATTTCTCAAATATGTTGATTATTATTTTTAAAGGTGAGAATTTGAAACGGTTTCGAAATCGGAATTAAAATGGTGTTTTATTGAATTTTTATTTTATAGAAGAGTCCTCAAAACATAAAACTCTCTAAGAGTCCTCGGAGCATAAATGTCTCTAGAAAAAAAAATATTTAAATATATCGAACAGTCCGATTGAGCTGAATTTTTTTCTGTAGCTTCCTCTTGTCTTCGGCTAATTCTCTTTTAAATTTCATTCAATACCAACCGTCCGATCGTCTGGAATAAAATTTTTAGTGTGTGTATCTGATTAGAACTCTTTTCTTAATCAAAGTCTTAATCCTTTATATATCAACAAATTCATGGCTTGGCTTTTCAAATCACTTTTTCTCAAACTTTTCAACTAGAAAACCTCTCCAAAATTACTCCCTTTCATATACAAACCATAGCCTCAAACTTATTTAAGATTTCAACCTTAGATTAGAAGGCTTATTTGGTGTTTTCTCGAGTTTGGGCTAGAACGAGATTTTATTATTTTTGCGAGAGGAACGTGATGGTGTGTTTAGATTTTGAGTCCCAAATTATGTGATGATTCATGTGATGATTTTAAGGTATCGGGTTTTACACAATATGCTCCTTAATCTCGCGAGTGTTTCTCCCTTTGGTTTCCTGTGATTATTGACTCATATTTGAATTGTTAAATTCTTTTGGAAATCTAAAAATATTTGTTGAAATTTGATTTCAATTCATGTGGTTTTATATTTGGTGTTGAGCATGTTGTCATGAGATTCTAATATGGCACTGAGGTTGGGCACCCGCCAATATTCCTTTTTTCGGATATACTAAAAAAATGCATAGACGCGGTACGGTGGTGTGGCCTGGTGACCTGGTTAATGTGTTGTTGAGAAATTATATTGATATAATTGCTTATGAGATTCACATTGATTTGAATATTCGTATTCGTATTGTTATGTTGTATTCACCGCTAATATTTGTTGAGCATCTTTCCTGTCGTATTGTGTACTTCCCTATATTTTCATTTAGTGGCAAGTTAGCGCGGATTTTGGGGTGCTATGGAGATTGATTTTAGCGTGGATTATTTTAGGAAGATTTTTAATATAAGAGAGAATATTGTATTATTTTGATGTGTAGAGCGTTGGAGATTTATTTTAGATGTCGTTTTTTTTAATTCGAGAGACTTGTTGTATTTATTTGAAGAGATTTGAGATTAGTGGTTTCTTTTCTATTATGGGATTTAGATGCTCTATACATTGTTATATTGTGGATTTGTCTTAGTTTATCGTAGTAGCACTCCGTCGGCTCTCCCCGGGGGAGCGGGGGGGGGGGGGGGGGGGGGGGGGGAGAGTGTAACAACCCGCGTAATTTTTGGGGTATTTTTAATATAAAGAGGAAAAATAAATTTTGAGATAAAATTATTTTTATTTCTCAAATATGTTGATTATTATTTTTAAAGTGAGAATTTGAAACGGTTTCGAAATCGGAATTAAAATGGTGTTTTATTGAATTTTTATTTTATAGAAGAGTCCTTAAAACATAAAACTCTCTAAGAGTCCTCGGAGCATAAATGTCTCTAGAAAAAAAAATATTTAAATATATCGAACAGTCCGATTGAGCTGAATTTTTTTCTATAGATTCCTCTTGTCTTCGGCTAATTCTCTTTTAAATTTCATTCAATACCAACGGTCCGATCGTCTGGAATAAAAATTTTAGTGTGTGTATCTGATTAAAACTCTTTTCTTAATCAAAGTCTTAATCCTTTATATATCAACAAATTCATGGCTTGGCTTTTCAAATCACTTTTTCTCAAACTTTTCAACCAGAAGACCTCTCCAAAATTACTCCCTTTCATATACAAACCATAGCCCCAAACTTATTTAAGATTTCAACCTTAGATTAGAAGGCTTATTTGGTGTTTTCTCGAGTTTGGGCTAGAACGAGATTTTATTATTTTTACGAGAGGAACGTGATGGTGTGTTTAGATTTTGAGTCCCAAATTATGTGATGATTCATGTGATGATTTTAAGGTATCGGGTTTTACACAATATGCTCCTTAATCTCGCGAGTGTTTCTCCCTTTGATTTCCTGTGATTATTGACTCATATTTGAATTGTTAAATTCTTTTGGAAATCTAAAAATATTTGTTGGAATTTGATTTCAATTCATGTGGTTTTATATTTGGTGTTGAGCATGTTGTCATGAGATTCTAATATGGCACTGAGGTTGGGCACCCGCCAATATTCCTTTTTTCGAATATACTAAAAAAATGCATAGACGCGGTACGGTGGTGTGGCCTGGTGACCTGGTTAATGTGTTGTTGAGAAATTATATTGATATAATTTCTTATGAGATTCACATTGATTTGAATATTCGTATTCGTATTGTTATGTTGTATTCACCGCTAATATTTGTTGAGCATCTTTCCTGTCGTATTGTGTACTTCCCTATATTTTCATTTATTGGCAAGTTAGCGCGGATTTTGGGGTGCTATGGAGATTGATTTTAGCGTGGATTATTTTAGGAAGATTTTTAATATAAGAGAGAATATTGTATTATTTTGATGTGTAGAGCGTTGGAGATTTATTTTAGATGTCGTTTTTTTTAATTCGAGAGACTTGTTGTATTTATTTGAAGAGATTTGAGATTAGTGGTTTCTTTTCTATTATGGGATTTAGATGCTCTATACATTGTTATATTGTGGATTTGTCTTAGTTTATCGTAGTAGCACTCCGTCCGCTCTCCCCGGGCGAGCGGGGGGGGGGGGGGGGGGGGAGAGTGTAACAACCCGCGTAATTTTTGGGGTATTTTCAATATAAAGAGGAAAAATAAATTTTGAGATAAAATTATTTTTATTTCTCAAATATGTTGATTATTATTTTTAAAGGTGAGAATTTGAAACGGTTTCGAAATCGGAATTAAAATGGTGTTTTATTGAATTTTTATTTTATAGAAGAGTCCTTAAAACATAAAACTCTCTAAGAGTCCTCGGAGCATAAATGTCTCTAGAAAAAAAAATATTTAAATATATCGAACAGTCCGATTGAGCTGAATTTTATTCTGTAGCTTCCTCTTGTCTTCGGGTAATTCTCTTTTAAATTTCATTCAATACCAACGGTCCGATCGTCTGGAATAAAAATTTTAGTGTGTGTATCTGATTAGAACTCTTTTCTTAATCAAAGTCTTAATCCTATATATATCAACAAATTCGTGGCTTGGCTTTTCAAATCACTTTTTCTCAAACTTTTCAACCAGAAGACCTCTCCAAAATTACTCCCTTTCATATACAAACCATAGCCCCAAACTTATTTAAGATTTCAACCTTAGATTAGAAGTCTTATTTGGTGTTTTCTCGAGTTTGGGCTAGAACGAGATTTTATTATTTTTGCGAGAGGAACGTGATGGTGTGTTTAGATTTTGAGTCCCAAATTATGTGATGATTCATGTGATGATTTTAAGGTATCGGGTTTTACACAATATGCTCCTTAATCTCGCGAGTGTTTCTCCCTTTGGTTTCCTGTGATTATTGACTCATATTTGAATTGTTAAATTCTTTTGGAAATCTAAAAATATTTGTTGGAATTTGATTTTGATTCATGTGGTTTTATATTTGGTGTTGAGCATGTTGTCATGAGATTCTAATATGGCACTGAGGTTGGGCACCCGCCAATATTACTTTTTTCGGATATACTAAAAAAATGCATAGACGCGGTACGGTGGTGTGGCCTGGTGACCTGGTTAATGTGTTGTTGAGAAATTATATTGATTTAATTGCTTATGAGATTCACATTGATTTGAATATTCGTATTCCTATTGTTATGTTGTATTCACCGCTAATATTTGTTGAGCATCTTTCCTGTCGTATTGTGCACTTCCCTATATTTTCATTTAGTGGCAAGTTAGCGCGGATTTTGGGGTGCTATGGAGATTGATTTTAGCGTGGATTATTTTAGGAAGATTTTTAATATAAGAGAGAATATTGTATTATTTTGATATGTAGAGCGTTGGAGATATATTTTAGATGTCGTTTTTTTTAATTCGAGAGACTTGTTGTATTTATTTGAAGAGATTTGAGATTAGTGGTTTCTTTTCTATTATGGGATTTAGATGCTCTATACATTGTTATATTGTGGATTTGTCTTAGTTTATCGTAGTAGCACTCCGTCCGCTCTCCCCGGGCGAGCGGGGGGGGGGGGGGGGGGAGAGTGTAACAACCCGCGTAATTTTTGGGGTATTTTCAATATAAAGAGGAAAAATAAATTTTGAGATAAAATTATTTTTATTTCTCAAATATGTTGATTATTATTTTTAAAGGTGAGAATTTGAAACAGTTTCGAAATCGGAATTAAAATGGTGTTTTATTGAATTTTTATTTTATAGAAGAGTCCTTAAAACATAAAACTCTCTAAGAGTCCTCGGAGCATAAATGTCTCTAGAAAAAAAAATATTTAAATATATCGAACAGTCCGATTGAGCTGAATTTTTTTCTGTAGCTTCCTCTTGTCTTCGGGTAATTCTCTTTTAAATTTCATTCAATACCAACGGTCCGATCGCCTGGAATAAAAATTTTAGTGTTTGTATCTGATTAGAACTCTTTTCTTAATCAAAGTCTTAATCCTTTATATATCAACAAATTCGTGGCTTGGCTTTTCAAATCACTTTTTCTCAAACTTTTCAACCAGAAGACCTCTCCAAAATTACTCCCTTTCATATACAAACCATAGCCCCAAACTTATTTAAGATTTCAACCTTAGATTAGAAGTCTTATTTGGTGTTTTCTCGAGTTTGGGCTAGAACGAGATTTTATTATTTTTGCGAGAGGAACGTGATGGTGTGTTTAGATTTTGAGTCCCAAATTATGTGATGATTCATGTGATGATTTTAAGGTATCGGGTTTTACACAATATGCTCCTTAATCTCGCGAGTGTTTCTCCCTTTGGTTTCCTGTGATTATTGACTCATATTTGAATTGTTAAATTCTTTTGGAAATCTAAAAATATTTATTGGAATTTGATTTTGATTCATGTGGTTTTATATTTGGTGTTGAGCATGTTGTCATGAGATTCTAATATGGCACTGAGGTTGGGCACCCGCCAATATTCCTTTTTTCGGATATACTAAAAAAATGCATAGACGCGGTACGGTGGTGTGGCCTGGTGACCTGGTGAATGTGTTGTTGAGAAATTATATTGATTTAATTGCTTATGAGATTCACATTGATTTGAATATTCGTAATCGTATTGTTATGTTGTATTCACCGCTAATATTTGTTGAGCATCTTTCCTGTCGTATTGTGCACTTCCCTATATTTTCATTTAGTGGCAAGTTAGCGCGGATTTTGGGGTGCTATGGAGATTGATTTTAGCGTGGATTATTTTAGGAAGATTTTTAATATAAGAGAGAATATTGTATTATTTTGATGTGTAGAGCGTTGGAGATTTATTTTAGATGTCGGTTTTTTTAATTCGAGAGACTTGTTGTATTTATTTGAAGAGATTTGAGATTAGTGGTTTCTTTTCTATTATGGGATTTAGATGCTCTATACATTGTTATATTGTGGATTTGTCTTAGTTTATCGTAGTAGCACTCCGTCCACTCTCCCCGGGCGAGCGGGGGGGGGGGGGGAGAGTGTAACAACCCGCGTAATTTTTGAGGTATTTTCAATATAAAGAGGAAAAATAAATTTTGAGATAAAATTATTTTTATTTCTCAAATATGTTGATTATTATTTTTAAAGGTGAGAATTTGAAACGGTTTCGAAATCGGAATTAAAATGGTGTTTTATTGAATTTTTATTTTATAGAAGAGTCCTTAAAACATAAAACTCTCTAAGAGTCCTCGGAGCATAAATGTCTCTAGAAAAAAAAATATTTAAATATATCGAACAGTCCGATTGAGCTGAATTTTTTTCTGTAGCTTCCTCTTGTCTTCGGGTAATTCTCTTTTAAATTTCATTCAATACCAACAGTCCGATCGTCTGGAATAAAAATTTTAGTGTTTGTATCTGATTAGAACTCTTTTCTTAATCAAAGTCTTAATCCTTTATATATCAACAAATTCGTGGCTTGGCTTTTCAAATCACTTTTTCTCAAACTTTTCAACCAGAAGACCTCTCCAAAATTACTCCCTTTCATATACAAACCATAGCCCCAAACTTATTTAAGATTTCAACCTTAGATTAGAAGTCTTATTTGGTGTTTTCTCGAGTTTGGGCTAGAACGAGATTTTATTATTTTTGCGAGAGGAACGTGATGGTGTGTTTAGATTTTGAGTCCCAAATTATGTGATGATTCATGTGATGATTTTAAGGTATCGGGTTTTACACAATATGCTCCTTAATCTCGCGAGTGTTTCTCCCTTTGGTTTCCTGTGATTATTGACTCATATTTGAATTGTTAAATTCTTTTGGAAATCTAAAAATATTTGTTGGAATTTGATTTTGATTCATGTGGTTTTATATTTGGTGTTGAGCATGTTGTCATGAGATTCTAATATGGCACTGAGGTTGGGCACCCGCCAATATTCCTTTTTTCGGATATACTAAAAAAATGCATAGACGCGGTACGGTGGTGTGGCCTGGTGACCTGGTGAATGTGTTGTTGAGAAATTATATTGATTTAATTGCTTATGAGATTCACATTGATTTGAATATTCGTAATCGTATTGTTATGTTGTATTCACCGCTAATATTTGTTGAGCATCTTTCCTGTCGTATTGTGCACTTTCCTATATTTTCATTTAGTGGCAAGTTAGCGCGGATTTTGGGGTGCTATGGAGATTGATTTTAGCGTGGATTATTTTAGGAAGATTTTTAATATAAGAGAGAATATTGTATTATTTTGATGTGTAGAGCGTTGGAGATTTATTTTAGATGTCGGTTTTTTTAATTCGAGAGACTTGTTGTATTTATTTGAAGAGATTTGAGATTAGTGGTTTCTTTTCTATTATGGGATTTAGATGCTCTATACATTGTTATATTGTGGATTTGTCTTAGTTTATCGTAGTAGCACTCCGTCCGCTCTCCCCGGGCGAGCGGGGGAGAGTGTAACAACCCGCGTAATTTTTGAGGTATTTTCAATATAAAGAGGAAAAATAAATTTTGAGATAAAATTATTTTTATTTCTCAAATATGTTGATTATTATTTTTAAAGGTGAGAATTTGAAACGGTTTCGAAATCGGAATTAAAATGGTGTTTTATTGAATTTTTATTTTATAGAAGAGTCCTTAAAACATAAAACTCTCTAAGAGTCCTCGGAGCATAAATGTCTCTAGAAAAAAAAATATTTAAATATATCGAACAGTCCGATTGAGCTGAATTTTTTTCTGTAGCTTCCTCTTGTCTTCGGGTAATTCTCTTTTAAATTTCATTCAATACCAACAGTCCGATCGTCTGGAATAAAAATTTTAGTGTTTGTATCTGATTAGAACTCTTTTCTTAATCAAAGTCTTAATCCTTTATATATCAACAAATTCGTGGCTTGGCTTTTCAAATCACTTTTTCTCAAACTTTTCAACCAGAAGACCTCTCCAAAATTACTCCCTTTCATATACAAACCATAGCCCCAAACTTATTTAAGATTTCAACCTTAGATTAGAAGTCTTATTTGGTGTTTTCTCGAGTTTGGGCTAGAACGAGATTTTATTATTTTTGCGAGAGGAACGTGATGGTGTGTTTAGATTTTGAGTCCCAAATTATGTGATGATTTTAAGGTATCGGGTTTTACACAATATGCTCCTTAATCTCGCGAGTGTTTCTCCCTTTGGTTTCCTGTGATTATTGACTCATATTTGAATTGTTAAATTCTTTTGGAAATCTAAAAATATTTGTTGGAATTTGATTTTGATTCATGTGGTTTTATATTTGGTGTTGAGCATGTTGTCATGAGATTCTAATATGGCACTGAGGTTGGGCACCCGCCAATATTCCTTTTTTCGGATATACTAAAAAAATGCATAGACGCGGTACGGTGGTGTGGCCTGGTGACCTGGTGAATGTGTTGTTGAGAAATTATATTGATTTAATTGCTTATGAGATTCACATTGATTTGAATATTCGTAATCGTATTGTTATGTTGTATTCACCGCTAATATTTGTTGAGCATCTTTCCTGTCGTATTGTGCACTTCCCTATATTTTCATTTAGTGGCAAGTTAGCGCGGATTTTGGGGTGCTATGGAGATTGATTTTAGCGTGGATTATTTTAGGAAGATTTTTAATATAAGAGAGAATATTGTATTATTTTGATGTGTAGAGCGTTGGAGATTTATTTTAGATGTCGGTTTTTTTAATTCGAGAGACTTGTTGTATTTATTTGAAGAGATTTGAGATTAGTGGTTTCTTTTCTATTATGGGATTTAGATGCTCTATACATTGTTATATTGTGGATTTGTCTTAGTTTATCGTAGTAGCACTCCGTCCGCTCTCCCCGGGCGAGCGGGGGGGGGGGGGGGGGGGGGGGGGGAGAGTGTAACAACCCGCGTAATTTTTGGGGTATTTTCAATATAAAGAGGAAAAATAAATTTTGAGATAAAATTATTTTTTTTCTCAAATATGTTGATTATTATTTTTAAAGGTGAGAATTTGAAACGGTTTCGAAATCGGAATTAAAATGGTGCTTTATTGAATTTTTATTTTATAGAAGAGTCCTCAAAACATAAAACTCTCTAAGAGTCCTCGGAACATAAATGTCTCTAGAAAAAAAATATTTAAATATATCGAACAGTCCAATTGAGCTGAATTTTTTTCTGTAGCTTCCTCTTGTCTTCGGCTAATTCTCTTTTAAATTTCATCCAATTCCAACAGTTCGATCGTCCGGAATAAAATTTTTAGTGTTTGTATCTGATTAGAACTCTTTTCTTAATCAAAGTCTTAATCCTTTATATATCAACAAATTCGTGGCTTGTCTTTTCAAATCACTTTTTCTCAAACTTTTCAACCAGAAGACCTCTCCAAAATTACTCCCTTTCATATACAAACCATAGCCCCAAACTTATTTAAGATTTCAACCTTAGATTAGAAGTCTTATTTGGTGTTTTCTCGAGTTTGGGCTAGAACGAGATTTTATTATTTTTGCGAGAGGAACGTGATGGTGTGTTTAGATTTTGAGTCCCAAATTATGTGATGATTCATGTGATGATTTTAAGGTATCGGGTTTTACACAATATGCTCCTTAATCTCGCGAGTGTTTCTCCCTTTGGTTTCCTGTGATTATTGACTCATATTTGAATTGTTAAATTCTTTTGGAAATCTAAAAATATTTGTTGGAATTTGATTTTGATTCATGTGGTTTTATATTTGGTGTTGAGCATGTTGTCATGAGATTCTAATATGGCACTGAGGTTGGGCACCCGCCAATATTCCTTTTTTCGGATATACTAAAAAAATGCATAGACGCGGTACGGTGGTGTGGCCTGGTGACCTGGTGAATGTGTTGTTGAGAAATTATATTGATTTAATTGCTTATGAGATTCACATTGATTTGAATATTCGTAATCGTATTGTTATGTTGTATTCACCGCTAATATTTGTTGAGCATCTTTCCTGTCGTATTGTGCACTTCCCTATATTTTCATTTAGTGGCAAGTTAGCGCGGATTTTGGGGTGCTATGGAGATTGATTTTAGCGTGGATTATTTTAGGAAGATTTTTAATATAAGAGAGAATATTGTATTATTTTGATGTGTAGAGCGTTGGAGATTTATTTTAGATGTCGGTTTTTTTAATTCGAGAGACTTGTTGTATTTATTTGAAGAGATTTGAGATTAGTGGTTTCTTTTCTATTATGGGATTTAGATGCTCTATATATTGTTATATTGTGGATTTGTCTTAGTTTATCGTAGTAGCACTCCGTCCGCTCTCCCCAGGCGAGCGGGGGGGGGGGGGGGGAGAGTGTAACAACCCGCGTAATTTTTGGGGTATTTTCAATATAAAGAGGAAAAATAAATTTTGAGATAAAATTATTTTTATTTCTCAAATATGTTGATTATTATTTTTAAAGGTGAGAATTTGAAACGGTTTCGAAATCGGAATTAAAATGGTGTTTTATTGAATTTTTATTTTATAGAAGAGTCCTCAAAACATAAAACTCTCTAAGAGTCCTCGGAACATAAATGTCTCTAGAAAAAAAATATTTAAATATATCGAACAGTCCAATTGAGCTGAATTTTTTTCTGTAGCTTCCTCTTGTCTTCGGCTAATTCTCTTTTAAATTTCATCCAATTCCAACAGTTCGATCGTCCGGAATAAAATTTTTAGTGTTTGTATCTGATTAGAACTCTTTTCTTAATCAAAGTCTTAATCCTTTATATATCAACAAATTCGTGGCTTGTCTTTTCAAATCACTTTTTCTCAAACTTTTCAACCAGAAGACCTCTCCAAAATTACTCCCTTTCATATACAAACCATAGCCCCAAACTTATTTAAGATTTCAACCTTAGATTAGAAGTCTTATTTGGTGTTTTCTCGAGTTTGGGCTAGAACGAGATTTTATTATTTTTGCGAGAGGAACGTGATGGTGTGTTTAGATTTTGAGTCCCAAATTATGTGATGATTCATGTGATGATTTTAAGGTATCGGGTTTTACACAATATGCTCCTTAATCTCGCGAGTGTTTCTCCCTTTGGTTTCCTGTGATTATTGACTCATATTTGAATTGTTAAATTCTTTTGGAAATCTAAAAATATTTGTTGGAATTTGATTTTGATTCATGTGGTTTTATATTTGGTGTTGAGCATGTTGTCATGAGATTCTAATATGGCACTGAGGTTGGGCACCCGCCAATATTCCTTTTTTCGGATATACTAAAAAAATGCATAGACGCGGTACGGTGGTGTGGCCTGGTGACCTGGTGAATGTGTTGTTGAGAAATTATATTGATTTAATTGCTTATGAGATTCACATTGATTTGAATATTCGTAATCGTATTGTTATGTTGTATTCACCGCTAATATTTGTTGAGCATCTTTCCTGTCGTATTGTGTACTTCCTTATATTTTTTGTGGTGACAATTATTCTACAACACAAATAAATAAGAAGAAGGCATTCACCAACTGAGAACAAGGAATATAAAATGACAATCACACAACAAAGGATGTACGTGGTTCAACAAAGATGTGCCTACGTCCATGGTGGTGCAGTCGATATTATTTCTATATACTCCGGAGAGTAATTACAAAGAATACAAAAACTGTCCTTTTGCCCCGGACCTAGGGTTTAATATATACATGTACATGTAGGTAAGTGGAGGTGATGGGTTCCCCCACGTCTTCCATCTCCCCTATAACTTCCCGTAATGAGAACGTGGGGGGAGATCGGATCAAAATAAGAGATGAGGGGCCTGGACTTTGGGCCGCCAGGACTGGGCTACTTGTCCAGGCCCATGGTCCTAATTCCGGGTACCCACAATTGCCCCTAAATTTTTTGGGCCATGTTTATGGGCTCAATAGATTTAAATGATTAGCCATAATGGCTGTTTTGCAATTCTTCAGAAATCGTGAAGCTGATTTTGGCGGCACCCGCCTCGTATCTTGTGCACTAAAGGTTTCTTGGAAGAGGTACTTCTCTATTGTCGTTCCAATTTTTCCAGCATTTTCTCATTCCTTCCGAGTTCTAGCACTTCGTACCTTCTTCTCTTGATCTCCAGTCTCATTGCTTTCTTACCGCTTGGACTCCTGCTTCTTCCTCGTTCGAATTGGTCTTCTATCATGTAAGTTCCTTGTATCTTTTGTCTGTGCTTTCTCTTTGAGTTTATAGTTTTCTAGGGCTTTTCAATGACGAAGATTGGGAATAGGTCGGTCTCTAAGTTTAGGAAGTTTTACAACATTCCCGAGTGGGTAGATATTGAGTGCTGTTCCTCCCCTCCTAGAAACGTTAGAGAGATAGATGATGCTCACTGGATCCATGTTATGTTGCTTTCCCAGGGGGGAATCACTTTTCCTCCCAATGATTTGTTCCTGCATTTCTTTGGCTATTTCAATATTGTTCCTGCACAATGCTCGCCCAATGTGTGGAAAATAGTAAATGGCCTCCATAGGATAAATCAATTGTATGGAACTAGGTTAGGGCACGCCGAGGTCTGTTTCTGTTACTCTTTCTCTCGAACTAGTTCTGGTGTCCTTTACCTCAAAGCTAGGAGCCCTGACAGGGTATTGGTAGTAAATCTACCTGATTCCCATAAGGACTACTGGCAAGAAGGTTTCCTTATTAGAAATTGGCAGTTTTCTCCCCAATTTGAAGGGTCGAGGTCTGAGAGGTTCTCTGTCCCCTTCTATGGGGAGGAATACATAGGTAGACATTGTACTGTTATTTAAATTTTTGCTGATTTGTGACCTTTCTAACACCTCCTTTTCTTTTTCTTCCACAGCGAGGTCAAAGAATTTGGAGCCTGCTCTCAGCGAGGTTCGTATCCTGGAATTGGTTAAGGCTTGGAGTATCAGGGAGCCTCTGGGTGACGGCGAGCATCCTAGGTCTGCTGCCTTTCTGCTCGAGTACAAGAACGTTGGCTCCAACTTCATAGCAAGGCCTGTGGATAGTATACCAGAGTTTGACTCCTTCGAAGAGACTGCTGCAGAGCCTATCCAATTGGACGAGGAGGAGAGCAGCTCTGAAAGTGACCTTGGAGGAGCCGTGAGTAATTTGGGTGGAGGGAGCTTTGATAGTAGCAGTTCTTCTGATCGTGAGGAGGCTTCTGAAGCTCGGGGATCGTCGAGCACTTCTAGCAGTTCAAGTGAAGAGATGGTTCCTCCAAGGAAGAACTTGATTAATGATGATGTTGATGATGAGAACCACGTGCTTCTTGCACAGAGGTCAAAGAAGCAAAAAGATACTTCTGGGGCCGTGGCTACTGGTTCCCGGTCCTCCGCTCAGGAGAAGGAGAGGAGAGGGAAGGAAGAGGAGCAGGTGAGAGAGAGAGAGAGAGGAAAAAGGAAGAAGAAGGGAAGAAATTGGAGGAGAAAAGGAGGGTTGATGAGAGGAAAAAGAGAGAGGGTGAGAAAGAGGAGGAGAAGAGGAGGGCTGAGGCGAGGACGAAGGCTAGGCAGGCCTTAGTCCCAGTGTTCGCTCTGCCCGAGGGGGCCTCTGTGGCAATTTCTCCTCAGCTGGCCCCGGCCCTGCTCGAGAGAGCTGTCCTCCCGGATGATCGCCAAAGGGCAGTGGGGTCAGAGCATTTGGCCCTCCAGGCTAGTCAGAGGCTTGCTCTAGTAAGGTTTCTTTTTCTTTTTCTCTTATGTCTTTCTGACTTTCCTCATTTTCTTCTTCTAATGCCTTCTCTTTTTCGTAGTTCATTACTGACTTCGCCGTGCTGTATCGTTCACGAGATGAGCTGGTGAAGAAGAACAGTGAGCTAGAGCAAGAGAATTCTGCCCTGAAGGTGAAGGGTAAGGAACTCGAGGCCAATTTTAAGGTTGTTGACGCTGCTCGGATTTCATCCGACTTGGCTCTTGCCACCACGAGCAACGAGAAGGATGCGGCAGTCAAGGATCTGGAGGAGTTGAGGCAGGCCTATGACCTGGTTTGCTCGAGCAAACTTGCTGTCGTGGAGGAGAAAAAGGTGCTCTCCGAAGAGCTGAAGAAAAAGGAGTTCGAGGCTGTCACTGCCGAGGAAGACTCTTATAATTCCGGCTGGGCTGCAGCATATGAAGATGCTGAAGTTCAGATAGGCTATATTAGCCGTCTGAACTTCAAGAACGGATGGAACAAGGCTCTGATAGCCGCTAGGGTGGATGTTGCATCCCCACTCTTTAACGAGCATGACCCAGGGCCGAGGCCAGTCGTGGATGCCCAAGCCATTGAAGTCTCTGATCCTGCTCCTCAGGTGACCTCTGCTGATGTTTCTCTTGTTGAGGTGACAGAGACCACCCCTGATGAGGGCAGTGATCCTGTTGATGCTGAGAAAGGGCCATCCACCTCTGGGCCACCTGAGGTTGCTAATTGATAGGATTTCTTTGTATTTTTTGCTTTTTCCAGTCTGTAAACTTTCTTTCTTCAGTTTGATGTAACCTCAATCTTTATTAATGAAAAAGGCTTTATTTCTGCTTGTACTGATTTGTCTCTTTCTCTCCTTTATCTTCCTTTCACTTTTAGTTAGTTGATGTAGATGATTACATTCCTGCTACTTCCCAATTGGGTAAGACCCTTGGTCCCAACGCGTGTCCTGAAGTTCGCCAGGCCTTCGTTAAGCTTTGCAAGTCCCTTAGGTCCAGAAATTAGAAGTATAAGGAGAAATTCGAGCTGGTGGCTAAGCTGAAGGACAGGCTCCAGAAGATGGAGGATATTGGTGCTTCAGTGCAAAACGAGGTCAATGTGCTGAGAACAAGACTACTAGAGGCCACCGAGATCAACCAAGTTGGGGAGGCTCTTCAGCAGGAGAATGAAGACCTGAGGAGAGAAGTCTTACGACTTAGGGAGCATGCGCCGAGCACTGCTCCAGCAGTTCTGCAAGGCTCCTCGTCATCGCGAGCTAGATCAGGTCATAACGTTACTCCTCCTATGCCGCGAGGTCCCACTCGCCCTCCCCTTCCGCGAGCTGGTAGGAACACCAGGGGCAGAAACAGGGAAGTGGAAGAGCTTCGTGATAAGGAAATGGAGGAACTCCGCAGTGATGTTCAGCGAGTATATGTAATTATTGCTAGGCTTCAAAGGGATGTCACCTGGTTACGGCACTTGTTAAAGAAAGGTCCTCGGCAAGCGTGGGCTGACGGTTATAATCAAGGATGGTCGGATGCTCCAACAAGGCTATCTGAGTTCGAGGAGCTTTCTTTCATTAGGGGATGGCTAAGTTACTTAAAGGAGCTGCAAGTCCCGAGGAACTCGGTGCTATGGTATCCTCATGAGATGTCTTCCTCCACTCTGATGCCCAACCCATTCAGGAGGGACGATCGATGGATACCCATCGATGCTATTACTCGATAATTATTGGAGTCGGATGCGAATGAGGTTGTGGAAGAGTTTTCTCCTGCTCCTGATGACGGACGAAGAGCTCTAGTGGCTGATTATCTTGCTCGGAGGCTTCCACCCCCTTGAGATTTTGCCAGTTGCTATTTTTTATTTATTTATGATAATGTAAATGCTTTGGGTGAGTTCGCCGACTAAACATGTATTATCATCATTATAAGTATGATGGATTAATGAAAAGTTTGTGTTTTGGGCAATTTTGCCAACTAAACGTGTATATCCTACTTTTCATATCCTTGCTGCTTTATGATCTTTTCTGTTTTGTCATGCAAGTGTCCCCCCAATCCAGTATAATACCAAAGTACCATTGTGCCCCATTTTACCTTTTAGGTTGTGTCGTCACACTCCCTTAGGCCTAAGTAGGGTAATTGGTGAGGACACACCTGGTGTTGGATGTCTTCATCCGGTCAAGATTTTGTTCAACCGAAGTAGGTTTGATGACGAGTATAAGATTTGGTCGTATTGCCTAAGAATCCTCTGTAGGGCTTTATATATTTCCAGAGGCAATGCTAAGAGCTCTCTCGTTCTTTATAACGATGACCTGAGGAGGGGTATTCCCCTACTATAGTGACCATCATGCTTGTTATTTGGAAAAGATGTGCGATAAATGGAGTTGTTATTGATCAGAGTGTAATCAATTAAGTAACTTTCATTAGTAATAAGGAAACTGAACTTCTGTTTTCATAACAAAAGAATACAAGAAAAAGATCTAAAAATATAATTTCTTGAGATTAGCTACGTTCCATGCTCGTGGTATTTCTCTGCCCTCCATCCTTTCCAAGTGATAGGCACCTTGCAGATCGTCTTTAGTTACTTTAAAGGGTCCTTCTTAGTTTGGGCCTAGCTTGTCATCTGACGACTTCACTGTGCTTCCCAGGACTTTCCTTAGAACATAGTCCCCAACTTGGAATGTCCTTGGGCTAACCCTTTAGTTGTAATGCTTCGCGAGCTATTTCTGATAGTTCGCTAGCTTCACCAGGGCTAGCTCTTTGCGCTCGTCGGCTAGGTCGACTTCAGCGAGCAATGCTTCATCATTCAGTCCTTGGTCGACAAGGTTGGATCTTATTATTGGCGAACCTGCTTCTAGTGGTATGAATGCTTCCATGCCATATGTCAGCGAAAATGGGGTTTCTCCTATTGCTCGCCGAGGAGTGGTTTGGTACGCCCATAGAACATGGGGTAGCTCTGTTACCCATGCGCCTTTGGCTCGCTCTAATCGCTTCTTTAATCCATCGATCACAGTTTTGTTGGAAGCTTCAGCTTGGCCATTGCTCTGAGGGTAGGCCACCGAACTGAAGTGGTGTCTGATCCCGTGTTCGTTACAGAAGTTCTGAAAGGGGCCACTTTCGAACTGCGTTCCATTTTCGGTGATGATGGTTCTGGGGATTCCAAACCGAGTGACTATATTCCTCTATATGAACCTTATCATATCAGCATCTCGAATGTTCTCCAGGGATTCAGCCTCGATCCATTTGGTGAAGTAGTCAGTCTTAACCAATAGGTATTTACCATTACTAACGGCAGTAGGTAGCGGTCCCACGATGTCCATTCCCCATTGGGCGAAGGGCCATGGGCTGGACAGGGACTTAAGGTCGCTGGTGGGTTGGTGGGCCATAGGAGCGTGGAATTAGCATTTCGGGCATTTGCGGACATATACTGCGGAGTCCTTTTGCATATATGGCCAGCAATATCCTTCCTTCATTGCTTAAAAGGCTAGAGACCTTCCTCCGATATGACTTCCACAGATTCCTTCGTGAAGCTCGTGTAGCACGTGCTCGACATCACCTGGGTGGACGCATCTAAGGTAGGGACCGGAGAAAGATTTCTTATACAAGTCGCCTCACGTGGATAACTGAAAGCGAGCAGCTTTGACTCTTATCTGGTGGGCAGTTTTCTTGTCATCTGGGAGCGTGCCATCCTTTAAATAGTCCTTTAAGGGGTCTATCCAGCTGGGGGCTGATCCCACCTGGAGTATTTGTTCCACGTTTCGTAACATGCTGTTGTGGTTAATGCTCAAACAAATGAGGAAATTTATGGGGATGACCCTCTTAAGGTCAGAGTCAACTGTCGAACTCAAGGCTGCTAAGGCATCAACATGACTGTTTTGTCCCCTGGGAAACTGCTGGATGTTGATCTCTTCAAAGCTTGACATTAATTCTCTCACTAAGGTGAGGTAGGCTGCCATTATTTCATCCTTTTCATTATAATCTCCACTTATCTGATTGGAGACTAGTTGAGAGTCGCCGAACACCTGTAAATGTTTTGCTCCTAGAGTTTGTGCCTTTTGGAGACCGGCTATTAGGGCTTCGTACTCTGCTTCGTTGTTGGAGGCTGCAAATCCAAGCCTGATTCTTTATTTGAGGATTGTGTTTTCTGGAGTGATGAGGACAATGCCTACCCCTGCCCCCTTTGAGTTGGAAGCTCCATCAACGAAGAGTCTCCAGGTTCTCTCTGTTGCTTGGTTCTTCTCTTGCCTTATTGGTTAAGGTTGGTCGGAGAGTTATTCGCCCGTGAATTCGGCTATGAAATCAGCAAGGATCTAACCCTTGATAGCTGTCATTCGTTAAAATTGGATGTCAAACTGACCAAGCTCGATTGACCACTTTGACAGTGTGCCCGACAAGTCCGATTTCCTTAGGACCGCCTTAAGGGGATGCGATGTAAGGACGATGATAATATGAGCTTCAAAATAATGGTTTAGCTTCCTCGAGGCTATTATAAGTGCAAAGGCGAGCTTTTCCAATGGCAGGTACTTTTGCTCGGCGTCTAATAAGGTCTTGCTCGCATAGTAAATGGGGTGTTGGATTCCTGCTACCTCGCATAATAACGCAGAGCTGACAGTGTGATTGGATACGGAGAGGTACAAGTACAAAGAATCCATTTGTTGTGGTATAACAAGCAGCGGTGGGGAGCTTAAGTAGGACTTAAGCTCGTCCAAAGCTCGCTAGCAGTCTGGGATCCACTCTATCGGTTTACTCCCGTTTAGAAGATGGAAAAAGGGCTTGCACTTCTCGGAGGATTTGGAGATAAAGCGATTTAAGGCGACGAGCATTCCAGTGAGCTTCTGCACATACCGGATTGTTCGAGGGGTTGCACCCTGTTGATTGCATCGATCTGGTCTGGATTAGCTTCTATGCCTCTCTTACTGACCAAATACCCAAGAAATTTTCCTGACTAGACACCGAAGGAACACTTGCTCGCATTAAGTTTCATCCGGTACTTCCTGAGGATTTCGAAGGTCTTTGACAGGTCCAAGAGGTGATTTTCCTTCTTCTTGCTCTTAACGAGCATGTCATCGATGTAGACCTCCATTGTGTCTCCCATTTGATCCTTGAACATTTTAGTGACCAGTCGCTGATAGGTTGCCCCTGCATTCTTAAGCCTGAAGGGCATGACCTTGTAGCAATATAACCCAATTATCGTGATGAATTCCATTTTATCCTAGTCTAGGGAATACAAGGGGATCTGGTGATATCCTGAGTATGCGTCCGGAAAACTCATTCGCTCATGAGCTATAGTGGCGTCTACTAGTTGGTCTATCTTTGGGAGGGGGAAACTATCCTTAGGGCATGCTTTGTTGAGGTCAGTGAAGTCGATGCAAACTCTCATCTTCTTATTATTCTTCGGAACTACTACTGGGTTGGACAACCACTTGGGGAATTGCACTTCCCGTATGGATCCTGCATCCAGCAGTTTTTTTACTTCCTTTTTGACCGCTTTAGCCTTCTCGGGAGTAGTTCTCCGTGCCTTCTGCGTGATTGGCTTGAATGTGGGGTCGACGTGCAACTGATGACAGACCATACTAGGATCGCTTCCATGCATCTCGTATGGTTCCCATGCGAAAACATCTATGTTGTGTCTCAGTAAGGTAATCAACTCCTTCGGTTCTTGGTCGGTGAGAGATGCTCCAATCAAGAAGACTATGCTACTATCACCAACTTCAACCATAACTTCTACCAGGTCCTCGACGACACGCTTGGAGGGGAGGAGCCTGGTCTCCTCTACTCCAGGTCTCCCGTACTTTAATTACTACTTGGAAGGTATCACACCTTCTTCAACTTTCTCCCTGGGTTGCCCGACCTTCTTCTTTGGATTTGGTCGGATGGCTACTATGAAGCACTGCCTCGCCATCACTTGGTCTCCGTGGATCTCCATTACTCCTCGCTCGGTTACATATTTGAGCTTCTGATGGTAGGTCGAGGAGACTGCCTTTATCGCATGAAGCCATCCCCTGCCGAGGATGGCCTGGTACGGTGAGTCGATGTCAACTACCAAAAACTCGATCTTGGAGATGTTTCCAGCACACACTGGCAGTACTATCTTGCCCAAGGGCATGGTCATTTTTCCAGCGAAGCCGAACACAGGAACAATAGCTTCCTTTAGGTCGGCGGCACTCAACTTCAATTTCCAGAATAGGTCGAGGTACATTACTTCGGATGAGCTTCCTTGATCGACGAGCAGCTTGTCGATGTCAAAGTTGGCTATCCTGAGTGTAATGACCAGGGCATCATGATGTGGGGTCCTTACTCCCACCAAATCTTCATCCGTGAAAACAATATGCTTGTTATAGCTGACGTCCTCTGCTCATCGACGCTTTCCTAACTCTGACTTGCTGGATCGATTTGAAAAGCCTGCATTACCGCTGTAAGTTTTTTCATTTCCATTCAAGCTGAGTTCCCTTGTATCTGCTTGACGTCAGATACTCCGTGGATTACTGCGAACTCATGTCCAGCATCATCCTCCAGCACGTTGTCGGGTCACGCCTCTCTGTTGGCAGCCCCTTTCTCTGCCCTCTTTTCCATAAAGTCGTTCAAATGCCCGGACTGGGTCAACTCCTCGAGGTGAGACTTAAGAGCTTTGCAGTGCTCGGTCTTATGTCCTCCCTCTTCGTGAAAAGCGCATCTTAACGCATTGTTCCTCTTCGAGGGATCTCCTCCCATTTTCCTGGGCCACTTGATGAATGGCTCATCTTTAATCTTCGCGAGAATTTTGTAAATTGGTTCTTTGAAGACAGTGTTGACCGCCTGGAGTACTTTCGACGCGTCATGGTTTCCTCCGTTCTTGGAGCCATTTTTGCCTCTGCTCTTTCCTCCTTTCTTCTGGTTCTCAGTTTTCTCACTTCCCTTGGTAGTGAGATTAGCTCGGCCATTTTCTCCTGTATTAGGGCGGGTGACATCTTCCACCTTTGCGTATTTCTCGATTCGAGCCATTAGGTCGTCAATAGTCATAGCTTCCTTCTTCGTAAGGGACTGGTATAGGAGGGAAGAACTAGGGAGCCCAATTTTGAAGGAGGTCACCGCCACTTCCTCTGCGCAGTCCTCGATCTCATTGAATAACTCCCAGTACCTCTTCGCATAGTCTCGGAGGGTCTCTTGAGGTGTTTTCTTCATTGTTAGCAAAGCATCCATCCTTTTGGTATTGGAAGTACTAGTAATGAATCGGGCCGTGAAAAGTTCGGCTAGGGATTTCAAATTCCTGATCGACCGGTGGGGGAGCCTTTCAAACCACTTTTGCGCTACATCATGCAGGCTCGAGGGAAAAATGCGGCACATCAGGGCATCTCGGTGATTCCAGAGGGTCATGTCCTGTCGGTATTGCTGACGTGATCGATGGGATCAGTCTTTCCGTCGTAAATCTTGAACCTTGGAATGGTAAATTTCTTGGGGGCTTCCTCCTCTTCTATTTCCCTCGTGAAGGGTGACTTCATCTGCATTTTGAGATCTCGACTTACGAGTTCTCTGGTTGATCTTGTTTCGTGGTGAGCAGGATGTTGGTCCATCTCCCTGCGGACTAGATTTCATATGTTTTCGTCACTGCGAGCAGGGCTCAGGTAGCGGAGAGCTTTTCACAGCCATTCGCGGAGGTCGTCGTTTGACTCGCCTCCTTCGACCTTTTGAGATTCTCGCCTAGGGCTCCTTCCTCGACTGCGAGACTTGCTTGCTTGAGGGCTAGGAGTGAGTTATGTACGTCTCCTGTTATCAGGACGAAGCTCCCTCTCCAGTCTTTCCAGTCTTCTTCTCAAGCGAGCATTCTCAGCCTCGTATCTGCGGGAAGACTCCCTCTGCTCGTGGAGCCTTTCCTCGTACGCATCAATTAATCTGGATATCTGTGTGGACCTCTCTGGTCCCTGACTTTCTTCTGAGGCTGGCCTTTCCAGCCAAGCTCTCTGATTTGAACGTTGAACTTCAGACCTAATCCTGCGAGGAGCAGGTGGCTCTTGAATATCTCCTGCCTGAGGGGCATTGTTGCTGTGACCAGACATCTTAAACTCCTTTCTTAGTGTGGGCTCTTCTCAGGGAAAGATGAACGCTTCCCATAGACGGCGCCAATTGTGGTGATAATTATTGTGCAACACAAATAAATAAGATAAAGGCATTCACCAAGTGAGAACAAGGAATATAGAATGACAATCACACAACAAACGATGTACGTGGTTCAACAAAGATGTGCCTACGTCCATGGTGGAGAAGTCGATATTATTTCTATATACTCCGGAGAGTAATTACAGAGAATACAAAAATTGTCCTTTTGCCCCGGACCTAGGGTTTAATATATACATTTACATGTAGGAAAGTGGAGTTGATGGGTTCCCCCACGTCTTCCATCTCCCCTATAACTTCCCTTAATGAGAACGTGGGGGGAGACCGGATCAAAATAAGAGATGAGGGGCTTGGACTTTGGGCCTCCAGGATTGGGCTACTCGTCTAGGCCCATGGTCCTAATTCCGGGTACCCACATTTTCTTTTAGTGGCAGGTTAGCGCGGATTTTGGAGTGCTATGGAGATTGATTTTAGCGTGGATTATTTTAGGAAGATTTTTAATACAAGCGAGAAGATTGTATTATTTTGATGTATAGAGCATTGGAGATTTATTTTAGATGTTATTTTTTTTCAATTCGAGAGACTTTTTGTATTTATTTGAAGAGATTTGAGATTATTGGTTTCTTTTCAATTATGAGAGTTAGATGCTCTATACCTTGTTATATTGTGGGATTGATTTAGTTTATCGTAGTAGCGCGTCGTTCGCTCTCCCCGGGCGGGCGGGGTGTTACACTCACTTCTTTAGACACACGTTCCCATAATTCCTTAAGTGTAATTCACTCCCCGTTAACCCTAATTTGGTCCTACATTAAATGATCCATTTCTATAAAGTCCTACTTGTCCTCTTTATGTCCCAAAATGTTTTAACAATAATGTTCAAAGATTTATACTCATTTAAATTGAGATAAACTATTTAAAAGGGAAATATGAGTTTTCCTAGGAGGGGTCGATCGATCGATGGCGGGGGCTCGATCGATCGATCCATCAATCGATCGATGCTCTTTGGTCGATCGATCGATCAAGTAGTTATGGCGAAACTGTAGAAATACCTGTTACGGGAATCTTATTCCAAACTCATCCAAATCATCATATTTGATTCCTAAACTCCCAACAAATGATACTACAAGTGTTATGTACCCAAATAATTAATATTCTACGTAAGACATGCGAGTTTTCATCAAGTATAACAAATTAAAAGGGACGAAATTCATATAAATATCAAGAACCCTAATAATTTCTTTAACTTAGTTCTTCCCATTCTTTTCCCATATTTCTACTCCTAACTAAGTGCAAATTCATGGTTCAACCTCTACATATGAATTAAATTCCCAGAATATGATTAACACCTCTACAACATTGTGACACCCCGACTAATTAAATACCGGGTAGCTTCTCCTTTATTAAATCAATACAAAATGCCAAGTTGGTTCAGTTAATAGCATCACTGTCGAAAACATTTTAATAATTACTAACCACCTAGTATTTAAAAAAATAAGTGCCAAATTTTAAGTTAAGTCTGATTAACATGCAGTAAAAGAATAATGAAAGAATAACAACCATTCACTATAATGAAGTAATGAATAACCAACAACATAAATATAAATCCGGAGGAAAACTCCTCACAACAATCCCACAACTGAAAAATAATACGACAAGTCTGAATCCTGAATAATTACATGCCAGAGTCTGAACAACTGAAATAAATGAAATGTCTCTAAAAGAAATGGGCGACATGCCCTACAAGTGATAATTGAAGAATATCGAGTCAAGATAGATGAAGCGTCTACAAGTAAAGTCCTGTAACTTCCACAAACAGCTACAGCTCGTCACCTGAATGAGAATCCTAAGCATGGTGTCCTTGTGGCTGGGCACCTAAAATGGTTTTTACAAAATAGATTTGAAAGCAAATGGGTCAGAGCCCGAAAGTGGAAATCATTTTAAAAACTGCAAGTGTTTTAATAACATTAAAACATTAAATGCAAAATACATGTTAGGACGTGCACTCACATGAAATTCTCACCTCTCGACTACATGTGCACTCCTAACGTACCGTACCCATCTATAAGACATCCATATCTAACCAAACCGTAATAAGTTCTACCCCTTACTACTCGATTCCCATATAACATTCTAGCGTTATCAAATAAATAGAGGGCTTTACTTAAACTCAGATTCTCGATTAGTAATACCATTCACTATCAGTTAACCCGTTTTGTTTTCTCAAAACACTACCATAATATTATTCACAATACCAATCATGAAAGTTGCCATTAATTAAGTGTATATTATTCACATCATTAATATACAATACAAGCACCCCGAGACTAAGCTGCGGTGCACACATACTCTGCTATCCATCCCGGTACATCACGTACATAAGGATCACGTATTCCGAATCTCTCAGGAATCGTTCTCAGATAACAACATCACAAATAATGGAGGCGAACACAGTCACATCACATGGGGTCACGCACATACCTGCGCTCCCACGATCAACAGACTTATTAATATCCTAATAAGCCCTTCTCTGACCTATGTTCATCGAGGTAACCAATCTAAATCCGGGCAACACAAGGATTAGAAGGCCCTAAGCGAACGTAAACCTCCCGTGATAGCAAGTATGGTAGGTATGTCATACACATAAAATCAATACATATACTAAGTATGCACCTCTTAGTAATTACCATAATATATTGGAGGTACACTTCTCATTCTCGTACCGACATATAATACCACACAATTTATATGTTCCTGGTTACTATAATAAATTAGGCCGTCAATAGTTCTCGCAACGTAATAGACACTCACGTCCTATTTCATATATTCCCTTAGGTTCAAACTACACTTCTAGGTTTGACTCCTCATTATATCCCAAACATCCCAAATGTAACAATTAATCATCAAGGGAAGGTTATCTCTACATATACACAAGGTTGCGGGACACTCGAGACCAAAACAGGCTAAAAATCCTAAACTGTCAACTCGTTTGAAGTCTCGTTCGAACGAGGCTGTTCGAACGAGAGTTCGTTCGAACGAACTGGGCCTTCTAACGAGATCTCGTTCGAACGAAATTCTTCGAATGAACATCCCTCTCGTTAGAACCCAAACTGTCAACTCGTTAAAAGCTCGTTCGAACGAGCTCGTTCGAACGACCTGGGCAGGTCTTCTAACGAGTGGCCAGATTCGAGCCCAGAAATTCCTATCTCGTTTTTCCCAATTTTCTTCGCTCCTAATCCCACATAGAAATCATTCCAACATCATTTTAAGGTTCCTAATTCGTACTAAACATTCATAGGTCATAATCAAACGTTTATATAGGGCCAACTCATATTAAACATCATCAAATCTTCAAATCCCTTTATTTATCCCCAAATTATATGAACATGAACCCTAACATTTATAAATCATCAATGAGCCTAATAAAATCCGTTTTTGATTCATCCAAGATATAATATCTTTAGAATAAACATCTAAATACCAATCTACATGCGATTCCTCATCAAAATGAAATTTCTACTTCCAATTTAAATGGGTTTTTCATTAACTCCCAAGAACAATACAATTTAATTGAATTTCCTACGCATGGAAGAAGCATTCTCTATAAAAATGAAATTAAATCACTTGCCTTATTTGAATCTCTGATTTGATGACGAATTTCTGAAGTGTTCTCTCTCTCTCTCTGCAGAATTCCTTCTCTCTCTCTCAACAAGCTTTTATTCTCCAGGTATTAATGGAGGTGGGGTTGGTTTTGCCAAGTTATAAAGTTTCTAACTTCTCCCGTAGCCCACTACCTAAATTGGGGTTGGAAATGGCTTAGTGGGTTAATACTAAGTCAGATTTTTAACTCTAATTTTCGTGGGTTTTAATTACCCAATTTTCGAAATTACCAAAATGCCCTTATAAGTTACCAGTATGGCCCAATAATGCCCCGGGACCCAAACTTAACCCCCGGCTAGTGTTTTCTGACTATTTTGACCCTTCCGAACACGTTGGCGCACTCAAAACGACCATACGGTTAATAGAACTAAAATTCACTTTTTAATTAAAATAAATATTTCCCCGACGCGACTGTCACACGCGTCTCAATAAAATTTTCCAACTTGCCGTATTTCAATCTCACGACAAATTTCATACTTCAATATTCATATATAATCATATATGCACATTATATTCAAATACCAACTCGCATCACGCTAGTATTTTAATCCGAATTAATTTCCAATTAATACGCATTTAATTTAATTAATCCCATAAATAAATATCACAAAAATACGGGGTATTACATACTTCCCCCCTAATAACTGAATTTCGTCCCGAAATTCGGAACTAGAAAGTACCTGGTAAGAACAACTCTGGATAACGTTCGCGCATCTCATCCTCGCGCTCCCATGTGGACTCCTTAACATTATGATGTCGCCACTGAACACGCACTAACGGGACTATCTTTGATCGCAGTTTCCGCTCACTTCGGTCCAAAATAGCAATCGGCCCCTCCTCGTAGGAGCTATCAGGCTGGAGATCGATGTCCTCCAAAGCAATTTGAGAATGAGCCAAATCGTCTCTAAGATATTTCCTTAGCGAGGAAATATGAAATACATCGTGAATCCGATGCAAATGCTCCGGTAATCCAAGTCTATACGCAACCGGTCCAATCCGCTCAATAATAGGAAATGGTCCCACATATCATGGTGCCAACTTCCCTTTCTTCCCGAAACGCATAATCCCCTTCATAGGAGATACTCTGAGCAAAACCTGGTCCCCCACTTGGAACTCTCTGAAGAACCTCTTCGCATCAGCATAGCTCTTCTGCCTGTCCTGAGCTACCCGAATGCGACTCCGTATCAGTTCTATCCTTGCCGAAGTATCCTGAATCACCTCCGGCCCAAGTAGTTTGTTGTCCCATACCTCCAACCAACATGCTGGGGAACGACAAGGTCTAACGTACAACGCCTCAAATGGAGCCATGCCAATGGTGAACTGGTAGGAGTTGTTGTAAGCAAACTCTACCAGTGGAAGATACTGCTCCCATCCACCCCCGAAATCAATGATGCACATACGCGGCATGTCCTCTAACATCTGGTTCGTACGCTAGGTCTGCGGGTGATATGCCGTACTCAACCGCAATTCCGTGCCTATGGCCTCCTGAAAACTCTCCCAAAATCGTGAAACAAATATCTTGTCTCGGTCAGACACGATATTTAGGGGCACACCGTGAAGTCTCACTATCTCTGAAATAAAGAGCTGGGCATATTGTCCCGTAGTGTAATCCGTCCTTACGGGTAGAAAATGAGCGACTTTGGTTAACCTGTCCACAATTACCCAAATGGAGTCATGACCTCTCTGTGACGTAGGCAACCCGGTGATAAAGTCCATGGATATGCTCTCCCACATCCACATCGGGACCTCCAACGGCTGTAGCAGTCCTGCCGGTCTCTGATGATCCACTTTTACTAACTAACAAGTGGCGCATTTAGAAACAAACTCGGTAATATCTCTCTTCATCCCGCTCCACCAATACTGAGGTCTCATGTCTTGGTACATTTTGTCCCCACCGGGATGTACCGCGAACCGTGAGCCGTGCGACTCTGCCATCACCGCGTGCCGCAATTCCTCCCCTTCCGGAACTACCAATCTCCCATTGAAGCATAATCCCCCGTCTGAGCTAACGGTATAGGATTCATCTCCCTCTGCTAGTAATTGAACTATCAGCTCCTGACAGAACGAGTCATCTGCTTGTGCCTTTACCACTCTCGTGACAATCTGTGGTGTAACAGTCATTACCAACATGAATGATCGGGCCACTGCATCCTGGTGTCCCAATTCCTTCAACTTTGCCTTCCACACCCCTGCCACTTCATCTACTGGCCTACGGCTCAATGCGTCTGCTACCACGTTAGCCTTCCCTGGGTGGTATTGGATATCGAACTAATAATACTTCACGAACTCAATCCACCTCCGTTGCCGCATATTCAACTCCTTCTGCGTGAATAGGTACTGTAGGGACTTGTGGTCTGTGAACAATCGAAACTTTTCCCCCAAAAGGTAATGTCTCCAAATACGAAGTGCAAATACAACTGCCACCAACTCCAAGTCATGAGTGGGTTAATTCTTCTCGTGAGGCTTTAGCTTACGGGAAACATAAGCTATAGCCTGACTCTCCTGCTGTAATACACCTCCAAGTCCTTGCAAGGACGCATCGGTGTAAACTAAATACTCAACTCCCGATCTCGGCAATGCTAACACAGGTGTTGAGGTCAACTTATCCTTCAATTCATCGAATGCCAACTGACAGGCATCACTCCAGATGAATGGCACACCCTTACGAGTCAAATGTGTCAAAGGACCTGCTATCTTCGAAAATCCCCGAATGAACCTCCCGTGGTATCCTGCTATTCCCAAGAAACTACGGATCTCCGTCGGTATCGTGGCCTGTCCCCACTCCCTCACCGCGAATACTTTCCCCGGATCAACAGATATTCCCCGGTAGGAAATAATATGCCCCAAAAACTGGACCTCCTTTAGCCAGAACCCGTATTTCTCATATTTTGCATACAGCTCGTTCTGACGTAGTGTCTGCAAAACTTGCCTCAAATGCTCGGCGTGCTCCTCCTCTGTCTGAGAGTAAACCAGAATATCATCGATGAAGAAGATGACAAACTGATCTAGGAAATCTCTGAACACTCTGTTCATCAAGTCCATAAACACGGCTGGAGCATTGGTCAAACCAAAAGGCATAACTCGAAACTCGTAAGATCCATATCTCGATAAGAACGCAGTCTTCGAGACATCCTCTTCCCTGATACGTAACTGATGGTATCCCGATCTCAAATCAATCTTTGAGAAGAAAGAAGCTCCTCTCAACTGGTCGAATAAGTCATCGATTCGAGGCAACGGATATTTATTCCATATCGTGACCTTATTCAACTCTCGGTAGTCCACAGACAATCTCAGTGAACCATCTCTCTTTTTCACGAACAACACAGGGGCACCCCACGGCGAAGTACTCCTCCGTATAAACCCCTGACCCAACAACTGCTCAATCTGATCCCGTAACTCCCTCATCTCAGCTGGAGCCATACGGTACGGTGCGCGTGCTATAGGTCTCGTACCTGGTAATAAGTCTATGACGAAGTCTATCTCTCCACTTGGGGGTAATCCAGGTATATCCTGAAATACATCGGCAAACTCTCTAACAACCGGAATCGAATCAAGTGGTATCACCACCTCCTTAGAGGTCTCCTCCTCTATATAGTACAAATGAGTGGACGATCCTCCCTCAGAACGAGGCATCGCCACCAAAAATATCTCCTGCCCGGGAATGGAAAAGATAATACTCCTACTGAAACAGTCAATCATGGCTCGGTATGCAACAAGCCAATCATACCAATAATGGCATCATACTCGGTCATCTCTAATACTAACATATCTGCAGGTAGTACCAAACTACCAATCTCTACCCCTACTCCCCGGCATATAAAGAAAATAAGTGACCCACTCCCCAATGGTGAGTCTACACACGTCACTGTGCTCTCTGCTGTGGCTAACAACCCTAAGGCTTTCGCAAAATGTGTAGCTATAAAGCAATGTGTTGCCCCCGTATCAAACAAAACCCGACCCATAGTACCATGGATAGGAAACATACCCTCAATAGCGGGTGGTGCCTGTGGAGCTGCTGCCTGGTGGACGTTATAGACACGTCCATACTGTAACTGTCCCTGCTGCACAGGAACTGCTGGAATGGCTGTAAGAGCTGGCACCTGGGCTGGAGCTGGGAGGGCTGGTGGAAAAAGTGGCCTCTGTGGCTCATGTCGAGCACCCTGCTGCTGCTGCGGGGCCCTGCCCCTATCAGGACAGTCCTGGCGTTTATGGCCAGTATTGCCACAAACGAAACACTTCCCCGGGAAGTTCCCCCCTCTCTGTCCCTGCTGCCCCCGGCCCTGGTGGCCGTTACCGTTCCTCCACTGGCCCTGCTGAAACTGCTGTTGACCATTCTGACCCTGCTAGTGCTGATGGCCGTTCGGACCCTGATGGCCCTGCCGGAAACCTCCCTGCCCGTGCCTGAAATTTCCTGACCTGAACCTCTTGTGATCCCCCTGCTGGGTACCCTGATCACCCTGCCTCTGCCCCTGAACAGATTGTGCCCCATTGGCACCATTTCCTCCAGTCCTGCCCTGATGACTAGACTCTCCCGATCGCTTGCCCTCAGTCATGTGAAAGCGGTGATCCTGGAAATGGAGCAATGCAGCGTTAACCACATCAGAATAAGTGGCTAACGAGAGTTTCCCTAACAAGTGCTGACGAATCCTCCATGTCAACCCGTCCGTAAATTTTTGTATCTTCTTCTCCTCCGTCGGTATCTCATCCGGAACAATGTTCAGAAGATCAGTGAATTCGGTCTCATACTCGGCCACAGTCTTACCCTTCTGCTTGAGGCTCATTAACTTCCTCCTCATCTCTGTGTGAACAGCCAACGAAAAGTACTTGCGGTCAAACCGCACCCAAAACTCCTGAATAGTGAGAGTATCTCTCTCCTCCACTGTGGTAATAGACTCCCACCACTGTAGTGCAGACCCTACTAGCTTAAAGGTAGCTAGTATCTGCTTCTGGACATCTGTGCACTCATACATCCTCAGGTGTCGCTGGATGTCCTTCCTCCACTGACTCGAAACTACCACATCGGAGCTACTTGCGAACTCCGGAGGGTGTGCTTTCTAAAAAACATCACGTACACGTTCCTAAGCAGATGGGAATGCATGTGCCTGAACTGGCGCGGCTATCGGCACCTGAGGTGGTGCCTGCTGAACTACTGCTAGTGCGGCATTTACCGCCTGGGCCACAATGGCTGCAACCTCGGCGGCATTCATCGTGCCCTGAACTGGTGCGGGCTGTGGTTCTGGCGTTGCATCCCTAGGAACCCATTGTGCACGTCGTGGAGGCATCTAAAATAAGAATGAAGTTTATAAGTTCGCAGTTATAAACTTAAAATAGCTGAAGAACGTAGCATAAACAAGAGAATACAACAGTCCTAAAATATAGGGCTCTACATCAAAGAAAGCTCAGCGAAAACATAATAAGCCATACAGATCCTAAAGGACACTAGAACCTGATGCTCTGATACCACCTGTGACACCCCGACTAATTAAATACCGGGTAGCTACTCCTTTATTAAATCAATACAAAATGCCAAGTTGGTTCAGTTAATAGCATCACTGTCGAAAACATTTTAATAATTACTAACCGCCTAGTATTTAAAAAAATAAGTGCCAAATTTTAAGTTAAGTCTGATTAACATGCAGTAAAAGAATAATGAAAGAATAACAACCATTCACTATAATGAAGTAATGAATAACCAAAAACATAAATATAAATCCGGAGGAAAACTCCTCACAACAATCCCACAACTGAAAAATAATACGACAAGTCTAAATCCTGAATAATTACATGCCAGAGTCTGAATAACTGAAATAAATGAAATGTCTCTAAAAGAAATGGGCGACATGCCCTACAACTGATAACTGAAGAATATCGAGTCAAGATAGATGAAGCGTCTAGAAGTAAAGTCCTGTAACTTCCACAAACAGCTACAATTCGTCACCTGAATGAGAATCCTAAGCATGGTGTCCTTGTGGCTGGGCACCTAAAATGGTTTTTACAAAATAGATTTGAAAGCAAATGGGTCAGAGCCCGAAAGTGGAAATCATTTTAATAACAGCAAGTGTTTTAATAACATTAAAACATTAAAACATTAAATGCAAAATACATGTTAGGACGTGCACTCACATGAAATTCTCACCTCTCGACTACATGTGCACTCCTAACGTACCGTACCCATCTATAAGACATCCATATCTAACCAAACCGTAATAAGTTCTACCCCTTACTACTCGATTCCCATATTACATTCTAGCGTTATCAAATAAATAGAGGGCTTTACTTAAACTCAGATTCTTGATTAGTAATACCATTCACTATCAGTTAACCCGTTTTGTTTTCTCAAAACATTACCATAATATTATTCACAATACCAATCATGAAAGTTCCCATTAATTAAGTGTATATTATTCACATCATAAATATACAATACAAGCACCCCGAGACTAAGCTGCGGTGCACACATACTCTGCTATCCATCCCGGTACATCACGTACATAAGGATCACGTATTCCGAATCTCTCAGGAATCGTTCTCAGATAACAACATCACAAATAATGGAGGCGAACACAGTCACATCACATGGGTCACGCACATACCTGCGCTCCCACGATCAGCAGACTTATTAATATCCTAATAAGCCCTTCTCTGACCTATGTTCATCGAGGTAACCAATCTAAATCCGGGCAACACAAGGATTAGAAGGCCCTAAGCGAACGTAAACCTCCCGTGATAGCAAGTATGGTAGGTATGTCATACACATAAAATCAATACATATACTAAGTATGCACCTCTTAGTAATTACCATAATATATTGGAGGTACACTTCTCATTCTCATACCGACATATAATACCACACAATTTATATGTTCCTGGTTACTATAATAAATTAGGCCGTCAATAGTTCTCGCAACGTAATAGACACTCACGTTCTATTTCATATTTTCCCTTAGGTTCAAACTACACTTCTAGGTTTGACTCCTCATTATATCCCAAACATCCCAAATGTAACAATTAATCATCAAGGGAAGGTTATCTCTACATATACACAACGTTGCGGGACACTCGGGATCAAAACAGGCTAAAAAGCCTAAACTGTCAACTCGTTCGAAGTCTCGTTCGAACGAGGCTGTTCGAACGAGAGTTCGAACGAACTGGGCCTTCTAACGAGATCTCGTTCGAACGAAAGTCTTCGAACGAACATCCCTCTCGTTAGAACCCAAACTGTCAACTCTTTAGAAGCTCGTTCGAACGAGCTCGTTCGAACGACCTGGGCAGGTCTTCTAACGAGTGGCCAGATTCGAGCCCAGAAATTCGTATCTCGTTTTTCCCAATTTTCTTCACTCCTAATCCCACATAGAAATCATTCCAACATCATTTTAAGGTTCCTAATTCGTACTAAACATTCATAGGTCATAATCAAATGTTTATATAGGGCCAATTCATATTAAACATCATCAAATCTTCAAATCCCTTTATTTATCCCCAAATTATATGAACATGAACCCTAACATTTATAAATCATCAATGAGCCTAATAAAATCAGTTTTTGATTCATCCAAGATATAATATCATTAGAATAAACATCTAAATACCAATCTACATGCGACTCCTCATCAAAATGAAATTTCTACTTCCAATTTAAATGGGTTTTTCATTAACTCCCAAGAACAATACAATTTAATTGAACTTCCTACGCATGGAAGAAGCATTCTCTATAAAAACGAAATTAAATCACTTGCCTTATTTGAATCTCTGATTTGATGACGAATTTATGAAGTGTTCTCTCTCTCTCTCTGCAGAATTCCTTCTCTCTCTCTCAACAAGCTTTTCTTCTCAAGGTGTTAATGGAGGTGGGGTTGGTTTTGCCAAGTTATAAAGTTTCTAACTTCTCCCGTAGCCCACTACCTAAATTGGGGTTGGAAATGGCTTAGTGGGTTAATACTAAGTCCGATTTTTAACTCTAATTTTCGTGGGTTTTAATTACCCAATTTTCGAAATTACCAAAATGCCCTTATAAGTTACCGGTATGGCCCAATAATGCCCCGGTACCCAAACTTAACCCCTGGCTAGTGTTTTCTGACTATTTCGACCCTTCCAAACACGTTGGCGCACTCAAAACGACCATATGGTTAATAGAACTAAAATTCACTTTTTAATTATAATAAATATTTCCCTGACGCGACTATCACACGCGTCTCAATAAAATTTTCCAACTTGTCGTATTTCAATCTCACGACAAATTTCATACTTCAATATTCATATATAATCATATATGCACATTATATTCAAATACCAACTCGCATCACGCTAGTATTTTAATCCGTATCAATTTCCAATTAATACGCATTTAATTTAATTAATCCCATAAATAAATATCACAAAAATACGGGGTATTACAAACATGTGATTTCTAATATCCAATACATGCTTTCTTTCATGAAAACTAGTTCTAATCAACCCTAAACTAATATAAATGAAGTATTAACTAAAATAAAGCAAGATAGATACTTGCTTGGAAATATTTGTCGCCGATTTGTGGAAAAGATTGGTATGGTTGTGATCCTCATTGCGCGATCTACAATTTGGCGGCGACGGCGGTGCAAACGGTGGAGTTCTTGGCCTAGAACTCCTTGGAAAGCTTATCCTCTTAGTCTCCAATGGCCGTCTTTGGTTTTTGGTTATTCTAACCCTAGAATACAACTCCTACCATCTGATATAACCTTATAAAAGTCGTGGGTTTCCATTCCCAAACATACAAAATGTCTAAAACGCCCTCCCGGTATGTTAATTAGGCCTAAAAATGCCCCGAGACCCAAACTATACCCCCGGGTACATTATTTTGACTATCTCAACCCCTTCAAACATATTGACATACTCAAAATGACCATACGGGTGACTTATAATTTATTCACTTTTAATAGTTCGAATTCCATCCCGACACGACATAGATGTGTCCCGATAAATTTCCAAAAATATCAATTTAGATTCTCATGATAATTTTACTAAATTTAATTACACATCTTACTTTACCCATAAAGTAATTTACAACAAAATTCCAATAATTACTAACTCTCATCACGCTAGTAAATATTTAAATGATTTTTCGAATGAATATTAAATTAATATCTCTAATAATTAAATTTAATAAATCCCCAAAATTAAAAGTCATAAAAATACGGGGTATTACATACTTCCCCCCTAATAACAGAATTTTGTCCCGAAATTCGAAAAAGAATGTATACCTGATAAGAATAACTCTAGGTATTTCTCACGCATGTCTGCCTCACGCTCCCAAGTGGATTCCTCCTCATTATGATGCTCCCACTGGACCCGTATAAGTGGGACTACTTTCGACCTCAATCTCCTTTCGCTATGGTCTAGAATAGCCACTGGCCTCTCCTCGTTAGAGCTATCGGTGTGGGACATGTCATTCCGAAGGTATCATCGCAATGAGGAGATGTGGAATACATTGTGAATGCGGTGTAAATGCTCTAGCAATCCCAATCTGTATGCTACCGACCCAATCATCTCGATAATGGCAAATGGTCCCACTTACCTAGGGGCCAGTTTCCCTTTCTTCCCAAACCTCATCACTCCTTTCATAGGAGATACACGTTGTAATACTTGGTCCCCCACATTAAATTCTCCGAAAAATTGTTTTGCATCGGCGTAGCTTTTCTACCTGTCCTAGGCTACCCGAATGCGACTCCTAATTATCTCAATCCTATCGGAGGTTTCCTGAATCACCTCTGGTCCGAGCAACTTGTTGTCCCCCACCTCTAGCCAACAAGTTGGAGAACGACATGACCTGCCATACAATGCCTAAAATGAAGCCATACCAATCGTGACTGATAAGAGTTATTATAAGCAAACTCCATCAGTAGAAGATGTGGCTCCCACCCTCCTCCAAAATTAATGACACACATGAGTATCATATCTTCCAACATCTGATTGGTACGCTCTATTTGTCCATCTGTCTGTGGGTGATAAGCTGAACTCAACCTCAACTCTGTACCAATGGCCTCCTGAAAGCACTCCCGAAAATGCGATAAGAAAATCTTGTCTCTATCTGACACAATATCCAGGGGCATCACATGTAGTCTAACAATCTCAGCAATGAATAACTTAGCATACTGGCCTGGGGTATAGTCTGTCCGTACTGGCAAAAAATGAACCACCTTGGTCAAACGATCCACAATCACCCAGATGGAGTCGTGTCCCCACTGTGATGTAGGCAACCCAGTAATAAAATCCATAGAAATACTCTTCCACTTCCACGTGGGTATTTCCAACGGCTGAAGCAACCCCGATGATTTTTGGTGGTCTACCTTTACCATCTGGCAAGTAGAACACTTGGACACGAACTTAGCAATGTTCTTCTTCATCCCACTCCACCATTATTATCGCCTCATATCCTGGTACATCTTATCTCCCCCGAGATATACCACAAATCTGGACCTGTTAGACTGTGTAATCACTGCATGACGTAAGTCTTCTCCTTCTAGGACAACTAATCTCCCATTAAACCTCAAACCTCCATCGGAACTAACTGAATAGGACTCAGCACCCTCGGCTAAAAGCCGTATAATATTCTCCTAGCAAAATGATTTTGCTCTCTATACCTATATTACCCTTGTCACAATCTCGGGTGTCGCTGTCATGACAGATATGAAGGAACGGGCTACCGCGTCCTGGTGACCCAGCTCTTTCCACTTTTCTCTCCAGACGGCCTCTACGTCATCTACCGGTCTACGGCTCAACGCATCAGCAACCATGTTGGCCTTTCCCGGATGGTACTGTATGCTGAACTGATAGTCTTTCACAAACTCTAACCACCCGCGCTGATGCATATTCAGTTCTCGTTGAGTGAACAGGTACTGCAGTGACTTGTGGTCTGTGAACAAGCATAATTTCTCCCCCAATAAATAGTGTCTCCATATCCTCAATGCAAAGAAGACCGCTGCTAACTCTAGGTCGTGAGTGGGGTAATTTCTCTTGTGTGGCTTAAGCTTGTGGGAGGCAAAATCTATAGCCTTCTCCTCCTGCTGAAATACTCCCCCGAGTCCATGTAAGGAGGCATCGGTGTAAACCAGATATTCTACGCCCTTCTTGGGTAAAGCAAGAACTGGTACCGAAGTCATCTTGTCTTTCAACTCATCGAAAGCCAATTGACAAGTATCGTCCCAAACATATGGTACCCCCTTGTGAGTCAGGTTCGTCAATGGACCCACTATCTTGGAGAACCCTCGGATGAATCTCCTGTAGTACCTGGCTAACCCCAAGAAACTCCGCACTTCCTTCAGTGTCGTGGGTTGTCCCCACTCCCTCACTGCTGAAACTTTACTCAGGTCAATCGCTATCCCCAATTCAGAAACAACATGTCCCAAAAACTGCACCTCCCATAGCCAGAATCCGCACTTCTCGTACTTAGCATACAGCTGATGCTCTTGTAGAGTTTGAAGAACCTGCCTCAAGTGCTCAGTATTCTCTTCCTTAGGGTGTGAATATATCAGGATGTCATCTATGAAGAGGATGACAAACTGATCCAAGAACTCTCTGAACACTCGGTTCATCAAGTCCTTAAATACGGCTGGGGCATTTGTTAATCCAAATGGCATCACTCTGAACTCATAGGACCCATATCTTGTCAAGAAAGCAGTCTTCGAAACATCCTTCTCCCTAATCCATAGTTGATGGTATCCTAACCTCAAATATATCTTCAAAAATAAAGTTGCTCCTCTCAATTGGTCGAACAGATCATCGATTCGAGGTAACGGATATTTATTTCGTATCGTGACCTTGTTCAGTTCCCGATAGTCCTCGCATAGCCTCAGTGAACCATCTCTCTTCTTCACGAACAAAACTGGAGCGCCCCAAGGTAAGGTGCTCCTATTAATGAAGCCTTAGCCTAACAGCTGCTCAATCTGATCTCGTAGCTCCCTCATTTTTGTTGGAGCCATACGGTACGGTGCGCGTGCTATCGGTTAAGTATCTGGTAACAAGTCTATGACGAAATCTATCTCTCGATTGGGGGGTAGGCCTGGTATTTCCTAAAATACATCAGAATACTCACGAACAACTGGGATCGAGTCCAAGGGAATCACGACCTCCTTAGAGGTATTCTCCTCTATGTAATACAAATGAACGGAAGATCCTCCTTCTGGGTGAGGCATTGCCACTAAAAATATCTCCTGCCCCGGAATAGAAAAGATAATACTCCCACGAAAATAATCTATTATGGCTCTGTATGCTGCGAGCCAATCCATGCCAATAATAACATCGTGCTCTTGCATATCTAAGACTAACATGTCTGTGGTAAAATTAAGCTACCAATTTCTACTCCCACACCCCGACATATAAAGAAGATTAACGACCCATTTCCTAGTGGTGAGTCTACGCATGTCATAGTGCTCTCTGTTGTGGCTAATAATCCTAAGGCCTTCACAAAGTGAGTAGCTATAAAACTGTGTGTCGCCCCAGTATCAAATAAAACTCGACCCATAGTACCATGGATAGGAAATGTACCCTCAATCGCGGGTGGTGCCTGAGGAGCTGCTGCCTGGTGGACGTTATAGACACATCCGTACTGTAACTGCCCCTGATGTACTGGAGCTGCTGGGATAGATGGTAGGGCTGGTGACTGAGCTGGTACTGGGAGGGCGGTTGGAAAAAGTGGCTTATGTGGCTCATTACGGGCACCCTGCTACTGTGGGGCCCTATCTCCCTCTGGACAATCCTCGCGCCTATGGCCATTTTTACCACACCCAAAGCATCGGCCCCTGAAATTTCCTCCCCTCTGTCCCTGCTGATTACGGCTCTAATGGAAATTACCACCCGTCCATTGACCCTACTGAAAATGCCGTTGGCCTTGATGGCCCTGCGACTGACGGTGTTGGCCCTGCTGATTAGACTGGCCCTGATGGCCTTGACTAAATCCACCAAATCCCTGCCTAGAGTCACCTGATCGGAACTTCTTGACAGGGTCCCCTGATGGGAACTCTACTCAAGATGACGAGTCTTCCCCTAGGATGTCGGTGCTCCACCAGTATTACTACCCCTATCCTGCCTTGCTGACTAGACTCTCTTTCTCGTTTACTTCCCTACAGGTGGAAGCAATGATCTTGGCAGTGTAACAAAGAAGCATTGAGTACGTCCGTGTAGGTACTCATTGACAGATTGTCTATGAGATGCTGACGGATCCTCCAGGACAACCCGTCCACAAACAACAATATCTTCTTCCCCTCAGTGGGTGCCTCATCTAGCACTATAGTGAGAAGTCTAGTTAACTCCTCCTCGTACTCAGTAATAGTCGTATTCTCCTTTTTCAAACTCAGTAACTTCTGCCTCATCTCAGTCTGCACGACAGATGGAAAGTATTTGCGGTCAAATCGTGCCAAAAATGACTTAATAGTGATAATGTCCCTCTCCTCCAAGGTGGTGATGGATTCCCACCACTGCAAAGCGGCTCCTACAAGCTTGAAGGAAGCCAACAGCTGTTTCTATACGTCATTGCACTCGTACATGCACAGATGCCTATGTATATCTTTCTTCCATTGGCTGGCTACAATGATATCTGAACTACCCGCGAACTCTGGGGGATGCACCTTCTAGAAGGCATCCCTAACTCGCTCCCATGTAGATGGAAGTTGTATCGGTACTGGAGCCACTGCCTGAACTTGGGGTGGAGCCTGCTGCACTACTACTAATGCGGCATTCACCACCTGAGCAACGATAGCGGCTACCTCGGTTGCGTTCATAGTTCCCTGAACCGGAGCTGCTGGCTGCTCGGCTTGGGCACGTCTATCCTTGGGTGCGCGTATCGAAGGCATCTGAAACATAAAGGGAGTTTATTAGTCTACATTTATTAGCAAGTCTCAAATAGCTAAATACGTAAGCGTAAAAGCAAGAATACAACAATCCTAAAATAGGGCTCTACAGCAAGAACGTTAAGCTGAAAGCGAAATAAGCCGTATAGATCCTAAAGGACACTAGAACCAGATGCTCTGATACCACCTATGACACCCCGCCTAATTAAATACCGAGTGATCAGTCCTTTATTAAATTATAACCAAGGTTAACGGTTGGTTCATTCTTAGCATCACTGTCAGAAAATAACTTTTTCAAATTAAGCACCCTAAGTAATTAAGCTAAGTGACAAAACCATTTTTAAACATTAGTTCCATATTTAATTTAAACCCAATAATAAAAACATTCCATAATTCATAGTTTAAGAGTCACTTAATACTAGACTAAAAAAGATAATCCAAGCAATTTAAGCATTCAAATACTAATTCCAACTTTAAAACTTCAAAGGAAAATATCCTAACAGTAACAAATCCCAAAGTATAAATACTAAAAATAAAAGAATCACAATCTCTGATAAAACCAACTGAATACGGGAAAAAGGGAGACACAAGCCCAACTGGATAAAATATAGCTAGGAGTGGAATCAATAATGAGGTCGTCTAATCAAATGGCCTACAACTCCCACCTAAGCTGCAGCACGTTCCTTCCAAAGAATACTAAGCATGACGCCCCTATGGTTGGGCACCTGTAATATATACATATATATACAAGAGAGAAGGGAAAGTAGAAAACGGGTCAGAGCCCGATTGTATAACAGTTTAAATTTTAGTTTAGCAAGTATATAAAATGCTTACCGACTAATACAACAATCATATTAGTATGCGGCACTCTCTTGAAAAATTATCACCTCTCTTCTAATGTGCACACCTACCGCACTATTAATCCTCACATGTTAAACTAATCTTAAAATCCTCATAAGGTTTCATGCCTACAATTTCTAGGGCTAAAATAATTAATTTATGAGAGTAAAGTTTTCATAGGGATTTCATTTCATTAAAATATCTTACAGTAATGCCTCAAACTTTTCAAATGCTCATATCAAAGTTTAAATATTTATTCACTACATAACTACTTTAGTCACAGTAGAAAGTTTCCAAATTTCAAGTCTATATATATATATTAATAACTAATATAATATATATATATACTATTGGCACCCCACATTAAATATATGGTGCTGGCATAATCTGCTATCAAGTCCCCGTATCACACTTACTAAGGGAAATACTAGTTCGGAATCACTCTCGAACTGTATTAACACAAAACATGTACAAATTGAGGCGAATCATAGTTCCAATACACTAAGAGGTCAGAACATAACCTCACTTCTCTTAGGACCGTCTGACTATCGATCCGATAACCTGTACCAAGGATTCCTATATTCTAGGGTACAAGTCAATATCCCCCATAAAGATCCCATCAAGATAAGACTGTCCTGACGCGGTAACCTCAGTGATAGCAAGTAGCGCGAGCATGATTTTTACACGTATATACAAGATGCACAAGCACAGACATATGTATGTATATTACTATTCCCCTTTCTAAATTAGGTACACCCACGACCCATACTTTATGATATTCATTCTTAATACACATTACTAGATTATCCCGTATAACGGTTCGTCTCTTTTATTCTTATTTATGGCATTTTTCCACACTTACTTCGTAACACTCGTTGTATCGTATCTTTCTAAATATAATTACAGTAGGTACTTCCTTATTTTACAACGTGACTTCCTTACGAGTCTCACTTATTTAGACACGCGTTCCCATAATTCCTTAAGGGTAATTCACTCCTCGTTAACCCTAATTTGGTCTTACATTAAATGCTCCATTTTTATAAAGTCCTACTGGTCCTCTTTATGTCCCAAAATATTTTAACAATAATGTTCAAAGATTTGTACTCATTTAAATTGGGATAAACTATTTAAAAGGTAAATATGAGTTTTCCCAGGAGGGGTCGATCGATCGATGGCAAGGGCTCGATCGATCGATCCATCGATGCTCTTTGGTCGATCAATCGATCAAGCAGTTATGGTGAAACTGCAGAAATACCAGTTATGGGAATCCTATTCCAAACTCATCCAAATCATCATATTTGATTCCCAAACTCCCAACAATTGATACTACAAGTGTTATGTACCCAAATACTTAATATTCTACGTAAGACATGCGAGTTTTCGTCAAGTATAACGAATTAAAAGGGCCAAAATTCATATAAATATCAAGATCCCTAATAATTTCTTTAACTTAGTTCTTCCCATTCTTTTCCCATATTTTCTACTCCTAACTCAGTGAAAATTCGTGGTTCAACCTCTACATATGAATTAAATTCCCAGAATATGATTACCACCTCTACAACATGTGATTTTTAATCTCCAATACATGCTTTCTTTCATGAAAACTAGTTCTAATCAACCCTAAACTAATATAAATGAAGAATTAACTAAAATAAATCAAGACAGATACTTGCTTGGAAATATTTATCTCAGATTTGTGGAAATGATTGGTATGGTTGTGATCCTTGTTGCGCGATCTACAATTTGGCGGCGACGGTGGTGTAAATGGTGGCGTTCTTGGCCTACAACTCCTTGGAAAGCTTTTCCTCTTCCTCTCCAATGGTCGTCTTTGATTTTTGGTTATTCTAACCCTAGAAGATAACTCCTACCATCTGATATAACCTTATAAAATTCGTGGGTTTCCATGCCCCAAAATACAAAATGTCTAAAACGCCCTCCCGGGATGTTCATTAGGCCTAAAAATGCCCCGAGACCCAAACTAAACCCCCGGGTACATTATTTTGACTATCTCGACCCTTCCATACATATTGACGTACTCAAAATGACCATACGGGTGACTTATAATTTATTCACTTTTAATAGTTCGAATTCCATCCCGACACAACACAGGCCCGTCCCGATAAATTTCCAAAATTATCAATTTAGATTCTCGTGATAATTTTACAAAATTTAATTACACATCTTACTTTACCCATAAAGTAATTTACAACAAATTTCCAATAATTACTAACTCTCATCACAGTAGTAAATATTTAAATGATTTTCCGAATTAATATTAAATTAATATCTCTAATACTTAAATTTAATAAATTCCCAAAATTAAAAGTCATAAAAATACAGGGTATTACAAATTATTCAGGCAAACAAATAACATTTGTAGCATGACTGAGATATTTGATACTCTGACGCTACAAGGGCGCCTGGTCCCTTCACCCTTACATCTCCCCGCAGAATGGGAAGACCTGTATGAAAAAGCCATTGAAGTCGTGAAATGCATTGAATTTACATGAAAAGACAAAATTGTTTCCACCAAATCGGGGAGGATTCGAAGATTAAAGTAAAGAGAAAGCTTCAGAGAAGACTGGCCCTTTAGCCGATATGTGTGGGATGATATCATTTGAATAACTCCTCAGAAAAATAAATGAGCTGGCAGAATAACCCGAGATTGACGAGGAAACAGGTTTCTTGTTCTTCCTTTCATCAGTAAATCACATATTGAGATCATGAAGGCATTACCAAATCCCAATATTACTACTAGCCAATGACAAAGGTAAAGGTGTTGTAAACCTTCCTATGCCAGAGATGACCCTCAAGGAGAGCAAGATCCTCGATCAACCGAAGAAAACTCAAGCCAACATCACTTTATGGGGACTTTTCATGTCTTCCCAGCTGCATAGAAATACTTTGATCAAGTTGCTCATTGGAACCACAGTTCCTCCTTCTATCACACCAGAAGAAGAGATACATTTAGCCGGATCCTTGACCTCTACCCGAATGCTATCCTTTTACGAAGAGGAAATCCCCAGAATTGGGCTAAACCACAATTATGGGGACGATCATACCACTCTCTCTTGCCGATAAGTGATCTGCCTTGAATGTCTGCCTATTTAGAACCTTCAAATTCTTAGGACTAAAGGTAAGTGACCTTGCTCCAACTTTTATTGTTGTACGTGCCTACGATAATACCCGTCGAGAAGTGATGGGATCCATAAAACTTGCAATAGGGGTTGGCCCTATAAACATTGTCATTGAATTCGAAGTCATTGACATCCCATATTATTTTAACCTATTGCTCGGATGACCTTATCTCCAAAGTATCAAAGGTGTGTCTTCCTCGCTCCATCAGAAATTGAAGTTCTTCATTGATGGACAAGTCATAACCATTTTAAGAGATGACGACAGTGACGAGAGTGCAAGTACCATCAATCCAATCCTTTAGATACAGTACGGGTCAAATGATATGATCCTATCAGGATTCCGAGTTGATCCACTTCCACTCCCGAAAGGGGAAGATTGCAGAGAAAGGGTTTTTCTAGAACACGACTCTCATAGCAACGTCAATGTGATTCAAATGTTTAAAAACATGCACTTCATGCCAAGACTGGGTCTAGGACAAAGACAATAAGGGATACTTGAACCCATTATGCTGAAAAAATCTTTCCTTCCTTATGATTTGGGGTATCAACCATCATAACAAGAGTTGAGAATGATCCACAAGTTTCGAGCAAAAAGAAGACTAAACTGCATCCAGACTGTCACAGGTGACTCCTTAAATGGACGATTCATCAAAGAGGGAAAAGACTTCCCCTTTTACGGATTTTCGGAACCACGGTATGACCATAAAGGTAAGAAGATGAATCCTCGAATGGAGATCTTTTTCCAAGACAGCTACTCATCGGCCAAAAGTTCCCGACACCATGCACAACCGCTCATCAAAGATACCGACGATTCTAAGGAAAGTGACTCCAAGGATTCGTTTAATTTACAGACACTGAGGCTGAAACTCTGCATGGTTAATTCAAGCAATACATCACTGCATCCATCCCACCTAATTAAATCCACCTCTCCTCAACTGTCATGTTGCGTTAGTTCTACCTTTTGAAATTCCACCTAACCCCAATGTTTACCCCATTTATTCTTCTGTTATTTATCCTTGCTCTAATGTAATCAAGGCCTCATTTGATGAGGTTCTCAATGTTGTTTTTCCAATCAATGAAATATATGAAGATTTTGAGTATCTTGCTATGCCTTACATTAATTGTTTAGATTCTAATCAAACTTTTGATGATGGTTATTTCGCAAATGAATAATTCTTAACTGGTCTAAATAAGGTTAATAACAAACAACATAACCGCGTTCAAGTTAATGAGGAGGAAACCTTTGTTGTTAACCTCAGTTCTAGTAGCCAATTGCACGAGATTAGGATAGGGCCTACCCTTAACGAGCATGAGCATGAGCATGCACAACTTAAAGAATTACCGAAGGAATTCGTGGATGTCTTCGCATGGTCCTATGACGATATGCCCAGCATTGATACTGAAATAGCTCAACATGAGATCCCCACTCTTCTAGATTATAAGTCGGTTAATCAAAAGTTATGAAATCTTCGCACCGAATGGTTGCTCAAAGTCAGAGAAGATGTGATCAAATAGCTGAGCGTCGGATTCATTCGCGAGATCGAATATCCCACGTGGCTAACCAACATAGTGCCTGTGCCAAAATCAGGAGGGAAAGTTCAAATGTGCGTAGATTATTAGGACTTAAACAAACCTCTCCAAAGGCTGATTACCCGCTACCCAATATTGACATGATCGTGGACAATAGAGCAGGTCATGCTCTTAAGTCATTTATCGACGAGTTTGACAGATACAACCAAATCAAAATGCACCTATATCACTAAGAAAAACTCGCGTTCATTACCCTGTGGGTAACCTTTTTCTACACTGTTATGCCATTTGGTCTCAAGAATGCTAGGGCTACCTATAAGAGGGATGCCACAACCATCCTACACGATCTGATTCATAAAGAAGTCGAGGTCTTCATGGATGATATGATTATCAAATCCAAAACTAGAGAAGGTCATGTTACCATTATTCGAAAGTTCTTCGAACGACTGCGACGGTATCAGATGAGACTCAATCCACAGAAGTGCGTCTTCGACAACACTAAAGGGAAACTCCTGGGATTCATGGTTAGTGAAAAAGGGATAGAAGCAGATCCTGCCAAGATGAAGGCCATACTTGAGATGCCCTCACCTCAAATAGAAAAGGAAGTCCGAGGATTCCTCAAAAAATTACAATACATTAGCCAGTTCATCAGCTATCTAACCTCTACCTACGAACCTATTTTCAAACTCTTCAGAAAGGACTCAACCAAGGTTTGGAACAAGACCTGCTAAGAAGCCTTTGACCAAATCAAATAATATATAACCCAACCTCCGCTACTCATGACACCGCATCCTGGTATCCCCTTACTCCTATATCTAACCATAACCGACACTACAACTACGACTTTTCTAGCCCAATACCTTGAAGAGTCCTTCAAAGAAAGAGCTATCTATTACGCTAGTTGCAAATTAGTAGGATATGAAGTCAACCACACTGCTTTGGAAAAAGCATGTGTTGTGCTTGTTTGGGTCACCCAAAAGTTATGACACTATATGCTCGCCTTTCCCATCAAACTAGCATCCCAAATAGACCCCATCAAGTACCTGCTTAAGATACCCATCGTATCCAGTCGAATGGATCGATGGTTGATTCTCCTAGATGAGTTTGATATCATGTACATCACGTAGAAAAACATGAAAGGAAGAGCCATCTCTTATAACCTCACTGACTACCCCATGGAAGAAGCTGATGTTTGGATCTCCGAATTCCTAGATGAAAACATCCTTTGCGCTGCTGAAGATGACCTTTGATGGTAGATGTTCTTTGACGGCACTGCCAACAAAAAGGGATATGGCATTGGGATACTTCTGATTCCCTCAGATGACTCCCATACTCACATCGTTATCAAATTAGATTTCCCCTGCACCAACAACATGACTGACTACGAGGTGTGTACGGTAGGCTTCAAAGTTTCTCTCAAGAAAAGTATTTAATGCCTAGATGTCTACGGGGATTTCACCCTCATCATCGGTCAAATTCTCGGAAAATGGAAGTCAAGGGTGAGAAACTCCAACCCTTCCATGCCCACTTAGAAGAACTAAACTTCTAGTTCCAAGATATCACCTGCCACTACCTACCTCGAGCAAAGAATAAACTAGTAAATGACCTTGCTACCTTAGCCTCCATGGTCAACATCCCTGAAGGAATAACAATGCCCCCTTCCTAGTTCAAAAGTAAGATAAACTAACCCACTACTACCACATTGAGCTCATCACCAAAGAATATCCCAAGCTAGACAATTGTTGGTACTATGATATTTGGCAGCTCCTCAAGCATGGTAGGTATCCCGAAAGTTCCAACAAGAAATATCTAGCAACCCTCCAAAGAATGGTCGCCTAGTACATCATCTATCATAAAGAACTATTCAAAAGAGACTTCAATGGAACCCATCTACACTGCATCACAGGGGCTGACATTGAAGGGATAATACAGAAGTTCCACAGCGGGGAATGCGGACCCCACATAAACGGTCACATGCTTGCCAAGAAGATTATCCAATAAGGCTACTACTGGACCACCATAGTCTAGGATTGCACCACCTATATCCAGAGATGCCTCAAATGCCAACAGTTTTTTAACCTTCAATGCCTGCCTCCGCGAGAATTATACAACATGACTTCTCCCTAGTCATTCTCCACCTAGGGCATCGATATCATAGGGAAGGTTACACTCAAGGTTTCTAATGAGCATGAATTCCTCCAAGTTTCCATTGATTACTTAACCAAATGGTTCGAAGCCGAGTCATATGCAGTTCTGAACACCAAGAAAGTGGCCAAATTCATCAAGAAAAACATCATCAGCCGATATGGGGTCCCATATGAACTAGTGTCAGATAACGGGTTACACTTCGAGGCAGAAGTCACAGAAGTGGTCAATGAGTACGGGATTCAGAGACACAAATATTCTCCCTACCTACCTCAAACCAATGGTGCAGTCGAAGCCGCCAATAAGAACCTCAAAGACATCATCAGTAAGATGACTAAAAGCTGTCGAGATTGGGCTGACTGAATCCCTTACACCCTCTAGGGATACTGAACCTCAATCTAATCTTCTATCGTGGCTACCCCTTACTCTCTGGTCTACGACATGGAAGTATTCATACCCGTTGAGCTAGAAATCCCTTCAATTCGCGTCATGCTCGAAATCTAAGTCAGTGAGGAGGACTTGCATTAAAGCCGTCTCGACGAGCTATCACTCTTGGACGAAAGGAGACTGAAAGCATTGTATCACATACAAGGTTACCATTGCCCAATAGCGCGTTCATTCAATAAGAGATCCAAGGACCGCGATGTCCGAGAATGGGACTTAGCCCTTAAATAAATCATAGAACTCATCTGGGACCCCAGATGGAAGTTTAAGCCCAATTGGAGTGGACCCTACATTGTAAAGAAGATCTTCCCAGGAGCTGACACTATGCTGACCGACCTTGATGGAGAAGAGATGGCTCATCCAGTAAACCTAGACCGTCTCAAGAAATTCTACCCCTAGTCTAAAACCTCGGTGCGCTACGACTTTTCCCATCTCCCTTCTATTCTAAAAAAATATTCATTTCCCTTTACGTAGAACTATGTGGGCCTGATCGTCTACAAAAACCATTTTCTTTTAGAAAAATTAAAACTTTTCAAAACCCCCTAAGGTACGTAGGAAGCTCATACATATTACATGAGCATGACCCTTATCTTTTTCATAAAAAAACTATTTTTTTCTTATCTCCGAGAACGACAGTTCACTCTAACATATACTTGAACAAAAGGATTATGCATGCCTTAGCGATCGGCATAGATAATTCAAAATACAAAATTCATCAAAAGGCACATCTGGATGATAAAAAAATTGTTTATTTCACTAATAAGAAATTACACTACAAGTACATAAGAAAAGGGATGGATAAATCCCTTCCACCCTACCTTCCTAAAAAGCCAAATAAACTCCCAAGTTTATTCCCCATTACAAAATAAACTCGCCAAGAGTCCTACCTACAACTACCAGAGGAGCACGCTCCATCATCATATACATACTGGGGTCCCCAAGCTTCCCCTGCCTAAATAGAGTGCCGCGGACTCTCCATAGATCGATAAGCTCAAACCAACCTCGAAAAAACCACAACACGTCCCTCCATTGTATTGGATAAGACAAACCACCTTTTTCCAATCTCCACTACCAACATCTTGCTAACTACTATTCTCCACAACCACTTCATATAATCCCCAAACAAGTGTTAGACTCTCCCAAAATACTGAGAATGACAGGTCGACGGATGCCGACTCTCCCACAAAGAGGCAAGCCACACGCGCTGATGTTCTGTCAGATCTTCTACCAGAAAGAAATCTAGTGTTTGAGGTAGCATGATCTTCTCCCAGACAAATTGGCGCAGAAGCCTCCAAGGGAAATAGAATGAGGTCTGTCTGAGACCAATCGGATGAATGTACGAGTATTCCCCCAGTTCTAGAAGAGGCAATAGTTGTCCACACCATGGCATTGACTACTGCAGACTTAGAGCCTCGTGATCCACAAACCAGTTCTCCTAGCTCTTTATATCCAGTCCAATACTGATGAAATAATGCGAAAAGAAGTTGGGCACAACTGACAAAGGATATTTCGGAGGAGTCACCAAGCAAAATCTTTCAGACAACCACATGAACAGCAACACAGGGCTACCCCTCAGAAAGTCAGAACAACCTTCTCGCCAGGCATCCTGGCAATTCAAGGTCTCTTCTAGTATCACCACCGTAGGATTGTGAAGGGTTTGACATCCATGAAGTAATGGCTGCAAGTTATGGGTCCACCAGCAGTTCCCCAGTCACCAGTAGCAATTTCAAAACCAAGCCTAGAACATCAGCTCTGGCATAGCCAGCATCACCAACCTCCTGTAAATGCACAGACCACAGCACCGTCAGAAGAGAAATCATCCCTCCAATAATAAAAGTTTTACCCATTGAGGGCGAGAGGTGGAGTAGTCCAGCCAACAGCTCCCGAGGAGATCGAGAAAACTCAAGCATAGCAGTCGCCACACTAGGGTTTACCCCTAATATGGCAGAAAACTCCTCATAGGTCAGACAGACTTCTTCTAAGCCAAAACAAAATACATGGTCTTTGGGGTAATAAAATTGTACCACTGCCATCAGCATGTTCCACTCTATGGATCGATTACACCATAAAGAGACTCGGTGCATGTTGAAAGCATCGTAGTAAACGTTGTAGGAGAACATCGTCTCCAAAGTCTCGAGGTAGTTTGAAAACTCAACACTACCAGGGAGAGCCATCTCACAGAATAAGAAAGTAGGAATGTGAAGGTGTGATGAAACACTCCACCCTTACCCCTTTTTATACTTGAAAACCCTAAAAAATGACACAACCCTGGTAGAAATCGAAGGAAATCTTGCCCCACAAGGTACCAAAAGCTGAAGAGAGTACCAACCAAAGCCTTGATTGATTAGACTAGACTGACCTGTAAATTGGTAGGACAAGGGGCTTGTTGATCGACAACCCCCTATTTTTGGAAACTTACCTTTTTCTTCTTTTGCCAAAATAAAAAAAATAAAAAACTCAATGAAAATAAATTGATATTCTCCACAAAATTTAAAACCCCTTTTCATCTTTAAGTTATTTCTCAAATAAATTTTCCTTCACTTCTTAAAAATCCCTTTTTACGGTCTAAGAATCAAAGTAAAAAGCGCATATGCATTCATCCATCATTAACAGAAGATAATGAAAAAAATAGAAAAATAATGGGACTTAGCCCAAACCCACATTCTCTCTCACACTTACCCTTCCCCTCTTTCTCTAAGAGCTTCTATCCCTGTGATGCGCTCTCTTTCCCCTGCAGCAAGACGACGCACCATCACTACCTGAACCAGACTCCTCCTCGAATGAGGAAGATGACACCAATCAAGAAGGAACAATAACCACATCCCGAATATTGGTAGTCACCGAAGATATTCAGTCCCTTAGTCAAGTGGTGGACACCCGAACTTACTGCAAGAAAGACAGAATCGATATCAAGCAAAGAAGATCAAAAGAAACCAAAAAAAGAACAAAAATGTATAACACAGGATGAAGGACCTCCTCTGCCAAGCCTACCTTCTTCGGTTCCATCGCATGAGGACAATGAAACATAGGCACCATCCCTCCATCAGCCAGGGGTATGTAATCGCGCAAAGGGAATCTCTAAAGTCATCGCCGCCGTCGCGGATGTCGGTGGAACCACCACCACTGTGGGAAGACCCCACTTGTTGTCTTAAACCCACATAAGGAAGAAGCAGCACATCATATATGCTAGGCGCCATCAGCCAACTCGTCATGAAGTCCATATAATCATATAGCACAGCCGTGTTGGTAAACAACAAATAGGACTCGCCAATCATCGCTGTAATCCTCGCATCCTCTAGCAACATCTTCTCTCACCTCATAGACATAGGGGGCCTCATAGGTTGAACCACCACCTCCTCTTCAGCAATCTGTTGGACCACCCTGTCCCTGAGATACCAGGAGTGGCCAAACTCATGCGCTAGCGAACGCCTTATCTGTGCATTCACCCCAGTCGACCCCGTGTCCTAAATAGCCGTCCCCCAAGGGTAAAAGGTCACCTGAAAAATCCCCAGCAGATAAAATTTAATATGGAATCAGTGCACATGACGACCAAGTCTGAAGAATGAAAACGTCTTACCCTATCACTGGTCAGGCCATTCAAGACCTAATGCACCACCTCTAGAGAAAGAGACTTCCTCGATTGCCGATTGGCCTTCTGCCACCGATACAATCGCTAAAAGTCCCCAACAGTCTCGTCCTTCAAAGCAATCAGCTGGTTATTATACCCAATCAACTCATAGAACCACGCCTACCAAAGAAAAGAATCCGCGATAAAAAATGGGTTCAAAAGAAAAATGCGAATGCATGAAAGGAAAATACGCAAACTATAGAATACCTCAAGAAAATACGTGGCTCCAGTAAAAGTTTACCGACAGCACCAAATAAATGCATCCGAAGAAAAATAATGGGTCGCCAAACTCAGGCTCCCCTATTAATAGAGAGGAATGTTCGAAAACATCCTCAAGTATGGAAAAAACACAAGTGGACAACGTCACCGCTCGACGCCACCAGAAATCCACCCAACACCAGCAAAATAAACAAACGGGACATCTGCCTCACCTGCAGCCCATCCTCCACGTCAATCACCCTACTCAGAAAATTCTTCCACAGTAGAGACACACGGATAGAGTCCCCAGATACTATCCTCCCCACATTACCTAGCGCCGCCAGCAACGCCTTCGGCCTCACCCGCAAAGAGCGATCCACCTTTATCTTCTCTTCATCACAATCCTTCCCCAGTAGCTGCTGCACATCCATGGGAGTCATAATCATCTCCCCAAAGCCAAAATGGATGGTGTGGGTAGTGTACCACAACCTCTCCCCCAAAGCACATAAGACACCCGCCGAATGAGGCATCTCATCCAGCACAGACTCCATTCTCCCAAAGCCTGCGGATGATACTACCCAACGCACCACAGGTAGAAGGTGATCCCAGACATCCTTAAGCCCCATCGTCCCATGGGAATGCATAGTCGACAAAGAAACATCCGACTGTTAAAGAAAAACCTTGTCAAAATCCAAGAAAAAAGGAAATCACCAAAAGAGAATGCCAAAAGTCTTTTTGTACTTACATAACAACCAGGGTTCACCACCCTAGAAGAGTGATGACGCGACGGCTCCCACAGTAAATTCTGCTCATCCGCAACTATCTCAAATGCATCAAAAGAGTTCTCACTCCCCAATGCAATAGGCACCCTGGCCCTCCACTCCACATTCTCCCAGTCGCCAACAACTAACCACTCCCTGTGTGTCGCAGTGCTCATGAAAGCGGCCATTTCTTAGGTTTCTGAACATTAAAATGATTCACATAAAGAAATCGCAGGGAGAGAGCGAGATAAAGAAGTTGTGAAAAATGAGGGGAACCCGCCCCCTTTTTATAAGAAGCCAAGGGTTATGTCGATCGGCACTGCACCCCCATCTACCGATCGACACAGACCTTCCACCTTCTCGAGGCAGTACAAATGTCCATGCCACTGCCGAATGGCATCCTCCACACCATGGCGACCATAACCCCCCTTAAATTTTCAAACAAAAAACACCCAGAAAATACTGAAAAATCCTCAAAAAACTCCTAAAAATCCCGAGGAAGATTTAGAACATTTTCAAGAAGAAAATTTATTTTTTCTCATGGAACTCTCAAAATCCAAGTGGATCTCTCCCCGGCAACGTCCCCAGAGGACCCCTAAACTATCCCAAACATCAGGTTATCTCCTATTCCCCAATGGAATCCTCAAAAAACCATCACGACAAAATTCTTAAATTTCCCCGTGCAAAATGTCCAAACCCTGGATCACCTAATCACTTCCCTAGTGGAATTCACAGCATCAAATTAGCTATTGCCTTATAAAGTCTCTAGAAGTCACGAAAGTTCCCAACAATCAGCTCCCCAGTTCAAATCAAAATCATGAGGTAATTACCCCGGCACAGTTCCTCGAGAACATCACAACCTAAGCCCTCAGAATTGGATTTGACCCGCCGAAACGGTCATCATAACTTTGACTCACAGAATTGGTCATCTCAATCCAAGCCCTCAGAATCGGCTTCAACCCACAGAAGTGGTCATCATAATTCAAGCCCTCAAAATTGGCTTCGACCCAAAGAATTGGTCACCTCAATCCAAGCCCTCAGAATCATCTTCGACCTCAAGAAGTGGTCATCTCAATCTAAGCCCTCAGAATCGGCTTCGACCCGCATAATTAGTCATCACAACCCAAGCCCTCATAATCGGCTTCGACCCGCAGAATTGGTCATCTCAATATAAACCCTCAGAATCGACTTCGACCCACAGAAGTGGTCATCATAATTCAAGCCCTCAGAATTGTCTTCAACTCACATAATTGGTCATCTCAATCCAAGCCCTTAGAATCGACTTCGACCAATAAAATTTGTCATCATAATTCAAGCCCTAAGAATTGGTTTCGACCCGTAGAATTGGTCATCTCAATCCCATCCCTTATAATTGGATTCGACCCACAAAATTGGTCATCTCAACCTAAGCCCTCAGATTTGGCTTCGACCCGCAGAATCGGTCCTCTGAAACTAAGCCCTCAGAATTGGTTTCAACCCACAGAAATGGTCATCACAACTTCGACTCGCAAAATTGGTCATCTCAACCTAAGCCCTCAGAATTGTCTTCGACTCGCAGAATTCATTATCTCAACCTAAGCCCTCGAAATTATCTTCGACCCGCAGCAACGGTCATTACAACTTTAACCTGTAGAATTAGTCATCATAATTTAAGCCCTCAGAATTGGTCATCTCTATTCAAGCCCTCAGAATTGGCTTCGACCCACAAAATTAGTCATCCCCAGTATTGCTTTAGGTCATCGAAATTGACCTCAATCTTTGGTCATCCCTTCCTTTAGACCATCCCCAGTATGCCTTTTAGGTCCTCCGAATCGGCCTTGGCCCTCTGAATCGGTCATTGTCATCCTTAGGTCCTCATAATCGACCTCGACCCTCTAATTTAGTTATCCTTGTTCCTTAGGTCCTTAGAATCGGACTTAACTCTCTGAATCGGTCATCCTAATTTCCTTAGGTCCGCAGAATCGACCTCTTTAAAAGGCATCATATGGTGTTTATTCCACGGATATTGTTTGTTTCAAACTCACCCATCGAGGGGCTCTCTAGACACCCCATTCTAGCACTCCTAATCTCTCCTTAGGTCCCTAGCACCCCTACATCACTACAAACCTAGGTCATGCCCCGATTACTGACATAGAGGCCATCGGGCACTCCCAGGCTCCATTTGACTAAAAGTCAAACTCTTCAACTCGACCAAGACTGAATGAATCTTCAAAGGTCACTGAAACCCCCTAAAAACGGTCTGCCTCGTGCATGATTTTGACTTATGGTGCAGACGAACGACCCGTTTACCCTTGAAACTTAATCCGGAGGCCACCAGATGCTCTCAAGCTCCATTTAACCAAAGTTAACTCTTTAGCTTGAATGATACTGAATGAATCCTCAAAAGGAACTAAAACCCTTTTCCAATGCTCTACTTTGGGTCCAAGTCTGATTTACGGTACGAACTAACGATCCATTTTACTCCGAAAGGTCATCAAATGTTTTCGGGCCCCAGTTGACCAAAGTCAACTCTCCAAACCGAGTCAAACTATTTGGAATGTTGAAGTACATCTCCTAACCTTTCCAATGGTCTGGCCCAAGCACAATTCTGACTTACCATTTGGACGAACAACCGTTCGTCGTCCGACGATCCCCCGTCTAAGGATCGATGAGTGCCTTCGAGACACATTTGACTTAAAGTCATCGCCCGAACCCGGGAGAAGTCCAAAGGACTTTCAAAGGTATCTAAAGTAACTTTACATCGGTATGATCCATGCACGATTTGGATTAATGGATTGCGTCTTACGATAATTTTTTGAAAGGAATCTGAAAGAGACTACCAAACGACAAGTTTAAAATCCTGCCTATCAGTAGTGTGCCAAAAGACACATGCCGATTGGCAGGACCAGACCTATGTCGATCGACAATGCCCTGGGACTATAAAAAGGAGGGCCTGACCTCATTGCAAAGAAGCCCAAAATCTTAGATCCGTCACTCTCAACGAACTTAAAAAACCTTTCTAGAACTGAGCGTGATTTCTACATCCAAATCCCTTTCCAACCCTCACTTTTCATCATCCTTTTCTCTAAACTTGGTGAATTAACTATCCATCATCATAATCTAAGTGCAAGGTATGCTCTCCAACATTCAAGATCAAGCTCAAGATCTTCAAGAAGGTCCAACTTTCTTAACTCTCTCTTTAAATTCTCTTATATTCGCATTAACTTGTTTTATTACATAGAACTTTTATTCTCCCCATCTCACATATCCTAATATATTATTTATTTATTATTATTGCACATTTCTTATTTTTCATATAAAAACTCAAAAAAAGAAAAAGAAAAATAGGGTTTGCTTATAAATTCCAAACGGGGATTCTCTCACTTTTCTCACACTAAAACACCTTTTTACACACACACACAAACACATAAGAGAAATCCCCAATTGGATTTATGGGATAAACCCCACCCCTCATTTTACATAAGAACTACGTGGACTTTGATGCCTCTATAGGCTACGTAGGCATCTCGGGGATAAACCCCAGACTCGAGTCCTACTTTTTCAATTTTCTATTTTTTTCTATTTTCCTAATTATTTAACCTAATTATCTTAAATTCTCATCTCCACATATTTACATATACAAATATTTGTTCTTATTAGCATATTATTCCATACGTGTTGTAATTTCGTTATAACGATCAACGCGAGGATAATCGCGTAAATCCTATTTTCTAATATTACTTTTATAAACATTCCTACGAATGACTTGCTTTATCTCTTCCATGATACAAGTCGATGATTCTTGTATCCATTACATATAAACATGCACACATGTTAAGGAGAAATAGAGGAAATAACAACAAATTCATGAGAGACCGCAAGGGCATAATGGGTGCCTTACACCTTCCCATTCCATAACTTAGCATGTGAACCCTCCTCCAATCATTTTTGGTTTTGTATGTATTAGTATGTCTTTGATGTTATCCTTCAGGATGGCTCAACCTTCTTTTGTCTGTTTTGAGTGAAATAGACTAGCGACTCCATCTCCCTTCATTTTTTACCTCACACGTTGCTGACGATGGCCAAAGCACTCCCGAGAGGTAAGCGCGGGATCGAGATCCTCTCTCTATATCTCTCTCTTGATGAGGATCGTGGATGGCCATAACTTTGGAGGAATTTCATGTTTTTGACCATGAGATTAGTCATTTGATAGGGCCCCAAAATGGAATTCGCAAAAGCTTGCCCCATATGAACATTCCCCATGGTTATAAGGACTTGAGGGACCTGAGTAGAAGGTATAATAAAAACATGCACTTCTTTATACCAATAATTATCGAATGCAAGAGTGCAATTTATATTTTCATTCACCATATCTACGATAATACCTACCCAATAGAGTTGCCAAATGTAAGAGTACAATTCCCTTTAGGATGTAAGAAAAAGTTGTAATTTCTCTTCTCATCTGGGTGTTTATAGTAAAACTGAGGTGTAGCATGTATTGATGGTGATGGGAAAATATATATTTCAACAATGATAATAAGAAAAATTAATAGTGAGGGAATATTTACTCAAAGGAGAAAATAAATTATAAGAACACAATAAATAACATGGTTCACACAACTTGGGATACGTCCATAACTTATACCAATTTATATTGGTTTAAGCTAGGATTTTAGGTTAATAATCCATTATGTAGGGTTAGGGGGAGAGTAAAACACTATTCATTTTATTTCGAAGGGGTTAGGAGAATGAAACTGATTTATCTCATATTTCACCAAGTTTTCATCTTCAAGAGTGCTCACACAGAAGGCTTACTTTGGGTTGGTCGAGATGTTCAGAGGATTCTAGCAACGTTTTTGGAGACATTGGTAGGGAACAATATCATCATCTTTATCGACATATTTCTTCTCATTCGAATCATTAATAAAATCTATAATGATATTGTATTCCTAAACCCTATATATATTCTTTAAACTTAGTTCTTGTTCTTTTGTATCCATTGAATAATAGATTTAAGTTCTTTGGGTTAAATATCTATGCGCTTATGTCAATCCCATTTCCTAAAAAATCCAACATTTATGTTTTAATAAAGTGTTACTCATTTGTACTATTTAGCCTTTTGTTAAAAGGTGAGTGACAATAATCCTAGAAATTAGTGGATCTTTGAGAAGCCCCTAGTTTTCTGGGAATTAAGAAGCAAATCAAAAGGAAAGACTCGGTATGAACCTGTTTTTCTATGCAATGGGTGTGTCTAGTGTTTCTTTCTATAACTAAAAAGGCAATGCGACTTGGTGAAGGTTGGTTCATGATTCATTATTGTGGATCACAATATACCAGGCACATTCAGAAGGAGAGACCTTAACGCACATGTGATACCACTTTACCCTACTATTAAAAGTTGTGTAAGCCTAATCGATATATCCTCACACTAAACGAGTTCAAAGGCTCCGTATCATTGGGACTTTGGGATCAAGAAAGAAGATTCTTGATATACCAAATGGGTGGAAGAAAAGAGTGAGAATAATGATTGGTGACCAGCCTTTCGACAAGGCCATTTGCCCCCACGAGTGTAGGGTTTAAATAATATAAAAATCAAGACTATGAAATGTGTGAAGCAAATTGGTAGTTTAATATTGAAGTATTGTGATGTTTATTTTGTGAGTGATCCTTTACAATCCCATATATGTTGAATGGTCGGTAGTTTATAAATGCAACAAATTGGAGTACTATGGAAAGCGTCTATGATCTTTGGGGTCTAAAAAACTAAGGTTTCTCACTTAGTTCATATACTACACATGAGTAGTTTATAAAGTGGTATAGAAACAAACATTTATTATAAAAACGATAAGGATATACAGGTCCACTAGAAATAGTAAATCATCAGGTCCCTAATGGAGTCACCGTTGTGTTGTTGTGAACCCGATATTTACCACTTGCTCGTGGTTAATTTTTAGTTGGGGCCATGGATTCGTGTTTAACATGTCCAGTTTTTGCACGAGTGTAAACTAGCATGCGGGGTTGATCAGAGTCACCAAATTATTTTATTTAAAAGAAAACAAAAGAGGTTGGTCTAGACCTTGCCAGCTCATTATAAGGTTTGGTGGGCCTACATTAAACTAGATATTCGATATGTAGGCTTAGGGGTCAAGTTACGAGTGGGGAAGGTGTTAGGAATGCACATGTTCTTTATTTATTTAGCATGTTTGTTTGTACTGAATAATTAAGAAACTTTAAGATTCAACGCTAAAGACGTGTAGAATGTTTATTTGAGCCCAAAGAATGATTAGATTTATGAAAATGAGGCAATGAGACTATAATTGTTGATAACTAGTCTTCTCTTACGATGGTGAACATATTTTCATTGCTTGTGTGACTTGAAGGTATGTGTGCTAATGTGATGGATTGGTCTCTCAAGTGAGGGATTGGTATTATTCCCCATGGGTGGACAATTGGGTGCCTCTTGAGAGGGTGGACAATAGGATATCCCTTATGTGTTTATGCCATGATGGAGAGAGTGTGTGTGATAGTGTGATGGCTTAGGATAATGAGATATAACTCAGTATTTCTCATATGTACCCATTTTTCCATGATATTAAAGCCTACATAATTTAGGTGATATGTTACCAACGTGTTCATGTGCAAAGTGTGGTGGGTTTAAGATATTGGTATCTCAAAGGAATGATCATGGGTGATATATCAAGACTGGTGTTGTACTATTTTGCATAGATATTTTATATGTTTATGCATCATACATTGTTGGAGTGTATTGATAAGGAATGAGTCATGAGACACATTGTAAAGCTTGTACTCACGAATTGGACTCATTTTTGTTCACATGTACTTGTTTTCCCACTAGATTAAAGCTTGTGTAAGTTGAGGGGTGTAAGTAATTTAGATGTATCATTATATCTCATGGTGTGAATGTGGGAAATTGTGGTAGAGATATTGTATATCTCTAACTGGACAATGAGGTGTCACTTAGATATGTCAGACATGTCTTGTGGTGAAATACATTGTCGGGGCATACCAAGGAGTGATGTATCAAGGATACATAAAAAGGGATTTGTGACACCCCGCCTAATTAAACCGTGGGTGATCACTCCTAAATTAAATTAGAACAAGTTTCTCAGTTGGTTAATTTTTAGCATCACTGTCGAAACTTTTTAATTACTAACCACCTAACTGAAAATAGACTGGGCCAAGCTTTATCTTTCATTAATTCAATGAAATACTCTTGCGGGAATAAATAATTAACAATCACAAGTTAACTGAATACAACCATCAGATATGAATAAGAATCTGGTCGAATAAACCATCGCCTAAAATCCAACACAAATGTAAAGACAGATAATAATGGATCTCAAGTATCTAAAATAAATACTAAATAAAACCATGAGCAAAATGCTCGAATATTTTATAGAAAATCCCTATACTAGTAACAAAAGGAATAGAGACACCTATCGAATCCTGCAACATCCACATATGCTGCTGCAGCGAATCCGTGGAATTAATCAAGCCTGCCATCCCTGGGTTGGAGACCTAAAAGGTTTTGAAAATATTTTATAGGAAGGATTAGAACCCAAAACATTTTAAAAACATTTAGCAAAGGATTAACTTGCAGTAATAAAATATCCATGAATACGCTTCATATTTTAGTTAGTGTCGCACTCCCTTGAGGACAGGCTCACCCCTCCACTAATGTGCACACCTAATGCCTTCTTTATATCCCACCTAGTCCTCTACCTCAGAAATAGATACTTGATATAACTCTTGTCAAGTGCCCTACCCAATCCCTAGTATTTTTAATGTATGACTTATAAGCTATTTATCGCCTTAACTTAGTTAATGATCTTTCGTTGAAAGTCATATAACCTTCATTAGTTATACAAATAATACACTTTTCTCCATGTATTTAAATTTTTCGTATATTATTATTCACCCCATTATTTACGCACAGTTATCTTACAACAATCATGCCTGTTGAATATGAATATAACCCATATATAAATAATACAATTCACTTCATGTATTTAATGACCCGTATATAACTATTTATCCCATTATATATGTAGAACCATATTACAATAGTCAGATATATGTTGAATATAAATATAACCCATCCTCCCGAGTAATAACTCACCGGATTTATTCTCTAAAGTGCTATCACACTAGGTGTACTCGCATAACCTAGTTACCTCAAGTCAGAATCGCTCACTAACTTGGCCAAAAATATAAACATAATGGAGGCGATCATATTCCTTCCCTGAAAGTGAGATAAGCCCCTCACCCATATAATGGACGCTATGACTTGGGAATATACTGGCCCTACTCCTCAAGCTTGGGGATTCACCCACATCGCGCAACCCCTCCGATGGCACTAGAGTATATATATTAGTAATATTTAATCACTGATATTTATATGCACACACCATATATATATTATCGCATACCGTATATATATATATATATATATAAATAGAAAATATCTCGACTTTACTATGTACTGAGTCCGTAATACTAGCCTATACTTAGTATCTCGAGTTTATGGTCCAACTCTGAGTATTAATTAATTTTTACCTTAATTAATTAAATTACTTTTGGTGTCGCCCAACCAATATACTCGGACTCGCTCTCGTGGTCCCAAATAAATATAATACCCGAGTCTAATCCCCGACTACGAATTAATTATTTTTTTTATCCATAATTAATTTAAGTGAGTAGTGTCTCCCTACTACTATACCCTAACTTATTCACCCAGTTCGTTATTTTATTTCTCAGAACTTGTTCTCAAAATTCATACGTAAGTGTTACACTTAATTACCCCACCACTCCCAATTATACGCCCCTATAATTGTGACTATATTAACCTCCCTAATTAAATTTTCTCCCTTAATTAGACTTTGTGGTAATTAAAATAAAAGGAAATCCCCCTAAAAATCCCAAGGCCACACAGTCAAAAATTCCCAGCCATCGATCGATCGAGCAGGTCCTCGTCTTCTCCGACTTCCTATTTTTGCCATTAACGGATTTATCTAATCTCTAAGCTTGTCCTTGGTTCATTTCAGGCATATACGACATTATAACTATATGGGAACGTGATCAGGACCTCCCCTAGAACCTTAAACAGAAATTAAATTTCACAAATTTCTACTTTTTTGAATTTGGGAAATTTCTGGATCTTTACTCATTCAATCCCAATTTCATGTGTTTGTCCCAAATTCGTTCATAAATTTCTACTGGTTTTTCACATCTGAGTAAATCATTATATCAGAACCATATAACACAATGAATTCCCGAATTAATTTCCATTAATTTCATTCAAGTGTTCTATATACAAAAACCCCATTTTTGTACCCTTTTATACCCAAAACTAATTTTAGATTTCCACATCACAAACATATTAATTGAAAACATCAATTAATGTTACAGAAAGTTAACCACTTGCCTTTAGGATTCGTAGGGTCTGATCCGAGGTGAACTTTGCAAGGTTGAGAATGAACTTCCAATAGGTTCCTTACATTATCTCTAAAAGACTCCAATTTGGCTCTAACTGCTCCCTCTCACTTTCTCCCCAAATTCTTAGATTTATATTTATGTTTATTTGCCATTCCCCACTCGTAGATTTAGGTCTTAAAACATTAATCCCGTTTTTAGTTTAATAGGCCAAGCCCGTGTGACCCAAATAGCCCCGTATGGGCCCGATTATGCATAAAAATGCCCCGTGACCCATTTACAACCCCCGGGTACACTTTTTCGACTATCTCGGCCCATCTGGACTCAACCGTGCACACAAAATCGACATCCAAAATAATTTATACAAATTCTTGTCTCACACCTAAATTAGTCTATACTGACTCCTGACTGAGATAAATAAATGTCACGTCACTAATACACGTTATGATGTAAATAAATTATTACTAATTCACTTAGTAATTAAATTCCCCTAAATATTAACCATTCACTCTCCGATTAATATTTAAATAAATATTACCATAATTAATTCAATTAAATTACGACACACAAGTAATTTAAAATTTCCCGAATTAATTAAATATTACATGCATAGAAATACGGGGTGTTACATACTCCCCCATTACAAAGGAATTTCGTCCCCGAATTTTGGTCATTACTGCGGCGAATAACTCTTGATACTGCTCTCACATATCCTCCTCCCGATCCCACATATACTCACCAATACTGTGATGACCCAACTCCACTAAACTCTAACCGGTGGTACTATCTTAGACTGCAGCTTGCGCTCACAAAGCTACCAGTCTCCCCTCATATGAGGTGTCTTATTGAAATTCATTATCCTCGAGTGGAACCTTCCAAAAAATATAAATCACTCCTCCTGTATACCTCCAGCTATGCCTCGTGGAACACATCCCATATCCGCTGAAGATGTCCTGGCAAACCCATTGGATAAGCTATCAGTCCTACTCTCTCAAAGATAGGGAAAGGATCCACATACCTCGACGCTAGCTCCCCTTTCTTATCAAACTTCGTCATTCCTTTCATAGGAGACACCCAAACCAATACCTGGTCACAAATTTTTAACACGATGGCCCCTGACAACTTAGTTCCCCAGAAGATGAGCCTATACTTCAACGGCTCCACTATCTCCAAGTAAGGAAATTCCCCTCCTATGTGGGTGCTCATTCCCTTATTTCCAAAACGCGTGACTATCTTTCGGGTAATTACCCGCATCACCCTTTACTAAGCATGTCGAACTTGAACCTTTAACTCACAGTGACGTACCCCTCCTTATGTCCCTGAACTATACGAAAGGATATAACTTACTTAATTCCCACTGATGGACCATAACCCATATCGGGTCCTAGCAGCTTGTTATTTCCCCACCTCTTATCTACCAAAGGTGTATAATGAAACTTTTCCCATAAATTCTCCTAAGGTGTCACGAAGACCAAACCATTACGAGGCATCACAAGTAACTCTACCTGTGGTAATTTTTACTCCGGAATTACCCAAAATCTATAATGCATAATCCTCACTTACCGTCTACCCATCGACTTATAGCCGACATGTTTAACCCAATACGTAACTTTGTCCCTATAACCTCCTGACACTCTTTACCATAGGTGGGACTGAAGGTCTCACCCAAATTTCCAACAATTTTGAACGACACCTTGTTCTGTTTCACTCCTTCATGTTAAGAGTAAAGTTAGGTATACTACTCGATAGTATAACCCATTCCAAGATAACAATTCATGTTCATGTCAATCCATTCATCAACACGATTGAAACCTTGACCCCTCCACGATTTTACCAACCTGGGCATTAATTCGTTCACTGGAACCATAAGTTAAAAATTTCCTGTTTGATACCCTCTAATCAACCCTTTTCCATCCTTAAATGATCTACCCGGAGACAAATTTACTATGTATCATTCATTGCTAATTCCCATGCTCAATAACTCTAATCCTTGTACAGATTTTGTCAGGTAGGATTCTACACCATGCCTATATGAAAAATCACTCTAGGCATAAGACTAAGTGAAACTCTTTTCTATTTTTCCCAAAAATGTGGGTTTCTTCCTTGCCTAGGGATATCTTATTACTTAGTTCTCCCCCACCATCCCACTCCCTACGGTGGAGGTAGTTCTCCTTGATATACATATAGTCAGACCGTTTCCTTTCTCAAACGGATTTTAGTTCACTACACTTTTCCACTTTTTCTCTGACTGCCCCGCAGGCGTACATTTAATATGTTTATTTACGCATCCCTTTTTTTAAGACGACTCTTAAATCACACTAACCAGGCACCCATACACCCTATATCCCATGCTTAACCACACAAAAATTACCTTAATTAACCAGGGTTCCCATAAACCCTGTCCTCATGCTCAACCGAACAAAAGTTACCCGACTATGCTAGCCGTAATCCATAGTATAACTTCCAACTCATAGTCATATCACATACATGAATAATAATCGGGGTACCCAACCTATGTACTAACGACCAAACACCTTCCCACTTCCAGCTTTGAGCTAAGTTTCATGTGTGGGACGTCTCGCAAAGAGAAATCCAAATAAGGAACCCCCTCCCCCGATACACTACCACCTAACATTAGCGGTCGTTGAGATCTGTTACACCCTCGGTCCATGGCACGTACCCCAAAATACTTGTCTCTTAACACAAAAGAATACATGCATACTCTTATGCTACAAAAGACAACATAAAATACCTCTCCCTTACTATCACTAGTTCTTGCGCAAAATAATTCCCGAGCTATCTCTCCCCGCTCGAAAATAATTTTAACCACCCTGAACCGCTTCAATATACAGCCCTTCTTACTGGAAAAAATATAATAATACAAGACATTCGTATATGTCTACCGTACCTCACAATACAAGCTATACACACACACACACATATATATATAGATATATATATATATACATATATATATATATAGGCTAGGCTCCCTCTTAGGTGACACCTATCAGGAGTCATTCATAACCTGGTATCACAAACACCAAAACTTACTATCACTATCCATAATAGTTCACACCCATTGCTAACCAATCTATATTCAGGAAAATCAGGCTTTCATAACACTCCTCAAAATGAGTAAATCTCATAAAATATACCCTCTCAGCTTTCACGCCTGCTTCCCTGCAGATAAAACAAAAGAGGCCCCTCTTACCCCGTGGTAACCATCCACTTAATAGTAACACTACTATACACCCACTAAACTCGTCCCCCACGCGAATATAGTGCTAACAAGAATATTGTGATCATTCGTGTCACGAAATTCACTCCATCTATCCGAGGATAAAATGTGTACTTCCACTCGCCTATACATCGACGGCCCAAATGGCTCCTGGACATAATATTCTCATTCGATCGAACCAGAACTTCGTAATTATTGCCCCTACTGGGCATCCCACTTCTATCCCCTAACTCACTGTGGACATAATCAATTATTTTGGTTCCACTTCCACACATAAGTCACCTCTCTGTGTCAATCCCCTGCCTCTGGCCCAAATGGCCATGTTGGGGTTATCTTTCTCACGTACTTGGTAGTCTTGACCCTAAGTGCTACCCCCGTTGTCCCTTTGGCTTCCCTAACCCTATGGACTCCTCATTGGCCTCGATGACCCGGATCAAATTCACCGTCAATAGGTAAAAATTTACGTAATTTAAGACGTAAAGATGGGTCTCATACTTAGTATTCCCTTCCGTCGTGCTTCACTAGCACCATTAAATCTCATTTCGTTCTTGGATTAAACTCTCTAACCTTATTGGCTCCTGCATCTTAGAAGCGTTAATGTAAGCTCGAAAACAAAATATATTGATGACCTCCACAATATTCATCCTAGTTGGATTTCCCATCCATTATTGTGTATTCTCACACGATTCATTATCCATTTGCGGGTTCCTTTATCGTTCTTCGTATCCCATTCATCGGTTAGGAAGTTCGCTTATACAATTTATCGTCTCTCTCATGATCAGTTTTAATCTTACCCATTTCATAAACTCTGAAATTTCACTGGCACCCCTATTTGAATAGCGGATGGATGATCTTATGGTCACACCGTACCCAAAATTTCTCGTTTGACTCCATATATTCTCCTTCATACGTGGTGACTGACTCTCGAAAATAATCCTCCCCAACTCTCTCTCTCCTTGCCAATAATGCTGAGTCAGTCCAAAATTGCATCACCGTTCTCTACGATAGTGCTTGGGGAAATTTACTGCCCCCAAGAGATTTTCCTATTCCACGAATACTCAACATCTTCTGCCTCCCCTCTCCTCTTGCAGTACTTCTAACATCCCTCTCTGGACGTCCAAAATTTCTCGATGTACAATGCCGAATCGAACTCGTATATGAATCACATAAACTATACCTGATAGCAGGAGAACGTAAGTCGCATACGTAGAGGAATACAGTAATCCTATCATAAGGCTCTACATCAATTAACTCTAAGCTAAAGTGTGAAAAGCCGTAAAGATCCTAAGGATACTAGAACCTGATGCTCTAATACCATCTGTGACACCCCACCTAAATAAACCCCGGGTGATCAGTCCTAAATTAAATTAGAACAGGTTTCTCAGTTGGTTCATTTTTAGCATCACTGTCAAAAACTTTTTAATTACTAACCACTAAAGTGAAAATAGACTGGTGCCAAGTTTTATCTTTCATTAATTCAATGAAATACTGTTACGGGAATAAATAATTAACAATCACAAGTTAACTGAATACAACGATCAGATATAAATAAGAATCTGGTCGAATAAACCATCGGCTAAAATCTAAAACAAATGTAAAGACAGATAATAATGGATCTCAAGTATCTGAAATAAATACTAAATAAAATCGTGAGCAACATGCTCGAATATCTGATATAAAACCCCTATACTAGTAATAGAAGTAATAGAGATGCCTATCCAATCATGCAACATCCATATATGCTGTAGTAGCAAATCCCTGAAATGAATCAAGCCTGGCGTCCCTGTGGCTAGACACCTAAAAGGTTCTGAAAATATTTTATAGCAAGGGTTAGAACCCAAAATATTTTAAAAATATTTAGCAAATGATTAACTTGCAGTAATAAAATATGTGTGAATGCGCTTCATATTTCAGCTAGTCTCGCACTCTCTTGAGGACAGACTCACCCCTCCACTAATGTACACACCTAACACCTTCTTTATATCCCACCTAGTCCTCTACCCCGGAACTAGATACTTGATATAACTCTTGTCAACTGCACCACTCAATCCCGAGTATTTTTAATGTATGACTTATAAGTTATTTATCGCCTTAACTTAGTTAATCATCTTTCTTTGAAAGTCATATAACATTCACTAGTTATACAAATAATACACTTTTCTCCATGTATTTAAATTTTCCGTATATAATTATTCACCCCATTATTTACGTACATTTATCTTAAAACAATCACGCCTGTTGAATATGAATATAACCCATATATAAATAATACAATTCACTTCATGTATTTAATGACCAGTATATAACTATTTATCCCATTATATATGTAGAACCATATTAGAACATTCACACGTATGTTGAATATAAATATAACCCATCCTCCCGAGTAATAACTCACCGGATGTATTCTCTAAAGTGCTATCACACTAGGTGTACTCACATAACCTAGTCACCTCAAGTCAGAATCGCTGACTAACTTGGCCAAAAAAATAAACATAATGGAAGCAGTCATATTCCTTCCCTGAAAGTGAGATAAGCCCCTCACCCATATAACGGACACTATGACTTGGGGATATACTCACCCTACTCCTCAAGCTAGGAGATTCACCCACATCGCGCAACTTCCTCTAATAGAACTAGAATATATATATTAATAATATCTAATCACTGATATTTATCTGCACACACCATATATATAATATCGTACACCGTATATATTCATATATATATATATATATATATATAGATATAGATATAGATATAAATATAAAAATATAAAATATCCCGACTTTACCGTATACTGAGTCCGTAACACTAGCCTATACTCAGTATCTCGAGTTTATGGTCCAATTCTGATTATTAATTAATTAAATTACTTTTGGTGTCGCCCAACCAATATACTCGGACTCGCTCTCGTGGTCCGAAATAAATATATTCCCTGAGTCTAATCCCCGACTCCGAATTAATTATTTTTTTTATCCATAATTAATTTAAGTGAGTAGTGTCTCCCTACTACTATACCCGAACTTATTCACCCAGTTCGTTATTTTATTTCTCAGAATTTATTCTCAAAATTCATACGTAAGTGATACACTTAATTACCCCACCACTCCCAATTATATGCCCCTATAATTGTGAGGATATTAACAACCCTAATTAAATTTTCTCCCTTAATTAGACTTGGTGGTAATTAAACTAAAAGGAAATCCCACTAAAACTCCCAAGGTCAAACTGTCTATAATTCCCATCCATCGATCGATCGATCCCCAACCATCGATCGATCGATCGAGAAGGTCCTCATCTTCTCCAACTTCCCGTTTCTGCCATTAACGGATTTCTCTAATCTCTAAGATTATCCTTGGTTCATTTTAGGCATACACGACATTATGACTATATGGGAATGTGATCAGGACCTCCTCTAGAACCTTAAACACAAATTAAATTTCACAAATTTCTACTTTTTTGAATTTGGGAAATTTTCGGGCCTTTAGTCGTCCAGTCCCAATTTCATCTGTTTCTCCCAAATTAGTTCTTAAATCTCTACTAGGCTTTCACATCTGAATAAATCATTATATCAGAACCATGTAACACAATGAATTCCCACATTAATTTCCCATTAGTTTCATTTAAGTGGTTTATATACAAAAACCCTATTTTTGTACCCTTTTGTACCCAAAACGAATTTCAGATTTCCACATCACAAAAATAAGAATTGAAAACATCAATTAATGTTACAACAAGTTAACCACTTTCCTTTAGGATTCATAGGTCTGATCCGAGGTGAACTTTGTAAGGTTGATGATGAACTTCCAATAGGTTCCTTGCCTTGTCTCCAAAAGTCTCCAATTTCGCTCTAACTGCTCCTTCTCACTTTATCCCCAAATTCTTAGATTTAGGTTTATGTTTCTGTGTCGTTCCCCACTCTTAGATTTAGGTCTTAAAACACTAATCCCATTTTTAGCCTAATGGGCCAAGCTTAAGTGACCCAAATAGCCCCGCGTGGGCCCAGTTATGCCTAAAAATGCCCCGTGACCCATTTACTACCCCGGGTACACTTTTCTGACTATCTCGGCCCATCTGGACTCAACCGTTCACTCAAAATTGACATCCAAATTAATTTATATAAATTCTCATCTCGCACCTAAATTAGTCTATACTGACTCCCGACTGAGATAAATAAATGCCACGTCACTAATACACGTTATGACATAAATAAATTATTACTATTCACTTAGTAATTAAATTCCCCTAAATATTAACCATTCACTCTCCGATTATTATTTAAATAAATATTCTCATAATTAATTCAATTAAATTACGACACACAAGTAATTTAAAATTTCCCGAATTAATTAAATATTACATGCACACAAATACGGGGTGTTACAGGATTGTGTCTACAATATTAACTTGGTATAATGCTTACGTACATGTTTGCTAATGTGAACAAAACCTACGTAGTTCGTTGAAGGTGCACGAAAAGTATTGGCTCTACTCATGAAGACTTAGTCGAGAAAATATGATGTGCATATATTACATAGGACTCGTCCCTCATACTGCATTCCAATTATTTGGATGCCATTGTGTATGTAATTCAGGCATGTAATCATTATCATGTTAATATAGATGTTTTGTAAAATATACTTTTGGGGTTTAGTCATCCTCCGTTGAAAGAAAATGTTTTATGCAAGAAGAGTGCAGAGATGGACCAATTTACTCCTAGTGACTGAGTAGGTTTTTGGTAAATTCCATTATATAGGCTCTTCTACATACATTTTGGTTTTCTAAAGAGGGGTGTAGTGTGTTCAGTCAAATATTTTTGTTTTAGAGATGCTGATTGAATATATTTGGGCAAATCGAGGATGATACTTTTAGATTTGGATTGTTGATGTCAGAATTTGGTTTAAAGAAGGATCATATGCTTTCCCATAGTTTATATTCGGTCTCTGAATTAAGTCGAGGTAGATAGTTAGAATATGAGGAGAAATTTGTTCTTAGTATTCTTTAACTACATACCGCAATTTTGATTTGTCCATGGTAGATGTTATCATTGAAATATTAGTGGAGAGAATGATGAATGTTTGGGACATAGAAAATTTAGTGTTATATATATAATGTACAAAGTTTTAACTTTGCACACCAGGGTTGGAAATGGACCTACCTTTAATTACTTTAGTGAGTATGATTTATTTAAGGTAGAAAGGAAGTTTATGTTCAATTTATGGAAAGTTGTATCTTTGCATGCAAAGTTGTATCTTTGTATCTTTACGACTATAGATTTGCAGTGGTTTTTTTGTTGGAAATAGTTTTTTTCTTTTTATTGGATACGACAGTAAAAATTTAGCACCAAAATAGGCGCCAAATGATTTTCCCCTCATTTCTTTTGGATTACACATCATGTCTTTAAAAAAACTAGGACATCTCGTTAAGTGTCGTATCCAATAAAATAAGGCATATTTATTTTATATGTCAATATCTCGTGGTATTTGGTACAATTGAATTATTTATGACATTATTGGTGATTATTTCGTCTTTATCTACTTTTCACGACACTTTTTTATAAAGTGTCATAAAATATATTACGTGGAAAGAAATTTTTCTTGTAGTGATAAACTAATCCTAGGTCATATCCTACATTAACAGAATTGTTAGAGACTTCATTCTTAAGCATCTAGTCCAACATCCTCGAATTTAACTATTAATTGCAATGATTATATTGATGGTTGTAGCATGATTAAGTTTAAAAATTGGTCCCCAATGCACATTCCTACTGATTTTCTTAGAAATTCAAATATCATATTATCTAGTGACTTTATAAAAATACCGAAAAGATACTATTGTTTATTAACATACTAAATGACGATATATTTTTTAATCTATAAATATGCAAATAAAATGATAGTGGGTTTTAATGTTCTCAGTGAACGAATGTTTGACCAAGCTTTTAGTACCATCAACAATACTTAAAATATCACATAGAATAGTCATTTGGGATTCTATAATGCCATAATCATATAATATTTGTTTGTTCCACAACAATTGAGCACAACAACGACTAGCTAATATACATCCATCTTCAATAGTAGATAGAAAAATACAATTATCATTTTAATAGGAACAACTGACTAGATTGTTTCCAACATAGTAACGACCACCAAATGTGCTTTTACTATCATTGGAACAACCAACCTAATCAGTGCCACTGTCCCCAACATTGGCGCTAGTTGTATCATAAGTGTACCATATTCCATAGTTATTGGTCTCATTTATATATCTGATTATTATTTTTCATTACAGTTAAACAAGTTTTTAGGATTAAAATTATGGGCATATAACAAAGAATCCATCAAACATTTTTTAATACAACTTTAGTTCATGATTTTTTTTATTTTGTTCCAAAAAGTCTCTCACCACATAAAAATACTAAAAATAGAGCACTAGTGAGGGTTGTCGGAGCTCCGACAATGAGGGGTGGGATGGGGATGGAGGGGGGAGGGGGTGGTAATATCTCTAGCGCGGACCTTTAAAAATAATAAAATATTAGTTAAATGGGTGTTTGAGTGAATTTTGGAACAAAAAACAAAATGTTTGGACTAAATGTGTATTAAAAAAATGTTTGAGCGATTTTTTGGTAATTGATCCTTAAAATTATATCTTGCGTACATAAAGCGATATATGACAAAAATGATATTATGATGACTTTCATTAAATATAAGAGATTACCTAAATTTGAATCTATCAAAGGCCTTTAAGATCATTCATTAATTTTTCTAGGTATTCATGGGTGCGCAAGCAAGTTTGACATTTCTACTCCCGATTTCATTACTAGTTCTTTTGTGTACTTGATTTGTGATATAAAAACCATATATAAACAATTATACATTATTTTTTTATATAAATAAATCATATATTCATTTTTGGAAAGAAATATTTTTGTAAAATATCAAAGAAATTCAAAAAGCGTCATTAAAAGTGAAAATTGGGGGTTATTCCTACAATAATTTTTAATCGGGGATTAATTTCTAGACGGACAAAATTAATGAGGGCCAAAACCCAATTTATGTATATATATAAAATTGTAGCCTTAAATTCCTACTACATTTCCACGTGTCAACAACATTAAATATATCTTTATTTTCGTATCCCACTTCTAGGTTTCTCTCCCTCTCACTCCAACCCATCCTCTTTGTTTTACCTCTCTCCATATAATACCGAGATCATAACAAATATTTCAATCCCTCTTTCTTCCTTTCCGAAAGGTACTGCTACTATACTTAACCTAATCCCCATTGAATTAAGAATTAAAACCTTTTTAACCTTTTATCTTATATCATGTTATAATTTTATGAGAATTAACATACATTTTAATAAATTTGTCTACCCCATTTTTCTACAGGTTTCACTTTCAAAATCTCATGTCTGCAAGTTAGTTGTTTAATTTTTATTTTTGTATGATTTTCGTTATTAAGCATTCCACAATGATAAAGAATGGGATTTTTTTCACTTGGTTCCTTTTTTCAGTTTGTTGATTTTGTTACATCTAAATAAGGTTTATTTCAATGAATTTATGTAGTTCTCGAATGTCATGAATATACAAGGAATTGAGTCAATTGAAAAAAATTTGGAAATTGATTCTTCTAATGTAAGGAATTGTCTTAGAGCTTAAAAGTTAAAAAAAATAGTCTAACTAAACACTTCATTTGTTATTGCTTTACTATGAACTTCATTTAAATTATTGTGTCCTTAAAAGTTTTCAAAAAAATTCTTCTTTAGTCGACAAATTAAAAGTCCTACATTTATAACTATGGTAATTAAGAGAGTGAGGGCATTTTACATTTTTACTATTATTTGGTATTTTATGGGATTAAATTTAGGATTTGTGTTTGTTCACTTAGTATTAGAGGTATGCAATTCTTAATGATCTTATCTGGCTCACTAAGGTAAATTTTATTTTGGTTTTCCCACAAGTTGATTATTATAAGTTAAACGAATGTGTTCCTGTCTAATGATACTTCTTCGTAATTTATTTGTATTTTAGAATTTATTAGATTTTTGAGTGTTGTGGTTATTTGTTCTTTCTAATTTATTTTGATGTTATTACATGTATTATAAAAAATTAACTTTATTAATAGATTAATGATTTTAGCTTATTATTTGCAGTGGTTGAATTTGGATATAATTTTACAGCAGGTTGTATATGTCAGTGGGTAATAATCACAAGTAATAGTTATATATTTGTGAAACATGATGATAAATTTATTTACTTATCGTTATCCAATTGGATCTTATTTTTTTTGCTAACAACGCTCATTTCAATCTCTCAGAGCTAAATTTTGGATTATTGATTGTTTATCTAAAAAAGGAGTAATAAATCGTCAAACTTTTGCATGTCTTCAACTTTGTATTTTTTTAGTTATATTAATATTTTATGATTTTACAAAAACTGACATAATATATTTAGACTTACATTACATTACTAATATTGTAAATTTTTCCACTATTATATTTTTTTTAATCATTTCTTCCTTACTATGTTATTTTGTTCCTTTCACCCTTCAACATTTTCTTCTTATTTAAAACAATACAGTTTAGATAAAGTTGACCACGCATCGCGTAGACTACATGTTAGTTATGCCATAAAATGAAAAGGGAAATATATGTGCTGGCGATATTTCAAGACTTCTGATCACATAAATGTAATTCTTAATGTATTTGTTAGTTGATGGAGTAAGTTGAAACAAAATGAAGTTCATGGATAATTTTAGCGCTCCGATAGTAGTTAAGAGACTAAATCGATAATTTACTCTAAACTTTGTGAATGTGGAAAGCTGTGGTTGAGATTTTGTGTATCTCTAGGTGGACAATGAGGTGTCACTTAGAGATGTCAGACACGTCTTGGGGTGTAATACATTGTCGGGGCATAGCACAGAGTGATGTATCGGCGCACATCACAAGGGATTGCGCTTATAATATGAACTTGGTATTGTGCCTACGTACCCGTTTGTTAAAGGGATAAAAACCTACGTAGTTCGTAGAAGGTGCACGAGAAGTCATGGCTCAATTTATGGAGACTTAGTCGAGAAAATATGATGTGAGTATGTTACTCATGACTCACCCCTCACATTGCATTCCAATTCTTTGCATGATATTATGTATGTGATTAAGACAAGTCATCATTATCATGCCAAGACATATATTTTGTTAAATTTACTTTTTGTCTTTACTCATCCTCCATTGGAAGACAATTTTCTAGGCAAGAAGAGTGCAGAGATGGACCAACTTACTCTGATCGAGTGAGTAGGTTTTTGGTAAATCCCATTATATAGGCTCTTCTGTATACATTTTGGTTTTGTAAAGAGGGGTGTAGTTGGTTAACTCAAACATTTCTGTTGTAGCGACGGTGATTGAATATATTTGGGCAAAGCTATGATGATACTTTTACATTTGGATTGTTGACGTGACAAAATTGGTTTAAAGGAGGATCCTATACTTTCACATTGTCTATATTCGATCTCCAGGCCGGGTTGAGGCAGAGAGTTAGAACGGGAGAAAAAACTTGTTCTTACTGTACTTTAACTACACACAACTATATATATATATATATATATATATATATATATATATATATATATATATATATATATATATAATGTTCAAAGTTGTACCTTTGCACACAAGGTCTGGAAAAGGACATGTCTTTAATTACTATCGTGATTTTAATTTATTTAAAGTACGAAGAAAGTTTATATGCAATATATGAAAAGTTGTACTTTGCATACATGGTGACGAAAATGGACCAGGCTTGACACCATTTAAAAAGAGATAAAAAAATGTTATATACAATGCATGTAAGTTAGTACCCTTACATGCAATATGTTGAGAATCAACCATAATTTTAATCAATACGTCGAGCATTTTTACATATCATGTACAAATAATTATATACAATGTATTAAAAGTTATACCTTTGCATACATGGTTTTGTAAATGGACCATGCTTGAAAATAATATCCATGAATTTATTTCTATTTTGGGTACAAATATATACACCTGACATCCTAGTTGAGCCGATGTAAAATAGAGTAACCAAATAAGTATATATTTATCCAATTGTTCCACTCAATAAATGTGTATTAATAAGGGGTACAGAATACGTATCTTAGGGAGTGAGTTTGGTTTTATAAGTACAAGGGTTTTACTCAAAATTCTTTTTTGGACATCAAAAGCATCTTTTGAGCACAAGAATACTTTAAAACTAGGAGTCTAAACAAGGTAACACCATTATTTATTTTTTAAGCTGGAAATTCTTATTATCTTTCTTCCTATGCAGAGATGCTTTATATAATTTAGGGCCTTGCCTATTAACGAATCGATTAATGGGTTGATTGAGGAATTGGTTAATGGACCTGATTAACCGATCGGTTAATCAACCACTCTTTTTTTTTTGTTTTATTTATCCATTGTTTTTTATTTGACACTTTGGTCAACTTTGGGATTTTTTGGGTGTTCTTTGAGGGTTTTGGGGACCGAATCACAACCCAAGTGTGTTGTGCATGCTTCAATGGGATACGCACATGAAATTTTTGCGGTGTTCAAACATATCCATGTTGGATAAGGACCTCTCCCCCCTTTTTGTATCTAATGGGAAAGGGTTCAGAGATAAATATATATTAGATGAAAACATTAGTGGACAAAGTCACAACAACATAAACCAATCCTAGGTCAAAGCCTTAATTAAAAGAATTGTTAGAGAGTTAGATGTTAAGCATTTTGTCTAACTTCCTCGAAATTAACTATTAATTGCAATGATCATATTGGTTTTTGTAGCACGATTAAGTCTAAAAATTAGTCCACAATGCGCATTCCTATTGATTTTCTTAGAAATTCAAGTATGATATTATCTAGCGAGTTTGTAAAGATACTGACAAGATACTATTGTTAATTAACCTACTAAATTACAACATATTTTTTAATAAGATACTATTGTTTCCAACGCAGTAACGACTACCAAATGTGTTTTTACTATCATTAGAACAACCAACCTAATTAGCACCACTGTCCACAACAATGGCGCTAGTTGTATTGTAAGTGTACAATAGTCCGTAGTTAAGGGTCTCATTTATATATGTGATTTTTATTTTTCACTACATTTAAACAAGATTCATGAGTATTAAAATTATATCTTACACTCAAAAAGAGATATACACCAAACATGATGTCAGGATGACTTCCATCAAATATAAAAGAATACCAACCATACTCTTATATAAAGTTGAATCTATCAAAGTACCTTAAAGATCATTCGTTAATTTTATCAGGGCACTCATGGGTGCGCGTGCAAGTTTGACAATTGAGCTTGATTTGTGATATAAATAAACAATATATTAATTTTTGGAAAAAAAATGTTTTAATAAAATATCAAAGAAATTTATAAAGCGTCATTAAAAGTGAAAATTGGGGGTTAATCCTACAATAATTTTTAATTGGGGATTAATTTCCAAACGGACAAAATTAATGAGGGCCAAAACCCAATTATCCCATAAAATAAAAGGGACATATATGTGCTGGGTGATATTTCAAGACTTGTGATCACATAAGTGTAGTTCTTACTATATTTGATGCTCAATTATTTATTTCTATTTATTTGATCAATAATTTTAAGAAGACAATGTTATCGTAACCAATACAATGTTATACGCGTTGTCTTGTTAGAGTATTTCCTTTTGTAAGAATGATCAATTTTGGGAAAATTATTTCGGTTCAGGATTAATCATATTTAATTAATTAAAAACATATTTTGTTCATTTATAGCATGTGATGCATTTGCATGTTAAAATATTAATCACTATAAAGAATTTGTGCTAAAATTTGCAGGACTAGGAGAGAGGCCTAGAGAGAGAGGATTTGCTCACACGCTACAGCTCCTCATGTCCGATAAGCAACATAAGTTAACATTCAGTTTTTTCTCCCCCACTAATATACAGCAATGTCACTCGTCGGCCGTTAACTGATTGTATATGCCAAAATAACGACTGGTACAATTCATTCTTAGGGATTGTCCTTTTAAGCATTCCCCAGAAGAAACTCATCTAAAATTACAACTCACCTACTATCAAATTCTATCCACATAACACAACTCGGTCCAAGATATTTACATACGAGTACTCTCTTAATATCGAAGTCTATTTGATCATAATCCTTACTGTGGATAACCTGGTATAGAAGTTTATTTAATTCATAGTTATCTTCAACAAGGACATAAGAAATACAAAATCTTCCAGTAATAATTTGTACTCTCACCACCAGTATATATAGCAATAGCCATTTGGAGTTTGCAAGCTACCATATTGTTCTCTTTGCTTCTTTGGCCATGACAAGGAAGAAGGTGAAGCTTGCTTTCATCACTAATGACTCCGCAAGAAAAGCAACTCTCAAGAAAAGGAAGAAGGGTTTGATGAAGAAGGTGAGTGAGCTCAGCACTTTATGCGGTATAGACGCGTGTGTGATTATATATAGTCCTAATGAGTCTCAACCCGACGTATGGCCCAACATTTTGGAGGCCCAGCGTCTGCTCGTGAAATTCAAGAGGATGCCGGAAATGGAGCAAAGCAAGAAAATGGTTAATCAAGAGGGTTTTACAAGGCAAATGATTCTGAAAGCCAGTGAGCAGCTGAAAAAGCAGCACAAGGATAATCGCGAAAAAGAGATGACACGTGTTATGTACCAGTGCTTGACCGGTAGCAAAGCGATTCAAGGGTTAACAATGGGGGATTTGAATGATATTGGATGGTTGGTCAATAAAAATTTGAAGGAGATTTATAAGAGGATTGAGTCACTTAAGAATATGCCTCCTCCCCAAGTTACACCACCACCACCCACGGTGATGTCGCTGCCACCAACATCGCAAGTGACATTAGGGACAGGTGAGATGACAGCAATGGGAGTGCATGTGCCGTATCAGAATCCCACAATTGAGTATTTGGGTATGGATGGGATGATGCCAATTCCACAATGGTTCCCGGAATTGAACAACCCTAATGAGCAGGTTGGTTTTGGCAATGGGGAAGAGGTGATGATGCCATATGGAGATAACCACAATACACTGTGGACTAGTTCATTTTTCCCATGAGAGACATGTTTTAAGTTTATGGAGTGTCGTGTGTGTTTCATGTTTTTATCAATGTTTCCAAGACCTTGTTCATCATTCCTTAATCCCCTATATTCTATGATCTTCTAAAATTATCCCCTCTCATAAAATTTTAGTAAGCTAATATTACATAGACTACAACTGATTATTGGTCTTCAAAGAATTTAAGGACTAAGAAATAAAGGTTTATTTGGTTGTCCAATAACAGTCCTCAATTACTCAATTTTAATTTCATAGCATTTGGAAGCAGTAATCCACTCCTCTGAAGTAGATGCATTTCAAATAGAATATGGCTAGTGTACTTATAGTATGCAAAGCTGTGCAAAACATCTATTCCAATTTTTTCTTAGAAGCAGACATAAGAATTCACAACCCCCTTGTCACATGCAAAACGAATTGAAACCTCACATATATCAATTTCACGTAACGTCTTCGGCCCAACATGAGAAACCAATACTTACATTATGCGCACATGCCCATTATTATTTTAAATAAAGGGATGTCCCAATTATTATTATCACTGTCTTTGAATTTGTGTTTCTATAATGTTGAGAGAGAAACCATCATGGAATGATAAAGGTGTGCATGAGAGCTCGGCAATACTGATTGTCATACTGAATATTTTTTCTTCCATTACATACGTTTACAGCAAAAACTGTATGTGTTGATGTGATAAATCCCATGACAATTGTCCTAGCATCTCTTCAGTAAGTGTGAGACCAATATACAATAAATTCAATGGGAGTAATGTGTAAGATCCAGTGACTATACAAGGTCCGCTGATTAGTGAAGAGAATAATTTAGTAATTTTTTATTATCTAAAACATATATTTATTAGTAAACAAAATGGCATATGATGAATAATAAATATTGAACTCACTTTATGTCTCCGGATGCATGTTTCATCACGGTTAGATAAGGCCAACGCTTAGGGGAGTGAGGTGGCCGTTACGGGCCTCAAATTTTGAATTGTTTTAAGGGCCTCATTTTTATTCGGAAACGTGAGCAATTATGACGATTTATACAAAATCATCTTTAAATGGTGTTCAATACCTACCAAAACAATATATAAGGTATTGAAAAAGCGACATAGCATATTTTTTATTGGAAAAAACGTCATTAAAATCTATTTTGAAGATTACTATCATTTTTTTTATTTAATATCAATGCTCTTTGAATTTCCCCTCAGGCTTGCCCAGGATGAAGATTTTGAGAAGATCAAGCAGCTGCAACTCAATTACTTCAAATTATGTTTATGTTAAGATATGGATAAATATGAAAAAATTGATAATAGAGATTTTTTTTACAAATGGACAAATTGTATAAAAGTTTTATAGAAACGAAATAATGCTTGAGATTTGTTGTATACAAAAAAAATATTGACTGCTACAACTAGAGATCCCTAAATTAAGAAACAAATCCCTTCACTTTATTAAGCATTCTTTAATTGTGCATAGGCAAATTTCTCAATACTCCCACTCAAGTTGGAGTATGGATATCTAGAATGTCCGACTTGCGTGAGAATGATCGGAAGGCCATGTATTCAAGGGACTTGGTGAATATATCTTTGTAAGAGTAAACTTCTCTTTGGGTTATAAGAAGAAGTGATCATTACACCATTTATCAAAGATGGTCACCGGTCTAGGTCGTGATCATTTTTGTCATGACCAAAACTGTCGTCATAAACTTCATTCGTGACCCTAAATGACGGTCACGATCTCCCCCGTGGGATAATATTGGTTCTATGGTTATGGACTTGGGTTGGGACCACAAGATAATGGACTTGGAGCCTAACCATATATGGGACGATGTTCAAATTGGGTTCACGAACCTAGGTTGTGACCCTATGGTCACGTATCTGGGTTATGACTATGCGTGGGACGATGTTCAAAATGGGTCACGGTCCAAATCCGTGACTCCCAATTTAAAAATAAAAAATAAAAAATTGGCACGGTCTTGGATTGTGACCATATCCATTTAGTAAAAAATAATTGTTTTTAGGCACCCCCCACAAAAAAACCTTTATTCAATAATAAATTCATATACAATTAAGCAATATTGTAACCCTGGAATTGACAATTACAAGTAAAGCATCGTGCCATCCTAGTTAATTCATAAATCATACTAAACACAAAAAAATCACAATAAAGATTCATAATTCAATCTAAACGTTCATAAATTAAACTATGCATTGACAAATCACACTAAAGCACCAATATCATAATAAAATTCAAATATGATTATCAAGAGCCAATATAAAATGAGTTACGGGAGTCTAGTGACTACGCGGTCAGTTCGTGGGAGTAATATTGGTCTCGTACAAGGTGTTTGCACCTTTTATAAGACCGTTTGAGGAATGTTTTGGGTTTTTGCCCACTATTGGCATGTTTTTAATCATAAGCCTAGATATTTGTAAATTTATTACCAAATTTCAAACCGAGAGTCCCATGACTATACGGTCAGTTCTTGCAAATTATATTTCTCTCGTGATAGGTTTTTGTACCTATCATCTGGGGGGTGTTTTGAGTTTTCGCCTTCTATGAGCAGTTTTTAAGCCTAACTCTAGATATTTACAAATTTTTATCATATATTCAAATTGGGAGACCCGTGACTATTCGGTCAGTTCCTACAAGTTAAATCGGTCCCGTGCGAGGTGGTCGTACCTCTTACGGGGCTGTTTTGAATTTTCTCCCTATATGAATACGTTATTAAGCCTAATTTTAGATATTCATAAATCTTCATCATATTCTCAAATTCGGAGTCTCGTGACTATGTGGTCAGTTCTTACGAGTTACATTAGTCCCGTTTGAGGAGTTCATGCCTTTTATAGAGCTGTTTAAATTTTCACCTCGATGGAAATGTTTTGGAGCCTAGGTCTAGATATTTATAAATTTTCATTATACATTCCAACTGGGAGTCCCGGGATTATGCGATCCATTCCAAGGAGTTACATTAGTCTCGTGCGAGGTGTTCATGCCTCTCACAGGGCCATTTGGAGGTTGTTTTGAGTTTTCACCCTATATGGACATATTTTTATGCCTAAGTCTAGACACTGTTCTAAAAAATCCGCCTAGGCTTGAGGCTTGGGAGAAACGCCTCGCCTTAAGATTTTGATGCCTTATGTTTGGTAAAACCCTTAAGGCACACTTTTTCTCTAAAAACAACAATGCTTTAGTGAAATGATATCGCCTTTTAAAGAGTTTGTTACAAACCGGGCCATTATCTCATCCAAAATAATCAAATAGTATTTTAATTTGCAAATATTCAGACATATTTTTATGATATGTACAATTTTAGTATTTTAATAGCCTTCTTATGGTTAAAAAATATTAAAATATATTAAAAAGGCCTAAACGCCTTTTTACGCCTAAGGCCCGCCTAGGTTTCTAAGGCTTAAGGCTTGGCCTCCACGCCTCGATCACGCCCCGCATTTTTTAGAACTTTGAGTCTAGATAATTACAATTTTATCTTATTCTCAAACCGGAAATCTCGTGACTATGTGGTCAGTTCCTACGAGTTACATTGATCCCGTGCGAGGTATTCGTGCCTCTCACGGAGCCGTTTGAGGGCTGTTTTGGATTTTTTCCCTCTATAAGAATGTTTTTAAGCGTAAGTATATATATTTATAAATTTTTATCATATTCATAAACTAAGAGTTTCATGACTACGCGGTCAATTTCTATGAGTTATATTGGTCTCATGCAAGGTGTCGTGCCTCTTATGGGGTTGTTTGGAGAATTTTGGGTTTTCACCCTCTATGAGCATGTTTTTAAGACTAAGTGTAGCTATTTATAAATTTTTATTATATTCTCAAACTGGAAGTCCCATGACTATATGATTAGTTCCTGCAAGTTACATTAGTCCCCTTCAAGGAGTTCATGCCTCTTACAGGTTTGTTTGGGTGTATTTTGGATTTTCACCCTCTATGGACATGTTTTATAAGACTAAGTCTAAACGTTTGAAAGTTTTTGTCATACTCTTAAACCACAAGTCTTGTGACTAATGCGGTAAACTCCAACGAGTTACACTGGTGCCGTGAGAAATGTTTGTGCCTCCTAGGAGCCATTTGGGGGCTATTTATGGTTTCACCCTTAATGGGCATATTTTTAAGCCAACATCGAGTTATTTATAAATTCTCATCATATTCTCCAACTGGGAGTTACATGGCTGCACGAGTAGTTCCTATGAGTTACATTGGTCCCGTGGCAGGTGTTCTGCTTCTTACGGGGCCGTTTCAGAGTTATTTTGGTTTTTCTCCCTCTATGGGCATGTTTTAAAGCCTAAGTCTAAATATTTATAAAATTTTATCATTATCTCTAATCAAGAGTCTTGTGACTATGCAGTCAGTTACTATGAGTTACACTGATCGTGTGCGAGTTCTGCGTGTCTCTTTTGGGATCATTTGGGAGCTATTTTGGACTTTCACCTGTAATACCCCGTACTTTTGGCTATATTTATCTTTTGGCTATATTTATTTTTGGGAGGGATTAATTAATTAAATGCGTATTAATTGGAAATTAATCCGGGTTATAAATACTAACGAGATGTGAGTTGGTATTTAATTATGTGCATATATGAGTATATATGAAATTGGAATTATGAAAGTTGTCGTGAGATTTATATACGGCATTTTAGAAATTTTGTTGAGACGCGTGGGACCGCCACGTCACGGTGTAATATTTTGACTATAAAAGTGAATTTAAAATCTATAAACCGTATGGTCGTTTTGAGTGCGCCAACGCGTCCGGAAGGGTCGAGATAGTCAGAAAACACTAGCCGGGGGTGTGGTTCGGGTCCCGGGGTATTTTTAGGCCATACCGGCAACTTAAAGGGTATTTTGGTAATTTTACATTTTGAGGAATTAAAAGTGACGAAAATTGAGAGTTTTAATCTGACTAAGCCCATTAACCAAACCATATTAACCTAGAAGGCTACGTAGGTTATTAGAAGAGTTTTCTAAGTTCCTCAAATCAAACCCTAGCCACCTTAAGCCACCATTGGAGAAGAAGCTTGGAGAGAAGGAATTCTGCAGAAAAATCTATCAAACCATCATCCAAACTCAGAGACAACCAAGGCAAGTGACTTTATTCCATTTAATTTCAGAGAATGTCTTTTCCATGTTAGAAATTGAAGAATTTTAATTGTTCTTGAAAGTTGAATGAAAACCCATGTTAATTGGATTTAGAACTTGATTATTGAGGACAAATCGCATGAAGAATTACATAGAGATGATTATTCTGGTATTAATGTAGGTTGATTGAAACAAAAACGGATTAAATTCTGGGATTTGATGATGATAAAAATCTAGGGTTCATGTTCTTATAAAAATTGGGGAAAAGTATAGAATCTTGTGATTTAATGATGTATAGGGTGTATTAAAGCCTTAAAAGATGTTAGCTTATGACCTTAGTATGTTTTAGGTTGATTAGAGGACTTAGAACATTGTTGGGATGAACTTTGGAGAAGATTTGAGGAGTGGAAATGGATGAAAAACGTAACTAAGAAAATCTGGGACGAAACTGGCAGGTCGTTAGAAGCCCCTACCCAGGTCGTTTGAACAAGCTCGTTCGAACGAGCTTCTAACGAGTTGACCAGTCTCTTCTAACGAGGGGTAGTTTCGTTCGATATCTCGTTCAAACGAGATATCGTTAGAAGGTGCAGTTCGTTCGAACGAACTGGAATCTCGTTCGAACAGTCTCGTTCGAACGAGACTTCTAACGAGTTGACAGAGGGATCTCGTTCGAATAGTCTCGTTCGAACGAGACTTCTAACGAGTTGACAGTTTGGGCCTTTTTGGACTGTTTTGATTTTTGGAGCCCCGTAAACTTGTTCGAGGATATAGATAACAATTCCAATGATGATGTAAGGATATAATTGGGACTTTTGGGTTATTACGAGGAGTAAATTATATACGAGAGATTTAATTCAATGAACCGTTTGGGGTTGAGACGTGAGTGTCTACTATGACGTGAGAATAAATTATGGCACGTATGATTATAAACCGGAATAGTATAAATTGTGATAATTATAGTCTGGTACGAGAATGAGTATAGTACTACGATTAAACTACGGTATTACAAAGACGTGTGTTTACTTAGTATTGGTATATAAATTATGTGTATGACATACCTACCATACTTGCTATCACGGGAGGTTTGTGTTCGCTTAGGGCCCTCTAATCCTTGTGTTGCCCGGATTTAGACTGGTTACCTTGATGAACATAGGTCATAGAAAGACTTATTGGGATATTAATAAGTCCGCTGATCGTAGGAGCGTAGGTATGTGCGTGACCTATGTGATGTGACTGTGTTCGCCTCCATTATTTGTGATGTTGTTATCTTTGAACTATTCCTGAGAGATTCGGAATATGTGATCCTTATGTACGTGATGTACCGAGATGGATAGCAGAGTATGTGTGCACCACAGCTTAGTTCTCGGGGTGCTTGTATAGTATATTTATGATGTGATTAATATACACTTAATTAATGGGAACCTTCATGTTATGGCCGTGAATATAATTACGGTATCGTTTCGAGAAAAATAACGAGTTAACTGATAGTGATATATATTGCATATTGAGCATCTGAGTTTACGTTAAACCCCTACTTAATTACGAGCGTTATAATGTTAATAGAACCGAGTAATAAGGGTAGGACCTATGATAGTCTAGCTAGATATGTTGGCACTTAGCTAGTTGTTGGTGTCGTTATCGATGGGTACTTACGTTAGGAGTGCACAGTTAGACGAGAGGTGAGAATATCATGTGAGTGCACGTCCTAACATGTACTTTGCATTTAATGTTTTAAATGTTTTTAAAGAACTTGCAGGTTTTTAAAATATAACTCCACATTCGGGCTCTGACCCGTTTGCTTTTCAAATCTTTTTCTTGTAAAGCCATTTTAGGTGCCCAGCCACAAGGACACCAAGCATAGGATACTCATTCAGGTGACGAGCTGTAGCTGTTTGTGGAAGCTACAGGGATTTGCTTGTAGACGCTTCTATCTTTTGGATTCTAGAGTCACTATTCATCAGTTGTAGGGCATGTTGCCCATTTCTATCAGAGCATCTTTTACATTTCAGTTTTCAGACTTTAGCATGTATTGTTTAAGTATTCAGTTTACTTTTCAGTTGTGGGATTTGTAGTGAGGAGTTTTCCTCCAGACTTTATTTACACTATGTGATGGTTATTCGTCTTACTTCAGTATGGTGAATGGTGTTATTTATTTCTTCATTACACTTGTTGCATGTTAATCAGGCTTTAATTAAAATTTGGCAACTTACTTTTTAAATACTAGGTGGTTAGTAATAATAAAATGTTTTCGACAGTGATGCTGTTAACTGAACCAACTTGTCATTTTGAATTAATTTAATAAAGGAGTAGCTACCTGGTATTTAATTAGTCGGGGTGTCACAGGTGGTATCAGAGCATCAGGTTCTAGTGTCCTTTAGGATCTGAACGGCTTATTATGTTTTCCGCTGAGCTTTCTTTGATATAGAGCCCTAAATATTAGGAATGTTGTATTCATATCTGTACTTTGGGAATTCGTACTTCCGCGGTTTGTTTATTTGAATGATGAACTCATCCAAATTTACTTAAATTTTCAGATGGAACGTCAAGAAGAACTAGCTCGAACGGGTAAGGGAATAAACGGGCAAGATCGACTCACACCTTGGGTATCCCCGATTAGAATATCAACCTCCGAGTTAGCGGGTATCGAGGCGCAAGCAGTTACCACTGCAGTTTTACAATACCAAGAACGCAACATGCAACTTAAAGGAGACAAAAGACCTAGAGAGGTTAGCCAAGTACATGTAAATAAGGCTGACAAATGTCCGAGGGCCCCGAAAATTCGACAACAGACTGCCCAAGACCGAGTCGGTTCTAATCAACAACGTAGTACAATGGAACCTTTTCGAATGAGGAATAAAGTTCCAAGTCTGCAAGGACGACATCGTCAGCAGCAGAGTCAGAGGGGGAGTAACTTCAGAGGCCGATGTTTTGTGTGTGGCACGCACGGCCATAAACGTCAGGACTGCCCAGGGGGTGTTAGAGCTCCCCAGCAGCAGGGTACCCGTGATGATCCACAGGGGCCACTTTTTACAATCGCTCTCACAGCACCAGCTCAGGTGCTAGCCCTACCAACCTTTCCATAAGCTCCAGTGCAACAGGAGAAGAATGGGCAGCAGTTTCACCAGGGCCAGCAGGGCCAATGGAGTAACGGTAACGGCCACCAGGGCCGGGGACAGCAGGGGCAGAGAGGAGGGAACTTCACAGGGAAGTGTTTTGTTTGTGGCAAGACTGGCCATAAGAGACAGGATTGTCCTGATAGGGGCAGGGCCCCACAGCAGCAGCAGCAGGGTGCTCTCCAGGAGCCACAGAGGCCTATGTTTCCCGCCGCTCTTCCCGCACCGCCACAGATGGTAGCATTGCCACCTATTCCAGTAGTCCCAGTGCAGCAGGGACAGCTACAGTATGGACGTGTCTACAACGTCCACCAGGCTGCAGTTCCACAGGCACCGCCCGCGATTGAGGGTACGTTTCCTATCCATGGCACTATGGGTCGGGTATTGTTTGATACGGGTGCTACACACTGTTTTATAGCTACACACTTCGCGAAAGCTTTAGGATTGTTAGCTACGGCAGAGAGCACAGTGACACGTGTCGACTCACCATTGGGGAGTGGGTCACTTATTTTCTTTATATGCCGGGGAGTGGGGGTAGAGGTTGGTGGTTTGGTATTACCTGCAGACATGTTAGTGTTAGACATGCATGTTCACGATGTGATTATTGGGATGGATTGGCTCGTAGCTTATAGGGCCATGATTGATTGCTTCAGCGGGAGCATTGTTTTTGCCATTTCGGGGCAAGAGATGTTTGTAGTGGCGATGCCTCGCCCAGAGGGAGGATCGACCGCTCATTTGTATTACATTGAGGAGGATACCTCTAAGGAGGTAGTGATTCCTTTAGATTCTATCCCAGTAGTCAGGGAGTATTCAGATGTGTTTCAAGAGATACCAGGCTTACCCCCCAGTCGAGAAATATACTTTGTTATAGAATTGCTACCGTGTATGAGACCTATAGTACGCGCACCGTACCGTATGGCTCCAGCTGAGATGAGGGAGTTACGGGATCAGATAGAGCAGCTGTTAGGTCAGGGCTTTATTCGCAGGAGTACCTCACCTTGGGGCGCTCCAGTCCTGTTTGTGAAGAAGAGGGACGGTTCACTGAGATTGTGTGTGGACTACCGAGAGTTAAATAAGGTCACGACACGGAATAAGTATCCGTTGCCTCGAATCGATGACTTATTCGACCAGTTGAGAGGAGCTTCTTTCTTCTCGAAGATTGATTTGAGATCGGGATACCATGAGTTGCGTATTAGGGAGGAAGATGTCTCGAAGACTGCGTTCTTGTCGAGATATGGTTCTTACGAGTTTCGGGTTATGCCTTTCGGTTTGACCAACGCTCCAGCTGTGTTTATGGACTTGATGAACAGAGTGTTCAAGGATTTCCTAGATCAGTTTGTCATTGTCTTCATTGATGACATTCCGGTTTACTCTCAGACAGAGGAGGAGCACGCCGAGCATTTGAGGCAGGTTTTGTAGACACTTCGTCAGAACGAGTTGTATGCAAAATATGAGAAGTGCGGGTTTTGGCTGAAGGAAGTCCAGTTTTTGGGACACATTATTTCCGACCAGGGAATATCTGTTGATCCAGGGAAGGTATCAGCGGTGAGGGAGTGGGGACATCCCACGACACCAACGGAGATTCGTAGTTTCTTGGGTCTAGCAGGATACTACAGGAGGTTTATTCGGGGTTTCTCGGAGATAGCAGGTCCTTTGACACATCTGACACGTAAGGGTGTGCCATACATCTGGAGTGATGCCTATCAGTTGGCATTCGATGAATTAAAGGACAAATTGACCTCAGCACCTGTGTTAGCATTACCGAGACCGGGAGTTGAGTATTTGGTTTACACCGATGCGTCTTTGCAAGGACTGGGAGGTGTATTGCAGCAGGAGAGACATGTCATAGCTTATGCTTCCCGTAAGCTTAAGCCTCACGAGAAGAATTACCCCACGCACGATTTGGAGTTGGCAGCAGTGGTATTTGCTCTACGGATTTGGAGGCACTATATTTTGGGGGAAAAGTTCCAACTGTTCACGGACCACAAGTCCCTACAGTACCTATTCACGCAGAAGGAATTGAATATGCGGCAGCGTAGGTGGCTTGAGTTTGTGAAGGACTACCAGTTCGACATCCAGTATCACCCGGGAAAGGCTAACGTGGTAGCCGACGCATTGAGCCGTAGGCCAACAGATGAAGTGGCAGAGGTGTGGATGGCTAAGTGGAAGGAATTGGGACACCAGGATGCAATGGCCCGATCTTTCATGTCTGTGATGACCGTTACACCGCAGATTGTCACGAAGGTAGTACGGGCACAGGCTAATGACTCGTTCTGTCAGGAGCAGATAGTTTGATTACTAGCAGAGGGAGCCGAGTCCTATACCGTTAGCTCAGACGGGGGATTACGCTTCAATGGGAGATTAGTGGTTCCGGAAGGGGAGGAATTACGACACGAGGTGATGGCAGAGTCCCACGGCTCACGGTACATCCCGGAGGGGACAAAATGTACCAAGACATGAGACGCCAGTATTGGTGGAGCGGTATGAAGAGAGATATTGCTGAGTTTGTTTCAAAATGCGCCACTTGTCAGCTTGTAAAAGTGGATCATCAGAGACCGGCAGGATTGCTACAGCCGTTGGAGGTCCCGGTGTGGATGTGGGAGAGCATATCCATGGACTTTATCACGGGGTTGCCTACGTCGCAGAGGGGTCACGACTCCGTTTGGGTAATTGTGGACAGGTTGTCCAAGGTCACTCACTTTTTACCCATAAGGACTGACTACACTACGGGACAGTATGCCCAGCTCTTCATTTCAGAGATTGTGAGACTTCACGGTGTGCCCCTAAATATCGTGTCTGACAGAGACAAGATATTTGTTTCGAGGTTTTGGGAGAGTTTCCAGGAGGCCATGGGCACGGAATTGCGGTTGAGTACGGCTTATCATCCGCAGACTGATGGACAGACTGAGCGCACAAATCAGATGTTGGAAGACATGCTACGCATGTGCATTATTGACTTCGGGGGTGGATGGGAGCAGTACCTTCCACTGGTGGAGTTTGCTTACAACAACTCCTATCAGTTCACTATTGGCATGCCTGCGTTTGAGGCATTGTACGGTAGGCCTTGTCGTTCCCCAGCATGTTGGTTAGAGGTGGGGGATAACAAACTGCTTGGGCCGGAAGTGATTCAGGATACTTCAGCAAGGATCGAGTTGATTCGGAGTCGCATTCGGGTAGCTCAAGACAGGCGAAAGAGTTATGCTGATGCGAAGAGGTTTTTCAGAGAGTTCCAAGTAGGGGACCAGGTTTTGCTCAGGGTATCTCCTATGAAGGGGATTATGTGTTTCGGGAAGAAGGGGAAGTTGGCACCAAGGTATGTGGGGCCGTTTCCTATTATTGAGCGGATCGGACCGGTTGCGTATAGACTTGGACTACCGGAGCATTTGCATGGGATTCACGATGTGTTCCATATTTCCTCGCAGAGGAAATACCTTAGAGATAATTTGGCTCATTCTCACATTGCTGTGGAGGACATCGATCTCCAGCCCGATAGCTCCTACGAGGAGGGGCCGATTGCTATTTTAGACCGAAGCGAGAGGAACTGCGGTCAAAGATAGTTCCGTTAGTGCGTGTTCAGTGGCGAGATCACAATGTCGAGGAGTCCACATGGGAGCGCGAGGATGAGATGCGCGAACGATATCCAGAGCTGTTTTTAGCAGGTACTTTCTAGTTTCGAATTTCGGGACGAAATTCAGTTATTAGGGGGCAAGTATGTAATACCCCGTACTTTTGGCTATATTTATCTTTTGGCTATATTTATTTTTGGGAGGGATTAATTAATTAAATGCGTATTAATTGGAAATTAATCCGGGTTATAAATACTAACGAGATGTGAGTTGGTATTTAATTATGTGCATATATGAGTATATATGAAATTGTAATTATGAAAGTTGTCGTGAGATTTATATACGGCATTTTAGAAATTTTATTAAGACGCGTGGGACCGCCGCGTCACGGTGTAATATTTTGACTATAAAAGTGAATTTAAAATCTATAAACCGTATGGTCGTTTTGAGTGCGCCAACGCGTCCGGAAGGGTCGAGATAGTCAGAAAACACTAGCCGGGGGTGTGGTTCGGGTCCCGGGGTATTTTTAGGCCATACCGGCAACTTAAAGGGTATTTTGGTAATTTTACATTTTGAGGAATTAAAAGTGACGAAAATTGAGAGTTTTAATCTGACTAAGCCCATTAACCAAACCATATTAACCTAGAAGGCTACGTAGGTTATAAGAAGAGTTTTCTAAGTTCCCCAAATCAAACCCTAGCCACCTTAAGCCACCATTGGAGAAGAAGCTTGGAGAGAAGGAATTCTGCAGAAAAATCAATCAAACCATCATCCAAACTCAGAGACAACCAAGGCAAGTGACTTTATTCCATTTAATTTCAGAGAATGTCTTTTCCATGTTAGAAATTGAAGAATTTTAATTGTTCTTGAAAGTTGAATGAAAACCCATGTTAATTGGATTTAGAACTTGATTATTGAGGACAAATCGCATGTAGAATTACATAGAGATGATTATTCTGGTATTAATGTAGGTTGATTGAAACAAAAACGGATTAAATTCTGGGATTTGATGATGATAAAAATCTAGGGTTCATGTTCTTATAAAAATTGAGGAAATGTATAGAATCTTGTGATTTAATGATGTATAGGGTGTATTAAAGCCTTAAAAGATGTTAGCTTATGACCTTAGTATGTTTTAGGTTGATTAGAGGACTTAGAACATTGTTGGGATGAACTTTGGAGAAGATTTGAGGAGTAGAAATGGATGAAAAACGTAACTAAGAAAATCTGGGACGAAACTGGCAGGTCGTTAGAAGCCCCTACCCAGGTCGTTCGAACGAGCTCGTTCGAACGAGCTTCTAACGAGTTGACCAGTCTCTTCTAACGAGGGGTAGTTTCGTTCGATATCTCGTTCGAACAAGATATCGTTAGAAGGTGCAGTTCATTCGAACGAACTGTAATCTCGTTCGAACAGTCTCGTTCGAATGAGACTTCTAACGAGTTGACAGAGGGATCTCGTTCGAACAGTCTCGTTCGAACGAGACTTCTAACGAGTTGACAGTTTGGGCCTTTTTGGACTGTTTTGATTTTTGGAGCCCCGTAAACTTGTTCGAGGATATAGATAACAATTCCAATGATGATGTAAGGATAGAATTGGGACTTTTGGGTTATTACGAGGAGTAAATTATATACGAGAGATTTAATTCAATGAACCGTTTGGGGTTGAGACGTGAGTGTCTACTACGACGTGAGAATAAATTACAGCGCGTATGATTATAAACCGGAATAGTATAAATTGTGATAATTATAGTCTGGTACGAGAATGAGTATAGTACTACGATTAAACTACGGTATTACTAAGACGTGTGTTTACTTAGTATTGGTATATAAATTGTGTGTATGACATACCTACCATACTTGCTATCACGGGAGGTTTGCGTTCGCTTAGGGCCCTCTAATCCTTGTGTTGCCCGGATTTAGACTGGTTACCTTGATGAACATAGGTCATAGAAAGACTTATTGGGATATTAATAAGTCCGTTGATCGTAGGAGCGTAGGTATGTGCGTGACCTATGTGATGTGACTGTGTTCGCCTCCATTATTTGTGATGTTGTTATCTTTGAACTATTCCTGAGAGATTCGGAATATGTGATCCTTATGTACGTGATGTACCGGGATGGATAGCAGAGTATGTGTGCACCACAACTTAGTTCTCGGGGTGCTTGTATAGTATATTTATGATGTGATTAATATACACTTAATTAATGGGAACCTTCATGTTATGGCTGTGAATATAATTACGGCATCGTTTCGAGAAAAATAACGAGTTAACTGATAGTGATATATATTGCATATTGAGCATCTGAGTTTACGTTAAACCCCTACTTAATTACGAGCGTTATAATGTTAATAGAACCGAGTAATAAGGGTAGGACCTATGATAGTCTAGCTAGATATGTTGGCACTTAGCTAGTTGTTGGTGTCGTTATAGATGGGTACTTACGTTAGGAGTGCACAGTTAGACGATAGGTGAGAATATCATGTGAGTGCACGTCCTAACATGTACTTTGCATTTAATGTTTTAAATGTTTTTGAAGCACTTGCAGGTTTTTAAAATATAACTCCACATTCGGGCTCTGACCCGTTTTCTTTTCAAATCTTTTTCTTGTGAAACCATTTTAGGTGCCCAGCCACAAGGACATCAAGCATAGGATACTCATTCAGGTGACGAGCTGTAGCTGTTTGTGGAAGCTACAGGGATTTGCTTGTAGACGCTTGTATCTTTTGGATTCCAGAGTCACTATCTATCAGTTGTAGGGCATGTTGCCCATTTCTATCAGAGCATCTTTTACATTTCAGTTTTCAGACTTTAGCATGTATTGTTTAAGTATTCAGTTTACTTTTCAGTTGTGGGATTTGTAGTGAGGAGTTTTCCTCCAGACTTTATTTACACTATGTGATGGTTATTCGTCTTTCTTCAGTATGGTGAATGGTGTTATTTATTTCTTCATTACACTTGTTGCATGTTAATCAGGCTTTAATTAAAATTTGGCAACTTACTTTTTAAATACTAGGTGGTTAGTAATAATAAAATGTTTTCGACAGTGATGCTGTTAACTGAGCCAACTTGGCATTTTGAATTAATTTAATAAAGGAGTAGCTACCCGGTATTTAATTAGTCGGGGTGTCACATCACCCTCTATGGATATATTTTTATGCCTAAGTTTAGATATTTAATTTTTTTATCATATTCTCAAACAGTAAGTCTCGTGACTATGTGGTTAGTTCCTACGAGTTATATTAGTCCCCTGCGAGGTGCTATATCTCTTACAGGATTGTTTGGGGGTTGTTTTCAGTTTTCGCCCTATATGGATATGCTTTTAACCCCAAGTCATTATATTTGCAAATTTTTATCATACTCTCAAATCATTAGTTCAGTGAGTATGAAAATAGTTCCTACGAATTACATTTATCTAATAGGAGGTGTTTGTAACTCTTATAGGGCCGTTTGGGGACTGTTTTAGGGGTTTGCTCTCTAATGGCATGTTTTTAAGCCTAAGTCAAGATATTTGCAAATTTTTATCATATATCGCAAGTTCCTAACTACGCGGTCAGCTCCTATGAGTTACATTGGTCCCATGTGAGGTGTTTATGCCTCTTACAGAGCTGTTTGGGGGCTGTTTTCGATTTTCACCTTATATGGGCCTATTTCTAAGCCTACATATAGAAATTTATAGATTTTTTTATCATTATCTCAAATTGGGAGTCCCGTAACTGCGTTGTTAATTCCTATGAGTCACATTAGTTCCGCGATATCATAGTTAATTTATAAATCAAACTAAACATTTACAATTTAGATTAAACATTCATAAATCAAACTAAACTATCAATATTGCATCAACAATAAAAAATAGGATTGTCAAGGTTAATATAATGATAGGATATAAATAGGATTGTCAAGGGTAAAATAATATTTTGATATTCAATCTTTCTCTAAATCACCTAAAAGATCCTTTAAATTAGGGTTATCATGAAGAGCTGACCAGAAATCTTTATGCCACATTAATGAGTTTATTTAAGTAGTCATACCCTTTGGTGCATGCACAATAATAGACCGATTGACACTGTTTATTCACTTTGAGTAGAAAACCTTCTTTACGTTTGAAAAGGCACAAATAAAAAGCTCATCGACTTTGCGATATTTACTCTTCATCTTTGATAAATCTACCATGATAAGTTTTAATCTAGGATAAATTTACAAGCTTTTGTATTGCCCTCCAGCTTCACCCAGTTACAATAGAATAAGGTTTTTATGAAATCTAGATAACCGAGTTCTATGATTTGTTAGACAATCCCGTAATAGGTTAACTTTCTATCTTTTGGATTTTTTTCACTTTTGCAAGAGAAATGGGTACTCATGGCATAAATTATAATTCCACTGTTTTGTGTCAAAATATTTTCCTCACATTGATATGAAAAGAACTCGAAACCGTCGGTGCAAAATTTCTTAAACTCTTTCGCACCAAATATGGGACTTATTCTAGGTGTGCAACACTTAAAGAGACATCACCTATTTTTAGATGTTGTATTTATTAATGAATTCATATCACATGAGTAAATAACTACACACATACGAGTTAGAAATGACCTCTTTTGATATCCATACCCTAGAATAATTCATTGTGCAATTTCTCCTCTGATTTTGAAAATTTTCATTCTCGTACTTCCCAAAGATAAATTTTAAATTTTAGATCATAATATAAAGAGTACGTATAATTAAACAAGAATAATTCAGTTAATTACGTAGGTACTTACTCTATCAAATCTTTAACTTCATCTTACGATATCAAGACGTAACAGGATGCTTACTCATATTGTAGATTAGTGAGTCTTGCCTCTTTAAGGTTTCAAAAAGTTAGTTCATACTCAAACTCATCAAGTTTCTCGATCACTCATTCTTCTTGAGGATCAAACATCCTCAGCTCTTGTTCTGCCATATTTTCCCGAGCATATAGTGAAGATTCAACAATTATGCATTCTTTAGAAATTGGCCCTCCAATATCTCTTGTATTTTTAACATAATATTTAAAGAGTTTCATCAAGTGCTCGAAAAGATAAATCCAGTGATACCTAATAAGACTACCAACAAAGCCTAATTGCATAAATGCATTAGCAAGTAAATGCCGATATAAAAAAGTGATTAAGGAAAATATTTCTCTAATACACTTACTACCATGGTTAAAGTTGATTTCAAAACTTTAATGTGATTTTTATTTACCACTTTTGCGTAAAATAGGGTAGAGAATAACTTATTTGCATAATTATCCAGTGCAGATCTTTGTTCATGGAAAAACAATTCCTAAACAACAAAGGGAATTGAATGATGATGTGTCAGTCATGAGACTTACACTATTTCATGTCATTTTTTAATAGCTTACTACCCTATGAAAATTATCGTAATAACTACTCAGAGTCTTCAAGTTAAACGATGTGTCTATGAGGATCTTTTTTAATGATAGTCGAAGTGAAAGAAGTTAGGGGATATAAATTCTTCCTATTGTAGGATTGTTTTTTAACCACAATTTCTTCTTTATTTTCACCTTTTGTAGATCGATGTTCGCTCGCTCTCCATCTTTTTAATGAGATCCACCCAAAAATATTCCTATTATATTTTCTGTAACATTATTCTTTGTATGCATCACATCAATTACACGACTTATACAATATTCTTTCTAACATGATAATTTAAAAAATATTAATCATTTAGACCATACCTTTATTTTACTAGGGTCGTTCGGATCCTCCTTTGTTTTACACAGCAAGTTCACAAACTGAGGGTGTTTGCCTACATATGTATTCTCCCCAGTCACAGCCTTCTCCTTCTTTTGGATCTATTAACCAAAAAGCCGAGCAAGTTTCATCATATACTCGTGATTGATAGGTAAGAAATTAGACTTGTCATTCCTAAAAGTATTAATGGTCAGTAGAAATCTTTGATGACCCATAGAACTCATCTTACCAGTATCATGTAGTCAAGTGGATTTAGTTTCTTTCCCATAAATGGGACACCCATAAAAACCATGAACATTGCAACTGGATAAGGTTCCATATGCAGGAAGGTCGTAGATTTCCCATAACACCATTTCTTTAAGTTTGAAGTCTTCGCCTTATGAAAGTCAAATGATCTTATTCCTTTATCATATAATTCTTTAAGTTATTCGTTTAATGGGTCTAAGAGTATTTCAATATCATTGTAGGGAGCCTTCGACCGTGTATAAATAAATAGAATAATGTGAACTGCTTTCTTATGGATAGTGTTGGATGGAGACTTAAAGGTGCCATAAAAAATAACCAATAACTTTTATTATTGATTAAATTATCACAAGAGTTAAACTCATTAGTTGATAATGAAAGACAAACATTGCGCTGTTCCTTTGAAAGTATATGGTGTCGTGCATTTGAAAGATTTAAGATGAGTGAATTGATGGGATGATGCATGATATTCCCACCCATCTCGCATCGAGCATGCTAAACCCTTCAAGCTCTTCTTCATCCTAGGATAATTGTCTTGTATCTTTAGGAAGAATGCCTTTAACCGACTTAAGAATTCCAATTATGCTATTTTCTTACAAACCAAATAGACTCTTCAAATTATGAAAACCAATCATTGCATAAAACACCCAGAGATATTCATTGCAATCTAATGGTTTAGTTGCGTCAACCTTTAACCGTATGTATTCCCAATCTTTTGGTAATTTAGCATCAACCTATTGATTTTCTTGGTCATAACGCATATTATATGTATCCATTTTTTTTGTGTGTTTGATGGTCATGGAGTCCGTAAGAATCATCAATTAGGTTGTTCAAAGGACGATGTGTTGACGAATCATGTCCCACTTCCACTCAGCGAGGTTTCATTACACGATCGTGTAACAGTAATCCTTTCGGAACATATGGGACACTATTTTCACCATGGTAGGATCATATCTAATAGTTTTACAAAATTTCCCACTTTAGTAAATGTAAGTCAACATCTTCTAAAGATTTATATTTTTCGTTCAACCACTAGTGAGCAGGCATAAAATCTTATCACTTTTAAGATTTTTACTTGCGTATATAATAAATTCTTGATCTCCCTTTACATGATTATAAGATATTCGGTTACTCTATCCATTCCACTATTTGTATTGTGGAAACTTCATTAAATAATATTTCAGTTCGGTTGTATAAATAGGTTGGAACAAGGTCATGTTGCAAACAAGAATGCACAGTTCATAATTCATTCATATTATTCAACAAAACATAAAATTAAACTTAAATTTTGGTTTCATAAATAAAAATTGTCAACAAATGACCCACAAACTTAAAATAAGTTAAATAATTAAATTATTACAATTGTTCTCATATTAAACATTATTCATGGCATATGCTTGACCAACAAATAAATTGGCCAAGTGATAAAATAATTATGATAGTTTTTCAACACAGTCCCTTCTCCGCTATCGACGTGCAAAGGCATTTATTCACATCCTTTGTATATTTCATCAAGCATTAATCGAAAATCAAGGAAGATTATGAACAAGAGTTTTTGTCATCAAGGAAATTAGTGTGCATGCATTAATAATCCCTCTATTAGTCAAGTCCCTAAAATAATAATGCTCTCCATATTCACCGTAAGTGGATGCTAATGATCCCGAGATCGTAGCAAACAAGAGAACTATGAAAGGAAATGTTGAAGGAGATGATATTTGGGAAGCGAAACCTTGAGATAGAAGATAGAGGAAACCTTGATAAGGAGGGTAAGGTCAACCTTGAGGAGGCATCGGAGGGAAGAAAACCTTGAGTAAATAAGGACAAAAGGCACCCAATTTCACCCGCCGACACTCTCAAGTTAATCTTAATCTCCTGCACATCCCCATGTGTCTTGGACTGATTTTTCTCTTAGCTCGAGATGCAATTCCTCACCAAAGATATCTCATCAATAAGTGGTGTGCAGTATGTTTAAATTTAATTTTCGGCACATGTGATCCGACATCTTTCGTCCTCCTTCTTTTATCATTTTTAAAGATCTGGGTCAGGGGATTATCTTTAATATCAGCATAAGTGCTCGAAGTGGACTGACTACTAATGGCTTGGATCGATTCTTATAGCGTGAAATTATATATATATATATATATATATATATATATATATATATATATATATATATATATATATATATATATATATATATATATATATAGTTAGTTAGTTAGTTAGTTATTCTCACCAGAGTCCAAGCCAATTATGGTAGAAATTTATTGTCTTTGTCCCATTGGGAATAAACATCTAAGTTGCCCCGATTAGTTTTTTTTACAGCATTTGGTCCGCCCTTTATCCTTTCCGAACATTCAATCTTCAAATATTCATACGATTTAGACCCCAACCCGTAGGCATCAACTTTCTTCACTTTTTATTTTTTTTATTTTCTCCCTCTAGACTAGTTTTTTTGTCCATTGCCTCATTTTTTTAAAAGTTGTTTCATTAATCGAGCCACATTTCAACATTTCGAGGGACTCTATCTTTCAAAGATAAATGTCGTATCTCGATCCCCCTTTCGAGAAATGTCTCTATTGAAGGTTTCTCCAATATGTTCTTAATTGTTGAGTAACCCGAGAAGTAACCTTTTACATTGAACGGTTAAAGAATGAAAATACTTACAAATTTGTTCATAAACGCCATCCTTGATGCATTAATCAACTATGTTCCATCTATCTATTTCCCCATCTCCTATATTCATTTTTCTAACCGATAAACACTAGTAGTTAAAGATTTACATGTCATTTTTATTTCCACTAGTATTATTACCGAGAATGGAAAACCAAATGGGCTTCTTGTCATTTGCTCGAAAGGTATCGAGACCTGAGTGGGGTATTGGATTAACATGCATTTGTTTAGATGGAGTTTTAGAGTGAACCGATAAATGGTAAGATAATTATTCACCCAGTGGTGATGAGAATCCTTATTCGGGTAAAGAAGATGAGAATTCAAGAGATGTCACGTCATCAGTTGGTATGTAATGTCCATTGCCACTCAAAATAATCTACAATAAAAAAATAATAGGCAACGAAATAATTATGTTTACATGTTTACGAATAACTAATCATGTTTACGACCATATATGTGTATACATTCTCACAACAAAATTTTAAAACGTGTTTATTACGCCTGATCTCCATCCATTCAGTACTACTTTTTAAAAATCTATGAATTTTTGCACATGGTCAACTAATAGGAAGCATATCTATGATTCATGTATAGATGTTCATTACATGAACTTATAATCCCTTATTTTTCAACTTATTTTCAGGATTCATTTTAATGTGTATATGCCGCGAGACATCATATTCTTGATCAATGCTCTCTTTACATAGTTGTATCCATAATGGGTGAATATTTTTTTCTTACTACTCTAACAACGTAAAGAATGCGAAGGCTAAGTAGGTATTATGTACATGAAATATATTCTCTATTGCCTCATCCCAGCTTTCTAATAAGAAACCTATAATTCGATCAAATAGGTTCTCTTAATTTGCAAGGCTGTTAAATTGTTTGATCTTCTTAATCCCATGCATATAAATATGAGTACCCTTTATAAGGAGTACATGGATAAAAGATGAATAAGTGAGTTCCAATTGTAACCTCTCGTACTCCTGTGGCCAGTGATTATCACCATACCTCTTTTTTCCTGAGGAAAATATATGAAGGTGTGAATATATATGAGTCCTACAAGTAATGGCTCCAATTAATCATTAACTAGTTATTATTTTTCAACCATTCCAATTCAATTTTATCTTGTTTTATTTTATCCTAACATTGTTATGCATCCTTCTGAATAAACACACACACACACACACACACACACACACACACACATGTGCATGTGCTCACATATGTGTTATACAAGCGTGCATGTACAACCATTTCAATTTCTAATTCCCTTTATTTTCTCACAAAAAAAATATTTTTCTAAAATTTTTCTTTTAAAATGAGTCTTAAAATCCTTCTCATATTAGGTTGGTTCCGTCTAGGTTATTTCTTTTGTTAGGGTTTTGGGTGAAGATTGATAATTGGCCATATAGGCTATTTATCTATACCTTAAAATTATCATTTGGTAGATATATTATTGGATGTCACTTTTGGGCTTGGTCACAAACTTTGTCACATGCTTTTTTGCTTTGGTCACGATCCTGGACCATGACCACCTAGTCACAATCATGGTCCATGACCCACCTGTCAAGACCATGTGAATGTGGGCGTGTGAGGTATACATGTGCGCGTCTGTGTATGGGTTATACATGTGCGTGTGTGTGTTATAAATTGAGAACTCATACTGAATTGAAATATATTGCTTTATGTTTTATATGAACTCCTATTCAAATTACATGAACTCATGGTAGATCATTTAAATAGGTTTAACATTAAACCTGCCCTAGTTAATTACTTTGTGTTTATGGATTAAACATCCAATTATTCTCATTATGAAAATTAGGTTATCATGTGAATAAAATCCGATTTCATGAATTTAGTCCAGATTCAAATGAACTAATATTATTTAAAAAAAACTTAATTTATTTCTAATTTAAAGTAAACTGGCTTAGACCGATAGAAATTGAATCCCATGTCCTCAATTACTTCAAAATCCTTTGAAATATTAGGATTTAAAATCCAACTAAAAGATTTTGGTATTTTCACATTTGGGTTTATTAAATTGGGGTATTTTCACATTTTAGTCTTTGGGTTTATTTTATTTGGGTATTTTCACATTTATGTCACATTCGGGTATTTTAACCCCACAACACACGTACATACAAATACACACAATACATACACATATATAAACCAGATAATACATACATATATATACACACAATACATACATCCACAATTTAATTAGATAAAAGATGATATGAAAAACAACTAGAGAGGATACCCGATAGCGAGGGTCTCCGGAGGGGAGAGAGATGTCGTCGAAGGAGAGAAAGATTGAGCAGCAGCAATATTATATATATAGAGAGATAGAGGGTTTATGTGAAATGAGAAAATGACGTGGTATGTTTATATATACAATTTGTGGTCACAATTTTAGTCTGTGACCAACCTGTTGTGACTATTTATTTTTTACACATCAACAGCATGGTCACGATCCAAGACCATAATCATGTTATATGGCATGGAAAAAGTAGATGGTGACAGCAGGTGAGTCACGGACTAGTATCATGACCACTACTGTGACTACTTCAAAATAATCACGGCCCAGGGTCGTGACCAAACTTAACTCAACCCCTTATATTTGTCATGGACCTAGTCATGGTCTAGGCCCGTGACCCACTTTGGCAAGATTATTGGCACCTATTTGCTCATTGGTTGGTTAGGGACCATGGTCATGAACCCTATGGTCACTATATATGGTCATGAGCATATTCATTGGGTGTAACCCTTTGGCATGGTTAAGAACTTTATTACAAATTTTTCTATCATCACGGTTCTAGTTCATAACCACGTCATGGTCATAGAACGTGACCCATCTTCCGTGACCATTCTCGATTTGTGGTGTAGTGGATAGTTTTTCTTGCCACCTGGGCTACGTCCACAGGATCTTGAGTTTTATTTCACTTAGAGAATAAAAATCAATGTTTATAAATACTCAATCTGACCAATAAAACTTCTCATCTCAAGTGTATACACTTTTTAAAATCTCTTTCAGAATCTCTTCAAGTATGTTGAAGTATCTTCTCAAATACATCTTGTCCCTTGTCCAAATGAAATAATGTAACATAAATAGTCTCAACTTTAATCTTATAGGAACTCGAGTGCCTTTTCCTCATTTTGTCCGCTTTTGCAAGTAAACTACCATCAATCATTTAATGGGGGACAGACCCATTAAGCATGGGTTAAAATTGCCTTAAACATGGAGGAAAATATTACTTTGACTAAAAATGCTCCAACTTTAGCATGTAGCTTCGCACTGCCCAATATATAATATAATGTTGGCATGCATTAGATCTTGTGAAAAAGAAATATTACTTAATGTTAGACAGTGACCTCTACATCCCGTTGATACTTTAGTCGACCAAGATAATGGTTAATCGCAACATGTTTAGTTAATTGGGTGAGCTATTTCATAACATGCTTGATCAGTTATTTCACAACTTTCCTAATTAGGTAATGAAGTTTCCTCAGGAACCTTCCCAGCCAGGTCGATCAATGGTGCATATATCTTCCTTAGTTATGCAAGACTTGCTCTTTTAAGTGTTCTGATTAACCCATTCCTTATAACATCAAATGAACTCCCAATTTCCTTGGTGATGTAATTTAACTCTGAGTAAGGAGTTTTACAGACAAGCCCCTATAATATTTGCCCCCATGAGATAAAGTTGTTGCGTAAACAATAAGTTTCGGTTTAAAACACCTCATTCATATAATTTGTAACTTGAAATGTCTTAGTTAAGAAAATATTTAAATCAAATCATCCCAAATCATAATATCTCATTTATGCACGTGTCAGTTTGACTTTAGGAAATCTTTTTTTAAAACATCTCAATTTTAAATCTCTATAAAGTACCTTGGTCTAGTGAACTCTATTTCAAAATATTTTGAGTTGATCTAGAATCTAGGGACCTTTATTCGATGAATATTAAACTGAAGAAGCTTCTACCAAAGAAACTCAAATTGAAGAACCTTAGTAACCTTTTGTGATAAGTTTAAGTACTCAGTTTATACAACGTGAGTTGTCATGCTAAAACTATACTATATATGAGACTTGTAATATAGGATATGAGTATACCTATATTAAAATTATGATTACTTAGGTTATGTGATTACCTAGTATTGGATTATTATGTGTATGACATACCTACCATACTTGCTATCACGGGAGGTTGTAGGAAGAGGATAATCTTATCCTGTGTGCCTTCAGGGGTATTTAGATTTGGTACCTCAAGAGAATAGGAATGTGAATATTTATTTATGAGTTGATAAGTCAGCTGACCATGGGAGCGTAGGTACGTGCGTGACCCATGGGTATATGAACTATGTTCTCCTCCAATATGTGTGATTTGTATTGATACGGTTCCTGAGTGATTCGAAACTCGTGATCTTTATGAACGTGATCTACCAGGATTCGATAGCAGAGTATGCGTGCACCGCAGCTTAGCCTGATGGGTGCCATATGTGTATATATGTACTGAGTGTGATATAAATATGTACTTGTGATTATTCACTGTTTCTTAGTAGATGAGAATGGCTAAGATATCTAATGACTTAAAGATGTGGGAACCTAATTAATACATCATGAGATAATGGATTCAAATAAAGAGTATTTGAAATGTAAGTATATCTGAATTGAGTAATACGGGTGGATCCATATAGTAATCCCTATAGTCAGATTTAGTATTGACTAGTTAGTTAGTAGCGTAACTAAGATGGGTTAAAGGCCTATGTTAGCCGTGCACAATAGTTGAGGGGTGAGAATCTCAAGTAAGAGCACATGACTAATATGTATATGGTATTTACTTTTTAATTCAACTAAACACTTATTGTTTTTAAAATGTTTTCACCTCGGGCTCTAGACTGTTTGCTTCCAAATCTATTTTGGTTTTGTAAAAACCTTTTAGGTGCCAAGCCACAAGGATGCCAAGCATAGGAATTACATTTTGTTAACGTGACGTAGCTGTTATAGAAGTTACAGGATCTCAGTATTAGATGCCTCCATAACTATCTTTTCTTTATTCGGAGTTATTCATAGCAATTGGGGGATGTTGCCCATTCTTATTTAGAGATAGCAATTTTAGACTTTCATTTATATCAGATGATGGTTTTATTTTTTTAGATTTTGTATTGGGATTATGTTTACTTTGGGATTATTATTGGAGTGTTTACTCCAGACTCAGTTTATTTCATTACATTAGTTATTCATATGATATTGTTTATGTGTGTGTTGAATAATTGATTATTCATTATTTGGTGGTAAATTAATTTAATTAATAAGATTTGGCATCTCACTTTTTAAATATTAGGTGTCTAGTAACTAATTAAATTTTTTTCGACATTGAGGCTAAGACTAAACCAAATCGATGTTATGTACTAATTTAAAAAAGGAGTAGCATCACAGGGCCCGATATTTAATTAGATGGGTGTGTTACAAGTGGTATCAGAGATGGAAGCCACAAATGCCAAGTTTGCCCACAACGAGCTGGAGAATAACCTTGGTCAAATCAGCAAGGTCAGCTAGTCCATCAGGACCAGCAGTGTGCTCAGTAGGTCCAGCAAAGAGGAAACTTTATTGGTAAGTGTTTTATATATGGCGAACTGGGTCACTCCCGTCCGAATTGCCATAAGAAGGGTAGGAACCCGCAGCAGCCGCAGGGTGCCCGCCCAGAACCATAGAATGCCCAATATGGGGAAGCATGGATATTTATCCTAATGACACAGACTCCACAGTCGCATCAGGAAGTATAGTATGAATGTGTCTATAATGCCCAATACGCGGTTATACCACTAATACTGCAACTACCACCCGCGTTTGGAGGTATGATAATTTATTATTTATAGTGTTCTTTAAGATAAAAGGAAAATCTCGAATGACTTAGATGTGTTACAGTTTATTTGTACTACTTTAAGAAACATGAGTGTAGAACGTAATATTATCCTGATTTTCGAACTAGCTAATGATGGTTTGAGTGATAATAGATCGTTATAGTGATACTTTGTGTTCGTTAGTCCAGGATAAAAAGTTATTTTACTAACTGTCACCTGACAGAAGGTGGAGCCTCATGTATATGTGTGTGTATGCTTATATATATATATATATATATATATATATATATATATATATATATAGAATGAAGTATTTGTGATCACGAGGATCATCTTATGGTAAATTTAAGTGTCTAACACCAAGTTAGTAGGAGTAATGTGTTGAATATCATCTCTCATAACATGAGAGTAAATGAGTTAATTTTATAGCAAGAAGTAGGGGTGTGGGGTACAATTCAGATATGGAGGGCCCACAATTCTTATTGACCGATAGTGTTAGTTAGTAGTGTATTGGGGGGTTCCTTCTTTGGATTTCTCTTTTAGAGACATCCCAAGTATGAAACCTAGCGAACATAAAAAATTGTGAATGTTTGGCCTTTTATACACAAGTTTGGTACCTTGTTGTCATCAGTAAAGGAAACGATAACCTCAAGTTTAATTATATTACTATCCAAGGTCAGTAGAGCCATATAATACGACGTAAGAAGTATTGTTGAACATTTTACATCATGAATCAATCGGTGTAACCAAGGAGGAAAATATAGTTGCGATTAGTAGGGTATGAATCAAAACTTTGTAGGGAAGTTGTGCTAGGAATGTAAAGCATAGTACAAGGCAAGTATGCTAAAATCGAATCTTAGGTCATTATGGTTGTGTATTAATTACGAAGAGTTGAATAAAGTCATGATATGGAATAAGTATTCATTGCCCGAATCGATGACTTATTCGATCAGTTGTGAGTGTTTCCTTCTTCTCGAAGATAGACTTGAGATCCGGATACCATCAGTTATGTATCATGGAGTAGGACGTGTCTAAGACTACATTCTTGATGAGATATGAATCTTACAAGTTCATGGTTATGCCATTTGGGCTAACCAATGCCCTAGCCGTATTCATAGACTTGATGAATAGGGTATTGAGAGAGTTCGTTGATCAGTTTATCATTGTCTTCATAGATGACATTCTGACATATTCTCAGACTGGGGAGGATCATGCTGAGCATTTATGATAGGTGTTGCAGACATTGCGCCATCACGAGTTGTACGCCAAATATGATAAGTGTGGGTTTTAACTGAAGGAGGTCCAATTTTTGGGCACATTGTAACTCACGACACCGATAGAGATGCGTAGTGTCTTGGGCCTAGCAGGATACTACAAGAGGTTATGGGGGATTCTCGATGATAGCAGGTCCATTGACAAACCTGACTCGCAAAGGGCTGCCATTCATCTAGGATGATGCCCGTCCGTTAGCCATGATGAGCTAAAGGACAAGCTGACTTCGGCACCCATTCTAGCCCTTCCCAGGTCGGGAGTGGAGTATTTAGTCTACACTAATGCATCCTTACAAGGACTCGAGGGAGTGCTTGAGCAGGAGGAACATACTATAGCTTATGCTTCGCGAAATCTTAAGCCTCATGAGAGGAACTACCCCACCCACGACTTGGAGTTAGCGAAAGTCATGTTTGCAATTCGGATTTGGAGACATTATCTCTTAGGGGAGTGTAATACCCTATAATTTTGATGACTTTTAAAAATGTGTTATATTTTAAATTAGTGGATTAATTGGATTAGTATAAATTAATTTATTGGGTGTAAACCCGAATTGTGGATATTAAAATGAATGATTATGTATATTACTTAAAGATATTTAGGTAATATATGATTATGATGTTATTGTTATTACTGTGAGTTATTAATTCAGAAATTTGAATTTTTAGTCGGACGCGGTATGGGACGTGTCGGGATAAATTTTTTAAATTAAAAAGGAAACTTATTTTTTCATCAACCTTATAGTCATTTCAGCTGCATCGTTGCATCCGAAAGGGTTTAAATAGTCAAAAAATTCTATTTGGATGTTGGTTTTGGGTCTCGGGTCATTTGGAAATGAAAAGACAGCCAAAAGGGGAATTTTGGTCATTTTTATAGGGGATGAATAGTGATTTCGGATTTTGTCTTATTATAAATATTTGCAGATTAGTTGTACATAGGTTCATTTTCTCTTCTACACAAAAATTGAGAGGTCACCTTTTGAGAGAGAGTGAAAGGGTGATTGGAAGGAGAGAAGCTTGCTTGGAAAGGAGGAGAACCAATGACCAAAGGTCACCACCACCAACCACCACCGGAAGTTGACCGGAAATGGAGAGAACCACTAGTGATATACAACCCCAAAGGATCAGACCTTCATTAGAGGCAAGTTATTTGATAATTGTAATCTAGTTAGTATAATGTCCATGTTAGAATAGGTGAAATTAATCATGATTTACATGTTAATCGGGTGAAAATTGGAGATTTAAATTATGATTAAGGGCTGGGTTAATTAGTGGTTGAAATTCCTTTATGTATGTAGAGGATTAATCATGAAATTGAATCATATATTGATGAACGAATATGGGTTGATTAGGTTCTTTAATTTAAAATTTGGAAACTAGGGGTCATATGAATTGATTTGGAGATTGTATATAATTATGATGATTTATGACGAATTAATGACCCTAGGAGGTTATGAATGATTTATAACATGCTAGGTGTTGAATCTTAGAGGTTTTTAGGTTCAAAAATGGTGAAAAACGCTGAAATTTGGTGAAGAAGACGCAATAATAGGTCTCCCATGAAGTCGCGCAAAGTTGTTCAAACGAGATGGGGATCTCGTGCGAAGTCGTTCGAACGACATGGGAAGTGGTTTGAATGACATTGGAAGTGATTTGAACGACATGTCATTCTGGTTCGACGACATTTCATTCTAGTTCAAACGACAGGGTGCATTTCTGGGAATTTTCTTAGAGTCCAGTTCTGAGTTTGTCGATTTATTGGAGTGAGAGAAACAACCAAATAGTGAATTCATATAGGAAAGAATTTTGGGAAAAGTATGTGAGAATTCATACTTTAATTATTTTGGTATAGAGAGAATGTACCTTGGAGATTAGTACTTAGGGAAGATCAGTAAGCCTTAGATAAGAACCGAATTAATGTGATTGGGATTTAATTGATGAGAATTATGATAATTAAATTATAGAAGTAAAGTCATAATATTTTAATACGTAGGATTTAAAGAGATATAACGCTATGTATGGTTATTTTCTTAGGGTAGTGTGATTACCTTGTTGATATTATATCTATAGGTTGATGATAATGCCTATTTGATTAATTGATAATTTATATGTATGACATACCTAGCTTACTTGCTATCGATGGGAGGTTTACGCGTGAGGGCAATCATATCCTAATGAATCCATGGGATTTTTTATTTGTCGCTCGAGAACATAGGACTATGAAAGACTTATCGGTAAGTTTATAAGTCCGCTGACTATGGGAACGTAGGTATGTTCGTGTGTTCGCTTCCAATTTTTGTGTTGATGTTTGTGGTTCGAGGAATCCTTACCGAACCTTTAGTCCCCTATTTAGGGATACTGGGACGTCATAGCAGAGTAATGCATTCACCGCAACTGTGTCTCGGGGTGCCGTATTATATATATATATATATATATATATATATAGTGGTTAGATCAATCTTCTGTGTGATAATTGTAGATGACGGTTAATAGAGAAAAAGAAGCGAATTAAGTTAATGAGTATTTATTCTTACAGATTTGAAATCTTAATTCATATTAATGAGAAACGTATATGGGTGATTATACTACGTATTGTATGGGACATACGGGGTTATGATATGGGATATAATCATATTATGGAAACTAGTTCGGAGGAACTATTAACTAGGAGGTTAATAGGAAACGTTAAGCGTGCACTCTAGATGAGAGGTGAGAATATCAAGTGAGAGTCTGGATACTAACATGTACATAATAAATGCTTTATTACACTTGTTAAATACTTGTTATTGTCAAAATTATTTTTACATCGGGATCTGACCCGTTTCCTTGCATATTCTCTTTTCTATTGTATCTTCTATATCAGGTGTCTAGCATCAGGGACGCCAACCTTAGGGAATTATGACGAGCTATGGAGCTATGGAGTATTTCTTAGACGCCTATCTTCGTTTGATTCATAGTGTTCTTTTATTTAGGGCATGTCGCCCAGAGGAATTCAATTATCTTCTTTCTATCTGAGACATATAGTCTTGTACTCGTGTCATTTTAATATTTTTGCTGTTATTGGGATCGCTGTATTGGATTATTACTTGGGAATGTTTATTCCAATTACATTTAAATTCTTTCGAGTTATTTGTTCAGTTATTATTGTGATAGGATGAAATGTGTAGTGTTATTTGTAAACTAAAAAAAAATGAATTTTGTTGAATTAAAATTTGGAAGTTTTTAACACCAGCCTAATTGGGTGTTCGGTGATTGGTAAATGTTTTCGACAGTGATGCTATGAATGATCCAACTGTATATTATGTTTTAATTTGGTATGGGACTGGCCACCCGGTATTTAATTAGGCGGGGTGTTACAGGTGGTATCAGAGCATCAGGTTCTAGTGTCCTTTAGGGTCTGTATGGCTTACTCTGTTTTCAGCTTAGCATTCTTTGATGTAGAGCCCTATGTTTAGGATTGTTGATTTACTTGGTGAGATTTCGTTCTCCTGCTATCACGTATATATCAATGAATCTTATTTACGTTCGGGCGGGATTGAATAATGAAGTATGGCAGATGAGGTCCGTTGGGCGAGTAGCGGGAGGCAGACGTAGGAGGTTATGAAGTATGTTCGAGGATAATGACCGTAGTTGAGGTCACCCTTATTATGGTACGGGAGTCCAGGACTCTAAAGACGGCTAGACCATAGCCTACAATTTTGAGTGCTGCTATAGTTGAAGGTGATGCCAAATTTGACCCACCCAATGTAGTACGCTTAGGTGAGGGTCCAATGGAAAATTGAGGAGAGTCATCAGTAGAAGTTCTAAAAATGCGGGAATTGAGTGTTTTACCCAACAAAGGCAATATATTCAAAGGCTTGGAAATGTAGTGGAGCGTGGTTAACTAGAACTAGAAATTTGGGGTAAAAATTTTCTTGGCTCAACGGAGCAAAGTTATAATAGTGGGAGTTGACAACCACCGCCCGCGAATGAGGGTACATTTTATATCTATGGAGTTATGAGGCGCATACTGATTTTTGTAGAAATTAATATTGTATGGACAAAAGGGTTACTAAACTTAGCCTTTAGCACTGTTATTTACGTAGACTCACCGAGGGGTCGTGGGACACCTATATTTTTACATGTCATCACGTGGGTCTGATTTTATCACCGATGTATTTACATTAGGCATGTCCGAACATGATGTGACTATCTGCGTGGATTGACTTATGGTATATTAGAGAGTATAGACTACTATAGCCAGCGTTTTGTCTTTAACAAGAGAGTAGATGAGTAGACCTTTAGTTGAAATCGATAGAACCGTAGATAAGTTATATACTATGGACTAAGGACCTGAGGAGTTTCGATGACCGACTACTTTAGGTAGTAGTTTATTGGGGGGGGGGGGTCCTTATTTGGATTTCTCTTGCGAGACACCCCACGCATGAAACTAACAAACGTTGGGAGTCGAAGTAAGTTAGGTCTTTAGGATATGAGTTTATATCCTTTACGATAAATCAGAGTATTATGCGGGAAACCATATCCATTTTATAATGAAAGTTATACAATAGGGTGTAAGGGCGCCCTTGATGGTTGAATTGTAGTATTTTTCAGAATTGTGAAACAGTAAGTATTTTTAGGTTAAGGAACTTAGAAGTTGTGACTTAAGGATTTATTTGTTTAATAAGTGAGAATGATTTTTCCCAAACTTTGTCAAGAGGATGGCATAGGGAAGATTGAGTAAAAGTAAAATTCGATTCAGTTGAAACTATATGGTGAGGCTTGGCAAATCAATGGGATTTTCGATAATGTACTGTATGGGCGGTACGACATAGATTACTTGCGATGTGAGATTTATACTCAGAGTTGACCTTACCACTATGATTTGTCTTTTCGAATTTCAGGACAAAATTCTGTTATGGGTGGGGTGGGGTGGGGGAGTATGTAATACCCCATAATTTTAATGACTTTCAAAAATGTGTTATATTTTAAATTAATGGATTAATTGGATTTTATTATAAATTAATTCATTGGGTGTAAATCCGAATTGTGGATATTAAAATGAATGATTCTGTATATTACTTAAAGATATTTAGGTAATATATGATTATGATGTTATTGTTATTACTGTGAGTTATTAATTTAGAAATTTGAATTTTTAGTCGAACGCGGTATGGGACGTGTCGGGATAAATTTGTTAAATTAAAAAGGAAACTTATTTTTTTTATCAACCTTATAGTCGTTTCGACTGCGTCGTTGCATCCGGAAGGGTTAAAATTGTCAAAAAAGTCTATTTGGATGTTTGTTTTGGGTCTCGGGTCATTTGGAAATGAGAAGACACCCAAAAAGGGCATTTTGGTCATTTTTACAGGGGGATGAATAGTGATTTCGGATTTTGTCTTATTATAAATATTTGCAGATTAGTTGTAAGTAGGTTCATTTTCTCTTCTACACAAAAATTGAGAGGTCACCTTTTGAGAGAGAGTGAAAGGGTGCTTGGAAAAGAGGAGAACCAAGGGCCAAAGGTCACCACCACCAACCACCACCGGAAGTTGATCGGAGAAGGGGAGAACCACTAGTGATATACAACCCCCAAGGATCAGACCTTCATTAGAGGCAAGTTATTTGATAATTGTAATCTAGTTAGTATAACGTCCATGTTAGAATAGGTGAAATTAATCATGATTTACATGTTAATTGGGTGAAAATTGGAGATTGAAATTATGATTAAGGGCTGGGTTAATTAGTGGTTGAAATTCCTTTATGTATGTAGAGGATTAATCACGAAATTGAATTATATATTGATGAACGAATCTGGGTTGATTAGGTTCTTTAATTGAAAATTTGGAAACTGGGATTCATATGAATTGATTTGGGGAATGATTTATGACGAATTAATGATCCTAGGAGGTTAGGCATTATTTATAACCTGTTAGGTGTTGATGGGTATTGATGATGATATGTTCGGTGTTGAATATTAGAGGTTTTTAGGTTCAAAAATGGTGAAAAATGCTGAAATTTGGTGAAGAAGACAAAATAGTAGGTCCCGCATGAAGTCGCGCGAAGTAGTTCAAACGAGATGGGGATCTCGCACGAAGTCGTTCGAACGACATGGGAAGTGGTTTGAACGACATTGGAAGTGGTTCGATTGACATGTCATTCTGGTTTGAACGACATGTCATTCTGGTTCAAACAACGGGGTGAATTTCTAGGAATTTTCTTAGAGTCCAGTTTTGAGTTTGTTGGTTTATTGGAGTGAGAGAAACTACCAAATAGTAAATTCATATAAGAAAGAATTTTGGGAAAAGTATGTGAGAATTCATACTTTAATTATTTCGGTATAGAGAGAATGTACCTTGGAGATTAGTACTTAGGGAAGATCAGTAAGCCCTAAATAAGAACCGAATTAATGTGATTGGGATTTAATTGATGAGAATTATGATAATTAAATTAAAGAAGTAAAGTCATAATATTTTAATACGTAGGATTTAAATAGATATAATGCTACGTATGGGTATTTTCTTAGGGTAGTGTGATTACCTTGTTGATATTATATCTATAGGTAGATGATAATGCCTATTTGATTAATTGATGATTTATATGTATGACATACCTAGCTTACTTGCTATCGATGGGAGGTTTGCATGTTAGGGCAATCATATCCTGATGAATCCATGGGATTTATTATTTATCGCTCGAGAACATAATACTATGAAAGACTTATCGGTAAGTTTATAAGTCCGCTGACTATGGGAACATAGGTATGTGCGTGACCCGTGGGTATGAGAACTATGTTCGCCTCCAATTTTTGTGTTGATATTTGTGGTTCGAGGAATCCTTACCGATCCTTTAGTCCCCTATTCGGCAACCAACGATACTAGGACGTGATAGCAGATTAATGCATGCACCGCAACTGTGTCTCGGGGTGCCCTATTATATATGTATATATATAATGAAATAAATGAATGTATATATATAATGGTTAGATCAATCTTTTGTGTGATAATTGTAGATGACAGTGAATAGAGAAAAATAAGCGAATTAAGTTAATGAATATTTATTCTTATAGATTTGAAAAGATTAATTCATATTAATGAGAAACGTATATGAATGATTATACTACGTATGGTATGGGACATACGGGGTTATGATATGGGATAGAATCATATTATGGAAACTAGTTAGGGGGAACTATTAACTAGGAGGTTAATAGGAAACGTTAAGCGTGCACTCTAGATGAGAGGTGAGAATATCAAGTGAGAGTTTGGATACTAACATGTACATAATAAATGCTTTATTGCACTTGTTAAATACTTGTTATGTTCAAAATTATTTTGACATCGGGGTCTGACCCGTTTCCTTGCATATTCTCTTTTCTATTGTATCTTCTATATCCGGTGTCCATCATCAGGGACGCCAACCTTAGGGAATTATGACGAGGTATGGAGCTATGGAGAATTAGTTAGACTCCTATATTAGTTTGATTCATAGTGTTCTTTTATTTAGGGCATGTCGCCCAGAGGAATTCAGTTATCTTCTTTCTATCTGAGTCATATAGTCTTGTACTCGTGTCATTTTAATACTTTTGTTATTGTTGGGATCACTGTATTGGATTATTACTTGGGAATGTATATTCCAATTGCATTTAAATTCTTTTGAGTTATCTGTTCAGTAATTATTGTGATAAGATAAAATGCGTAGTGTTATTCATAAACTAAAAAAAATGAATTTTGTTGAATCAAAATTTAGAAGTTTTTAACACCAGCCTAATTGGGTGTTGGGTGATTAGTAAAAGTTTTTTACAGTGATGCTAAGAATGAGCCAACTGTATATATTTTTTAATTTGGTATGGGACTGTCCACCCGTTATTTAATTAGGCGGGGTGTTACTGGGAGAAATTTCTCTTAGTCACAGACCACAAGTCATTACAGTACCTCTTCGATCAGAAGGAGTTTAATATGCATTTGTGCAGGTAGCTTGAATTCGTAAAGGATTGTCAGTTCGATATCAAAAATCATCTAGGTAATTCTAATGTGGTAGCAGACACGTTGAGCCATAGGCCAGTAGGTGAGGTGGCCGTAGTGTGGAAAGGGAAATGGAACGAGTTGGGGCACTAAGATATAGTGGCCCGATCATTTATGTTTGTTATGACAGTTACACCTAAGATTATTACAAAGGTGGTAAAGTCTCAGACAACGAATCCATTCTCCAAGGATCAGATAGTACAACTACTAGCACAAGGGGCCGAGTCTTACACAGTTGACTCAGATGGAGGGTTGCACTTCAATGGGAGAACGGTTGTTCTCGAGGGTGAGGGCTTGTGACATGAGGTGATGACAGAGTCGCACGTTTCACATGTTACGGTACCTGTGACACCCTGCCTAATTAAATACCGGGTGATCAGTCCTTTATTAAATTAAAATCAAGGTGACGGTTGGTTCATTCTTAGCATCACTGTCGTAAAAATAAATTTACCAATTTAACACCCTAAATAATTAAGCTAAGTGCCAAAACCATTTTAGACATTACTTTCCTAATTTTATTTATATAAACCAACATTTAAACTGGATATCATTCATAGATATAGAATCACACAACAACTATCCTGGAATATATAAATCCAAATAACCAAACATTCAATTAATTGAATCCAACATTTAATACTTAAATGAAAAACATTCTGACAATACTAATCCCAAAGTGCAAATAGTGGAAAAAAATGGATTACAATATCCAATAAAACAACTAAATAATGGAAAGGGCGACACATGCCCAACTACAATAATAGTGTTAGAAGAGGAATCAAGAAGTGAGGTCATATAAGCAAGAGGCCTGCAACTCCCACCTAAGCTGCAGCGCGTTCCTTCCAAAGGATCCTATGCAAGACGACCCTGTGGCTGGGCACCTGTAATATATACATATATATACAAGAGGGAAAAGAAAATGTAAATGGGTCAGATCCCGATTGTAAAAACGATTTAAAATTTGTTTAGCAAGTATTTAAAATGTTTACTGGACAATGCAACAACATATTAGTGCGACACTCCCTTGAGAAATTCTCACCTCTCTACTAATGTGCACACCTATCGCACTAATCTTCCCAACGGTTAAACTTGTCTTATCTTAGGTTACTCGTAAAATTTAAACTGGCAATTCAACTGTTTAAGAAGTAAATTTCATTTAATAACAAAGCTCTCAATTTAACGTTATTTTCTAAAAAAAAATTCCAATATCACATTATATTTTTCAAACAAATATTTGCAAATTGAAATCACTTATCATCTCTTACTTACTATAAACACAGGAGGTAGTTCTCAAGTTTCAAAATTTAAATATATATATTAAATACTCATATAATATATATATTCTAACAGCACCCCACATAAAAATTATGGTGGGGGCATACTTTGCTATCCAGACCCCGTATCACTCGTACTAAGGGAAATACAAGTTCGGAAGCACTCTCGAACTGTATTAACATAAACACAAACAACATGGAGGCGAAGCATAGAGTCTCGGTCTCTAAGAGGTCAGGACATGCCCCTACGTCTCTTAGGCCGTCTGACTATCGATCCGATTACCCTGTACCAAAGGATCTCTATCTTCTAGGGTACAAGTCAATATCCCCCATAAAGGTCCCATCGAGATAAGACTGTCCCAGCGCAGTAACCTCAGGGATAGCAAGTAGCGCGGGCATGGTTTTTACACATTTATAATATATGCACAATCACATAGTCATATATATACAACACTTATCCACATTTCTCAATTTGGTGTACCCACAACCTATAATTATAACTTCTTGTTCTGAAGGAATTTTACTCACTTATCCCGTATAGCGGACTCATATCGTTTATTACGGTTATCTCCCTCTCGTGATCTTTAAAGTAATCTCACCGTCCCAAATAATTAAATCGTCACACCTACACAACCCCAAATATTTTGTACTAATCTGAATTCCTCGAATACTGGTTTTCCTCACTCAAATTAACCGATTTCTAAAATAGGGGTAAAAATAGGAATTTCCCTAAAAAATGGAAATCTCGCTCGAACCAGAATGGTTCTCTCTTGAACGACTTCCACGTGTCGCTCGAACTAATTCGAGTGACTTGTCTATCTCGCTCGAACGACTTCGTGCGACATTGACATCTCGCTCGAACTACTTCGCGCGAACTGCACTTTTTCGTCTTCAACCTTTGGCAGATTCGTTTTTCACCATTTTAAGCCTAAAAACCTCTATAGTTTAATCCCAAACGTCTCCTCTTCAATCCCAATCAATAATATAATGATTATATAACATTAATAACTTCCTAGAATCATTAATTCATCAAAAATCATTTAGATTACATGAAATTCCCAAATTAATTCGTAAGAACTCTAATTCCCAAATTTTCAATTGAAGAACCTAATCAACATCAATTCGTTCATCCATATTAATTCCAAATTTGGTAATACGACCTATACATATGATCAAGGTTTGAGCTACACAGATTCTCCTTACAACACATGCGATTTCTTCTTCCAAAACATATAATTTTTCAATCAAAATACGAAATTTTTATTCCTAGACTAACTTGAGAGGAACATTAACTAGAATTTAGCAAGATAAATACTTGCCTGTAGATTTCAGGGTTCTGATTTGTGGACAAATTTGGTGTGGTTGCATTCCCCATCGCGCGATCTACACGTTGGTGGTGGTGGCGGTGCAACCGGATGAATTTTTGGCCTTGGATTGCTTGGAAAGCTTTCTAAGGTTGTGAGTCTACTAACTTTAAAAGACCATTCCAAATGGCTGATATAACCTAATAAATTTCGTGGGTTTAATTATCCAAAAATGCAAAATGTCCAAAATGCCCTCATGGGGTGCTAAATAGGCCTAAAAATTCCCCGAGACCCAAACTAAACCCCCGAGTACACTTTTCTGACTATCTCGACCCTTCCGAATACTTTGGCCCACTCAAAATGACCATACGAGCGACTGATAATTTTTTCACTTTTATTAATCAATATTTAATCCCGACGCGACACGGACGCGTCCCGACTTAAATTTCCAAAATTGTCATTTTATTCACTTGTGGCATTTAATAGTACCAATATTATATTACTTTACTCATTAGTAATATTCAACAAGTTTCCAATGATTACTAACTCTCGTCACGTTAGTAATTAAAAATATTTAATTTTCGAATTTATATTAAATTAATAACTCACATTAAATTTAATAAATCCCCAAATTTAGAAAGCATAAAAATATGGGGTATTTCATACTTCCTCCCTAATAACGGAATTTCATCCTGAAATTCGAAAAATAAGGCATACCTGGTAAGAATATATCTGGTTATTTCTCGCGCATATCTGCCTCTCGCTCCCAGGTGGATTCCTCCAGATTATGATGCTCCCACTGGACCCGTACAAGTGGAAATACCTTCGACCTCAATATCCTCTCTCTATGGTCTAGGATAGCCACTAGTCTCTCCTCGTCAGAGCTGTCAGGCTATAAGTCTATCTCATCTATCGCGATGTGGGTGTGAGCCATGTCATCCCGAAGCTATCGTCTTAACGACGATATGGGGAATACATCGTGAATGCGATGTAAATGCTCTGGCAGTCCCAATCTGTATGCCACCGTACCAATCCTCTCGATAATGGGAAATGGTCCCATGTACCTCGAAGCCAATTTCCCTTTCTTCTCGAACCTCATCACTCCCTTCATAGGACATACACGTAGTAACACTTGGTACCCCACATTAAACTCTCGGAAGAATCGTTTCGCATCGGCGTAGCTTTTCTGCCTGTCCTGTGCTACTCGAATGCGACTCCTGATAATCTCAATCCTCGTAGAGGTTTCCTGAATCACCTCTGGTCCTAGCAACTTGTTATCCCCCACCTCTAGCCATCAAGTTGGAGAACAACAAGGCCTTCCATACAAAGCCTCGAATGGAGCCATGCCAATCGTAAACTGATAAGAGTTATTATAAGAGAACTCTACCAGTGGAAGATGTGGCTCCCAACCTCCTCCAAATTCAATAACACGCATGCGTAGCATATCCTCCAACATCTGATTAGTACGCTCTGTATGTCCATCTGTCTGTGGGTGATAAGCTGAACTCAACCTCAACTCTGTACCCATAGCCTCCTGAAAACTCTCCCAGACACGCGACACGAAAATCTTATCTTTATCTGACACAATATTCAAGTGAACCCCATGCAATCTGATAATCTCAGCAATGAACAACTGAGCATACTGACCCGTGGTATAATCTGTTTGCACTGGAAGAAAGTGAGCCACCTTGGTCAAACTACCCACAATCACCCAGATGGAGTCCTGGACCCACTGTGATGTTGGCAACCCTGTAATAAAATCCATGGAAATACTCTCCCACTTCCATGCGGGTATTTCCAATGGCTGAAGCAACCCTGATGGTTTCTGATGGTCCACCTTTACTAGCTGGTAGGTAAAAGACTTGGATACAAACTCAACAATATCCTTTTTCATCCCACTCCACTAGTATTACTGCCTCATATCCTGGTACATCTTATCTCCCCCAGGATGTACTGCGAATCGGGACCCGTGGGATTGGGTCATCACTGCATGACGTAAGTATACTCCTTACAAAACCACTAATCTCCTATTAAAACTCAAACCCCCATCAGAACTAACATAATAGGACTCAGCACCCTCGGCTAAAAGTCATATAATCTGCTCCTAGCAAAATGGGTCTGCGGTCTGTGCCTGTATCACCCTCGTAACAATCTCGGGTGTCACTATCATGACAGATATGAAGGAACGGGCTATTGCGTCCTGGTGACCCAACTCTTTCCACTTTGCTTTCCAGACGTCAACTACATCGTCTACCAGTCTATGGCTCAATGTATCAACAACTGTGTTGGCCTTCCCCGAGTGGTACTGTATGTCTAACTGATAGTCCTTCACAAACTCTAACCACCTATGCTGATGCATATTCAGTTCTCGCTCCTGCAGTGATTTGTGGTCTGTGAACAAGCAGAATTTCTCTCTTAATAAATAGTGCCTCCAAATCCTCAATGCAAAAACGACCGCTGCAAACTCTAGGTCATAAGTGGGGTAGTTCTTCTCGTGCGGCTTAAGCTTGCTGGAGGCAAAAGCTATAGCCTTCTCTTCTTGTTGAAGTACTCCCCCAAGTCCTCGTAAGGAAGCATCGGTGTAAACCAGGTACTCCATGCCTGTCTTAGGTAAAGCAAGGACTGGTGCTGAAGTAAGCTTGTCTTTCAGCTCGTCGAAAGCCAATTGGCAAGCATCATCCCAAACATATGGAACCCCTTTGCGAGTCAGGTTCGTCAATGGCCCCGCTATTTTGGAGAACCCCCGAATAAATCTCATGTAGTATCCCGCTACGCCCAAGAAACTACGCACTTCCGTCGGTGTCGTGGGATGTCCCCACTCCCTCATCGCTGACACTTTACTCGGTTCAACTGCTATCCCTTGTTGAGAAACAACATGCCCCAAGAATTGTACTTCCCACAACCAAAACCCTCATTTCTCATACTTAGCATACAGTTGATGCTCTCGAATAGTCTGAAGAACCTGCCTCAAGTGCTCGGTATGCTCCTCCTCGGAGTGTGAATATATTAAAATGTCATCTATAAAGATAATAACAAACTGATCCAAGAACTCTCTGAACACTCGGTTCATTAAGTCCATGAATACGGTTGGAGCATTTGTGAGTCCAAATGGCATCACTCTGAACTCATAGGACCCATACCTCGTTAAGAAAGCAGTCTTTAAAACATCTTGCTCCCTAATACGTAGCTGATGGTACCCTGACCTCAGATCTATCTTCGAAAAGAAAGTTACTCCCCTCAGCTGGTCGAACAGATCATCAATTCGAGGAAACGGATACTTGTTTCGTATCATGACCTTGTTCAGCTCCCGGTAGTCCACACATAGCCTCAGTGAACCATCTCTCTTTTTCACAAACAAAACTGGAGCGCCCCAAAGTGAGGTACTCCTGCGAATGAAGCCCTGACCTAATAGATGCTCTATCTGATCTCGTAACTCTCGCATCTCCGCCGGAGCCATACGGTATGGAGCACGCGCTATAGGTCGAGTATCCAATAATAAATCTATGACAAAGTATATCTCACGACTAGGGGGTAGGCCCGGTATCTCCCGAAATACATCGGAATACTCACTAACAACTGGGATCGAGTCTAAGGGAATCACAACCTCCTTAGAGGTATCCTCCTCTATGTAATAAAAATGAGTGGTCGAGCCTCCCTCTGGGCGAGGCATCGCCACTACAAACGTCTCTTGCCCCAGGATGGCAAAGACAATATGTGACACCCCGCCTAATAAAATACCGGGTGATCAGTCCTATATAAAATTAAAACAGGAATCCCAGTTGGATCATCCTTAGCATCACTGTCGAAAACTTTTTTAAAACTTACTAACCACCTAGTATTCCAAAAACTGGTGCCAATTTTAACTTTTTGATTTAACAAAACAGTACATGCGGAATTAAAGTATAAACCATTCACACAATTGAATGAAAATAAACTGAATCGTAATTACACAACTTGCCGAATAAATCACCGGCCACCAAATAAATAATCAAATACAATTAATCAACACCTGAAACTGTACCGAGAAGTCTGGGCGATAAACCCTAAATATAACTGAAACTGATACAAGATTCCTACTCTAGGAATGAATGAATGATGCGTCTAATCCAAACTCCTGCTAGCATCCACATATGCCGTAGCTCCGTGTCCCTGGAATAGAATATCAATCCTGGCGTCCCTGTGGCTGGACACCTAAAAGGTTTTGAAAAATATTTTTATAGCAAGGGTAAGAACCCAAAACATTTTGAAAATATTTAGCAAGTGAATTAACTGCAGTAATTTAAAATGCATGAATGCGCTTCATATTAAAGTTAGTGTCGCACTCTCATGTGGACATTCTCACCCCTCCACTAATGTTCACACCTAACGGTTACCTTAACCCCACCTAGTTGTACTACCCCGTCCAACTAGTCCTGGTGTAACCTCCCCTTGCCATACTACTCTAACCCGAGTATTAACTGTTCATGAATTATAAGTCATCTCACTAATTAACTTATTAAATTCCTTCTTACTTAAAAGCATATAACCGTAACATAAGTTATATAAATTAAATACATCACGCACTGTATTACCCATATATGATTAACTTAATTAATTTCTCATTAATTAACAGCATATAACTGTAACCCAAGTTATATAAAGTAAATACATCACACACTGTATTATCATCTACGTATAATATTCACTACTACATTATACGTACCTTTACCAATAACCACACATATCACACGTGTACTCATCCTTCCGAGTATGTCCTCACCGGATGATTTTCTCTAAAGTGCCATCTCACTAGGTGTGCTCACATAACCTAGTTACCCAAGTTGGATTCGCTCACCAACCAGGTTCAAAACCAAACGAAGTGGAGGCGGTCATATTCCTTCCCTGGAAGTGAGATGCCCCTCATTCCATAAAACGGACGCTATGACCTGGGGATATACTCGCCCTACTCCTCGAGCTAGGGGATTCACCCACATCGCGCAACCTCCCATGATAGCACTAGAGTATAACTAAAATAAATATCTAATCATTGATACTTAATAGCACAGACAATATATACACACATATATATATACTATCACTACACCGTATATATATATATATATATATATATATATATATATATATATAACATAAACTCCGGCTCCTCCGTGCACTCATAACCTGTAACACTAGCCTATAATGTCCTGAGTCTCTCGCCCGACTCAACTAAATAAGTTTTCTCCCTTATTAGATTATCATTATCCCAAGCCTATGGTCCGACTCTAATTTAATTAATCTCATGTTAATTATTTTAACACTTATCCGAGTCTACAATTCAACTCCCATTTAAATTAATTAACCCACCTATTAATTTAAATACCTTCCCGAGTCTACAACCTGACTCTAGCTAATTAATTATACACTAATTAATTTAACCCTTGGTATCGCCCAACCATTACCCGGACTCACTCACTTGACCCATAACTTGACCCTTCCCGAGTTTAAATTCCAACTCCAAATTTACTTATTTCCTCAATAATTAATTATATACCTTGGTGTCACTTAACCAACATGCCCGGACTCGCTCACGTGGCCCGAAATTAAATATCACCCGAGTCTAGTCCCCGACTCCAAATTAATTAATTTAAATGAGTAGCGTTACCCTACTACTATTCCCGAACTTATTCACCGATTTCGTTATCTTATATTCTCAGAATTTATTCGCCAAAATTCATTCGCAAAGTGTCGCATATAATTCCCCCACTACCCTCAATTACACTCCCTTATAATTGTTAAGAATTAACTCCCATAATAAATTTCTCTCTTAATTATGCTAGGGGAAATTTACAACTAAAATCTTAACCCATAAAAATCCATAAGGCAAACTGCCGAAATAACTGAAGGGTCGATCGATCGACCCCCAACCGTCGATCGATCGATCGAACAGGTGGTCGCCTTTTTCCACCTTGCTGTTTCCTCCATTAACGAAACTTAAGGTTTCTTTCCTCAAAATTTAACCTCAAATCAGCCTGTTAATCATCTCATTACATTTCTCAAGAATTATAAACATCATCCAAACCCTTTTTAACATCATTAACACTATGAATCTTGACCCACTCAAGAACACAAATCCCTAGGGTAAAATCCCAATTTCAGATTCAAATTTCACTCTTTTATATTCCGATTTTTCTCATTTAAACGAGATAATCATACTCAAAATTATATATAACACAACTAATTCTGACCTTGAATTTCGTTCCATGCTTCCATTAACAAAACCCCATTTTTGTACCCATTTACACCCAAAAACGAATTTTAGTATACACATCACTAAAATATGAATTGGATATCACAATTTAGAAGTAAAAACAGTTAACCACTTGCCTGAAATCATTTGTAGGGTCTGATCCGTTGTAGTAGCTCCTTGATTTTGCTCCGAAATCCCCAATTTGCTCTTGATTTGTTTTCCCCCCCAAATCCCCTCTCAAACCCTAGGTTCTTAAGTTGTGTTGGCTGCCATCCCTGATCCCTCACTTAGGTTAAAACTCTAAATCCCGTTTTTCACCTAATGGGCTTAATTAAAGTGGCCCAACTCACCCCGTGTGGGTCCGGCTATGCCCAAAAATACCCCGAGACCCAATTGCTACCCCCGGGTACTCTTTTCTGACTATCTTGACCCATCCGGACTCAACCGCGCACTCAGAACTGGCATCCGAATTAATTTATAAAAATCCTAACCTCACCCCCAATTTAGTCTATACCGACTCCCGGCTATGATAATTGCATATCCCGTCATTACTACCCGAAATGACTTAATTAATTTATTACCATTCACTTAGTAAATAAATTTACCTAAATATTGACCATTCACTCCCCGATTAATATTTAAACATATATTGCCATAATTAATTCAATTAAAATTACAACCCATAAGTAATTTAAAATTCTCGAATTAATTAAATATTTAATTGCACAAAATACGGGGTGTTACACAATACTCCCACTGAAACAATCTATCATGGCTCTATAAGTTGCGAGCCAATCCATACCGATAATAACGTCATGCTCATGCATATCTAAGACTAACATGTCTGCTGGTAATACTAAACTACCAATCTCTACCCCCATACCCCGGCATATAAAGAAAATAAGAGAACCATTTCCTAGTGGTGAGTCTACACACGTCACAGTGCTCTCTGCTGTGGTTAATAACCCTAAGGCCTTTGCAAAATGGGTAGCTATAAAATAGTGTGTCACCCTAGTATCAAATGAAACCCAACCCATAGTACCATGGATAGGAAACATACCCGCAATCGCGGGTGGTGCCTGCGGAGCTGCTGCCTGGTGGACGTTATAGACACATCCGTACTATAACTGTCGCTGCTGCACTGGAGCGGCTGGAATGGCCTGTAGGGCTGGTACCTAAGCTGGTACTAGGAGGGCAGCTGGAAAAAGTGGCCTCTGTGGCTCATTATGGGCACCCTGCTACTGTGGGGCCCTATCACCCTCTGGACAATCCTGGCGCTTATGGCCATTCTTGTCGCACACAAAACATCAACCTCTGAAATTTCCTCCCCTCTGACCCTGCTGACCACGGCCCTGTTGGCCGCTACCGCCCCGCCACTGGCCCTGTTGGCCCTGCTGCTGACCCTGCTGCTGGCGGTGTTAGCCTTGCTGGCCCTGCTGACCCTGCCTATATCCCCCAAATCCCTGCCAGGAATCACCTGATCGGAACCGCTTGGCAGGTTCCCCCTTGATGGGAACTCTGCTCGTGCTGACGAGTCTGTCCCTGAGATGTCGGTGTTCCACTAGCGCCACTACCCCCTGTCCTGCCCTGCTGGCTGGACTCTCCTGCCCATTTTTTTCCCTACAGATGGAAGCGGTGATCCTGGCAGTGTAGCAAAGCAGTATTAAGTACATCAGTGAAAGTACTCAGAGATAGATTCCCTATAAGGTGCTGACGGATCCTCCAAGCTAACCCGTCCACAAACAACAATATCTTCTTACCCTCAGTGGGTGCCTCATCTGTCACTATAGTGAGAAGTCTCGTGAACTCCTCCTCATACTCAACAACAGTAGAATTTTCCTTCTTTAAGTTTAGTAACTTCCGCCTCATCTCAGTTTTCATGGCGGGTGGAAAATACTTGCGGTCAAACCGCTCCCAGAATGACTGAATCGGAATAGTATCCCTCTCCTCCAAGGTGGTGGTGGACTCCCACCACTGCAAAGCGGCCCCCACTAGCTTAAAGGAAGCTAACAACTATTTCTTCATGTCCGTGCACTCATACATATGTAGATTCCTCTGGATATCTTTCTTCCATTGGCTAATGATAGTGATATCTAAACTACTCGAGAACTCAGGGGAATGCGCCTTCTGAAAGGCATCCCTAACCCACTCCCATGTTGATGGAAGTTGTGCAGGTACTGGCGCCACTGCCTGAATCTAGGGTGGAGCCTGCTGTACTACCGCTAACGCGGCATTCACCGCCTGAGCAACAATAACGGCTACCTCATTTGCATTTATCGTTCCCTGAGCCGGAGCTGCTGGCTGCTCGGCTTGGGCACGCCTATCCTTTGGTGCACGTCTCGGAGACATCTAAAATGAGAAGAAATTTATTAGTCTACAGCTATTATCAAATCTTAAATAGCTGAAGACGTAATCATAAAAGCAAGAATACAAAAAATCCTAAAATAGGGCTCTATAACAAAAAAGCTAAGCAGAAAGCGAAATAAGCCATACAGATCCTAAAGACACCAGAACCTGATGCTCTGATACCACTTGTGACACCCCGCCTAATTAAATACTGGGTGATCAGTCCTTTATTAAATTAAAATCAAGGTGGCGGTTGGTTCATTCTTAGCATCACTGTCGTAAAAATAACTTTACCAATTTAACACCCTAAATAATTAAGCTAAGTGCCAAAACAATTTTAGACATTACTTTCCAAATTTTATTTATATAAACCAACATTTAAACGGGACATCATTCATAGATAAAGAATCACACAATAACTATCCTGGAATATATAAATCCAAATAAGCAAACATTCAATTAATTGAATCCAACATTTAATACTTAAATGAAAAACATCCTAACAATACTAATCCCAAAGTGCAAATACTAGAAATAAATGGATTACAATATCCAATAAAACAACTAAATAATGGAAAGGGCGACACATGCCCAACTAAAATAATAGTGCTAGAAGAGGAATTAAGAAGTGAGGTCGTCTAAGCAAGAGGTCTGAAACTCCCACCTAAGCTGCAGCGCGTTCCTTCCAAAGGATCCTATGCAAGACGACCCTGTGGCTGGGCACCTGTAATATATACATATATATACAAGAGGGAAAAGAAAATGTAAATGGGTCAGATCCCGATTGTAAAAACAATTTAAAATTTGTTTAGCAAGTATTTAAAATGTTTACTGGACAATGCAACAACATATTAGTGCGACACTCCCTTGAGAAATTCTCACCTCTCTACTAATGTGCACACCTATCGCACTAACCTTCCCAACGGTTAAACTTGTCTTATCTTAGGTTACTCGTAAAATTTAAACTGGCAATTCAACTGTTTAAGAAGTAAATTTCATTTAATAACAAAGCTCTCAATTTAACGTTATTTTCTAAAAAAAATTCCAATATCACATTATATTTTTCAAACAAATATTTCCAAATTGAAATCACTTATCATCTCTTACTTACTATAAACACAGGAGGTAGTTCTCAAGTTTCAAAATTTAAATATATATATTAAATACTCATATAATATATATATTCTAACAGCACCCCATATAAAAATTATGGTGGGGGCATACTTTGCTATCCAGACCCCGTATCACTCGTACTAAGGGAAATACAAGTTCGGAAGCACTCTCGAACTGTATTAACATAAACACAAACAACATGGAGGCGAAGCATAGAGTCTCGGTCTCTAAGAGGTCAGGACATGCCCCTACGTCTCTTAGGCCGTCTGACTATCGATCCGATTACCCTGTACCAAAGGATCTATATCTTCTAGGGTACAAGTCAATATCCCCCATAAAGGTCCCATTGAGATAAGACTGTCCCAGCGCAGTAACCTCAGGGATAGCAAGTAGAGCGGGCATGGTTTTTACACATTTATAATATATGCACAATCACATAGTCATATATATACAACACTTATCCACATTTCTCAATTTGGTGTACCCACAACCTATAATTATAACTTCTTGTTCTGAAGGAATTTTACTCCCTTATCCCGTATAGCGGACTCATATCGTTTATTACGGTTATCTCCCTCTCGTGATCTTTAAAGTAATCTCACCGTCCCAAATAATTAAATCGTCACACCTACACAACCCCAAATATTTTGTACTAATCTGAATTCCTCGAATACTGGTTTTCCTCACTCAAATTAACCGATTTCTAAAATAGGGGTAAAAATAGGAATTTCCCTAAAAAATGGAAATCTCGCTCGAACCAGAATGGTTCTAGCTCGAACGACTTCCACGTGTCGCTCGAACTACTTCAAGCGACTTGTCCATCTCGCTCGAACGACTTCAAGCGACAATGTAATCTCACTCAAACTACTTCGCGCGACATCGCGCGAACTGCACTGTTTCGTCTTCAGCCTTTGGCAGATTCGTTTTTCACCATTTTTATGCCTAAAAACCTCTATAGTTTAATCCCAAACGTCTCCTCTTCAATCCCAATTAATAATATCATGATTATATAACATTAATAACTTCCTACAATCATTAATTCATCAAAAATCATTTAGATTACATGAAATCCCCAAATTAATTCGTAAGAACCCTAATTCCCAAAATTTCAATTAAATAACCTAATCAACATCAATTCGTTCATCCATATTAATTCCAAATTTCGTAATACGACCTATACATATGATCAAGGTTCAAGCTACACAGATTCTCCTTACAACACATGCGATTTCTTCTTCGAAAACATATAATTTTTCAATCAAAATAAGAAATTTTTATTCCTAGACTAACATGAGAGGAACAGTAACTAGAATTCATCAAGATAAATACTTGCCTGTAGATTTTAGGGTTCTGATTTGTGGACGAATTTGGTGTGGTTGCGTTCCCCGTCGCGCGATCTACACACTGGTACTGGTGGCGGTGCAACCGGATGAATTTTTGGCCTTGGAAAGCTTTCTACCTTCCTCTCTAATGGTCGTTCTAAGGTTGTGAGTCTGCTAACCCTAAAAGACCATTCCAAATGGCTGATATAACCTAATAAATTTCGTGGGTTTAATTACCCAAAAATGCAAAATGTCCAAAATGCCCTCACGGGGTGCTAAATAGGCCTAAAAATGCCCCGAGACCCAAACTAAACCCCCGGATACACTTTTCTGACTATCTCGACCCTTACGGATACTTTGGTGCACTCAAAACGACCATACGAGCAACTTATAATTTTTTCACTTTTATTAATCAATATTTAATCCCGACGCGACACGGGCGCATCCCGACTTAAATTTCCAAAATTGTCATTTTATTCACTTGTGACATTTAATAGTAGCAATATTATATTACTTTACTCATTAGTAATATTCAACAAGTTTCCAATGATTACTAACTCTCGTCACGGTAGTAATTAAAAATATTTAATTTCCGAATTTATATTAAATTAATAACTCACATTAAATTTAATAAATCCCCAAATTTAGAAAGCATGAAAATACGGGGTATTACACATACCGGTGGGGATAAGATGTACCAGGATATGAGGCAACAATACTAGTGGAGTGGAATGAATAAAGATATTGCCAAGTTTGTTTCGAAGTGCGCCACTTGTCAGCTGGTAAAAGTGGACGACTAGAGACTACTAGGCTTCTAACAGCCGTTATAGATCCTTATGTGGAAGTGGGAGAGCATTTTCATGGATTTCATCACAGGGTTGCCTTTATATGAACGAGGTCACGATTCGATATGGTTTATTGTGGATCTTTTAACCAAGGTATCTCTTTTTTACGAGTTTGGACCGATTATACTAATGCTCATATCTTCATTGCAGAGATAGCGAGACTTCATGGGGTGCCTCTTGATATTGTGTCCGATCGGGACAAGATTTTTGTGTCCAAATTTTCGGAGTGCTTCTAGGAGGCCATGGGTACGGAGTTACGATTGAGTTCGGCCTATCACTCGTAGACTGATAGGAAGGCAGAGATGACGAATCAGATGTTAGCAGATATGTTGCGGATGTGTATCCTAGGTTTTGGCGGGGGATGGTAATAGTATCTTCCACTAGTGGAGTTTGCCTATAATAACTCTTACCACTTTACAATTGGCATGGATCTACGGTAGACCTCGTCATTCTCTAGCATGTTGGATAGAGATGGGGGACAACAAGCTACTTGTGCCGGAGGTGATATAGGATACTTCAGCCAGGATAAAGATGATTCAGAGCGGTATTTAAATTGCTCACATTACACCAAAATGGTAAAATTGGCACCCTTAAAGTGGCTAGCCTTGTCACAGTCATTGATCATGACAAAAACACACACATTTTTTTGTCACAGTCATTCACTGTGATAACTGTACTTGTCACAAACTTGTCACGATTAATGATCGTTACATGTCCGTGACAATTCTGACAGTAAAAAAACCCTCCCTTTTCTTTCAAATAACTTTTAACACTTGTAATTTTAAAAGTTATTTGAATCCATTATTCAAATTAGAAGTGTTAAAATTTATTTGAATCCATTATCTCATGATGTATTGATTAAGTTCCCACATATTTTTATTTGAATCCATTATCTCATAATGTATTAATTAAGTTCCCACATCTTTAAGTCATTTAAATATCTTAACCATTCTCATCTACTAAGCAACAGTGAATAATCACAAGTATATATTTATATGATACTCAGTACATATATACATATATGGCACCCCCCAGGCTAAGCTGCGGTGCACACATACTCTACTATCGAATCTCGATACATTACGTACATAAGGATCACGAGTTCTGTATCACTCAGGAATCGTATTAATACAAATCACACATATTGGAGGCGAACATAGTTCACATTCCCATGGGTCACGCACATACTTACGCTCCCATGGTCAGCTGACTTATCAACTCACAAATAAATCTTCGCAGTCCTATGCTATTGAGGTACCGAATCTAAATCCCCCCGAAGGCACACAAAATAAGATTGTTCTCTTCCTACAACCTCCCGTGATAGAAAGTATGGTAGGTATGTCATACACGTAATAATCCATATACTAGGTAATCACACAACCTAAGTAATCATTATTTCAATATAGGTATACTCCTATCCTATATTATAAGTCTCATATATAGTATAGTTTCATCCCGATTATTTTACGTAATATGTTTAGCGTGACAAATCTCGTCATATAAATCCGAGTACTTAAACCTATCCCAAAAGGTTACTAAGTCTCCCACTTGTCTCTAAGGTTATTTTAGTAATCTAAAGCCCCTCTACTACTGTTCCAAACCTTAAGCTATTATTTATCCGAATTAAGTTCAAGTTCCCGAAATTTCCAACCGTAACTCACTTGTAGGATACTTGTAAGTTTGTCATTTAATCTCAAACCAAATCAATATCTTTCGAACCTCAAATACACCCCTACTAACCTTCCCAATGTCTTAATTGGTTCAAATAGTCCACACAAAAAATTATTAAAATTTAAACCTTAAAAGGAAAATACAACACAAATTCAGGAGGAGTCGATCTATCGAAGAAAATTGTCGATCGATCGATTCAGTCTATCGATCGACATTCTTGAGTCGATCGATCGGTCCTCCATCATATATGGCCTATGGTTTCTGCATATTTTAGCCTACATGTTTCATCAATTTTAACCCTCAAATCCTCTATTAAAATGTCCCAAACTCCCAAATATTTATGACAAACGTTATACCATCATAAACACATATATTCTAACGTCTTAGAATCATCAAATCATTACGGGTTATCATTTTCTTGGATGAAATCATGTATAATTCATAAAAACCCCATTTCTTCTATTTTCTTTAAGAATCATCATATATCTCAACATGAATTCATAATTCTGTACACATGGATCATGATTTCATGTCTTCTATTTTTCCAGAAGTTAATCTACATGCAAAACCTACCGAGATTAAGATCTAAATCTCCAAATCCATTAATTTCATAATTTTTTCCAATTCTAAACTATCATAGATAATATATACACTGAATTATTGCAAGTGAAATCACTTTCCTGGAAATGGAAGTTTTGATCCTTTAGTGAAGGTGATGTGGTGGTGATGTTCTCTTTCCTGACACAAATCTGGCGGTGATGGTGGTGCAAGGTGGTTGTTTAGCCCTAGCAACCCTTGAAAACCCTTCCTTTCTCTCTACTTCTCTATCTCAAGTTTGTAGAAGCCCATAAACCTAATTACCCTAAGGGTTGGCTAATATAATACTCTTAATTTTAGTAGGTCACTGTGGGTACCTAGAATTAATACCGTGGGCCTAGACGAGTAGCCCAGTCCTGGCGGCCCAAAGTGTAGGCCCCCACCTCTTATTATGATTCAGTCTCTTCCCACGTTCCCCTGAAGGGAGGTTATAGGAAGGATGAAAAATGTGGGGGAACCCATCACCCCCACTCACCTAAATGTACATGTATATATTAAACCCTAGGTATGGGGCAAAAGGACAAGTGGTATTCTCTGTAACCACTCTCTGGAGTATATAGAAATAACATCGACTGCACCACCGTGGACGTAGGCACATCTTTGCTGAACCACGTACATCTTTTGTTGTGTGATTGTCATTTTTCATTCCTTGTTCTTCCTTGGTAATTTCCTCTCTTTTATTTATTTGTATAGAATAATAATTGTTACCACGGTCACTATTCACCAAATAGTAAAATGACTAAAATACCCTCCCGGGTAGCTGGTTTGGCCTAAAATTGCACTGAAACCCAAACTATACCCCCAGGTAGACATTTCTGATGATCTCAATACTCCAAAAAACATTGACGCCCTCAAAATGACCATAAGGATGACATAAAAATTAATTACATTATAATCCACTAAATTAGTCCCAACACGACTGACACGCGCATCTGAACTTAATTTCCAAAATTGTCATATTTTATACAAGTGACAATTTTAATAATTTCATAATCATATATTACTAACATAATTATCATAATGAAATACTAACTCTTAACTCTCTAGTATTTAAATCCAAATTAATTACCAATTAATTCACATTTTTAATTCAATTAATCCCATAATTAAAATCAGTAAAAATACGGGGTATTACACTGTGTCCATTTTTGTCTACTTGCATCTCATACATATGAATTGGTTGTGTTTATATCTTTGCATTAAATGCTAAGATCATTAGCATTGGCTTCGTCATCACCTTTTCCCAAGTGTAGCCTCAAGATGATTTCTGAGACATTGGGTTACGCAATCATCATTTTTCCACCATTTCAAATGGTCACATGGTTAGTGAACCGTCAAAAGCATTTTTTAAAAGGATATTTTATAAAACAAAAAAAACTATAGGATCTCTTCTATTTTATTTCTTCGAAATCATCTAACTCTTTTACCGCAATTAAAGCTTTTGAGTTTTTTTAGAGAGAAATCGTTTTCTTCCTTATAAATACTTTATTTGTAAGAGAGTTCTTTGACGATTGTATTTTGTTTATATCTCTTTCCCAACAATTGATCACTTTTATTATTATAATATTCTCCGTTGAGTATTAATGAAGTCTTCAAGTTAGGTTGTCAAAAAATTTGGTAAGAGCTCAAGCGGGGCTCCGTCATCTGAGTTAGCATAGAAAGAAGTTTCATTTAATCGTTATTGTCATGCTCCATTATTTGGGGATAAATTCAAGTTTTGGGAAGAGGGTGGGTGTTTTTATTTAAATTTCCAAGGATTAAAATATTCTTTATTGATAATTGATCAACTTAAGAATCCTTCTGAGGGAGGTAATATCCCCCCATATGGTATTTGGAGACTTTGATTAGACAAGGAGACTTCCTTTATTCCAACATTTATTTCGAGGCTCGAGGTGGTTCGCCTGAGGTTTTTATAGTTCGAACACCCATATTTATAAGAAATACTTTAAAACTCCTCGCCAAGTTGGCCTTTCTAATGCTGCATATTGGTTTGGGGATATTACTCTATCAAAAAATAACACTGAGCTCCATATGTTAATTTCTAGGTAGAATTATTTTTCCCATACTTTTGTGGTATCTTGGGGTGAGTTGATGGACACATTGGAAGATATGTGTGAACTTAAGAGAATAGTTCCCTGTAGTCTTCTTCCTTACAATAATGAATCATTAGATAATGAGGAAGTTACAACTCAAACGAAGCTTGACATAATTTGTTCTGAGTGCATCGATGATTCTTAATTCAAACCAAACAACAGAAGGAAAAGGGTATAACACCTGATGTACCATTTGGTATTGGAAATGACCAGCCTTTAGAGATAGTTGATTATCTTTTATGCTTTCTTTATCGATTCTTTTTACCTGTCAAACCCAATAATCAACCACGTAGAGACTTGATAATTTTCTCAATTAGGTTGGCTCGTGGATTCAACATTCCTTAGGCTACTATAATATTGGTAGATATTATGTCTCAAATTTCGGTAATATAGTCCTTATGATGTGGTTCCTCCATAGTAAGTTACCCAATCTTGCTCCAGTTGAGATTCGAATTAGCAAGTTTCCAGTCAAGTGCCCGAGATTGTTTCATTAGAACTACAAACAAAGTAACTAAGCATGATCTTCTCCATTTGATTAATGGCCATAATAATCTTGTTGATAGAATTTATTCCGATAAAACTCATGCCAAAACGTGTCTATTCGTCAAATATTAATCTTAGAGGGTTCGTTTGACAACTCTGAAGCATATGTGATTGAATATCCTTAATTGGTTATTGTACGTCTGCTTACACCTAGCTTTCTTCCTTTATTCACTGAGTAGGAGTAAGATAGTGAAGCTTCCAACTCTCATTGTTATTCTAGAAAATTTAGTTTTGACAAAGGTATCACTACAACAAAATGCCATTTTAGTAACAAACCAATTTGTTTTTATTAGTAACTTTAATTTATTGTTACTAATTTCTTACAGTAAATTTCCATTACCAATTTAATATAATCATTACTTATTTTAGTATACAAATTAAATTTATGAGAAAATATAGGATTTTTTTAATACATCCATATAAGATAAGCGCACAAATTTTTTCCCTCCAAACAAAAGTTCCCCATACTCCCAAGCAATCTAACTTTACATCCTCGTAATCGACTCACACTTGAGATCAATTGTTCTTCTCCAATTTTGTCTCACAACCATACTTACACTCGATAAGGTTCTCTATTTGTGTATGTGTGTTTTATGAGATTGTTATTGTGATTTGAAATTCACTTATTTTGATTTTTCTTGTTTATTTCATATTAATGTTCCACTTTGATTTTTCAATTCCTAGCCATGTTCTGTTCTCATCTATCAATTATAGACAGATCTTTGAGCTTGATCGTATCAATATGTCTTTATTATATCATAATATGTATAAATATTAATATGTATTTGTTTAACTATGTATTTTGTGATTGAGGGCTTCAGAAATAAATTAAAAAAAAAACACCTAAACACAAAATATATCTATTAAAATCCTATAATGGGAGAAACGTCCTTATGTAGAAAGGCAAAGAAAAGGAAATTTGATTACGGAAAGAAACTTGAGGTTACAACAAAAAAAATGATAAATGACTCAAGAAGTCTTTTTATTGTTATTATGAAATTTAGCTACAATGATTTAGGAAAATGTGACCCAAAAATAAAAACTGTTGTAGAAGTTTTATCCCTCTTTTTTGTCCAGGGGTTTGCTTGATTGGTTTCTGAAACCTTCCAAATCTAGTTATGTTACATTATCTTTATGGGTATGTTGTATTTCATGAATTTTTATATATGTATGTATAATGTTTAAGTAAACTTCTATTTTTTCTTACTTTCTACAAACAAAACATATGACACATTCTTCAAAAGAGAAAACGATAAATGCCCAATTGTCGAAGGGAGGACTAATTGCTTGACACTTAAATAGAAATTTTCCATTTCATCCTGCTTTATCTAGTACAAAATATGTATATTCAGGAGTTTATATTTTTTTGGATGCAAATTTAGAATTCGAATGCAAGTAATTAGCTAAATTTTTTAATGAATACTTCCTTCATTCAAAATTAATAGTCCACTATTAGTTTTGGGGATGTTCTAAATTAAGGGTCCACTTTACCTTTTTGGACATAATTAATGAACCAAGTTCAATGATAGTGTAATAAAGTCAATCTTTGTTGTTGATTAAGTGTATCGGCATTATATATATAATAAAGGGATATACTCCATACAAAATTAATTCTTATATAATAGAACTGACCCCATCCACACCCCATTCTCATCCCCTTTTGATATCTTTATTCTCTAAATCTATTTTCTTACAGGGGGATGTTGTAGGGATTAAATTCTATCACATATAGTGTAACAACAATTGAAGAAAACCAAAATTTATCTCTGGATAGAATTTCATTTGGTAATATTCGTCTTCTCTCTATTGTCTTTGTTGCTTCACCTTTTATTGGCATTTTATTTTTTACTAATAAAATATTTTATGATTTGATACACGCAGATGCTATGTCAAATGACTCAGGTGCTTTTCAAGAAAACTATTTCGATCGTACTGGATGGGAACATATCATCTAATACACTTAAAAGTATGATAATACTCTGGACTCATCAAACATATAAAGGGAATAAATAAAGTTTCTTATTTTTAATGCTAAAAAATTTACTTATATGCAGGTTTAACAAAAGGTAGTTTGGGCTTGATAACTAATAATTTTATAAATCAGCACAAAATTAGTACAATCTATGTGTGCATAAATGGTCTAGTCCAAGCACTTCACCATCAGTGACTGAAATATTTTAGCATAGCATTATGAGGTAGACACCTAATTTTTGTTCTTTTTATTATCATAACTAACAATAGAAACATTATGTACAGTAGGAAAACAATCCCCATTATGTCCAAGCTAATAGTTATAATATCAAGCATAATAATAAACTAATATTTTATAATCAATCATCATAAACTTGTCATTAATAAGTTGACTGCTGAATATGGTTTGATTAATATTTTTTATGGGATAATCTTAATACTTTTACATTTAGGATCAAACGAGATACTAAATTATGTTAGTGGACTATATTCATATCAACATGAATCTCTTTTGTTGTATTATCTTTGTTTTAAATTTGTATATCTCACAACATTTCAGGGTTCTTTGTTTGTGGTGTATTGGATCTCATAGTGGCCCTTTTTTATTATACGTGCTCAAAATATCATAGCTAGTAGAGGCAGGAATCTATACACGAGAACAGTGTTTCCCCTTTACAGGCAACTATAATATGATCCAAGTTATTTTTGTTAGTTAGTATATACTTTATAGTGGTCTTGATCATTTCCATTATAGTTTAACTAAACTTGACAAAGATTTTTATACAATATGAAACCATTTGAAGTATTTTCATCTGAGTCATTGGACTAGGGTTTAGTTGTTTTGTGGGTTATTTTAGCTAATTAAACTTTTGTTAAAAGGTGTATCTCATGGTTTATATGATTAAAATGTAAGCACTATAACATTTCATCCCAGATTTTTAATATTTCAAAGTCATGGATTGAACACATTAAAAGTAGAGTTCTCTACTCACAATATCATTCACTTGTAAGACTCCTAAACAATCTCGAAGGGCATCCTTTTCCCATGTTACTCCATTCCTCTCTATTTCCTTCCATATAATCAGTGGACTATGTCAAATAATTGGGTTTATCAGGATGGGTTGGGTAATGTTGATGCATTTGGTATAACCCTATTCTATTTTCGCTTTTATATCCTTAGGAGCACAAATCATTATATTGGTATTTCATAGTAAATTGGGTATGCAGTTTATTGAGATTTATTATTCTACACATGCTTAGGTACGCTGCAAATATATACTTCTGGAGATGCTACCGAGTTAATTATATGTTCATATTTGGTTTCAAAGAATACTAAAATAGGCTATCGAGAGGTTCTTTTCCTTGGTTTTGTTTCTCTGTGCTAGCAGTAGCTAGCATTCTCGCATACCTTAACATGGATATGGACCTAAGAATAGGTGGCTTCAAAGCACCCACTGAACTTATCCCTTCGGGATTACTAGTGGTATGATAATTAAACTCAATACCCAAATGTTTTTTATATTTCTTATTACATATAATATCAAATAACACCACAAACTAAACACTTCGAAGTCTAAGTACCCCAATCAAAGCAATAATAACCGTAAATACACCACAACATTAGTCAGATATGTATACCTGGGACTAGGATATGTGTGGTACTGTAGAGCCTATGTGGGATTTTTAGAACATATCCTCTACACTCACCCATACATCTTTTACATTAGGCTAATATTTTTCTATTTTCTATAAGTTGTAGTTGTCATATTGCTATGAAAACTTAACATCACATATCGCTAAAGCCAATTTTTGTACTCACTTATGTGTTTCACTCTGCTTGTTATCCTCTCTACATGGTAAAATTGGTGGTAAACCTGAGTACAAAAAAAGTGAATTTTAAAATGAGATAGATCTTTATTTATGGTCGACTAAAAAATCGTAACGTACTTTTCTCATTTTATTTACTTTGCATAAAATCTCTCTCTCTCTCTCTCTCTCTCTATATATATATATATATATATATATATATATATATATATATATATATATATATATATATATATATATATAGAGAGAGAGAGAGAGAGAGAGAAACACACACACACCCCTTCATCCTAAATTAATAATCACCATTTGAAAACAAGACTTTTATTGATTTATTCCAGCAATTCCCATGATCAAGACTTGTTCGCTGTCATGGAATTCGGTCTGTAGATAATGTCCAAAAAAGGAAAATGATTATGGGATGAACCAAATAGAAAATTTGAACTATTAATTTTGTACGGAGGAAGTAAATATATTTTTGTGACAAGAATCATGAAGTGCTTACAAAACGACCAAGGTTTGGGGTGGCATTCAGGTGGTAAATGTGGGTTTACTATATTTGTTTTGAATATTCATTATGATTTTTTTGAAAATATATTGTATGTTGCTCAAAGTGAATAAACAACTTGAGTATGTTGCACCTTTTTTGTAACTATCTACCTTCATTTTAATAGATATTTGACTATATTTCTGTTCAACTGTCATTTTTCATTCTTTCTTGCCTGACCAACTAACAAGTGGGGTTAAATCTACTAGAAGCTTGGAGTTTTATATTTGTTACTATGGTTGGGGAGACTACAAAGTCAGAAGAGATAACTATAGAAAATATGAAGTTGTGAACACTTTATATTTCATTGTAACAACGATTCCTTATTACTTGCATCTTCTTCAGAGACATCCATTATTTCATCTTTATTATTTACATCACAGACTTTGGTCCCCTTGACAAAACAATCTTTGAGAAGTATTGGACCAAGAATACTTATTGTGTTCATCATAAGGTTAGGGTCGGGGGTTCTCCAAAGGTAGATCCCTCCTTCCTTGCCCTTTTTGGCATGCACGTAGGATTTCTCCCTTACTCGGGGCGCTTGGTTGTTGTTAATGGAGGTGATGTGTAGAGATAGAGTTGTCAACCTATTTTGCACAAAATATGCAAAAGATATGTTACCGCCTCGAAAGATTGGCATAAGGGACAATACTAATGATTGCGAAACCAAATAGTTTAAGGGTGTACGGGGACTAAGTTACGAAATGGGAAGGTGTTAGGCACCTATCTGTCCCTTTTGATCTCTCATAGGAATTTGTTAATCTTCCCCTGTTAAACTCCGTGATGTGTGTGCTTACATGCATAATATAAATGGATAATGGAATTGCTCGACTCGGGTTATGGATAAAGGCGGAGTGAGGTCATTATTAGGAGTAGTTCAAAAAGAGTAATTCAAAGTATAAAGTAAGTGTTCGTAGTCGTTATAGAAGAACGAGTGCGCATATCTGACAAGACACAAGAAAGAAAGCATAATATATATATATAAGAATAGGGTAACAAATGTGTATGGGAGGGCGTTTTAAGAGGAGAACAACTCTGAATTCCAGAGAATGTTCTCTGAATTACTGAGAGAGATGTTCAGGTGTGCTTTTCAAAGTGAGGTCATGGCCTCTATTTATAGGTCCAAGAGGGATGTCGATCGACATGGTCCTTGGTCTTCCTATTGGCATAGAACCCTAGACACACTGTCGATAAGTAGGGTCAGGGGGTGACATTCAATAGTCAGAAGCAAATTATTCAGAAAAATGCCTGTAAAATGTAAACCATAAGTCATAATAGTGCATGGGATGGACCATTAGAAGCGGTATTCATATATCTTCAAGAGTAAATTGAGTCACTCCTATGTTTAGGAGTTAGCCGAAGTCAAACGGGGCACGAAAGCGCTAATTAGTCACTAAATAGGAAATTCCCAGAGGAAAACGGATCGTTTGTCCGAATCGTAAGGCCGATTTGCACATGGGATGTACCTTTGGAAGGGGTATGGAACGACCTTCAATATTTCATTCATATTCATTCAGTTTGGAGAGTTAACATTGTCAAACGGGGCCTGGAAGCACCTAGTGACCTTTCGGAGGAAAATAGATTGTTTGTTCAGGCTGATTTGTGCATAGGGCAGACCATTGGAAAGGGAATTTAGAACCCTTCACATATTCATTTAGTTTCATTCAAGCTGAAGAGTTTACCTTTGTCAAATGGTCATGGAAGCGCTCGGTGGCTTCCAAATTAGTTTTTGATGTAAAATGGATAATTTATCCGTATTATAAGGCCAACTCGCATAGACGGCGAACCGTTGGAAAGGGAATTCAGAGCCCTTTGAAGATTCATTGATCTTTCACTCAAGTAAGAAATTTGGCCAGAATCAAATGGGGGTCCGGAATGGTCGGTGCCCTTATGATTAGTTTTTATAGTAAAATAGATCATTCATCTAAATCGTAAGGCTGATTGGTGCATGTGGAGCACCATTGGAAAGGGAATTTAGAACCCTTCAAAGTTTCATGATCTTTGGCTCAGCAAAGTTGATCAGAGTCAAACGAGTCCCGAGAGTGATCGATAGCCTTTAAATTGTTAGTTAGAGTAGGACCTAGGGTTTATGATGAATGAGTGAATGTTAGTGACTTAATAAGGTGCTTATGAGGTGCTCACACCGGGTGTATACTTGTATAATTTGACATAATTTTCATAAATTCAATAAATCATTCGTATAACCTAAAATCTCTCTCTCAGTGTTGTTTCTCTTGGCGCCTTCAGCTCTTTTACGAAGAGAAACATAGCACGCAGGCACTCAATGAGTTGAAATATTTCTCAATAGTTATAGTTATTCCAGTAAGGAAAACTTTCTCTCTCAATAGAGGGTATCATTGGAGGATAATAACATTGAGTATCTTATAAATTATAGTAGTCTTTGGAACATACTGGGACCTTGTTATCGATTGGTGGCTTCTGTTTATAAATTCTAAGACCATTTGTTTGAGATACAAGTTCTTTATCACATATAAGATTATATATTTTAAATCCATGGTGATTAACCAAATTATGTATTTACGTTTACTACTCGTTATTTTTTAAAGTCTATGAGTTAAAGAATTGTAAAAGAATTTTTAAAATAATTTTGTGCAATGTGTGGATCCTACGAATGCTGTAAAAACCAAATATCATATGAATGGTCAAATTCTTCTTGGTCGACTACTGAATATTTTCTTTATCGAGGAGAATATAAAGATGTCTTCAGAGATGAGGGTGATAGGTCACATTTTGTAATCATGTTATATATAGTACATATATTTAGCTTGTTATTTGGTTACTTTTTTTCTTTTTAATAGGTTTATTACTAAGATATTGCATAACTGTAATAAAATTTAAGACTCTCTCTCTCAGTTGACCTTTTTCTTATAAAGAATGCAATGCCAACAATATTATTATTATTGATCTTTTTTCAAATAGGAGATTATGTGTTATAATTAGTGTTTAAATTTTTTCACGTCTACATTACTTTTAAAGTGTTGAATTCGATAAATTATCTGACGCACATGATGTGGATATTCAGACCAAATTATTTTGGCATGGGCCTGCCCTAAAATCGGGACGGGAGGGAAAAAGGTCCCCCTCTATTCCCCTTACCATGCACATGTAGGTGAATTGGGGATATCGAAGTCCTATTTCTACATCTCGTGTCAGCATCTTTGCGGGTTGCCTCCGATATAAAATTGATCGTTGTTAAAAGAGTATAACACGAATGAATGGAGTCACCGACCAATTTTGCTCAAAGTAGGCAAACGAATTAGAAGTATGGAGAGACAGACATTAAGGTAATACCTATGCATACTAAACTAAGTGATTGGATGGTCTGGGAACTATGTTAAGGAATGGGAAGGTGTTAGGTACTCATTCCTCCCTTTTGGTCTCTCATAGACTATGTTGAACTTCTTCTCTTTTCAAAAGTGTGATGTATGTGTACATGCATGTAATATAAATATTAGGAGAAGGGAATTATCTGACTCACATCATGGAATGGAAAGAGTGGACACAACCGTAGGAGTGTACTGAAAAATAATCATAAACATATGATGTAAGTGTTCATCCAATCATGAATCGTTGTGGAAAAGCTAATGTGCATGTTCGATTAGTCAAAAATATATGGGAGTTCAAGACTCACAAAATAGATATAGTAGAATATAAAATACATAAAATGGAAAGAGAGAACTCGAATCCTGGGATTATCCCGAGATGCCTACATAGCCCAAGGGGTATCAAAGTCTATGTAGTTCGAAAATAGTGCAGGGGTGGGGTTTAACTCATAAACCAAAATTTAAGACTTTTCTTTAGGTGTTGCGAAAATGTGAGAAAATGAGTAAGTCTTACTCTTGGAATTCACAAGTAAACCCTCATTTTGTCTTTTTTAGGTTTTTATGAAAATAATTTATATGAGAGTAAAATTGGATATGACTTTATGTGTTATAATGAAACAAAACTAAAAGATATCACAAAATGAGAATAAAGTGAATATAGTAGGAAAGAGTTAGGAATGGACCTCTTAGAATAATTTTCTTACTGAATTTTGGAAGTATGTAGGCTAATTTTTTTAATGGTATAAGACTGATATTATAGGATGAGGTAGCTGACGAAATATGGTAGGAAAGTGACGTGGGGGAGTGATAGGATATAGTTTTTTTTAGATAATGAGAATGCTATGATTTCAAGGGAATGTTTGTTGATTGCTGAAAGGGATCTAGTTAGGAGCGAGGTTATGGGCTCTTTATATAGTTCACTTTTAGGGTTAGGGGGTGTCGATCGAAATGGACCCTAACTTGCCTATTGGCACTATTAGGTAGACCGAAATGGACTTTTTTGAAAAATGGGCATAAAATGTAAATTGTAAGTCTTAATTGCACACATATGGGATCATTAGAAAGGGAATTCAGAGAACTTTGAGAATCCATTGAGAAACTCTCCGGTTCGAGAGTTGACAAAAGTCAAATAGGGATCAGAAGGGCCAAAAGGTCTCTAGATAGGGGTTTTCATAGTAAAATAGGTCGGTCCTAAGAACCGTGATGACAATTCGCATATGATATGGACCATTAGAAAGGGGGTTCAGAGCCCTTCAAGGTTTCATTGAGCTTTGCTCAGATTGAAGATTTTATTAGAGTAAAAAGGGGATTGGGAGTGCCCGATGGCCTCTATGTTAGTACTCGGAGTATGACATAGGGTTTACGGTGAGTGGAGGCGTGTTCGGGACCGAAGGAGATGCTTAAGGGGGTACTTGAATGGGGTGTCTATTGGGATCCTCGATGGGAGTTCTTGGAACAATTTAAGGTCGTCGAATGATAGACTCCTCATCGATGTTGGAGAAGGGGATTGAGATCAATTATGCAGACCTAAGTTACGGAGGTGATCGATTTAGATGGTTGAGGTCAATTTTATAGACCTAAGAAGGGTTGAGGTCGATTATGAGGACCTAAATATTAACAAATTAATTATGTTGAGGTGATTATTAGGACCTAAAGACGAAGATGACTAATTCAGTGGATCAAAGTCAATTCTATGGACCTAAAGAGTGGAATGACTAATTCAGCACGTCGAGGTCGATTTTCTAAGCATGAAGAATGGGATGAGTAATTCAGCATGTTGAGGTCAATTTTGTGGACCTAAAGATATAGTGACCAATTTAGTGGGTCAAGGTTAATTCTGAGGACCAAAAGATGTAATGACCGATTTAGCGAGTCGAGGTTAATTCCGCGAACCTAAAGACGTAGTGATCGATTTAAAGGGTCGAGGTCAATTATGCAGACCTAAATATGTAATCATCGATTCATCAAGTCGAGGTTAATTCTATGGAACTTAGGATGTAGTGACTGATTTGATATGTCAAGGTCAATTTTATAGACCTGAAGATGAAATGACCAATTCAGCGGGTCAAGGTCAATTTTGTGTACCGAAGAGTAATGATCGATTCAGTGGGTTAAGGTCAATTTTGCAGACCTAAGGATTGAGATGACCAATTCAGCGGGTCTAGGATAATTCTTCCGACCTAAAGATATAGTGACCGATTCAGTGGGCCGATGTCAATTCTATGCACATAAAGATGTAATTACTGATTCACCGGTTTGAGGTTAATTTTGTGGATCTAAAGATGTTGTGATCGATTCAACGGGTCGAGGTCAATTATGCAGACCTAAAGATGTAGTTTTGGGGGGATATTTTGAATTATGCCTCCGTTGGGGAAGGCGTAGAGTATGTTGGTGCAGGTACGCCTCAGATTGATGGTTCTGTCGGGGGGGGGGGCGTATGTGAAGGAAGAGATTGGGTGCTAATGATCCTATTGGGTATTTATGAGAGTTTCTAACTATTTTGGTTTTTTACCATGTGTTCTTCATGGAGAAAGTAAATCCTTGATCTTGGGGGGATTTTTGTGTTTTTTTGGGCAATTTTTAAATTTTTCTATCATTTTTCGTGATGAAATTTTTAGGGGACTTCAAATAGGCAAGTCTGGGGAGGTGCCTACAAGCATAATTCTTGGGGAAGGGAAACGGTCACCACCGATTAGCAGGTTCAAAGTATTATTGACTGGCATACGCTTTAACCTTTTGTTAAAGGGGCGAACATCATAAGATTGTCGACTGGCATACCCTTCAACCTTCTGTAAAAGGGGTGAACCTCATAAATTTTTTCACACATTCAAGTGATTGAATCTCTTGATTTTTCTCTCTAAAAGTCATTTTCGTGTCCATTTCTTCATAAGATCTCAAATGGAGGGTATTTTTGGGGATAACAATAATGAATCTGTGTTTATTAATGATTGAACAGGTTTGGAAAGGCGCATTGCGGCGTCATTGTCTCTGGGCAACGAGAATGTGTATGATTCCTTTGAGTTGGTTACTGAGGAGAGTATTTTACTGTGGGAGACTACACACCATCATTTGGTGAGGGTGAATAACCCTAATGGCTATGTAAGGTCTTGTATTTTAGTTTTCCACATTTTCTTTTCCTTCTTATTTTTGGGATAATGAAGAGTTTTCTTGATTTCTCACAAATTGACATAACTTCTTCGAGCATTTGGTTCTCGGGTGGGGGACGGCTTGGATGAAAGATGTTTGGGGCCATCTACCCAAGGAAGTAAAGTGGATGGTGGCATCCACCGGGTATAGTATGCTGGCAAGTGCATTAAATGGGATGATGCCCTCTACAGTGGTGTTATGTTCGTTGGGCGAGACGTGGTGGGATATGACCCAAAAATTTCATCCATAGATTGGGGAGATTATAGTTATTCCCTTGGTTGTCCAACAGTTGATATGGATGGATGGTGCTAGTCAACAGATCATGGTGGGCCGTACTATGTGAGTCACATAAACAATGATGTGGGCTGCATTGAGGCACATCAAAAGAATCGTGGAGGGTGATTCTGTCTATATATTGGTGTTGAAGGAGACTCTTCTATCCAGGAATATTGATGACATGTATGGGTAGTAGGTGAAATAGGAATCTTGCTTATTCATTCCGCTTTTGCTAGGGAAATTTATGGTGGCAACGAATGTCGATGTCATCCATCATTATTTTTTACTGTATTCAAGGACCATCTCCAACATCCATCTGTATGATTGGTGATGCTTCACTCTATCATCCCTTTATGATTTTTTTAGATGGCTTCAGTCAATGTTTCTAACAAATGTTTACAATACCCACGTATCTCTTAGAGGTATTCTTAATTTTAATTTCCTCTTTATTTCTTTTTTTTATTTCTTCTAATTCTTAGTGTTACCTTTTGTAGACGTGGTTTTATGAGGTAATAGGGAACAATGTGGGGTTGACTTCTTTAAAGACGAATGCTATTAGATATTTCTATAGGATTTATAGGTGGAGGAAATTAAATAGGCGTTCGAACCAATCCCTCCCTGAAGGATGTGCGGGGGTCACGGAACACCCTGATGAGAAGCCAAGTTAGTTTTTTTTTTATCTTTGTCTCTTTCTAAATTTTTAGAGTTTTTTCTTCGGGTAGATTAATGAATCTTTAATGGGGACACAGGTGACCTTCTACCCTTGGGGTCTACCTTTGGCGGCCGCGATGGCTATAGGTATGCATGCACAGATAAGGAAGTTATTGGAGCATGAGTTTAGGTATATCTGGTATCTCAGGGAGAAGGTGGTGCATCAAATCATAGAGGGAGAGGTAGAGGTCCCACCATCGGTTCCCCAAGAGTACATAAGGCAGGTTATTGATATAACTAATCAAGTGAGGGAGGCAGCGAAGGAGGGTGAGCCCTATATAAATTACACCGCAATGATGACAAGTTTTGACTATATAAATTTCACGACTAGCTGGTTGATGTCGTCTTGCATATATGATGTGGTGAATGTGCCTGCACCTGCCACTAGATGGAGGTAATGTAATAGTGTACTAGCAACATTTTCCTGCATCACTAGAGGAGGCGCGACTGCATCGGTGGGGGTGGTTCCGCTTCATCAAATATCCACTCCATCATATAATTTTTGGTTGAGTAGCGGGGATGTGTTGTCGGTGCCCCACCATCCTCGTGCGATGATATATGGGTTGGTGGGTCTTTTAGAGGATGCTCTCCTGTGTGAGGTATAATCATTTATTTTCTCTTTTTATTCTTATTCCAAGCCTTAATTTTCTCTTTATCGACTTACTTAGTTTTTGTGCTTCTGTTCCTTTTTTCTTGTAGATTACCCGTGTGTCGACCACTTGGCTGAGGAATATCAAGGATTGGATGACATCGATGTCAGCCTATGTGAGGAAATTAGCCAGCACTTTCTTGTTGCCATCTACCATGTCTGATGAGATTTATGGCTCTGGGAGTGAAGGTTCTACTACTCACCGCAGGGGAAAGTGTTTCCACCGTGGAGGTTGAAGGTTGGGTTTGGAGGGATTTTATAGGGTTCGGTTTACGTCCTAATGTATTTTTTTTCTTTTTTTCTTTTTCTCTTTTTTTCTTTTCTTGATTGTACCTATAAGGAAATTTAATGATTATATATATATATATATATATATATATATATATATATGAAATGCATTTTCCTTTTATTGTTATCTCGGTTTAATGACTTACTCTATATGCACTTTAATTTATTCCTAAGGCATTTCATTATGTACAAAGGTGGAGATAAAAATGAAGAAGAGACTCAAATTAAAATGAAAATTCTTATTTTAAAAAATAATGTTTAAAGGGGAAGTAATAATTTTTCAAAAATGAATAACCCGAAGATTAACCTTTTTCAAATCAATTGTTCATATTGAAAATTGATACGTGTAAAAGAGTAAATAAGGTATTCCTAAAAAATATTGGCATGCCGTTTCATGGAGCATATTCAAAACACTAATCAGGAGTGGGATATCTGGGGGCTTCCAGAAGTAGGTAATGATGATGAAGTGGGCCCATCTGGGAACTGAGGACAAGGTTTTGAGAAGTTGGATTTGTTTGTGTTTGTGGGAATTTATGTTTGAGTAATTGTTTTTGTATGTGTTTTGTATTTTTTTGTGAAGCGTGTTTAATGGAGGGGAATTGTAGGTTGTATAGAGGTTAAAATGGGAGTGGTTTATTTGACTCCCATTGTTGATATATTGTGTAACAACCATTATCCTGATTGTAATATACGAGAATAAATTTTAACATATTTTGTTGTGTCATTTGATGAATTTTGTTTTTGATCTGTCTATACCCATTCCTAAGGAATAGATAATCCTTTTGTTCATTTTGATTGGATGGACTGTCTTTCTCTGGGGAGAAAAGAAAAGCATTTTGTGAGAAAGAAAAGGATCGCATCCATATGTCTTTTATAGGATGACTAGATACCTCTGTGGGCTTTAAAAATTTATGATCTTCATTAAAAAGGGGGAATTGAGAGTATTAGGTCTCACGTAGTTGTGAATAGGGTAAATGAAGAGAGATATTTTTTAAATAGAATGTGAATAAGGAGAGTCGTAGCGCGCAAAGAGTTTAGATTAAGGGTACACTTTTTTGAAACTGTTTAGGTTGACTGGACGTGCTATCTCTTCTCCATCGAGATTTATGAGCATGGAGGCACCACCTGATAGGATTTTATTCATAATGTAGGGGCCACTCTAATTATTTGAACTTTACCTTTGGATCCCAGATGGTTTCTACAATATCTTTGAGGTAAAGATCTCAATCTTGAACACTGCAGTCCTTAACTTTCCTATTGAATGATCTCGATATTCGGCAATGGTACCCTTGTATGTGGTACATATATTTTAACTTCTTTTCATCTAGGAGTGAGAGTTCATTGTAGGGACTCCGATGCCAGGCATCCCCACTAGCCTTGCTTTCGAATATGACATGCAAATAAGGCATTTTTGGTTTGACTAGGAGTACTGCCTTCATGCCGTCTACAAAAGAATAGGGGGTAGCCATAGTGGATGTCTTGATAGAGGTGTGGTAGACCTAGAGAGAATATGGGATCCAGTTAGCCCAGTCTTTTTATCTTTCAGTCATCTTGCTGATGATGGTTTTGAGTCCCTTATTGGAGACTTCGACATAGACGTTGGTTTGGGGCCTATAGGGAGAAGACTTGTGCCTCAGAATTCCATACTTGTCGACTAATTCAATGAACTCAACCTCTAAGTGGAGCCCATTATCAGATAGCAACTCATGGGAACTCCATAATGGAAAATTATATTATTTCTAAGAATCTTAGCCACTTTCTTCACATTCAGTACTGCGTATGACCCGACTTCGATCCATTTCATGAAGTAGTCAACGATGGCCAAGATGAATTCGTTCCCGTTTGAAGCATTGTGAATGACCTTACCAATGATGTCTATGACATGGGTAGAGAAAGTCCAGGGATAAGTCATGTTATACATCTCTTGGGGAGGTAAATGTTGAAGATTGAAAAACTGTTGGAATTCAAGGCATCTCCGAACATAGGAAATCTAGTCTTGGATCATGATGCTCCAATTGACAAATGATTTTCTTGGCAAGAATGTGACCATTCATGTGGTATCCTCATTCCCCGCTGTGGATTTTTTGTATCATTTATTTAATTCCATCCCCTTCTAGGAAATGCAAATGGTATTCTGTTAAATTTTTTCTTGTAAAACACTTTATCTCAAATGATATACTAGGTAACTAGTTTGCGAAGGGTTACCTAGTCTTTCTTGTTTGCATATCAAGGATATTTATCGTGTTTTATAAGGCACCAGATGGCATAGTACCAAATGTTTTGTAATAACAGAAAAGTCCTCATAGATGTTCATGGGCTTGATTTCTTTCTCGAGGGTGATTTTGATCATATAGCGCATGCCTCGTATTTTGTCATGTTATTAGTGCAACGAAAGTCCATCATGATGGAAATGGTGGTGTGAGATTCACTGGTAGTGATCAGAAGTATCCCAACGCCACATCCTTTCTTGTTGGTAGCTTTGTCGAAGAACATCTACCACCTGAGGTCCTTCTTACAGATGCAAAGGATGTCTTCGTCTGGAAATTCGTAAACCCAAACTTTGTTTTTTTCCATGTAATGATGGATGAAGGTAATAAAAAATGTCCCTCCCCTCCACGGCTTTCTGCATGATATACACAACGTCGAACTCAGCTAGCAACATTAGCCATTGGTTCACTCGGATTGATAGTACGAGTTTCTCTAGAAGGTATTTTATGAAATCCATTAGAGATACGAGTTCGTTAGGCGATTCAAGCATGTAGTGCCATAATTTCTGCATGACCCAGATCCAAGTAACACATGCTTTCTCCAAGGCAGTGTAGATGAATTCATACTAGGATAGATTTTGACTAGTATAATATATTTCTCTTTCCTTATGGGATTCCTCAATGTAATGGGCCAGTAATTGCTCTATCATATTATCGGTGATAGTCAAGTATAGGAGGAGGAGGAGACCTGACTGCGGAGGCATGATCCCTAGATGTTGAGGGAGTTATCGCTTAATTTAGTTAATGGCTTCTTGACATTCCTTGTTCCAAACTTTGGTTGAGTCCTTCTAGATAAATTAGAAAAAGGGTTCACAGATAGAGGTCAGTTGGCTTATGAATCGACTGATATATTGCAACTTACCCAGGAATCCCCTTACTTCTTTTTTCATCCAGGGTGGTGGCATATCGAGTATGTCTTTTAGTTTGGAATATTATTCTTCAATTTCTTTCTCACTAACCATAAATACAAGGATTTTTCCTTTAGTGACACCAAAGACACACTTTTAAGGGTTGAGTCACATCTGGTACTATCGTAGTCGTTCGAAGAATTTTCTTAGGGAGGGGATACACTACACCAAAACTAGCGATCATGTCATCGATACTAACTTTGACTTCTTTGTGGATGAGGGCATGTACGATGGTTGTAGTGGCCTTTTGTAGTAGAAAGTTCCTTGTGGGGTAACAAAGGAAATTTTCTCCTACTGGTCAGGGTACATTTTAATCAGGTTGTATCTGGAAAATCCATTGACAAATAATTTAAGAGCGTGGCTCATTGTGTTGTCCATGATCATGTCAATATTGGGTATAATACAATCATCCTTGGGGGATGCTTTGTTCAGATCCCGATAATCGATTCACATGCGTACTTTTCCTCTCGATTTTGAAACTGGGACGATATTTTCAAGCAATGTAGGATATTCGACTACACGAATGAAGTCCACGTTCAACTGTTTGACTACTTCTTCTTTGACCTTAAGGGAACATTCTGTTCAGAGCTTCCTTAGTTTCTACTTGACATGTTTTCTCTCTGGGAATGTGAGGATCTTTTGCTGGGCTATCTCTGGGTCAATTTCGACCATTTCATCATAAGACTATGCAAAGATGTCCACCAACTTATTCAGAAGAACTTTGAATTGCGTCCTTTATGATCATTGAGGGTATACCCTATCCTAATCTCCCAAAGATGGCTACTAGAAATGAGATTAATAACAATAGTGTCATCATCACTAGTTTGAACGTGTTTATATTGTTAATTATTTTTCTTATGGAGATCAGTTAAGAATTATTCATTTACTAAATCATCATCATCAAAAGTTTGATTAGAATCAACGCAATTAATGTAAGGCACATCAAGATACTTAAAATCCCCATTTTTCTCATTCTTAGGAAAGACATCATTAAGAACCTCATCAGAAGAGGGCCCGTTTACATTGATATCTAGGAGAAATAACAACAAGTTCGGGAATTTCTTGAATGGCATGGATAGCAGGGTTTGGGCTTGAGAGGGCTGAACCGAAATGACAATCCAGTTAAGAAAGGGGTGGTTTAGATGTGGCAATCTTTACAGACGGGTTTGATGGCGTAACTTCTTGGTGAATCATGCAGAGACTTAACCCCAGTGTTTTTAGGTGGAATGAATCCTCAGTGTCACTGCCCTTAGAGTTTTCAATGTTTTCCATGGTATCATTAGTTGGAGGTTACACCTAAGGATGAAGCTAAGGATGACAATAAAAACTCATGTGCGGATTGACAAATCTTTATCGGTAAAACTCATAGGATGTTGGATAAAGTATGGGAACACTTTGAGTGGTTTGTGTGAGATTATGGATGTGATGAGATTTTGTAGGAATGATTTGGGTAGAGGGGTAAAATTATGGGTTGTCCGTCTTGGTATTGAACTGAGCTAAGATGGATATCAAATCTGGTTGAACATTCATGGCTTGGTCTGCATTCTTGGTACTGCATTGAGCTGAGATGGCCATCAAATCTGGTTGAATATTTGGGGCTTGGTCTTCGCTCTCCATGAATAACTTACGGAGGTAGGTATAAAAAATTTGATGAATCATTAAAGGAATCATTCGAGCTTTGAGATGTTTTGACGAAAGACCGAAGAAAATAGGGAGCCAAAACAAAACCAGGGTATGCAATCAACCTAAGAGGGAAAAATTATTTTGGTTTATTTTTGGAAGAAAAGGGAGTATTTTTGGTATTTTCTTTTTAAAAAGGGGGGAAATTTGTTTTTAGTATTTTCGTTTTTGGAAAAGGGGGAAAAGGGGAAAATGATTATTGTTATTAAATTCCTCTTGTATTACATTTGCCTAAACGTAAAGAAAATATCGGACAAGACCGAGCCTGCAGAAAAGATAGGGTACCAGATGCAAGACAAGGTTTGACTTGTTTCCAAGCTCACGGTTAAAAATGGGCAAAATGACACAAAATTCAGGGGGTATGGAGAGCAGGAATTTTGACAGAGGTTCACACAATTATCGATAAACTAGATATGAGTATCCAAAAGAAGACGCCTATATGATGTTTATGCATTTGGTAGGTAAGTGTAACAGTTCTCCCCTTTGGCATGCATTCATAATATAACTCTTTCCTATAAGAGAAATCATTTAGTGGTGCATGTGGGCACGCTATTTGATATACTTGATTGCACGTGAATTGCCTCACGATATACCTCGTGGGGACAATTGTGTGAGAGAAAATTTTATATAATCAACATACGTGTATGAATTTCCCACTATATAACTCCCATTGTGAGTTCGTGGAACTGTTCGATATATGTCGAAGGTACGAGGCCAATGGAAGGTGAGAATCATATCGCTTAGGTTAAACACACCCTCCAGGATTGGTACCCATTAGTAAGTGACCCCAGAGAGGGATAAAATTTTGGTTAATATTGCCATGGTCAGGTGATATAGTGTGTAAAAATGCATGAGTCTTGATTAATATCTTATGGAGATTTTGTATTCTAAGTAAAGGGAGTACTACCACTATGAGGGAAACTATACAAACATCATTAGATAAGAGGGATAGTCATGTAAAGTAAAGCTATAATGAAACATGAAGACTATATAGAGCATGGTAATGTGGTGTGTAACATGTGAATATGCATGTGAGTGAGATATATGTGCAAAGTGAGAGAGTGACACGGGAATAGTGTGAGTGAAACAACATGTGAATACATAGAGTGAAATCATGTGCTAATGAGACTAAGCATGGATAATCTACAAGTAGTGTGTGAGATATGTACATGATCATGGATATATATAAAAGTGAGAAACAATGAGGGTGTGTGCTAGTAAAGCTAAGCATGGATAATCTAAAAGTGGTGTGTGGAGCACGTAAGTAAAGATGAGACTATATACGAGTGCAATTGTGTGAAGTGAGCATGGTGAATATATATAAGTAAGTATAAGGTGAATATGGTGAAAATATACAAGTGAGTGAAGAGTGATATATACATGAGAATAGAGCATAGTAGAGATAAGCATGAGATAAATATACAAGATGTAAGCATAGAAGTAAAGGAGAACATACAAGTGGAGGCATATGTACACATGTAAAAAAGTAGGAAAGTAAAGAAGTAACACCCATGCAAAAATAGTGTCTAGTCCTCTAGAAATTCCCAATGGAGTTACCATTGTGGCCATACAGGCTGGATGCCTCCGTCGCGGGTCGGCCTCGAAATCGATACGAGAGGTGAAAAGGTCCTCCTCTCCCCCCTTTCCATGCTCATGTCGTTGATTAGAGGATATAAAGGTCCTCTTTTCGCCACTCGTGTTGATTTCTTCACGAGCGGCCTCAGATATAAAATTGGTTGCCGTCAAATGGGGATAACAAGAAGAAATGGAATCACCAACCTATTTTTCTCAAAATAGGCAAAAGAATGTAGCTGCCTTGAGAGAACGACATTAAGGTCATAACGATGCATAAAAAACCAAGTGATTCGAAGGTCCAGAACTAAGTTATGGAATAAGAAAGTGTTAGGAACCAATTTCATCCTTTCGACATCTCATGGAATATATTGATCTTATCCATTTCTACAAAGCATGATGTGCATATATGTGTGTAATATAAATAAAGGGCGAAGGATATTATCCAACTCACGTCTTGGAATCGATAGAGTAGACTCATCCGTACGAGTGTACACAAAAATAATCATAAACATATAATCTAAGTATTCACCGAATCATAAATCGCTATGAAAAAGTGAATGTGCATGTCAGACGAGACACAAATAAATAGGAGTTCGGTACTCACAAAATAGATATTGTAGAATATAAAATACATAAATTGGAAAGAGAGGATTAAAATCCCGAGATTGGCCCGAGACACCTACATAGACCAAGGGGTATCAAAGTCCACGCAGTTCAAAAATAGTGTAGGGTGGGGTTCAACTCATAAACCCAAAATTAAGACACCTCTTTAAGTGCTTTTGAGAAAAATGTTTTCATGTGTGAAAGTGTGAGAAAATGGGGAAGTCTTGCTCTTGGAATTTACGAGTAAACACTCTTTTTGTCTTTTTAGGTTTTTATGAGAATAAGTTGTGTTAAGTACTAATAATAAAAGTGGATATGAGTTGATGTTAGATAATGAAACAAAACTATAAGATATTAAAAAATGAGAATAAAGTGAATAAATTAGAAAAGTGTTAGGAATGGACCTCCTAGAACAATTTTATTGTTAAATTTGGGAAGTATGTAGGCTAATTTTTATATTGGTATGATAGGATGAGGTAGGTGACTAAATATGGTAGGAAAGTGGGGGCAATGTTGAAAAATAGGCTTTTTTGGTAATGATAATGCTCTGACTTCAAGGGACGGTTTGAGGACTGTTGAAGGCACATCCTTCGGAGTGAGGTTATGGGATCTTTATATAGTGAACTTTTACGACAGGGGGTGCTTATCAGCATGGCCACTTGCCAACCTATCACAACAATGGTTGCCCTTATAGGCGAGAAAAGTACACCCTGCCAATAGGCAGGGGGTCTAGGGCACCAGTAGGTAGTCCGGAATGGAAGTTTTCAGAAAAATGGACATAAAATGCAAATGATAATTCCGAATCATGCACGGTGGGGACAATTGGAATTTTTTTTAGAGCCTTTCGATAATTCATTGAGCCACTCTCAGGTTTGGGAGTTGACCAAAGTCAAGCGGGGCTAAAAAAGGTCGATGGTCTCTAGACATGGGGGTTTTCAGAGTAAAAAGAGTCGTTCGTGCGAACCGTGAGGCCGATTCGCACATGGCATGGACCATTGGAAAGAAAATTTAGAGCCCTTTAAGATTTCATTATTCTTCACTCGATTTGGAAGTTGACCAAGGTCAAACGAGGCCTAAAAGAGCTTGGTGGCCCTTAAGAGTAAAACAGATCATTCGTACAAATCGCGAGGCCGATTCGCGCACGGAATGGATCGTTGGAAACAGGATTCAATGCCATTCAAGGTTTTCTTCAGTTTCACTCAGGTCGGAGAGTTGACTAAAGTCAAATGGGTCTTGTGAGCGCCAGATGCCCATTAGATTAGTACTCGGAGTAAAACGGATCGTTTATGCAAATCGTGAGGCTAATTCGCAGACGAAATGGACCATTGGAAAGAGAATTTAGAGCTCTTAAATATTTCATGAGCTTCACTCATGTCGAAGAGTTGATCGAAGTCAAAAAAGGGTTTGAGAACGTCAGTTGCCCTCCAAATCATCACTCGAAGTGTGACCTAGGGTTTATGGTGAATGAGGGAGTGTTAGGGACCTAAGGAAATGTTTCAGGGGCTATTAGTATGTGGTGTCTACACATGAAATTACTTCATGTTTGAAGTAATAAAAACCCCTAAACAGTGTTAAAGTAATGAAGGATAGTTTCTAGAACTTGTCATCATTTGTGGAGTTACTTGATTCATTTGAGTACTAATTTCTTTTAGAAAAATTGGTTCCTGATGAACTATAGGATATTTTTGTACATAAAAAACATACGATGTTTCTCATGAATTTGGACATAGGTTAATAATGTTATGTCTGAGAAGTAAAGTTTTTTAATTTATTGAGAACCCTTCATCGTTCAGCGAACCAACTAAAGTATATTTAGATGAGTTCTATTTTCTAATGGCCGCCTTAATATCATTAACAACTTTAAACTCCTATATGCTACAGATACTAATGATGATGAAACCTATCAAACTCCATACTTTGAGGATCTCCAAATGCCCTCTAAGAAAATTAATGGTAAGCTGAGGATTTCAGTGCTGCAGATGATGGGGAAATGCATATGGCTGTAGCAGGCCAGACTTCTAGCAAGCAGTTGCAATGTAGGACTCATGATCCTATGTTCAGAAGAATCACCAGGTCCTCAAACAAAGGTAACAATCACTCTTCATCTTCTAAATCTCAATGATTAATTTTATGGTTTGGAATGTTAGAGGGGATGCAAAAAAATCATCAAATCGAAGACTGAAGCTGTTATGCAAGATTCATAAAATGCCTCTTATTGCCCTTCTTGAGCCAAATGTGGATCAGTAAAAAATCCACAATTATATGATGAAATTGGGTTTTGAAGGTTGTTGTTTCAATGTTAATGGAAAGATTTGGTTATTCTAGAGATTTAATGTAAGTGTTCATGTCTTGATTGACAATCCTCAACATCTTACAGTTAAAATTAGTCACCCTCAAGAGAAGCATAGCATCGCGGTTACTATTGTTTATGCTAAATGTTCTAAAGAAAAAAGATTGGAGTTATGGGATCAAATGTCATACATTGCTTATAACTTCCACAATTTCCCCCAATTGGTTCTTGGAGACTTCAATGTTGTTTCAGCACAACATGAAAAACTTGGGGGTAATGATATTGATCATGTAGCTGTTGAAAGCTTTATCCAAGATATAGAGGACTGTGGCCTGACTGACTTGGGTTATAATGGTACTAGATTTACATGGTGCAACAATAGAAAAGAGGAGGATATAATCATGGCTAGACTCGACAGATGCCTTGCTAGCTAGAATTTTATAAATTTGTTTCCTTTGTCAAAAGTTCAACATCTGAACATATCAACTTCTGATCATGCTCCTATTCTTCTTAATGTTCTATCTCAATCTTCCAGCCTGCCTAAACCATGAAAATTTCAACACATGTGGTGTAATCACCACCAATTCCAAGAGCTAGTAAAAAATTCTTGGAATGAAAACATTGATGCTATGGGAATGAATAGATTTGGCTTGAAGCTCAAAAGACTTAAAGAGGTTCTTAAAACATGGAACAAGGATATGTTCAAGGATGTTTTTCAAACAATCAAAGATTTAGAAGATGAAACCCTCAAGATAGAACTCAATTTTGAATTGGACTGTAGTGAATCTAATAGAGAAGCCCTGAACAAATGTAGAGCTGAGTTAATGAAGGCTTGTGCAAATGAAGAAATCTATTGGAGACAGAAATCTGCTGCTAAATGGCTTAAAGTTGGTGACTCTAATACAAAGTTCTTTCATAATAGTGTCAGGGACAAAAATCATAAACTCTTGATTCAGTCAGTCACTGATGAAGAAGGTAATATGTTAGAAGATTATGAAGAAATCAAGGCTCACATTGTCGCATTATATGAAAACCAGCTCAAGGCAGACCTCTTCATTCCTCTTTCTGATGTCAGTGATACCATTCCTACCATCATATCTTCTGAATTAAATAAAAATTTAGAAGATTTCACCAATGAAGAGGAGATTTTAGCAGCTATCAATGACCTTAATGAAGACTCTGCTCCTGGTCCTGATGGATTTGGGGGCTACTTTTATAAGGTCTGCTGGACACTGATAAAAACTGACTTACTCCTTGCTATTAACTCCTTTTTTGTAGGTAATGTCCCTCCTCGTAGCTGGGCTAGCACATCTGCGGTGCTCATTCCCAAGGTCAAATTTCCAAAAACTTGTGGTGATCTAAGGCCCATTAGACTTTGTAACTTCTCATTCAAAATCATTACCAAAATATTATCCGCAAGGTTGGCTAAAGTTCTCCCAATGATTATATCTCAAAACCAGAGTGGATTCCTTAAGGTAAGGGCTATTCAAGACAATGTGCTGCTTGCCAAAGAGATGGTGCATAATCTTGGGAAAAGAATTCATGGTGGAAATGTCATTTTTAAGTTGGATATGGAGAAGGATTATGACAGGATCCACTGGGGTTTTATTATTCAAGTTCTTCGTGCTTTTGGTTTTAGTGAAAGATGGATTGATTATATTTGGAGGAGCATTTCTAACAACTGTTTTTATTTAGTCATCAATGGTGGTCAGTGCGGATACTTTAAATCTTCCAGAGGCCTTAGACAAGGGGATCCATTGTCCCCAAGTCTATTCATTACTGCAACTAAATACTTGAGTAGAAGTTTGAACATCTTAATGGCTTCTGGAGCAGTCAATCCTTATTATCTTCCCAGTGGCAGTCCATTGATATCTCATCTTGCTTTTGCAGATGATCTTATTGTTTTTTGTAGTGGTGATAAGAGATCTTTCAAGAAAATAGGTGACTGCATCCAGCATTATTGCAATTTATCTGGTCAGAAAGTGAATACTTCCAAAAGTTCCTTTATAGTGGACTCTAAAAGTAAACCTCAATTGAAATAAAAAATTGCTTCTATTTCTAGCCTTAACCACAAGGAGCTTCCCCTAAAATACTTGGGGTGTCCTTTATTTAAAGGTAGGAATAAAATCAAATTTTATAATAGTCTTATTACTTCATTGAGGTCGAAAACAGTTGGATGGCAATCTAAATTTCTTTCAAGTGGTGGAAGACTTGCTCTTCTCAAGCATGTTCTCTCTTTTATCCCCTCTTTTCTTTTGTCCTCTTTATCTCCCCCTAAAGATGTTATTCTTAAAGTTCACGTTATTCTCAATAAATTATTCTGGGGAGGTTCTGCAGTTCTTGGTTGGAAACATGAATGGAAGAAATGGGAGGTTCTTTGCAAAAACATCACTGCGGGAGGCCTTGATCTTCCCAATTTCAATTATATATCCAAAGCTTCTTTCATGAAATTGTTTTGGAAGCTGAACACTTAAAAGTCTCTATGGGCCATGTACATGTCTAATAAATATATGAGACACGATGATCATTATTCAAATGGTTCTCATACCTGGAAAAGCTTAATGAGGGTGAAAGATACCTGTCTTCTTCAAATGCAATGTATTGATGGCAAATGGCTCTGGACTTCTGAAACTTCAGGTGAATTCTCATTTTCTTCTGCCTATGCTTCTTGTATTGATAATCATCCTGCTTCCACTGTGTGTAGCATTATTTGGGATAATAATATTCCTAAAAAATGCTCTATTAATTTGTGGAAAATTATCAACAAAATCACTCCCGTGGATGATATCATTCAAGGCATTGGTATAAAATGATGCTCCAGATGTTGCCTTTGTAAGAAAAATGTTGAAACAGTTGACCATTTATTCCTTCAATGCCCAAGTATCACCCCAGTTTGGAAATTTTTCTCTAATATCATGGGATTTGATATGAGCTCAACCAGTATTCCATCTATGCTCTTAAGTTGGTGGATCAAATTTCTTGGTAAATGCATCCCCATTATTTTTTCTCAATGCCCAAGGATTATTCCAAATTTCTTGGTAAATGCTTCCCCATTATTGTGTGCTGGGAGATATGGAAATGCAGAAATAAAGTTTTATTTGATAATTCTTCATTTGATGAAAAAGCTCTTATTTCTCAGTCCATTAATTTGATTTCTAGTATTTGCAAAGGGATCCAATTTAGAAATAGTATATCTTACTTTGATATTAGGATTCAATCTACTTTCTATCTCAACATCAAACAGTCTATTAAATTGTCTATCCCTATCAAATGGATCTCCCCCTCCCCTCATAGTTTCAAATTAAACATTGATGGAGCATGTAAAGGTAATCCGGGAAGAAGTGGAATTGGTGGCATTTTAAGAAATCATAAAGGAGACATCATATTTGCCTATGCTCATCCCTAGGGATATGTTTCTAATTCATTTGTGGAAATCAAAACTATCTGGATGGGGTCAAAACTTTGTTTGGAGAACAACTTTGAGGATGTAGTGATTGAATCAGACTCCTCTTATGTGGTGAATCTGATAAATCGAAACTGGAAACCGCCTTGGAATCTTCTTAAATGTGTGGAAGAAATAAAAGATAATCTCATCAATACCAAAATCTCTTTAGTTCACTGCTTCAGGGAATCAAATATGGTTGCAGATAGCCTTGCTAATTATGGGGTTACTATTCATTCAACTTCAATCTTCAACAACTTCTCGGACCTTCCAAAAATTACTCGAGGAGCTTACAAGATGGATAAGATAAGATGTTGCTACATTATATCTTATCACAAATGATCAATATTATCTCTTGTAATGGGACTAATATAAAGCCCCATATTTATTATTTTTTAAGTTTCCTTTTTCTCTCTTGTATCTAAGCTTGTTTAGTTGCCACCTGGGAGAGGCTTTTTATCCTCATTTTAATAATATCTAGAGGATTCAGTCCCTTTTAAAAAAAAATATTAACAACTTCAAGTTCATATAGGCTTCACATAATAAAAATTAAACCGATGAAATTTTTAGTTATTAATGAAGCTATGTAGCTTACAGAGTCTGAATAAATAAAATCATTGTAGCTCCAACATATAGGGCACATTGTTCTCATTGGTGATGATAAGTTGCCAAAATTAACTAATAACAATGTAAATGACTTCTTGATTTATAAAAATGTAATTCTTTCTTCGAAAATTAGTTACATGCGCAATTTTTTGTTTAACCCTTCTCTACTTTATGATGAGTTACAAGACTTCCCCCACCATACATGGTTGTAGTTGGTAAATATTATACATTGGCTATTTGTGAATAATGAAATAGCTTTTTCTTTTACTTTTTTATTTTTTATATTTATAGTAAACGCAAAACCGACTATAAAATAAAGAGTATTGTGGGGAAAATTATGACTATTATTTATTTGGTTGAACACATTTCATCAAGTTAATCTTTTATTTTTATTTTTTATATTCTAACAAATTATAACATACTCTTCATTGTGCTGATGACATACTATTGTAAATGTGTTGTAAAGTCCCTTTAAAACACAGAGCTGAACATAATAAAATACATTAATATACATTCAAACTCAAATTTGAGCGAACATACTCAACTACATTAATTTAATTATATCATTGTTATCATCTTCATTTATATTATATTTCATTCATGTATATAACAAGATAAATTTATGTACAATGTGATATTTAGTGTGGTGTAACGTAGGTCAGGTACTCCATTGGAAAGAATAAGTAAGTTCCGTCGAGACATATGGTATATCCTATGCGTATGTACACCCAAAATAAATTTGTTGTAATGTCATGGACATGGGTACGGGCATGTATTAGTATATAATATATTGCATATAGGCAAACATCTTATTCCTTTCGGTTTTCTTATTACACAGACGTATCTACTAATAATTTGAGCAGTCTTGCACCAATTTTTCTTTCTAAAACATTCAAATAATTTTTTATACTCCTTAATGTGGCAGGGAGGTGAAGGTTAAATTGTTGACAACACGTTAGTCTAAGATAATTGTGAAAAATGTACCACTTAAGTCATTTAATTCGAAATTAAACAGTTTAAATGGCTCCAAATAAATTTTTGAAGAAACTCTTTAATCAAAACAAACAGCTAACATAAGATGTGTATAAAATATTATATGAACGGGTTATTTCAGGTATATGTGTACCAGTTATGAAAAACAAGACTTATATAAGTTCTAAATTAACAGTGTCTCAAGAAGGTGATGTGAAGAAGAGTACGCATGCAAGAACATATGATTTTAACGTGGTAACACCCCACCCAATTGGGGAAACATCCACGGAGGTCTCTACACCTCAAAAGAAAAATACACTAAAATAGATTTAACAGATTACAAACTATATAAAAAACCAAACACATAAACATACCTAAACTAAGTGAAGAATTTTTACCAATTCCATTCGATTATTCTGACTCCTCTGAAGGTTGATGTTGAGGTTGTTCTCCCAGCTTTGTAACCGCTTCTCCTTTTAGCTTTACGTCGACTCTAAAGTCAAGAATCCCTCTACCAACACTTCTTTACTGTTTTAGTGTGACAATTGTAAGTGGTGAAGTGCCTAATAACATGCATGCACCCCCCCCCCCCCCCCCCGCTTATACAGACAATATTCCTAACAAATTACAAATATTATTCTAAGATGGAGTAAGGATTTCTGAATCACAGTGTAGTCTCAGACTACTGATCTTTATTTAATCCACAAATCAAGAGTGAATCTTTCTATTAACTAGAGTCAAGATCCTAAACACTTTATTTTTATTTGATATACACATTTTTTGCACAAATTGTGAAATGTTCACGAAAGTGTAAATCCCCAATCAAGATCTTAACTAGATCTAAGTCTGATTTTTCTCATAAATTGTAAACAGAAATGGATTTTTTGGTTCTTGTTTTGAAAACAACATATAAGAGTAAAATCAACCAACAGATGAACATTCCTTAAAAAAAGAAATCAAACTAAGCAATTTATACTTGAGATGTATCACATAGTTACAGTTCTTAACTTTCTATGAAGAAAAATGAGATCTAAAATTCGTGACTTGGTTGGACAAGAGATTAACGACTAGAGAGGATGGATCTTCACAAATTCAAACTCACTTAAACTCCCAACATTTTTTTCTGAGAAACAAATTGGTCAAAGTTTGCTTAGGGTTTTCTCTCTCTCTCTCTCTCTCTCTACTCTCAATTGTCAAATGAGCCAAAAGTCTCAAAATGTTCCCCACTTGATCTCTATTTATGGTAATTAACACACACACCCCTAAACTATAGTTAATGCAATGAAAGAATGAAATACTAGGTGTAGTGTTGGTATTCTACCTTTAAGACTATTAGACGAATTGATATGTAGAGTCTAAGGCTCTTCGGTAGACTAGGATATGACTCATATTTTGTCACTATTTCCACACTAGATAACCGCATATACAATATAGACTCAACTGAGTCAAAGATATAGGGTGCTTAAATCTACCCCTTTAGAAATATGAGACAAAATATCCTTTGAGTCATCAAAGACTCGTAGGGATACAAAATATAACAAAATCCTATTCCTATACAAAATTCTACCTACCCCATATCCTAGCAAAAAAATTACATTACTAAACTAAATACAAACCAATACCTTAAAAACATTATGATAACACGAGGTACTGATATCCTGAAAATAAGATAACTATGATCAAGCTTTTTAGTTGAAGTAATCAAAATAATGTCCAAGTGGAGTCAAAGTTTCTTCCCCATTTTGTCTCAAATAGACAAAGGGTCTACACACACATAAGAGAGAGACGTACCAAAGTATAAACATCAATGATATATTATAATTATTCCAAACCCATCCCAATTGATTTATGTAAGGATTCAAACCGTATATTTTCCAAGGGTTTAGTGAATAAATTAGCTAATTGCAATTCAATTAGCAGGTAATTAAATTCTAATTCCTTTGATTCAACTAAATCACATATAAAATGATGTCGTATTTTAATATGTTTATACGAGAGTGGTGAACATGTTTTTTGAAAATATTAATAGCGATTTGATTATCGCAATAGAGATGTAATTGTTCTTCAATAATACCATAATCTATTAAAATTTCTTTTAGCCAAAGTAATTGAGCACAGCAGCTACCTGCGACTATATATTCAGATTCGGCTGTGGATAAGGAAGTTCAATTTTGTTTCTTACTATACTAACCTACCCAATTATTACCTATATAATAACATGCTCCTGATGTACTTTTACTATCATCACCCCAATCATCATCGGTGTAGCCAATTATCGTGCTAGATGTGTCATTTTGGTACCAAAGTCCTAATTTGAGAGTTCCTTTAACATATTTTATAATTTTTTTAACGCAAAGTAAATGACTCTCTTTAGGGTTATTTTGATAGTGGGCACACACACAAACGACATACATAATGTCAGGACGGGAGGCAATAAGGTATAGAAGACTTCCTACTATACTACGGTATAAGGTTAAGTCGATGGATTTTCCATGTTCATCTTTGATAGTTTAACCGAAGTACTCATGGGAGTCCTAGCATCTTTGTTAGTTTCTAGACCGAACTTTTTTACAATCTCTAAAGCATATTTGGATTGTGATACAAATAAATTGTCTGAATTTTGGTTAATTTGAATACCTAAGAAGAATTATAACTCCCCCATAAGTGACATATGAAATTATTTATGCATAATGTCAGAAAATGTTTTAACGTCCCTTCGGGTGGTAGATCCAAAAGTGATGTCGTCTACGTATACTTCAGCTATAGTAATATTTATGTCAAAGTGTTTGGCAAGAAAAATTTTGTCAATCCATCCTCTCTTAAAAATTGTTGTTTAGAAGGAAGGTAGATAGACGTTCGTACTAAGCTCTAGGAGCTTGTTTTAACCCATAAAGAGCTTTCTTAAGACGGTAGATGTGATTTGGATGATGAGGGTCAATGAATCCTTTAGGTTGCTCTACGCAGGTCTATTCAGTTAAGATACCATTAAGGGAAGAAGATTTAACATCCATTTGATAATGTGTGAAATGCAAATGACATGATATTACAAAAAGTAAGCGTATAGACTCAAGGAGAGTGATTGGTGCAAAAGTCTCCTCAAAATCTATTCATTCATTCTGAGAGTTGCCCTGGGCAACTAATTTAGCTTTATTCCGAATAATCATCACAGATTTATCTATTTTATTTTCAAAAAGGTAACGATTGCCAATAACCCTTTTTTTGGACAGGGTACAAGATACCATAAATTATGAATGACAAATGGAAGAAGTTCCTCCTGCATATCACTTATCCACAATGGGTCATTCAGTGCTTCATTAACATTCTTTGGTTCTATAAAAGAAACAACGCATGCATAATGAGCAAGAGTATGTAGTTGGGATCTTGTACTAACTGGCTCAATAGGGTTACCAACTACACTATCTAAAGGATGATCTTTGGAAACCTAGTTAGACACTTCAGGGGTCTCAGTTGGTAAATAATCATCTATCTCTAGAGAATCATAAGTTAAGGTGTTTTCGAATTCATCGACTGTAGTTGGTCCTTTGATCTTACTCTCTACATTAGTGTCACTTACAACCATATTGATGGATTCCACTATGGTTTTGGTATGAAGATTGTAGACATGGTAGGCTTTAATACTTGGATAATAACCTACAAAAATAGCTTTATCTCCTCTGGTTTTAAATTTGGACAAAGTTTCTCTATCCTTGCATACATAAGAGGTACTACCAAAGGTTCTAAAGTTCTTAGGTTAGGCTTCTTTCCATACCAAAGTTTATAGGATGTTTGTTTGGTGTTTTTACTTAGGTATACTCGATTGATTATGTGAGAAGAAGTACGAATGGCTTCTACCCAAAAATATTTATGTAAGTTCTTCGCATTATTCATAACACGGTCCATCTCTTGAAAAGTGTGATTTTTACGCTCAACAATTCCATTTTGTTGGGGTGTATTATGGGAAATAAATTCATGTTTGTAACCATTATAGTCACAGTATTCGATGACACCTGAATCTATAAATTCACCTCCTTTTATTTCTACGAATTCTATCTACTTAGGATTCCTTTTCATTTTCAATACGAACTAGAATTTTCAAAAATTTACGAAATGTTTCTGATTTGTGTTTTAAAAAGGCAACCCAGGTAAATCGAGTGAAATCATCAACCATTACTAGAATATAACTATTTACACAAAGACTAACAATACGAGAAGGACCCATTAGGTCCATATGGAGGAATTGTAGAGGTTTAGTGGATATAAATTCATTAACCTTCTTGTGAGGATCCTTAACAATCTTTCCTTCTTGACAAGGCCCGCATATGATGCTTGAAATTGGTTTGATTTTAAGAAGACGTCTAACTATATCTTGAGAACACAATTTACCAAGGCTGTCGTAATTAATGTGACTCAACCTGTTATGCCAGATCTTATTGTCATCCATTCTGGCAATGTTACAAACCTTTGTACTTTGATTGATTATAGAACAGTTATCTGGAGTACAGAGTCATGTAATAATTCAATCAGCATTTTCATTTAAAATTTTACAATTATTCTTTGAAAAGGTGACAGTATGTTTGGAGTCACAAAATTACGATATACTTAGTAAATTTTCTTTAGGACCCTTTACAAGAAGAACATCCTAAAGAATAGGTAATCCTTCTTCATAGAGTGTCCCCTTACCAATGATTTGGGCTGATACACCATTTCCAAACAAGACTTTACCTCTAGAGAAGTTAGTTTTATTTAAAAGTTTGGTATCATCCCCGGTCATATGTTTAGGACATCCAGAGTCTAATTACCATCCTGATGTTGTGTGTTCATCCAATGTTGCATTGCATCTGGTGTAATATCCCATCTTTTCTAACCCAAATTACTTTTGTTTTCAATTTTTTCTTATTAGCTCGTATTTGATAAAAGTTGCGAGCTTCATCCTTTTCTCTAAAAGATTTCTACGCAAGATTTTAAGTATGATAAATGTTTGAGCATTTGGTTTCGGAAATAATCTTGGATTCCTCCATGTTGATGATCTATTAGTTTTTTATCTTATCTTCCTATTATGATAGTTAGAATTCTTGTCTAGCTGTCTAGGTAGGACATAATTGTTTCGACTTCTCCTAGTTTAATTGAAGTTATGGTAAACAGGTTAGTGATAGATTGGTTTATATGGATGTTTAAAATACATCCATCAATATAATGTCCAAAGACATCACAGTATGAGCAATAAAGATGGCTCATAGAGGGTTTAGATTTAGAAACATTGTTAGACAAAGTTTTGTCTAAAATTGAATTCTAGACTTATTCCTAGAAGGTACGGGTTAGAAAGATGAATCACTTTTTCTAATAGGAGGGTAGACGTATTTAGCCTTATGTTCAGCATTATTCTTGGAGTTACTTGATTCACCAATGTCTAACTTTTGTTGTTGTGAGTCAAAATCATTTTTCAAGGCCTGAAAATCGGGACAAGTTGCAACAGGTGTTTTGCCACCAGACACAAACTTGATAGATTCAAAAAATTTTGTTTGCTTGGAATTGTTGGGGAAAAAACCTATTCCTATTCTGTCATCAGAATTGGTCTTACTTTCAGCAACACAATCTTCAAAACATTTTGAGTTATTTTCAAATTTAGCGAACTTTTTAAAAACTGTTCAAATATTTTCTTTAGTTTGTCCCAATTCTAACAACGTCCCTTTATATTTTTTTTTAAAATTTCATTTAAGTCAGACAGTTCCTTGATTTTTTGAGCAAAAACCTTGGTTTCATTCTCATGAATTAGATGTTGAGAAGTGTATTCTTCAGCATTATGTTTGGTCATATGGCTTAGGGTTTCTATCTTCTGGGTAAGGTCTTTGATGATTTTTTTCAAGTTTAGTGCTTTTCCTGAGAGTTTTTTAGTATGGTGTGTGAATGTCTGGGAGATCCTCATTGTCGAAGTCACTAAGTGTGTAGTGTCCCCTGGTGATTAATATTTAGGAATCGCACACCGATTTGCGTCAACAATAGATCATTCCCTTTGACTCAAACACAAAATGTTTGATGCATTATCAGCATTCTCAAGTAGTAAAATAGACAAATCAGTAGGGATAGCATTATTTAATATAGCATGATCAACTTCCTTATCATCAGTGTATATGATTTTGGCAAAGAAAGACATACGGGGTCAGAAGTATTGAATGCCTCAGGTTCATCAGATTCTGATTCACTTGAGTCATTTTAAGTCTTACATAAATTATCCCTGGTGTTCGTGTTTTTATTCAAATTGAATCTACAGTAATTAGCTATGTGTCCTAACTTCCCACATCTGTAGCATTTAGTGTTCTTAAGGTCTCTACTGGGTTTGTTGTGATACTCAGTCTGGTGTTTATTAAGTCTTTTCTCATGAGGCCTCTTATTATATTGGTTTAAATAGGTAGGTTTTCCTTGTCTATTTGCAATTTTATTTCTAAACTTCATAATTTTCTTAAACTGTTTAGACATTAAGTCAATTTGATTATCCAAACTCTCTAAATTACATTCCTCATCAGAATCTAAGTAAATTTCAGGCAAATGACATTCAGGTTTAGTCACCTTAGAGGTAAAGACAAGATTAGACGTAGAATGTTTCTTATAGGTCTGTATTGATTTCTTCTTGAACTCTAATTCCATTTTGGCAGTTCTTAGCTTGCTACAGAGGAGTTCAGGAGTAGGGTTTTAATCGTCCATCTCCTCAATTGCGTAGAGTTTATTGTCAAATTTTTGTGGAAGTGACATTAGAATTTTAGAGATAATTTACTTCCTATCATAAATTATACCATTAGCATGCAGCTTAGTCACTATGTCTCTCAACCTAATGTAGAAGTCATCAATTGACTAACTCTCAGTAATGACTAAAGTGTTGTATTACTGGATTATCATTTGGGTTTTAGCAGCTTTAACACATGTGTCTCCTTCATGTGAAGTCACTAGAGTGTCCCATGCTTCCTTAGAGGTAGTACAAAAAGATATCCTCTTGAATTCGTGTTCATTGATAGACCTAAATATGGCATTTTTTTCTTTATAATTGTTAAGGGAGGTCTATTTTTCTTCTTTGGTGAATTCACTTAGTAGCTTCCCAATCTTCATAGTACTTCTTTTTGTGGTTGTTTTAGTAGGAAAAGTGTAACCACTTTCAATAGCACCCTAAACAATATCTCCCAATGTCCATTGGATGAATGCAACCATCCTCACTTTCCAGTAAGGGAAGTTGGTTCCATCAAAGAGTGGGGGTCTGGATAGGTTACTCACTCTCTCAAATTCCTTGTCCATAGTTTGTTTTGAAAAAACAACTTCAGAAACTCAAGATCAAAAGAATTTGAAAAGCCTTGCTCTGATACCAATTGAAAAGCGTACCACTTAAGTCGTTTAATTAAAGATTGAACAGTTTAAATGGCTCCGAATAGTTTTTTGAAGAAACTCTTTAATTAAAACAAACAGCTAACACAAGATGTGTATAAAAGATTATTTGAACGAGTTATTTAAGGTATAGGTGTACCAGTTTTGAAAAACAAAACTTATAGAGGTTCTAAATCAGCACATTCTCAAGAAGGTGATGAGAAGAAGAGTAAGCCTGCAAGAACACAAGATTTTAACGTGGTAACAACCCACCCAATTGGGGAAAGATCCACAGAGGTCTCTACACATGAAAAGAAAATTCCACTAAAATAGAGTTAACATATTACAAACTGTATAAAAAAACAAACACACAAAAAAATCTAAACTAAGTCCAGAATTTGTACCAACTCCTTTTGATTATTCTGACTCCTCTGAAGGTTTTGATGTTAAGGTTGTTCCCCCAGCTTTATAACTGCTTATCCTTTTATCTTTACATCAACTCTAAAGTCAAGAATCTCTCTACCAACACTTCTTTAGTGCTGTAGTGTGACAAGTGTAAGTGGTGAAGTGCCTAATCACATGCATGCAACCCACACACATTTATACAGACAATATTCCTAACAAATTACAAATATCGTTCTAAGATGCAGTAAGGATTTCTGAATCACGGTTTGTTTGATAGTTTCAGACTACTGATCTTTATATTTATCCACAGATCAAGACGTAATCTAGGTATTAACTAGATAGAAGATCCTAAACACTTTAGTTTTATTTGGCATACATAGTTATTTAAAAAATTGTGAAATATTCACAAAAGTGTAAAACCTTAATCAAGATCTTAACTAAATCTAAGTTAGATTTTTCTACTGAATTGTAAACAGAAATGGATTTGTTGGTTCTGGTTTTGAAAAGAACATATAAGAGTAAAATCCGCCAACAAATGAAGATTTCTTGAAAAAAGAAATCAAACTAAGCAAGTTATACGTGAGAAGTATCACAGAGTGTCAGATCTGAAATTTTTATGAAGAGAAAATGAGATCTAAACTTAGTAACTTGGTTGGACAAGAAATTAAAGACTACAGAGGATAGATCTTCACAAATGCGAATTCACTCAAGCTCATAAAGGTTTTTATGAAAAATAAATTCGTCGGAGTTTTATTATGGTTTTCTTTCTCTCTCTCTCTCTCTCTCTCTCTCTCTCTCTCTCTCTCTCTCTCTCTCTATTTTCACTCTCAATTCTCAAATGAGCAGAAAGTCTCAAAACGTTCCCCACTTGGTCTATATTTATATTACACATAGAAGGATCTGGAAGGGTTGAATAATATCAATGGTTAAGATTAAATCAAACACAAATGATTTAAATCTAAGGCTTGGAATGCACTGCCATTAAATGCTTTCTGATTGGTTCTCTCAACTATTACAAGGATTATTACAAAGACAAGCAAGTCATTGATTACTAATGTTCTAAGGGATATGATTACTTCTTAAGGTTGTGAGAGGAAACAAACACAAATCCAATTGCCCACTGGACAACACGTGTAAGGCAAGGACATGCCCTCAAATGTGTGTTTATAAGTTTTAAAAAATCTCATTTTCCACCACAGAATTCTCTGTCGCTTTCGGTTCCTACCGAAGCAAGGTTTTAGCAAGAAATGATATTATAAATAAGCCCATAATATTTTTGAAACCAAATTTTAAATGTTAAAAAAAAAATTAAAAATTATTTAAAAAGTCCCAAAAATTATTAAAAAATCATTTTATGGGATTAACACATACACCCCTAAATTATAATGAATGCAATGAATGAATGCAATCCTAGGTGCAGTGTTGGTATTCTACCTTTGAGACTATTAGAGGAATTGATATGTATAGTCTAAGGCTCTTTGGTAGACTAGGATATGACTAAAATTTTGTCATTATTCTCAAACTAGACAAGCACATATATAATATAGACTCAAGTGAGTCAAAGATATAGGATGCTTCAAATTGATTTTTTTTGTTTTATTTTAATATTTGAACTTTGAGCGTTAACGTAATGTTTTGAATTTATTTACGAGTTACATTTTGTTAGAAAATGATATCTACAATGTCACTAAAGAGTTAAATGTTGAATATAGAGCCCTCGTTTATGTCAACTATTTCTATGTATGTGTTCTTGGATTTGAATATTATGTTGCAAGCATAGTTGAATTTATATAAATTTTGAAATATATTTTTTATCATTTAATGTAGGATCTCAGATCTTGGAAAATAAATATTTCTTAAAAATATATATATATATATATTAATATTCCTAACATACCTTTACCATCATAAAACCAAACAAAAGTGTTACAAAACTTGTGTAACAATGTAGAAGTAGTAATAAAAAAGTATGTTAAAAAATTAGAATTAATAGTGGTAAAATACCGTTGGTAAATTCATTTTTAGTAACGGTAAAATGTCATTAATAAATCAAGTGTTACTAAGAGTAAAAATATGTCACTAATTTTATTCCCCCTTCTTTTTTTTAACAGAAAATTGTCATTACTAATTATTTTTGTGACGGTAAAATAGTCTTATTAAAAGTCAATTTCAGTGTAGTGAATAGCGAAATTGATGATTCTTTCTATATGCTTATTCCTTGACTTCACTTATCGTAATGTATTTTCTATTTGTGAGAATTTTAATAATATAATGTTTGTTCCTTACAAGAGAAGGCATGGGGATGTTTTGATGGGCAGGATTTACAACTTTTGGTCATTCCAACTCAAGCAATTTAGGGCATTCATAAAAACTCAGCTCATATATCCCGATGTTGATGTTTTAGGCGAAATGAACTTGGCATTAAAAATAACTCAATTTCCTATTTGGAATTTCATCTAAGCACAACCAACATCGCTCTACCTGCAGAATTCCCTCCTTTGGTCCCAATTAGTGAGATTGTTCAAGGGAAAAGAAAGGCAAGAAATCCAATAAACGAGCTCTTGGTGTGAACTGAAAAGCTCCATCGAATGAATATCCCATGAAATCTAAAGACCCCAAATAATACTATGTGATCCAAGGCTCCTCTGAGGTAACTGGTATACCCCCAGAGTCTATTAGTCTCATCAGACCAGATCTCATCAAAAAGATGTAATTAGTGGTAATCGATGTTCTATCTAGAATTAATCATATTCTTGTTAGTGAAGATAATGATTTAGCTAGTTATGAGAGAATCCACTTATGTGATGATTTTATTATTTATAAGGTTCCATACAATAAGGTTACTCAAAAAATTCAAACGAAGAAAGGATCTCCCACTTACATGCCTCGTCAATGAAAAAAAAATAATTAAGGAAAAAAATAAATGAGGCACTTATGAACATAACTCCAACCCCTTTACCTTCAGATTCCTTCAAGAAAACTTTATCCGATAAATTAAGTGAGTCTATGGATGATATTTTCATACATAATGATCTATTTGAGCAACCTCAGCTAGCTCGATCGGTAATTTGCTTCTCTAAGTGGAATTATATCTTTATAAAAAAATATTATTTTAAAGATAATCTTTATTTTCCATTTGCAGGACATCCCCTCATCTGCAGTAGGTGATGTAAATATTGATGGCATCCCTATATCAAAGGAAGATTTAAGTCTAGTTACTGAAGACATTAACGTTGGACCTTTTCCATTGCTCCGTTCTTCAATTACCGGGCTTACTTATTCTCAGATGTCCTCCTCTCAGCGTGTTGTTAATTGAAAAAAAGTTACATATTAATAAAGATCCACTCATAGTTATAAGTGAAGTTGTTCTATATTCCTTTCTATTAACTCCTTTAACTTCCATTGAGTTGCCATTAGTTTTGACCCCTTTAACCAATTATGTTGAGTCAGATTGGATAAAAGAACTTTATTTTGGCTACTGTTACGTCATCTCAGTATGTGGGACTATCATTATTTAGATTAATGTTGTAGCTACAGGTGAACATAATGACCACGATAGTGCTTCATTTGGATAAGATTCCTCTTATTCGTGAAACCATTGTTGAGATAATTACCTTTAAAACAAAATGTTAGTTTCTATATTTTTTTAAGCAAAGACTTTATTGATGAGCTTCTTCGGATTTCAATGTTTTAGCTTACCAGGATTGAAAGAGAGACCATCCAAGTCATTCTAATGAGGATAACATGGTCTTAGTCCCCATTAATACATTAGTGTAACCTCAAGCTTCCTTGGTGAAGCATCAATTCAAGCTTCAGAGGGTGTGTTTCTTCCTCCTTCCTCTAATTTTGATTCACCTACAGAGGAGGTTATTTTCACAACTCTCTATGTTCTCTTTATGACTTAGCTAAATCATTGATGTGGTTTCCAAAATAAATTTATACCTTGCAAGGAAACTTATCATAAAAAATTTCTAAGGTTTTTATTAAAATTACACTTTATAAAGTCAACTTATAGCTTACGACTAAGGTTTTCTCATATTTACACTTTGTAACTTAAATTAGTAGCTAAACTCTAATGCCCCGACCCGGATTTATGGCTTAGCCGTAGTCAACCCGGTTTGATCGGAACATTATGTGTGAAGTGCAATGAAACAACCTATATAATGTTACTAATCCAATTTTATTTTAATTAATGCATCACTTATTAGCTTGCGATTCCAATTTTAAAAATAAAACTATGTGAGGAAATCGTGGGAAACATCCCCGAAGTCCAAGCATACAGAACTACTAATTTAAAATAAAATAGAGTACTTACTGGTGTAACCCCCTCAAAATACAAACCCGCACCCAACGTGTCATAACAAATACGAGGGTGTGAGATGATGCCCCATGGGAAGTATAAAAATACAACATAGAAACGACCGACAAAAAGAAGACTCTAACACATTATACCTAAGTGCACATACAACTACCTTATATATATATATATATATATATATATGTATCCCGATTCATTAACCTTAATCTCATAAAAGAACTTCCTCTTTCTTAACTTTTCGTTTATCCATTTACTTAACTAATATGGTTAAATAGTTGAAACAACTACACTTTATTTAATCGAAAACCATTTCCTTACCGAAACCACTCTTTCATTTAAACCAATCCACATTAGTATTTTCAGTCAAATGCACCCCCTTTCAACACACGCGAACATGGTGTTAGAAAAAAGTTATTTATCTTTTAAAAACTTTCACAACACAACCTGGTGTTAATTATGGGTTACACCTTCTTAGGTTGTTTAACTCACCCATTTAATGACTATGCTTTACCTTTCCTTCAATTTATGAACATTAATCAATTTATACTATCTTGTCCATTTTAACCTTTATCGAAACATTTATTAATTCATTCAAGTTAGGTTGTCTTAACACATTCTCACCACATAACCCATTTCTTGACATTTTCCTTATTCCTTTTTTATTTTCTCGAAATCTTCTAATAAACTGGGTACTTTAACGGGCTCCACACCGCTCGTGACGTCACCATAAGCTCTGACCAGGTATTTTGAGTCTTTCACCCAGAGCTCCGATCTTTCCTTAATTATTTCGGTGTCATCCGAGTTCCTTTTGAATGTGTTTTAACATTTTACAAATATCCACATTTTTCCACTTTTTCCTTCTTACCTGGTCGAAGCCAAAATTTAGGTGTTCACCCCAACTTGTGTTATACTTTGAAAATAGTCATTTCATGTCCTTTACACTTTAACATTGATTTTTACTTCAAAATCATGTTCATTTAGGACCATTTTATTTAACACAGTTTTTCAACAATTTTATTTCATAAAAATATTCCACTTTACATAAAATTACGATTTTACCCTTTGTTTCCAAACTTGTTATTTCCTCCATTTCACGAGTGTTATTTCCCAAAACATTATCAAGTTACACACACAACCTTATGAATGTTTTTAACCATTAGCACTTATTCAATACTTTTCCAAATTATAATAATTTCGTTATCCAAGAAATCCAATTACACTTAAATATTAATTTTACAAGAAAAATACCATTTCCTTTTATTAACATTTGTAGTCCCACAAGCTTATACTTATCACACCATTAACCCCTTTTTTCACACACTTTGAAGACTAGAGTTTCTATTTTTCTTATTTCATGTTTAAACCTAACAAAACCTTCTTTAAACTGGTTTATATGTCCATTATCAAAATACCACCAGTTTATAGGCATGAGATGACGGATTTTAATTCCAAAAAATCCTTGTAATTGGGTTTAACACATGATATATTTTAGAAATTCATATCCTTGCAAAACATATCTTTCAAGACCAAATGACATTATTATTTCTTAAAAACTCATCCAGTGTCCCATTTTTGTAAAATCTTCATTTTTGCAAGGAATCAAACTAAATTTACAAAACATCTTTGACAAGACAAAAATATAAATTTCAAATGTTTGGCAGCCAACTTCTTGAAACACTCCATTTATATGAAAATCCCAGTTATTTCAAGAAAACTTTGAAATATTTGCTCATCATTTATTTGCACCATAATAATATTTTGCCAACATTGTTATTCCATATTTTTTTTAATGTCATATCTACTGGAAACCTATCATTTTATTCATATACATTCTACTTTTAAATTCTAACTATCAAGACTACGAATACATAAAATAAATTCTTAAACTAAGAGTAGAGTATCCCACATCAAATGCAGCTCCATCCCTGGTAGGCATGAAAAATCTAAGAAGATGGCAACCTCCCACATCCTAAGGTGGCCTTAGATAGGTTGCCTAGTGTTGCCATCCCTGATCCTCGTGGCGGGAGAGACGGAGAAGAGGGTATCCCCAATGTCAAGAGGATCTTGGTCCCGTGCATCCCTCTCTGGAGCGCTTCGATCGACATCGATAATGAGGTGAAAAATGTAGAGAGATGGAGTTGCGAGTATATTTTACTCAAAACAGACAAAAGATAAGGAAGCCACATGAAAGACAACATCCATAGACATACTGATACATACGAAACCAAAAATGATTCGAGAAGTGTCCGGAGGCTAAGTTACCAAATGGGAAGATGTTAGGCACCCATTCCGCCTTTACGGTCTCTCATGGGTTATTGTTATTTACCTTTATTTCCCTATGATATGTGTGCATGTGTATATGTAGTGGAGATAGGAATCATTGACTTTGTCATGGAAGAGATAAAGCGAGTCATCCATAGGAATGTTCCCAAAAGTGATATTAGAAAATAGGATATATACGATTATCCTTGCATTGATCATTATAATGGAACGATAACGCATGCGGGATAATATACCACTAAGAACAAATATATGTATATATACACATATAGAATATAAGAAGTTTAAGTTAAAAAAAACTAGAAAAATAGAAAGTGGTAGAAAAGTAGGAAGAGGACTCGAGTCTCGGGTTTTACCCTGAGACACCTACGTAGCCTATAGAGGCATCAAAGTCCACGTAGTTCGTATGCAAAATGAGGGGTGGGATTTATCCGATAAATCCAACTGGGGACTTCTCTTATATGTGTGTGTGTGTGTGTGTAAAACAGTGTTTTATTTATGAGAAAAGTGTGAGAAATCCCGTTTGGAATTGATGACCAAACTCGCTTTTTCTTGTTTTTTGGGTTTTATTTGTATGAAAATAAGAGATGTTCAATAATATTTAAATAAAAAGTATATTAGAATACGTGAGATGAGAGGATAAAAGTGCTAAGTAATAAAATAAATTAATTCAAATTTAGGAGAATTTAAAGAGAGAGTTGAGAAAGTTGGACCTTTTTGAAGATCTTTGAGCTTGATCTTGGATGTTGGAGAGCAGCCCTTGCCCTTGGGTGATGTTGGAAGGTAGTTAGTTCACTAATATTGATGAAAAAGATGATTAAAGGTGAAGGTTTGAAAGAGATTTGGATGTGGAAATCATGCTGACTTCGAGAGGGGTTTTCTGAGCTTATTGAGAGTGATGAATTTCAGATCTTGTGTCCTTTTGGAATGAGGTCAGACCCTCCTTTTTATAGGCCCAGTGCATTAATGATCGGTATAGTCCTAGTCCTACCAATCGGTAGGTGTTTTTAGGTACACTGTCGATAGGTAGGGTTTGGAACCTGCCGTTTGGCAGTCTCTTTCAGGATCCTTCAGAAAATCGGTCGTAGAGTGCAAACCGTTGATCTAAATCACACACGGGGCGAACCATTGGAAAGTTACTTCAGAGATATTCGAAAGTCTTTTGCATTGCTCCCAGGTCCGGGAGTTGACTTCGGGTCAAATGTGGCTCGGAAACGTTCATCGGTCCTTTGGACAGGGGATCACTGGAAGCAAATGGATCGTTCGTCCATATGGTAAGCTAGAATTGCGCACGGGGTGGACCGTTGGAAAGGTTAGGAGACGTACTTCGACATTCGAAAGAGTTTGACTCAGTTTTGGAAGTTTACTTTGTTCAACTAGGTCCTAGAAGCGTTCAGTGACCTTTCAAAGTAAAACGGATTGTTCGTCCGTACCGTAAGTCAGAATTGGGCCCGGAGTGGACCGTTGGAAAGTGGTTTTAGTGCCCTTTAAGATTCATTCAGTCTCGATCGAAATGAAGAGTTAACTTTGGTCAAGAAGATCCTGGGAGCATCCGATGAACTCCTGATTAAGTTTCAGGGGAAACGGGTCATTCGTTCGCACCATAACTCAGAATCATGCACGAGGCGAACCATTAGAAAGGAGTTTCAATGCCCCTTGGAAATTCATTCAGTATCGGTCAAACTGATGAGCTTTTCTTTTGGTCAAATGTAGCCTGGGAGTACCCGATGGCCTTTAGGTAAGTACCCGGGGTATGACTTAGGTTTTTAGTGATGAAGGGAGGTGTTAAGGACCTAAGGAGAGTTTAGGGGGTACTAGAATGGGGCGTCTACAAAGCCCCTCGATGGGTGAGTTTGGAATAAACGATAGCCGTTGAATAGAAACCGCATGATGCCTTTGAAAGAGTATGATCAATTTAAAGGGTCGAGGCAGATTCTGAGGGCTTGAAGATGAGGGTGACCGATTCTATGGGTCGAAGCCAATTTCGAGGGCTTGAAGATTAGGGTGACCGATTTTGTGGGTCGAAGACAATTCTAAGGGCTTAGAGATGAGGGTAACCGATTATGCGGGTCGAAACCAATTCTGAGGGTTTAAATTGAGATGGCAAATTCTATGGGTCGAAGCTAATTCTGAGGGCTTAAGTTGAGATGACCAATTCTACGAGTCGAAGCCAATTTTGAAGGCTTAAGGGTGAGATGACCAATTCTACGGGTCGAAGCCAATTCTAAGGGCTTAAGGATAAGATGACCAAATCTGCGGGTCAAAGAAAATTCCAAGGGCTTAAAGATGAGATAACCAATTGTGGGGGTCGAAGCCAATTCTGAGGGCTTACATTGAGATAACCAATTATACGGGTCAAAATTAATTCTGAGGATTGAGATGACCAATTCTGTGGGTTGAACCGATTCTGAGGGCTTAAATTGAGATGACCAATTCTGCGGGTTGAATCCAATTATGAGGGATTAAGTGGAGAAGAACAATTCTGTGGGGCGAAGCCAATTTTGAGGGCTTAAATTGAGCTGATCAATTCTGAGGGGTGAAGCCAAATATGAGGTCTTGAAGATGAGATGACCAATTCTATGGGTCAAAACCAATTTCGAGGGCTTAAATTGAGATGACCAATTCTGCAGGTTGGAGCCAATTCTGAGGGCTTAAATTGAAGTGACCAGTTCTGCATATCGAAGCTAATTATGAGGGATTAAATTGAGATGACCAATTCTATGGGTCGAAGCCAATTCTCAGGGCTTAAATTGAGATGACCAATTCTGTTGGTCGAAGCCAATTCTGAGGGGTTAAGTGAAGATGACCAATTCTGCTAGTCGAAGCCAATTCTGAGGGCTTAAATTGAGATGAACAATTCTACGGGTCGAAGCCAATTCTGAGGGCTTAAGTTGGGATGACCAATTCTGAAGGTCGAAGCCAATTTTGAGGGCCTAAATTGATATGGCCAATTCTGCGTGTCGAAGCCAATTATGAGGGCTTAAGTTGAGATGACCAATTCGGTGAATCGAAGTCAATTCTGAGGGCTTAAGTCGATATGTTCTTGAGGAACTCTGTTGGGAAATAACCTCGTGATTTTAATTTGAGTTGCGGAGCCAAGTTCTGGGGAAATCCTTGTATCTTTTGGAGATTTTTCCATGGAATAGCCAATTTGATGCTATAAATTCCACTAGGGATGTGATTAGGTGGTCCATGGTTAGGATTCTTTGCTTGGGGATACTTCTGGTGTCCTCTAGGGATATTGTCGGGATGAGATTCACTTGGCTTTTGAGAGTTTCGCTGGGAAAAAGTGATTCCTCTAGAGAGAGTGTGAAATTTTCTTGGTAAAAATGTTCTTAATCCTCCTCGGGATTTTTAGGAATTTTCTGAGGATTTTTCGGGGTTTTTCAAATATTTTCTGGGAATTTTTGTACAAAAATATAAGGGGGTGCCGGCCGGCATGGTGTGGAGGTTGCCATACGGCAGTGGCATGGGATTTTAGACTACCTAGAGAAGGTAAAAGGTCAGTGCCGATCGATATGTGGGGAAGATAGTATCTGGGGATTTTATCTCGTTGTCCTTATTGAGGGATGTTTTGCTGGGTAGGGTGATTAACGCGAAGGATGAGCTGCAGGTGAGACGGATGGCCTGGTTGTTGATTTTTCTAGTGCTGGGGGGATTTTTGGTGGCGCCGAGCGGCGATGTCATCCACTTATAGTTTTTACCATACTTGAGGATGTTTTCGAACATCCCTCTTTATTGATTGGGGGAGCCTGACTTTGGGGACCTTTTATTTTTCTCTTGTTGCATTCAGCCGGTGCTGCCAGAAGTCTTTCACTAGAGCCACATTTCTACTTGAGGTATTCTTTAATTTGCATATTTTCCTTCCATGCATTCGCATTTTCCTTATGCGTCTCTTTTTTATTGCGAATTTCTCATCTTTGGCAGACGTGGTTCTATGAGGTGATTAGGTGTCATACACAGTTGATTTCTCTAAAGGATGAGATTATTGGGTACTTTTATCGGTTATATTGGTGGCAGAAGTCCAATCGGCAATCGAGGAAGTCTCTTTCTCTGGAGGCAGTGCGTCAGGTCTTGAATGGCCTAACCCGTGATAGGGTAAAACATTTCATTTCTTCAGTTTAAGACCTGATTCTTTATTTGATTCATATGTGCTGGGGGGGTTTCAGGTGACTTTTTACACTTGGGGGATGGATGTTTAGGACACGGGGTTGACTGGAGTGAATGCACAGATGAGGTGATCTTTGGATCACGATTTTGGCCACTATTGGTATCTTAGAGAGAGGGTGGTTCGACATATTGCTGAGGAGGAGGTGGTGGTGCCTCCTGTGAGGACCCATATGTCTATGAGGTGGGAGCGGCTGCTACTAGAGGATACGAGGATTGTGGCGATGATTGATGAGTCCTATCTTTTGTACATCGATACTATGTCGTATGATTATATGAACTTCGTGATGAGATGGCTAATGGATCCCAACATATATGATGCACTGCTTTCCCTCCCGTGGGTTCAAGTCGGCCAATGGGGTCCTCCCATAGCGGTGGTGGTCCGTCGACATCTGCGGCGATGACGACTTCAGAGGTCCCCTTTGTGAGGTTGCATAACCCTTCATACAACATCCGATGGGCTGATGGAGGGATGGTGCCTATGTTGCATCATCCTCATGTGATGGACTTGAAGGATTTCGGCTTGACAGAGGAGGTTCTTCATCCTTTTGAATATTTTTTTATTGTTCCCTTTTCCTTCTTTTTTATTTCTTTTGATCTTTTTTACTTGATACTGATTCTGCATTTTCTTGTAGCAAGTTCGGGTGTCCACCACTTGGTTGAGGGATATTAGGGACTAGATATCTTCGACGACTACCCATATTCAGTACACGGTTCCTATTTCTTCTTACTTAGTGTCGTCTGCCTCATCCGGGGAGTATTCTTGTTCAGGTAGCAGTGGTGCGTCATCTCACCGCGGGGGAAAGAGAGCACGTCGTAGGGATAAGAGTTCTTAGAGAGAGAGGGGGAAGGGGAAGAGAGAGAGAGAGAGAGAGAGAGCATGTAGGTTCGGGCCGAGTCCCGTTGTTTTGGCTACTTTTCTATATTTCCTGCAAGATCGTTGTAACTCAGAAAAATATATATGCAATGCAATGGAATTTTTTTTATTATCTTATGTTTAATGATGAATGAATGAATGAATGCATGCACATGTGCTTTTTACATTGCTTCTGAGACCATAAAATATTTTTGGAAGTTTGAAAGAAAGATGGAAAGGGTTTTTTGAAATTCTGTTGAGAGTATCGATTTATTTTTTTATTGAGTTTTTTGATTTTGACAAAAGAGGATAAAGTTAGGTTTATAAAAATAGGGGGTTGCCGATCGGCAAGAACCTTGTCCTGCCTATTGGCAGGTCAGTCTAGTCTAATCAATCAAAGCTTTGATTAGTACCCTCTTCAACCTTTGGTACCTTGTGGGGAAGGATTACCTCCGATTTCTACAAGGGTTATGTTTTTTGTGAGGATTTTCAAGTATAAAAGGGGGTAAGGGTGGAGTGTTTTCATCACACCTTCGTATTATATGTTTATTTTTCTATGAGATGGCTCTCACTAGTAGTGTTGAGTTTGCCAACTACCTCGAGACTTTGGAGGCGATGTGCTCCTACAACATCGACTATGATGCTTTCAACATGTGTCGAGTTTCTTTATGGAGTAATCAACCAATAGAGTGGAACATGTTGATGGCAGCGGTACAATTCTGGTACCCTGAAGACCATGTATTTTGCTTTGGCTTGGAAGAAGTCTGTCCGACTTATGAGGAATTTTCTGCCATGTTGAAAGAAAATCCTATTATGGCGGCTGCTATGCCTGAGTTTTCCCAGTCACCTCGGGAGCTGTTGGTCGGACTTCTCTGTGTTTCTCCCTTGGCGAGTAGATCCTTGGTTAATGGAGGAATGACTTTTCTTCTAGCGGTGCTGCAGTCTGAGAATTTGCAGGAGGTTGGTGATGCTTGGATATACCGGAGCCGTCGTTCTAGGCCTGGTTTTGAAATTATTATTGGTGATTGGGGAACTATTAGTGGACCCATAACTTACAACTATTACTTCATGGATGTTCTACCGTCTCAGGTCCTGCGGTGGTGATACTGGAAAAGACTCTGAATGGCCTGGATGCCTAGCGAGAAGGTCGTTATGACTTTTTAAGGGGTAGCCACGTGATGTTGTTCATGTGGTTGTCTGAAAGATTCCACATGGTGACTGCTCTGGAATATCCTTTGTCGGTTGTAACCAACTTCTTTTCACGCCATTTCATTAGTGTTGGTCTAGATATCGAGAGCTGGGAGAATTGGTTTGTGGAGCATGGGGATCTAAATTTGTATTGGTTAATGCCTTGGTGGGGATATTTGTTGCCTATTCTAGAGTTGGGGGAATACCTGTACGTTCGACGAGTTGGTCTCAGACAGACCTCTTTCTATTTCCCTTAGTGGCTTCAGCGCCAATTTGGTTGGGAGTAGATTGTGCCACCTCAGACACTGGATTTTTTTAGTAAAAGATTTGACAGAGTGTCTGCACATGCGGCTTGGCTCTTTGTGGGAGAGTCGACGTCCATCGACCCATCCCTCTCAATCTGTTGGGAGAGTTTGGCACGTCCCTGGGATTATATGAAGTGGTTATGGAGAACAGTAGTTAGGAAGATGTTGGAAGTGGAGACTATATAAGGGTGGCTTATTTTATCTGATACCATGGAGGGAGGTGTGGTACTTTTTTCGAGGCTAGTTCGAGCTTATCGGTCCATGGAGCGTCTGCGACACTCTATCCAGGAAGGGGAAGCGGGCTCCTCTGGTAGTTATGGGTAGGACTCTTTGAGAGTTTGTTTTTGTAATGGGGAACGAATTTGGGAATTTTATTTGGCCTTTTAGGAAGGTAGGTGTAAGGGAGTCATCCATTCCTTTTCTTATGTAATTGCACTGTAATCTCTTATTAGTGAAATAAATAAGTTTTGATCATCCAGTTGTACCTTTTGATGAATTTTGTATTTTGAACTATCTATACCGATCACTAAGGCATGCATAATCCTTTTGTTTAAGTACATGTTAGAATGAACTGTCGTTCTTGGGGATAAGAAAATAATTGTTTTTTTTTAAGAAGAAAGGGTCGTGCTCATGTAAGATGCATGAGCTTCCTATGTACCTCTGAGGGTTTTTAAAATTTTTTAATTTTTTTAGAATGGTTTTTGCAGAGGATTGGGCCCACATAGTTCTGGGTATAGGGAAATAAAGACTTTTTTTAGAATAGAAGGGAGATAAGGAGAGTCGTAGCGTGCCGAGATTTCAGACTAGGGGTAAAATTTCTTGAGACAGTTCAGATTGACTGGACGGGCCATCTCTTCTCCATCTAGGTCGGTGAGCATGGCAACACAGCCGGATAAGATCTTGTTCACAATGTATGTCCCACTCCAATTGGGCTTAAATTTCCCTCTGGGGTTCCAGATCGGCTCTACTATTTCTTTGAGGGATAGATCCCCCTCTCGGACAAAGCGATCCTTTACTCTCTTATTTAATGGACAAGTTATTCAGCGATGGTACCCTTATATGTGATTTAGAGATTTTAATTTCCTTTCATCGAGGAGGGTTAACTCGTCAAAACGGTTTTGGTACCAGTCTTCTTCCCTGACATTACTTTCAATCCTGACACGCAACGAGGGTATTTCCAGCTCCACGGGTAGGACTGCTTCCATGTCGTAGACTAGAGAGTAAGGGGTAGCCCTAGTAGAGGTTTGGATTGAGGTTCGATATCCCCAGAGGGCGTAAGGCATTCTATAGGCCCAATCTTGACATCTTTCGATCATCTTACTAATGATGGCTTTTAGGTTTTTATTGGTGGCCTCGACTTCACCATTGGTCTGAGGTCAGTAGGGAGAATATTTGTGTCTCTAAATTCCATACTCGTTGACCACTTATATGACTTCTGCCTCAAAATGCAACCCGTTATCTGACACTAGATCGTGCGGGACCCCATATCGGCAGATGATATTTATCTTGATGAATTTGGCCACTTTCTTGGCATTCAGGACTGCGTAGGACTCAGCTTCGACCCATTGGGTGAAGTTATCATTGGCAACTATGATGAATTCATGCCCGTTAGAGTCATTGGGTGTAACTTTTCCTATGATGTCGATGCTTCAGGTGGAGAACGGCTAGGGAGAAGTCATGTTGTACAATTCTCGCGGAGGCAGGTGTTGAAGGTTGGAGAACTGTTGGCATTTGAGGCTTTTCTGGACATAGGCGATGCAATCCTGGATCATGGGAGTCCAGTAGTATCCTTGTCGGATGATATTCTTGCTCGAGGTAGGTAATGGAATGTGATGTCTTGGAATTGAGAGGCTAGTTCTTTTAAGTGGGCATGGAAGGGTTGGATTTTTTCATCCTTAATTCATCTCGAAACGCACATGGTAATGCAATTAGTATTTTGGACAATGAAGTAGGACTTCGTTTGTCACCCAAAAATATTGGACATAATAAGTAGCGAAAAATTATCCCTTTTGTAACCCAAATTGAGCCAAATAAATTTTTCCCTTTCGTTTGACAACTCGAAAAACCCCAATTGACTCGGAATTGTGAAAGTTGATAATCCCAGAAATTAAAGTCCGAAAAGTGAATAAAAAGGGGCAAGAAAAAATAGCTATGCTCAACAAAAATATCAAGAAAAGAAAAGAAGTTAAGAACAGAAAAAAATAGAAAAAGAAAAAAAATGTGCAAAATCCCAGAAACACAATAATGGATATCATAAGAAAACTTTCCAATTCCAGATTTCCCGTACTACCCTCATATTACCCAATACACCTTTAGCCCAATAAAGTCCTAACCGAGTCCAAAATTGCGAAATTAGTTACCCCGTGGAGAGCAAAAACACCAAAAGATAACAAAAATACTAATTAGAGGCAATGTTCCCATTTTCTTATATTTGTAATCCGATGATGAGATCGGATTACCATATAATTCAGTCTTTCTACTTGTATGCGTGAACTTAGTTCCAATACATTTACTCTAATAAATCATGCATACCGAGAGAATATCCACATTTTGAGTGATTAGTTTGTGAGAGAATTCCATGAGATTTTGAAATCAAAACGAATTTTCGGATAAGTAACGTAATGATCAATCGGTGGAAATTCGCGGTTAAAATCTTCGGCTTCACACACGCGCACTATGATATAAGACTCTTGAACATGACTTGATGATGATTATTTTTTGGAAAAGTTTGAATTACACAATTTTTGCATATTTTGAGTTTTCTTTGAGTCGAATTTTGTTGGTATATTCTCTATAAACCCTAACGAGACACAACTCATCCTAGTAGGTTAACTTATGGGTTTAAAGGCTTGTTGCATACGCTAAATGCAATCGTGCCCCCGCAAAAGAGGTATCCTATCCCATTTACGAGTTAGACCATGCTTTCATTCTTTTACATTTCTCGGGATGATCAACGTTATAAGTTAGGGGGGGTTTGATTAGGCATAAATTCTTCCCTTTTATCCCCTTAATTTAGAGGCTTTTATCGCTCCGCGAAGTGTAATTCAAGTGGATTTATATCATATCTTTGATAGTGACAAATTCTAATGAGTGCATCGAGTTTCGTGTGTTCGTCATCTATTTCATAGGTATCCAGTGTTGTAAGTTGAGTTCCATATCAAAAGCTTCAAAGAAACACAAGAAGCCAAGGGTTCGGCAAAGACTGACAAAAGGGAACCGAACCCAAGGAAGCTAAAACTAATTGAATCCCTCATGGGCAAAGTTTTTGTAAAGGATGGTAAAACAGAACCGAACCGAAGTGATGAAAAAAACGAACCGAATCCAGCATAGCAAAACTTCCTGTAAAGAGACGAAAAGATGGAACCAAACCGAAGCAAGGAAACAACAAACTGATCCCATGCTTGTAGAGTTTTCTTTAAAGTCTACAAAAGATGGAACCGAACCGACCTTTACCCGGATCGGTTCTGTTTTTTATTTTTCGAACATATCCACTTGTAAAAATTAGAGTTTTTATTGGTTCAAACTCTTGTATTTCATAGTTAATAAATTGTACTCCTCCCAAACGTAAAGTTGGGCTTCCAGGTCATTAATGAAGCTTTGTAATCACTTTTAGAGGAGAAGAACAACAAACCCTAGTTACTTTCAAGTTGCTATTCAAGTAAAATCATTCTGATTTCTACTTCAATCTTTGTTCTAGTTACCTGTTCATTACTAATTTCATTTTTCTCTATCTTTATTCATTAGTAAAAATGGTTTCTTTCATTCTAAATGTGTTATTTTCAAGTTTTCACATGTTCGGCTAGATTTAAAAGGTCGGGATGCATGAACTCAACCTGATGTGGTAGTTGCATGTGTATAAAATTAGTCGTCTAAATTTAATGATTTATTACGACTGTATTGCGTAGAAACACGACAATTGTAGATCTTTGGATCTCGTTTGCTTCAGGGTAACGAGGATTCTTCAGAATGCAATTTGAATGTAACTATTGCAATACCGATTTACTCGTCCTCTGATTAAGTATGGTGCGGGCTTGAACCTCATATACATAATGCTTGGGAGTATTATATTTCAGGTCTAATTAATCACTTAAGTTTATGATTAGTTTTATATCTGCAATACACTAGGGTAGAGGGATTGTATTCCCGTCCTATTTTCTTCATCATATAGTTTAAAGTTCTAAGTCAATCATCATTAATATTTTCGATAATTTAGAATAATTGCATTCCATTCATACTTTAATTCCTTGAATAAACCATGAAGAGTGTCATCCATGCAGAGTGTCAACCCCAGTGTCTGTAAGCCAGTGATCTAGTGCCTGAATGAACCATGAAGAGTGTCAACCCCAGTGTCTGTAAGCCAAATGAATCCTCGGAATCACTTCCCTCATAATCTGCAGTATCTTTGATGAGTGGTTGTACATGGTGTTAGGAATTTTTGGCCCATGGGTAACTGTCTTGAAAAAAAATCTCCATTCCAGGATTTGTCTTCTTATCTGTATGGTCATACCATGGTTTCAAAAAGCCACAAAAGGGGAAGTCTTCACCCTCTTTGATGAATCGTCCCTTCAAGGAATCATTTGGGATAGTATGGGTGTAATCTAATCTTCTCTTTGGTTGAGATTGGCGGATCCTTTTGAGCTCTTGATCTGATGGTTGATACCCCAAACCATAAGCAAGGAAAGATTTTTCAGCACAATTGGCTCAAGTATCCCATGTTGTCTTTGTCCTAGCCCCAATTCGGGCATGAAGTGCATGTTTCTAAACATCTGAATCACATTGATGTTGCCATGAGGGTTGTATTCTGGACAAACCCTTTCTTTGAAATCGTCCCCTACCGGGAGTAAAAGTGGCTCAACTCGGAATCATGATAGGAGCATATCATTTGACCCGTGTTGTATCTCAAGGATTAGATTGCTGGTGCTTGCACCCTCGGAAGTGTCGTTATCGCCCAAAATGGTAATGAATCGTTCGACGATGAAGAACTTCAATTTCTGATGGAGCGAGGAAGACACACCCTTGATACTGTGGAGACAAAGTCGTCCGAGTAACAGGATGAAACAAGTTGGGATGTCAATAAATTGGAATTCAATGACAGGGTTTATAAGGCAAGCCCTTATTACAAGTTTTATGGATCCCATCACTTCTCGCCGAGTATTATCGTAGGCACGTACAACAGCAGAGGTTCGAGCGAGTTCACTTTCCATCAGTCCTAAAAATTTGAAGGTCCTTAATGCGCAGACATTCAAGGCGAATCCATTATCGACAAGAGAGAGTGGTACGATCTTCCCCATAACTTCGACGGAGATGTTGAGTGCATGATTGTGGTTTAGCCCAATTCGGGTGATTTCTTCTTCAGAAAAGGATATCATTCGGGTAGAGGTCAAGGATTTGACTAAATTTATCACTTCTTCTGTTGTGGTGGAAGAAGGAACTATGGGTCTAGTGAGCAATTGGATCAAAGCATTTATGTATAGCTGGAAAGACATGAAAATCCCCCATGGAGTGATGTTAGCTTGAGTTTTTTTTAGTTGATCGAGGATCTTTCTTTCCTCGAGGGTCATTTTTGGCATAGGAAGGTTTTCAATGCCCTTCCCTTTGTCATTGGCTAGTGGTAAGATTGGGATCTGGTAATGCCTCCCTGACCTAGTCATGTAATTTACCGAAGAAGTAAAAAACGTGAACCACATTTCTTCGTCAATATCGGGTTTTTCTTCCATCTTGTTTATTTCTTCGAGGAGTTCTTCAAATGATATTATCCCACACATGTTGGCTACTGGGCCAGTTTTCTCTGAAGCTTGCCCTTTATTTGAGTCTTCAAATTCTTCCCCCCATCCGATGGCAACAATTATATATTTCTATTTAAAGTCAATGCATTCCACCTCTTCAATGTCTTCTTCCTATAAGTCTTCCCATTTTATGGGGATAAGTAAAGGTTAAGGGACCAGGCACCCTTGTAGCTCTAGAGCATCAAGTAAAATGGTCATATTTCAAATATCATTGGTTTGACTGAATGATTCTTCCATGATCTGGACAGCATCTAATGGCCCAGAATGAGACAATGTACAATGGAAACCTGATTTAAAAAGTTCAGTCTGTTCGTTTGAATGAGAATCACCTCTCATTTGAATAAGAAGGGCATCTCGTTGGAATTAGCATTCGAACGATCTTCAAATGACCTATAACTATTATTCAGTGATATCTTGTTCGAACCTCATTTGATTTCCAAATTCGAATGACCTTGGTTTCTTGTTTTCACAACCTAAACTTATTTGAATGACTATTCTTCATTTTTCACCAAAATTTTCCATTTTTTATCTCACAATCTCCTAATAATTACAATGAGGACCCTCAATAGTTAATTGCATCTATAAACTTAATCATAATGATCGAAATCTCAAGGTTTTTATATTATTAAAACTTACGGGGGAGAATTAATAAAACATTGGGGTGGAGTATTACATTTTTCCATCCTTGAAATTTTCGACCCATCAATCCTCAAGCTCATGGGGGTTTTCAATTTCTACTCTTTCTTTAATTTCAACTCCATGTCATCAGAATCCTCCAAGACTAAATCATCAAGTCCTCGAACGTTAATATAACATCATACACTCTTTCATGGATTTGACATCAAAGATTCATTTTGTGATATTCGCTAGTTCTCACTATTATCCCAATCATCAACGTCACATAACTATCCTCAAACCTCCACTCACTTGGTGATCAAGCGTAACCAAATCTTAGGACTAACTTTTCTTATACCCAAACCATATGGATGCCTCTACCAGGCAACACCCTCTTATGATCGACACTTGTCCAATCGTGATCGCAACAAATTCAACATTGGATCATCATCAAGAATCATCTCAAATCTTAGGACTCCTCCTCCTATCCTTTCACAAACTTTTGGACTATCTCGACCACAAAGATTTATTCAAAATTGACACTAATATCTTATCACTAGTCACTCGCATTAAGAGTTAACACACCACCAAGTCTCAAAACCATGTGCCAGACTAATACCCCTTTTTACAGGATCCTCACATGAATCTAGGATCACTTTAGGCGTCTAACTGAGGGACACACACCTGAGCATTACACAATCAACACACCGTGACAAATAATGTTTAGCATTAATTTTCCTCAATTTTTAACATTATATGATGTCCTCAAGTTATCAATCTCCGATTCACAACCACACTCTTAATTGTCATGCTGGCCAAAATTTTAGGTCGCTACTTTTAAGGAAATTGAATACTAAGAGAAATCGTGCAATCCAAAGCGCAGTCACTAGTACAATGAACTTTAAGAAATAACAAGGATACTTTATATAAGGCGTACCCAATTACTGAGATGCCTTGTCCATGTCGGGTCCCACGACTCTCTATTGGGCCAAATTGTGTTGCACCATATCGTGGTACAAGTCTAGGTTATCACAACCAAGGGATACAATTCTCTAACAACAAAACTGTAGGGATACACAAGAATCTGAGAGATAAATAATAGATCCAAGAGGACCCTATTCACTTACAACAATGATGATTCATGAAGATGATCCTACGCTACATGTTTGGAAACCACATACCATCTTAAGAAAACTCAGCGGATCTTAGCCTAGCCATACGCCCTGGCTTGAGTCACCCATCATGATTAATCTTACCACGAACCCTTCACTTCTTGAAGAATAAAGTAACATAATAACCTAACATTCCTTGGAAAGTTAAGCGTAGGCCTTCCCTCCTTAAGGATAAGGCCTCCCCCTTTCATCCTTGGAAAACACGAACCACACTATCAACGAACGCTAACATCCTTATCGACACTGACCTTATCCATCTCATCAGCGACGCCACTGCCAATCTAATAAAACTATATTATTATCTTACTTTATCATACAATAGGAGTACCAAATGTCTCCTTAGGCACTAATCGATTCAGCGAGACTCTTACCCTATCAGGGCTATCATCGTCATAAGGTTATTATCGCCTATCCCAAAGTTCAATTCAATTGACTCCACATGACGATCAAACACTTATGCTTAGCACCATAAAGGTAATAATTACCACTCAAATTCACACCCTTATGTCCACACGAGTCTAGCAAGACGGCACAAGGTCTACACATTTCCCTACTAGTGTTATCCTAATACATGCTGATAATGTGTTAACACCTATCAAAATTGTTATACGCATGGCCTCAATCATAACATCGTTGGCCCAAATATCTAATGCATTCCTGGTACTCATGAATTCTAACATGAGCCTCTCTACATGGGTCTCCTTAAGACAACGAGTATTATACCCAATCATTATATGAAACTCTAATTTCATTTCCGAAGATTGCACTACCAATTTACATTAAACTTTGGCAGCCTCACCCAAGGCTATATGAATAGATTCCTTTTAACTTAGTTGATAACCCAAGGTCGTCACCAAATTTTCCACATCCTATCACCGAACACAACAAATTCCATAAAATTTAGCCCGATTGGTTCCCTAAGGACACCAAGTATACCCAAGCAATTGTTACTAAGATAGGATTAGACTTTGTCGACCATAATTTCCACAAACGTTTGTGCCCTAAGACTTCTCGATATTCATTTCATCGATTTCAAACCACTTGCCCAAATATTAATCTAGCATTCTCTAACATGGTAGTTTATAGCCAGTGGAACCTCAAGGCGTTACAAAAAATTGACATTTCATCCCTAAGTTAATTCAAAGACCTTGTTATTACAGCTAATGCAATGCATCACGCATTAACCACATGATAAGATTAAAAAGGATTTTGGTAAGATACCATAGGTCTACACTACCAATGTCACTAAATATCCTATTCATCAAATGTTGTATTATTCATTCCAAAACCACCCTATAAGACTGCCTAGGGTTCACCCTCCTATCACTACAACTCATGATTGTTACACATGTGACACCTTTGAGACAAATGGCTCATAATTATAATCACGAATCATGAGATATATTCATCTTCCAACGGCCACTAAGTCATTCACCCACAAGGATAACATTCTATATATTAAAACTAAGTGTACATATTTTTCAAGAATTGACCCACACAATTTTATATGCTCATTGAACTACCCATCAACAACATAATTACCCACAAGGATCGAATTTTCCTCATTACATTATGGGCATTAACCACCCATAAGTGTCTCACCTAAGGGCTATATGAATTTTAATCACCAATCATCCTTACTTAGTCAGGACACCCTAACTATCAACCACACTAGTTGACTATACACAACTTGTTCCACCTACCTAATGGGAGATATCACGCTCTATTAACATCTCAAAAGATTCTATGTCATCAAAGGCTTGAATACAAGAGCCTCACACTAAAACCAAGGCGTCACTACTATTGGCTTTCATGGACACCCGTAAATCACTAACATATCCAATTAGAAGAGCAAAAGAAATTGATAACAACCAATTTGGTCATATGCCACTTGACACTAACTTACCCGTCATGCTATCCTCGTTTGACTTCATTTTCGTGGACATGAACTAAACCATCATCAAACTTACATTAATCGGACCAAACAAACATCGGCGCCGAAAGATCCACCACCGTCCTCACTACGTCACTCCCGAAATGAACCCTGAACGTAGAGCTCTGGTACTATTTATAGTGTCCTGACCCGAATTTATGGGTTACCCTTAGTCAACCAAATCCAGACCAAGCATTAGGTGTGAAATGCAATGAAACAACCTATATACTATTGCTAATCTATTTTTAGCTTAATTAACATTTCACTTATTAGCATGTGATTCAAACATCAAATCAAACTATGTGAGGGACCCGTGGGAAGCACCCCGGAGTCCAAGCGTACAAAGTTACCACGTAAAATAAAAGAGAGTAATTACTTGTGTAACACTCTCAAAATATGAACCCATACCCAACTTCTCGTAGCAAAGATGTAGGTGTGAGTTGATGCTCAATGAAAAATATAAAAACACAGTATAGAAATGAACGAAAGAAAAAAGACTCTAACATGTTATACCTACGTGCACATGGAGCTACCTTATATATATATATATATATATATATATAACACATGAAACCATTTTGATTTTCAAAAATGTTATTTATCCCAATTCATTAACCTTAATCTTATAAAAGAACTTCCTCTTTCCAAACTTTCCATTTATCCCTTTACTTAACACACGCGGTTAAATACTTGAAACAACTACAATTTATTTAACAAAAAAACATTTCCTTACCGAAATCTTAAACCAATCCACATTAATATTTTCATTTAAAAACTCCCCTTTCAACACACGCGAACACCGTGTTAGGAAATACATATTTAGCTTTTGAAAATCTTTCACAACATACCCTTGTGTTAGTTATGGGTACACCTTCTTAGGTTTCTTAACTCACCCAATTAACCATTATACTTTACATTTCCTTTATTTTATGAACATTAATCAATTTACAATATCTTGTCCAATTTAACCTTTACGAAAACGTTTATTAATTTATTCAAGTTAGGTTGTCTCAACACATTTTCACCACGCAACCCATTTATTGACATTTTCCTTATTCCTTTATCTTTTTTTTCAAAATCTTCTAATAAGTCGCATATATACTTTAACAGGCTTCACACCACCGATGACGCCACCATATGCTATCGCGCCAGTGATTTTGGATCATTCACCCCAGGGCTCCGATCCCTCCTTAATTATCTAAGTGTCATCCGAGTTCCTTTTTAGTTCGTTTTAATATTTTACAAATGTCCACATTACTTCACGTTTTCCTTTTTAACTAGTCGAAGCCAAAATTTTGGGTTTCAACCCAACTTGTTTTACACTTTAAAAATCTTCATTCCACGTCCTTTACACTTTAGTATTGATTTTTAGTCTAAAATCATGTTCATTTAGGATCATTTTGTGTAACAGCTTTTTTTAACTTTTTAATTTTATAAAAATATTTCACTTTATATAAAATTATCATTTTACCCTTTGTTTTCAAACTTGCCCTTTCCTCTATTTTATGAGTGTTATTTCCCAAAATATTATTAAGTTACACACACCAACTTTCGAATGTTTTAACCATTAACACTTATTCAACACTTCTACTAACCATCTTACCAAATTAGATATTTCTTTACTTTATTTATATAAGTAATCCAATTATACTTAAAAACTAATTTTACAAGAAAAATACCATTTTCTTTTATTAATATTTGTAGTCTCACAGCCTTAAACTTATCACATTTTTAAACCTTTTTTCACACACCTTGAAGACTAGAATTTCTATTTATTTTATTTCATGTTTAAACCCAACAAAAAAATTTTAAACTTGTTTATATGTCCATTATCAAAATACCACAAGTTTATATGCATGAAATGATGAATTTTATTTCCAAAAAATCCTTATAATTGGGTTAAACACATAATTTATTCTAGAAATTCATATACTTACAAAACATACCTTTCAAGACTAAATGACATTATTATTTCTTAAAAACCCATCCAGTGTTCCATTTTTGTAAAATCTTCATTTTTTCAAAGAACCTAACTTAATTTACAAAACATCTTTAGCAAGATAATAATATAAATTTCAAACATTTTTATTCCAATAAAAATGTTAACCACCCAACTTCTTGAAACACGCCATTTATATGAAAATTCCAATTATTTCAAGGAAACTTTAAAATATTTACTCATCATTTACTTTCAGTAAAATAATATTTTTCTGACTTTTTTATTCCATAATAATATTTAATTACAAATCTAATGAAATCGATCATTTTACTCATATGCATTCTACTCTTAAATTTTAATAATCAAGACTACTAATACACAAAATAGAGTCTTAAACTAAGAGTAAATATACCCACCTTAAATGGATATCCAAAGCCCTCTAATGTGATTAACATCCGCATTCAAGACTAAATTTTCATTCATGAAATTACTTGGTCTCACAAGGTTCGCATAAGCGTTGGAGAGTTATTTACATAGGCTTAAAAATGTTGCGTCAATTTTCTTTATGTTAATCTCGTGCTCTAGTTGAATATGCCTACTCCGAGGAAGAATGTTACTTTGCAAGGCATATTTGGAAAATGGTACTTGTAATTCCACATGAAGGATTGGTTCAACTCGATAAACTAAAGAGAAAGGTATATAACTTTCTTCCTCTTAGTTTTCAATAGTCCAAAAGTGACCATAAGCATCTTTTCATCACATGCACCGGGAAATGTTCCATCATTTTGGCTAAAATATTGACCGAAGTCTTATTTATGTCTTCTACTTCACAATTCCCTTTCGAATAAGCTAATGTTGAGGTGTGGGGGATGATTGAATATCTATCGATTAATATCGTCTCTTCTTTGTTGATAAATGGAGTTCTATCATTACAAAGAATAACCTTGGGAATTCCAAAATGAGAAATGATATACTCTATAATGAATTGTGAAACTACTCCCGTTGTTGATCTTTTCAAAGGTACTACTTTTGACCTCTTTGTAAATCGATATTTTGTCCCTAAATGGAGGTTTAATTACCCCATAAGATCAAATGCCCAATTATGGAATGGATGTTTTATTAGTAATAAAAGTAGATTAACCGATGGAGCTTGAATGAGATTGCTATGAAGTGCCTTTTTAAATTTTCGAACAAACTCGATTGAATATTTCTCCATTATTGGCCAATAATAGATAATTATCATAAGTTGGTCATACAATTTAGCTCCTCCCATGTTAGCTGGATCATGAACTTGTTTGAGAACCTCTTTTTCTTCCTCTATGTAGATACAATATAAGGTCATATTGAAGTATCCTCATCGATAGAGCTTGGCATCCAGTAAGTAGAACCTCGAGGCTCTCCTTCTAAGTGATATGGCATATGTTTTCTCTGCTGGAACAACTTTATCTATGGTAATATCAATGTAAGTCTATCTCCACTCGTTTTGAGCTTCTTAAAAATTTCACTCGGCTAGTTGAAAGTATATTTGACATTCATCAAGTTCTCTTTATTTTGTTGTTGCATCTTGCTTCATCGCATGCCAAAATAACCTTTTTTAAGTTATTTTATATAGAGAAATCTATGTGTTTTCACAATTCTTTTTATGAGTTTCCTTTAACCATCTTTGATCTTCCTCGGGGCTAAGGCATGTAGCTAACTATTCATCGAGATTTTTGTATACAAACTTCCTTAAAGAGGGAATAATTGTGATAGCTCAGTAAGCTTCATTGAAATACCTCTTATTTTTAGTAGTCTTTTTATTATCCCTCTCTAATCTGAGGCATTATCTCTGGGAAAGAGTTGGAGCACATAAGATATAACTATCCTGCAATGGATCACTAAAGTTTTTTATTCACCTTGCATATCTATCTTTTGTGTAATTATGGTATAGGCATTAGCATGACGATTGATGATGAATGATGGTTCATCATTATGGTATGTCTCTCTACCTTGACTTCATAAAAGTGGTAAATTCACCTCTATATAATTGTTTGATAAGGATCTAGGCTGAGGTGCTTCAAAGCATAATAACCATTTTCTTATTTGAACAACAAGTTACAATCTCCTTTAATGCACAATGAACAAATGCCTCTTGGAAGGGCCTTAAGTAGTCCTAAAATCAAATCTTCATACTTTACCTCATTATTTTAGCAAAGAAAGTTTAATTCAAGGGACAAAGAAATCTTCTCCTTTCATTTAAATAAAATTACTTTATCTCCTCTTTTACCTTGAGCCGTTGAACCATCAAACTCCGTGGACCATTATTTAAAATTTTCCTCACATATGTTGGCTTGAAAATCATCACCAGTTATGTTTTCATGAGGTGGTACAAACAAACTTGAAGGATAGATAACTAATAAATCTTCACCGTCTTTGCTCTTGATTACATAAGGAATCACTCACTTCCAGTCATGCTAAAAAAGAATAAGGAACCACCTTGTTGTTCGCCCAATCAAGATTGTTCATGCCAATAAAAAATTAATTGGATCACATCTTGTCACTACATGGATAGTGAAATAAAGCATATAATACCTAAGTTTTTTGTCCACAAAGTCTAAAGACAAGCACTGTCTCTCTGTATATAGATGTATATCTTACCTCAAGATCATGAATGATTATACGCAAATATTCGACATGTCTCTATTTTCCATCAATATCACATACCAATAATTCACCGATGGACCTCATAATAGAGGTTAGATAAAGTAAAAAAAATTACTCCTATCATAGGTGGAGTCATCATTTGAGGATAGGTGAGCAATCCCTTAAGCTTGTCAAAAACTTCCTGGTGTGGTTCATCCGATTTGAACTTTGTGGTTTTTCGTAAGATGTTCATCAGGGAGTGAGTTATCTCAGATAGCCTGGACTAAATATCCTCAAGTAAGAAATCTTTTTGAAAAACTTTTCAAATTGTTTTAAGTCCTAGGACAAAGAATATCAAGAATGGATTTTTATTTTCTTTGGTCCAACTTCACTCCTTGATTATCAATAACAAAGCCTAAGAATTTTCCACTCCTTACACCAAAAGAACACCTGAGTGGGTTCATCTTCAACTAATACTTTATGCATTTATTAAAAACTCTTTTTAGGTCAGCTAAGTTAGAATCCTCTATCTTTTATTTAATGACTAGCTCATTCACATAAATTTCCATAATTTCAAGCAAAAGTTCCTGAAAAATAGACATCATTGTCCTTTTGTAAGTTGCCTTCACATTTTTTTAGACAAAACGGTACATTGTACATGAAATTAACTAAATGATTTTTGAAAGTTGTCTTCTCCAAATCATATGGATCCATATTGATCTGATTTATCCAACATAATCATTTATTATGCTATAAATCTCATGACATATAGTTGAATCAATAATGATGTGAATCGAAGGTAGATGGAACTCATCTTTGGTAAAAACTCTATTAAGATCTCTAAAATCAACATAAATGTGAATCTGTGTTTTATCTTTCCTCCCTACTATCACAATGTTGGTAAGCCAAATTGGATGTTAAATTATTTTGATAAATCAAGCTGCCAACAACGCTTCCATCTCAACATTGATTCTGAGATCCCATCTAGGCTTGTCCATTCTGGTTGACTGCTTTATTAGTATTGCTGAAGGAAAAATGTTATGGTAGCTCAATTCTCGATCTATCCATGTTATCTCAGTGTATTTCCTCATAAAAACATCTTTAAACTCTCAAATGAGCTTGATCAGCTCCAGTTTCGTCATGTGCTCTAAGTCTTTCAAAATTAAGATGGTCCCTGATTCATCATTACCCTCAACTAAATTAATCTTCTCTAGATCTGGAACATGAGATTTAGGATAGTCTTTCATACATTCAGGCTCATTTTCAATCTCATCCACAAGCTCTTAAATTTTTGAATGATCAATGATAAGAAATTATCCTTCATTATTGATCAATTTCTTTTTCCATATTTAAGGTCTTATTCTTCAAGATCTTGAGCTTCCCAAACTCACACCTTCAAAGGATATATATCACCCTTCCCTCATTGAGCACCAATTTTTTGCATTTTCGATATAGAGGTTGATAACGCATTTATTTTTTTGAATTTTTATAATTGCTCCATCTTTTGTCTTTTAGTTGTAATCAACGTACTCTATCATTTCACCTCTTGTTCCATCAGATCTTCGATTGTCTTTACTTTATCTCTAAGTTATTGATAAATCAAATAAGATTTCGGAACAGCATGACTCCCTTGCTCAACGTGTAAAGTTTCTTCAAACTCTTCCTCTTGATCTCCCATAAGCCTAATCTATCCATGACAGTGGGCACTCTCACCCCTTAGATACTCCTTGTGAGGTTACATACTACCCCGTTTATCTCAGTATAAAATGTAGCATCCACAAAATGTTCGTCCTCTTTTTTAAGAGGCTTTTAAGTTCCTCGGATCATAATCTACATTCCTATAACATTGGTTTTTGCACATTGATGGTTTATTGAAGGAACCACACTATGTTTGTTCATCCAAATCCTCCCAATTAACAAATGATATGATTTAGCTAACTTAATCACATAGAATTTAATATATTGTGTGATATTGCTATTTTTTATTCCAGCATTTACATAAATATTGGATTTGAAAGTTTGGTTGTCATATTTTGATATTAAAAGAGGTATTATGACTAACCTTGTGTTCGAGATATTAGCACCATAAAATGAGTTAATAGGCATGATGTTCACTGAAGCACCTCCATCAAACAAAGCTCTAGAGAAAATCGTTCAATTGTTTCATGTTTTCATATACAAAGACCTATTTTGAGGGAACCTTATTGATTTATGTGAGTCTAAGAAAGTGATCTCAAACATAAACTTTTGAATCCGCTTGGCCATAAGTTCTCTCCTCCTTACCAATGGAACAACATTTTTCTTTGCTATGTCCAGATAGGTCAAGTAATTTCCAACATGCTTCCTGCCGGCATCCCAACTTGATCGAAAAACTACAAAAACTTTATTGACTTCTATAGAGCTTGGTAGTCCGATATTGGATTCACCTCATATTCTTTTGCCTTATATTCTTTTTCATCGTCTCTTCCACTTAGTTCATTATAAGAAACAACGACATTAGCCATCCCTTACAACCACATAATATATATATATATATATATATATATATATATATATATATATATATATATATAGGCTCAGGTGCGGACTTTTCGTGCGGACTTTGTCCTTATCTCGAAAAGTGGTCCCCTCGTGGTCCCAAAGACTTTTGTTATTTACTCTAGATGGTCCCCCTCTTGTCTTATACTAAAACCTTAGTTTAAGACCATATAATTAAAAGATTTATAGTTTAGACCCAAAATTGGTATCAAAACTTTAAAGATTTTAGAAACTCACCGAATTCCGACCAAAACCTAAATTTTGGTATCAGAGCCATAAGACGTTCCTTTTAGACTAAAAGTAAAAAGACTTTAATGCCCTTGGAATTTATCCCTCGCATTTACCAAGATATTTTTGGATCCAACCCAGACTACCAACCTATAACCATAATTGATTTAGACTCAAAAGGTTGTTTAACCACACACATAGACGGCTGTTCACACATTGAACACATCCCAGCCAAACACGCAGACAGTAGACAAGTTACTGCTAGTGCTATTAATAGCATAATAGACCAAAATAACTGTATACTCCTTAAATTAAGACAATTAATAAAAGACACTCAAACCCTAGAAACAGAGATAAAAAATATCTCTAAAAGATTATTAGACATTGATAATCAAATCCTAATAGACTTAGTACACGTGTTACAAGAAATAAATATTAAGACTAACCATATAGAAGTCATGAACAAAGATATTTTAGAAATTAAGACTTTAATTAAAAATCAAGACAGTGAGTTAATTAAACTTACTAAAGAACAAGCTAAGCTTATCCCTAGACTAGATAGTTATCTTCCTAATGGAGATAGTTAGATCGAACTGGAATAAGGTACCAAGAGACTTTTCCATTCAGACTTTATCTGAATTTTATCAAAGAATTTTAGAAAAGATAAATGATGATAGATTTTATTATAAGATAAATGAAAATGAGATTGCCAACGCGGCTAAAGCAACTAGACTTATATTAGAAAGATTAAATTTAATTTCTACATCTATAGCAGCTACCCAAGACTATAACAACAGCTTTGTTAAAGACTTACATTTAGACTTAAAGGCGAAGACAGAAGGATTAACCACCTTCTACACAGACTTTGTTAAATTCCAACAAAATTTAGCAAATTATCTTAATAATTTGGAAAGCCATAACCTATCCAAAATGGATAGTATTATTAAGGAACTTAGACTAGACATGGCCCAAGTAGAAGAAAAATATGGAGAAATTATAAACGGAATTAAGGCCATATATAATAAACCATCCCAAGCAGAAATAGACTCTCCTTTTATTCTAACTAGGTTAGATAAAATTGAAAAGACTGTAGAAGCCATAGAAGTTAGAACTATTCAACAACTAGAAAAAGATAATGAGGTAAAAGACTATATCACTAATGTTGGTAAAACCATCGTTAATTCTCTAGCTAGACATAGTGAAGAAACTTCTGAAAAGACTAGAAAAGAGAATAAGAATTTTAAAGAAGAAATCATTAATCAGATAAAAAGACAAAAAGATTATTCAGACTTCTTAGAAAGAATTGAAAAAAGACTTGAACAAAAACAGGCAACCACTTGTAAGTTTAGAGAATCCCCTTCTATAGAAACTAGAAAAGGAAAGACCTTAGGTAGACGAGTTATAAATGATGGATTAGATAAGACTAGTAAGATAGTTAGCTCTATCCCAAATATAGGATAGAGTAACCATATGCTCCAAAGACTTAAGGATTCATCCTCCAATGTTAGCACATGGTAGAAAGAAAGAAATTTCAACAACCCCCTCCAATGGAAAGAATGGGGTGAAGTGGACTGGAAGATTGTTGAAGATTCCATTCATAATGCACAACTTCTAGCCGTTAGATACATAGACTTGTTCAAAGAAGGTGCCACTCCTAAGATCCCCAATTATAACATGACTTACCATTAAAGAAATCATGTGTTAGATAAATCCTATACTGAGCTCCAAGTATTTGACTCAGAATGGCTTAGATCTAGAGGAACTGATAGGAAGTTCCAATTCCTAACCTTTGGACTCTTTCAAGCAAGAATCCAAGGATTACATAGACCTCAGAATAATATTAACATATTATGTTGTTTAGTAGACAAAAGATGGAAAGACTTTGAAAAAAGCCTTATTGGGATACCCCAATTAGAAATGTCAGACAACATTGGATACTTTAATGTCATTCCGGCATTTACAGTAACCGTAGACACAGCCAAACATTTTAAGTTAATCTTATATGCTAGTGGCTATTAAGACTATATAATCCCAGACGCTAATATAAATATAGAATTCCAAAGCTATGTGAAGTTCTCCCAGTTTCCTTATGAAGGAATGCAATCGGGAATTCCTAGCGGTAGACTTAATGAAGAAATCTTAGTTAGAACCAATGTGTCAGACTATAATCATACTTACAGTATTAAGAATACTGGACTTATGAGAGAAAAAGCCAAGACCCTCTGGCAATTACCAGAATTTTAAGAAACTAAGACTATACAAAATAAACCTTTGTTTATTAATCAAGACGACGTCACTGAAAATGTTACCATCCAGTTTGGCCCTCCTAAGATTGTCAATAAGAATATCCAGACCGAAGAAACTAGATTTAGGAATATGGGAGAAGCCATAATCAATGATCCTTCAGAAGGAGAATATAGTAGTAAGGCTAGTGCTAGTTTACTAAGATAAGCCCCTGTAATTAGACCTAGAAGATCATTTGAACAAAAAGACTTAATTAATGAAAAAGCTAGGATCCAAAACTTTGGACATGAACCCTCAGAATTGGATATGAAGACATTTAAAGATAACCTTAAGAAAAGTCATTCTGTTAGATTTCAAAAAAGAGAAAGATTTAATATGATAGCCCAAGACCGCATATTAAAATTAAAAGAATTTAAGAACACTAAAGAACTTCTTAGAAACTTAAGACTAATAGAAGAAGGAGAACAAAGACTAATGCCAGCTACACAAGTAGAACCTAGTAAACAAGAGATAGGAAGTAGTAGTAGGCTAGAAGATTCTCCTAGACTTTTTAGTAAACCAATAGGAATAAATATTCCTATATACTCGAGCACCGTAGTAAAGACTAAACCTGATTATATAAAAGACTTCCCAACAAGTGATAAGAGTTTCACTCATGTTAAGACTATGGAAAGCTAAGCCATAAATCCAATAGGTATATACCTTAACTTAGACAATGTTAAAGATAGGAAAAAATCCTTAGACGAATGGCGAAACCAGATGAACATGTGTTTTGCATCTAATGAACAATGGGATGAAAGTTCATGTAAGAAGTATGCTGAACAATCCGTTAGAGGTATTGCAAAAGATTACTTAGACAGTTTAAGAAAGGCTACAGACGAAGACTCCTTAGCAAAGGTTGAGAAGATGAAAGAAAACTTAAAAGAAAGATCAATTGAAGAATATATTCAATTGTTCACATCGAAATTCATTGGAGCTGGACATCTAGCTCAGATCAATGAACAAGACTTAGCAAAAACTAAGTTAGCCATCCTTAGCATTTGCAAATTAGATAAGATAAATGAATATAGAAATAATTACGAGCAGCTATATTACCAAATTAAAGAATTTGGAGAGACCTTAAAAGACGAATACTTTAGAAAGATACCAGCCATAGGACAAATCCTAATTAATGAATATAGGAATTGGCCAGGTGTAGCTGGAGTTAAGAACAACTCCCTTGGTGAAAGAATCAATTTCTCCAAAGATTAAATCATATCTAAGAGACTTTCAATTTCTTCAAGGAAAGTTGATAGAAGAAACTTTCAAGCAGATCCCTCCAATCAAAGACGAAAGAGACATTGCTCCAATCCAATGGGGATGTGGAAGTGAATCTAAGAAATTCAAAAAGAAAGTAGAATGGAAACATAAGAAGTTTAAGACTAGACCTTTATGATTTCCAAAGAAATATAAATTTAGACAATCAACTACCTTTAGAAAAAAGGATCCTAAGACTAAGAAAAATAGATTTAACCAAAGAAGATACTTTAAGAAGAATACTAGTAAGTATAAGAAAGTTCCTAATTATAGGAAAGAAAAAGATATAGCTCAATCTAAGACTGCCACCAAAGAATGTTGGACTTGCGGCAAAGAAGGACACTTTGCTAAAGACTACCCTAATAAAAAAGATAAAGAAGGTATTAAATTTTTTAATACAATATTAGACTATACAGATCAAGAAGAATTAGATATCCTATATGCTATAGAAATATCAGACATAGAATATGATGATAATACTAGTATCTATAGTGCATATACAGCTAGTGACTCAGAAGACTATAATAGTGATACTGATGAGTACGAAGACTCTCAGGATACTTTAGACTTATATATGATGCAGACTAATCAAGACGACTTAGATGATGAATATATAGACTTTGAAGAAGCTTGGTATAAGTGCATATTAAGCCCATTTCTAAAGAAAAGATGGACAGTTAGTAATCCAGAGTTACTAACCTATATACCTAGATGCTACTTTGATGAAAGACATTATTGCACATTTGAAATGAAATGCTGTAAGAAAGACTTTAGATGTGTAGAATTCTTTGAGATTATACAAATGGAATTATTTATGGTTTGTATTATTTGTCAATTGCACTACCATGAAGACTGTTGGAGAACTAGATTTAGAGCAATTTATATTAGCCAGTATGACGCTCAAATAGACTTAGACATTAAAACATATTATCAAGATATTGATAGAAATATAGCCAAAAGATTTCAAGAAAATGAAGACTTCAAAGGAAAAGGAATTTCCTATGATTTAGAAGAATATCATTATGATAATAGTTCAGAAGACCAAATACCTTTAGATTTTATAGATAAACCCCAAAAAGGAATATCTATTTTAGAAAAGAACAATTTAGGAATTTCTACTAAACCACATGCTTGTTTTGTAGAATTATTTGTTCAACATAAAGACTATCCTAAAAGACTTTCAGCGTTTATAGATACAGGGTGCTCTTAGAGTATTTGCAAGGCTAATGTCTTCCCTAAAGACTATTTTTTAGAAAGTACTCAAGAAATCTATGGTAAAGTGGCTAATGGAGATCCATTTACCTTATATTTCCAGACTATTCCTATTTATTTTAAATTAGGAAATCAGACCAACAAAACCGTTAATAATTGGATTTGGATCATGGACCCTCGTCCTAGTTTCACAGGAAACATTATTTTAGGACAAGACTTTATTAGTAAATATCATCCTTATACTCAGTGTAACGATAAGATATTAATTAGTGATCAAGAGGAATTTAACATTAAAGCCCCTCTAATAGATCATCAGACTGCCTTTGACCTTATGTAGGTTAAGCCCAATTATAGACCCATAAAACATTAGAGTTCTTCAGCTGAGCATGGTGGACCTAGACCTACAACCCAACAAGAAGACTTAAACATTACTAAACCCTTACAAAAAGAGTGTAAGTGTCTAGACCAAAAGTGTAATAATCAAATAGCGCTTATACAACAAGACATTTTAGATCATGCCCAACATAAGTTATTACAGGTTCAAGCTATATCCAAAGAGAAGAAAATGGATATAGAAGTAGAAAAGGAAAAGATTAGGCAACTAGCTGAGCCTACTTTAGGAGAAAATACCATCGCTAAGTGGGATAAAGACCAAAGCTATTGTGAAATCATCCATATTAACCCAGACGCCACTATTAATGGTGGAACCTATAAGAAAGGATACTCACAAGGGGATAGGGAAGAATTCAAGAAAGACATAGATGAAATGCTTAAGTTAGGTATTATTAGAGAAAGTAAAAGTAGACATAATAGTTTATCCTTCTATGTTCAAAATGAATCTGAACGTAAAAGAGGAAAAAGACGCATGGTTATAGACAATAGATAATTAAATAAGAATTATGAATTTGATTCTTATAAGATACCAGACAAGAATAATTTGATTAATTTAATTGAAGGTAGAATTATATTCAGTAAGTTTGATTGTAAATCAGGCTTCTAGAAAATTAAGATGCATCCAGACAGTATTACTTTAACAGCCTTTAGTGTGCCCCAAGGAAAATACCAATGGCTAGTAATGCCATTTGGATACTTGAACGCTCCTCAAGTTTTCCAAAGAATAATGGATAATATATTTAGACCTTATTTAGAATTTTGTATTGTTTACATAGATGATATTCTTGTAGCCAGTAAGATTGAGATAGAGCATGTAGACCATCTTAAAAAGATTATTCTAGAATTAGACAAACATGGTATTGTGATTTTCGAAAGGAAAATGCAATTATTTCAGACTGAAATAGACTTTGTGGGAATTCATATTAATAAAGGAAAATTATCCTTAGCGGAACACATAACTAAGAAGATTCTTGAGTTTCCAGACCAACTCAAAGATAGAAAACAATTACAATCATTTTTAGGATTGCTTAATTGTGCTGCAGATTTTATTAAATACCTTTCTTCAAAAAGACAAAGCTTAATGACCAAACTAAAAGGAACAAACAAAACTAATACCTTTTATTGGACTAAATATGATTTTGAAGTAATAAGACAAATTAAAGATGCAGTCAAGAATATCCCTTTACTTGAACTGCCTAATGCAAAAGACCAGTTTATAGTAGAAACAGATGCCTCTGATAAACAATGGGGAGCAGTATACTTTGCCATTGATCATCAGACAAAAAAGAAGAAACTTTGTAGACATAGTTCTGGAACCTTTACAGACCCAGAAAAAAGATTCACTGCCCATGAAAAAGAAGTTTTAGCTATAGTAAGGGCAATAGAAAAATATATGTTGTTTCTTAGACCTAAAAATTTTACTGTTTATATAGACTCTTCTTATGCTGTAAAATTCAGAGATTTAGACTTGTCCAAATCAAGGACTAATAGACTAATTAGATGGCAACAATTGCTTAATGGTTATGACTTCTCTGTTATACATACTAAGGGATGTAAAAATACCATTCCAGACATTATATCAAGAGAGCCAATGTTTTCTAACACTAATATGATTTCATGTTTTATGTTGCAAACAGAAGACCCAGAAGACATGAGTTCCTCTGGAACGAATAGACTGAACAGGGAAGACGTTACAGACTATCTTAGACGTGTAAGACCAAATGCTGGTGTAACGCAAAGACCGACTTATATTCAAGACTCTCAAGAAAGACCAATCCTAGAGAACTTTGATGATATCTTAGTTCCTCTTGGAAAATCTAGACAAGAGATTATTTCTCAAAATAGACTCATTGGAAAGATGTATTTTCCCCAATATAAACCCAATCAAAGATACCCAGACTTGATCAAATTTAGACGAGAATTCTCAGAAGACGAAAATACCCTTATAGATGCCATGTGGTGGAACGTGAAGAATAGACTTTGGATCGAGTTCAAACAAAATTTGGTAGCTAATGCAAGATTTATGATGACTCAAAGACTTGCAGTTACCCAACTCAGTGGTACTGCTATACCTAGACCACAGACTCAAACCTATGCTCAGACTCTTGAAGAATCCTCCAAAGCTAGACCCACTAATAATTTTTGTTATCAGAAAAAGACTTTTAAGACTAAGATTGTTATACCATTTGGTCATAATAATCTTCCATTAACTGAAGACTATAAGAAAGAATCTAATAGCAATATTGAACATTTCAATATGTTATTATCTGAGACTAATGGAGATGCCTTAATAATGAAAGGTTTCTTCAAAGGCGTTCCAAAGATTTATCTAGTTGGGAAAGAAGAAATTGCCCAGATAACCTTAGCAGACTATGGGTTCATCGAACTCATCCGAATTGAGACTATAGAAGACTCTGTTTCTCTTGGAAAGATAGTCCATGAGTATGTTAAAAAGGGAGAAGATTTCCTTCCTTTATTTGCTAGAATCTATCAGATTGCTCCAAGTTCATGTAGGGGAATAAGAGTGGAAGGATTCAGACTTGTTAGATTTTCTAATTATACATTTGAAGATGTTGAAATCCTATCAGAAGACGAGATTAAAGATTTAATTATTGATAAGTCCAAGCTCCAGATCTCTCAAGCCATGGAGACAATTGAAATCATGGAGCTATTAACAGGAGAAGACAGGTGGTACACTGCCTACCACAAAGAAGACTTGATAATCCAAGCTGATGAGCCATTCAATGGAAGGCTCAAGAAAGAATCCAAAGAAATGGTAGAGATAGGTTTGCCAGCTAGCCTTAGAACGGTAGGCCTCATTGATGAGTTTTTCAACAATACCCTCCCAAACCAGGATAAGGAAGAAGAAGACACAGACACGACAAAGAAGAGGCCCTCAGTGGAAGATGAATTATTAAAGACGGAAGAATCATTTGCCTAGACTATGCTTTCCATAAATCAAATGGATGCCTGCCCCACATGGGCCACCAGACTGATGAAAAAGACGAAGACTTTGTTTGATGATCTTGCATTATTACAAAATAACAAGAATATGATGAAGACTTGGCATGCCTTTCTTTTTATAAAAAAAAAAGGTCCCCCCAAATTATCAAAAGACGATAAAAGCTTGTAGACCCAGCTGATAAAATTCTGAAGATAGTGTTGCTTTAATAATTATTGCTTTCAACCGGATTGATTTTGGTAACCGGTTACCGGTCATTTTGTAGTGCCCTTGATCTATAAAAGGGAGCGTCCATTTGTGTTTTAGAGAGGAGGAGTGAGAGGGTGATCAACTGTTAAACTTTTAGAGTGAGTATGATTATAGAGAGTAATATGTATATGAGTGAGTAAACATCTCATAGTTAAGGGAGAGGGGAGAGTTGTATTTACTTATTCAATGCAATAAAAGTATTTTCTTTTCCAGAAATCTCTTATGCTAAGTTGTTATTATTTTCCAAATTGTTTCCAACTTTCTGTTCATAGAGGACTATTGTGTGGAACCTCTGGTGTAGCACACAAGGTGTTATACTGGTGAACCGCCGTCAGGTGCCGATTTGTCGTGAGCCGTTAGACAGGTGGGCATTAGGCGTGAAGGTGTACAGGGAGGAAACGGGTCAACTGCCAAAATAGTGGATTGAGGTGAGACACATAAAGAGAGAGTTGTAGGAAGGCGAGACCGGAGAAGAATAGTAGCAAGGCTGAAGAGAAGAAGGGAAGAAAGTAAAGATATTTTAGACTAGAAGGAAGGTATAACTCCAACCAAACCCTTAACTATTTTACATATTATTGCTTTAAGAAGAATCTTATATGACCTTACAAATCACTAAAGACTTTTTAGAATTTTTTAATCAAACAAGTTTAGACTTAACTAGAGAAATTCAAGACTGGACTCTTACAGACCCTAAAGATAAATAACATATAGAATCTGCTTTAGTATATGCATGTGGTACTTTTAAATACATAGACCAGATCATTGAATGGTTAGGAAGAGAAGTACCTAGAATAGAAATAATTAGAACAGGGATCCGAGATCTCTTTAGACAAAAATTAAGAAGTGAAGATTTTGTAGAAGAACTATCAAGACCTAAAAAATATCAAGAATATACTAGGATACTTGAAGACGGTATAGACGTATTAAAATTTGTTAGACGTAAACGGTTAGCTGAAACAAAGACTACTTTAATTAGAGCCGGAGGAATCCGCCCTCTCCTTAAAAACGTAGAGACAGCAGCCCCTAGAACATACCGAAGATTTTTATCATGTTATGCTGATAATAATTTAGACGAATTTATAGAAAACGATATAATTGATATTATTAATCAAATATATAAAGAAACTAGACGAATAAACCCACGATACCGAATAAGGTATTTAAGACTAGAATATTTTCCATCAAAACTCTTTCAATTTCTAGACTCCCTGAAGAAACTATTTATATAGATATTCCTCGCTATTCAGAATTCCAGTACGATAGTGATGGAAGAAGCTTGAGAAGTAGCAGTAGCCTTGAAACTTCCATAATTAGACTTCCAGATTAATTAAGCGTTAAAATAAGCTTAAAAGACCTTAGAAATCATTGGGGTAAAAATTGATATTCCCCAAATATTAGAAACCTTGTTTTCTTTCATTCGACCTTCTTATTCCTCATAAAAAGCAACAACTATGTGTGCCCATGGACTGTCAATAGATTGTTATTAACATTGCATCACGTATCTGCAAATTCCTTATTGACTTATGATTGTCAATGATCTTTCTCAAAGAGAAACATAAAATCGTGGTATGATGGATGGGCCAATGGATTTGGGAGTAATTTGGGTCATTTTTAATGTCTGCCCCATGACCATAAGGTGTAAAGTTTTTAGGAGGAAAAATTAATCCACCACGTAAGGTGTTGTAGCAATTCTTTCCCTCTTTAACACTACAAGGCAAAGGAGGTGCATCCTCGTGATCAAACTTTCTTTTATTTTTATTATTATTCCCAATTTTTCTTGATTCTTCTATTCCCTTAGCATAATTAACTCGTAAATTGGTCTCCTCTAATTGCTTGACATGCTGGTTATTTTCATGCAATGTTAGTCATCACGGGGAGAGGTCGAATAAAAAATATAATATATTGAGCTTCTCTCGTGAAGGCTTTGAATTTACCTTCCATAGTATCATTTATCAAGAGAAAAATTAACTTTAGTAATAATCCTTCTGTGAAAATTTCAAGGAACTTGCTCTCCATTGTAGCTTCACGTACATATAGAGATATATTTCCAAACCTCTTGATTCAAGCCATCATTTCTTCGCCTGGACTTTGCTTTTCTCATCCATGCTGAGCCAGAGTAAACTCATCATTTACCAGGAAGATTTGCTGAAGAACTTGCACATGCATATCTTCCCACATAGTCACATTCCTTGGGGCTAAGTGAGAATGCCATGTGTAGGATTTTTCAGTAAAGGATTTTAAAAATTCCCTTAAATATAGATTTTTGTGGTTGCAATGAGCACCAAGATGCTCAACAAATCATTTCAAATGTTCCATTGTATTTCCCCCTATTCAGCTAAACTTCTTAATGATGGGAGGAATGTACCCCTCAGGGCAAGGTTCATCATTACAATCCTATGAGTAAGGAGTATGAAACTCATAATAAATGGATTCTACCTCACTAAATTTTTGTGAGGAAAATTCTAGCATCTTCATGATTTCCCTCTTGACCTCGTTAATGGTCAAAGAAGGCAAAGAAATTACTTTCACTTTCTTGGACTATGGTGGATTGACCACATGCTAAGGAATAATGATAGCTAGATCTCCAATTCTTGTCATTATAGCAACATTAAGATTAATCATAATAAGAACATGTGGTATGGGAGGTGTAACGAAAATTTGATTAAAGGCCTGACAGGTTATTCCACTAATGTAACGAAAGAACTTGGATCTATCATGGAACCATACATTATCATTCCTCATTGAATTTGTAGGCACCCCCTAATCTCTCCTTAGGTCCCTAGCACCCCCTTCATCACTACAAGCCTAGGTCATACCCCGAGTACTGATCTAGAGGCCATCGCGCACTCCCAGGCTCCGTTTGACCAAAATTCAAACTCTTCATCTCTATCGAGACTAAATAAATCTTCGAAGGGCACTGAAACCCCTTTCTAACGGTCTGCCCCATTCGCAATGCTGACTTACGGTGCGAACGAATGACCTATTTTCCCTCGAAACTTGATCCGGTGGCCACCAGACGCTCTCGGGCTCAATTTGACCAAAGTCAACCATTTATCTCAAATAAGACTGAATGAATTCTCAAAGGACGCTGAAACCTATTTCCAGCGGTCCACTCCGGGCCCAATTCTGACTTACGGTATGGACGAACAATCTGTTTTACTTTGAAAGGTTACTGAACACTTTCGGGCCCCGATTGACCAAAGTCAACTCTCTAAATCGAGTCAAACTCTTTGGAATGTTGAAGTACATCTCCTAACCTTTCCAACGGTCCTTCCCGAGCGTAATTCTGACTTATCGTTTGGACGAACGACCCTTCCTCGTCCGATGATCCCCCATCCAAAGGACCGATGAGCGCTTCAGAGCCACATTTGACACAAAGTCAAATCCCAGACTTGGGATCATTCCAAAGGAGTTTGGAAGGTATATAAAGTACCTTTACATTGGTATGCCCCGTGCATGATTCGGATCAATGGATTACATTTTACTACCATTTTTCTAAAGGAATTTGAATGAGACTGCCAAACGGCAGGATCAAAATCCTGCCTATTGGTAGTGTGCCTAAAGACACCTACCGATTGGCAGGACCAGGCCTATGCCGATTGGCAATTCCCTGGGCTTATAAAAAGGAGGTCCTCACCTCATTGCAAAGCACCCCAAAATATGAGATCCATCACTCCCAGGGAACTCAGAAGATCTCTCTAGATGTCAGCATGATTTCTTTATCCAAATCACTTTTCAACCCTGACTTTTCATCTTTTTCACCAAAATTGGTGAATTATCTATGCATCGTCATCACCTAAGTGCAAGGGTTTCTCTCTGGCATTCAAAACCAAGCTCAAGATCTTCAAGAAGGTCCAACTTTCTGAACTCTCATTTTAAATTCTCTTATATTCGCATTAACTTATTTTATTATTTAGGACTTTTATTCTCCCCGTCTCACATATCCTAATATACTTTTTATTTAGTATTATTGCACATTTCTTATTTTTCATATAAAATCCAAAAAAAAATAGAAAAAGAGGGTTTGCTCATAAATTTCAAACGGGGATTCTCTCACCTTTCTCACACTTTTCTCACACTAAAACACCTTTTTAAACACACACACACACATTAGAGAAATCCTCTGTTGGATTTATGGGATAAACCCCGCCCCTCATTTTGCATACAAACTATGTGGACTTTGATGCCTCTATAGGCTACGTAGGCGTCCTGGGGTAAAACTCGAGACTCAAGTCCTGTCTTTTCAATTTTTAATTTTTCTATTTTCCTAATTCTTTAACTTAATTATCATAGATTCTCATCTCAACATATTTACGTATACATATATTTGTTCTTAGTAGCGTATTATTCCAAACGTGTTGTTCCGTTATAACGATTGACGCAAGGATAATCACATAAATCCCATTATCTAATATTACTTTTATAAACATTCCTACGGATTACTTGCTTTATCTCTTCCATGATACAAGTCGATGATTCCTATCTCCATTACATATACACATGCACACATATCACGGAGAAATAGAGGAAATAACAACAAATTCATAAGAGACCGTAAGGCCAGAATGGGTGCCTAACACCTTCCCATTCCGTCACTTAGCCTCCGAACCCTCCTCAAATCATTTTTGGTTTTGTATGTATTAGTATGTCTATAATGTTGTCCTTCGGGATGGCTCCACCTTCTTTTGTCTGTTTTGCATAAAATAGACTGGCGACTCTATCCACTACACCAAAAAGGCTAAATTGGCACCCTTTAGCCAGCCAGCCTTATCACGGTCATTGGCCTTGACAAAAAAACACGCATTTTTTATCACGGTCATTGACCGTGACAAGACTGTGACAAAGTCTTGTCACAATCATTGATCGTAACAAGCCCGTGACAAGTACCGTTGTCACGGACTTGTCACGGTCAATGACTGTGATATGTCCGTGACAATTTCTTCAGTACAAAAAGCCCTACGCTTTCTTTTTTCCCTCCCTTTTCGTTTTCCCTCTCTTTATCTCTCTAAGCGATTTCAAGCTCTCTCTCTCTCTCTCTCTAAGGTATGTTTTTTTTCCTATCTTTCTCTTTCATTTCTATATGTGTGTGTATGTGTGTGGTGGGGGGAGGGGGCAGGGTTAGTGGGGGTGGGGTGGGGTGTGTTTGCACGTGTGTGTGTTTGTGTGCGTGTACGTGTGCGTGTGTGGTGGGGGGAGGGGAGGGGAGGGACAGGGGAATGGGTGGGGGTGGGGTGTGTGTGTGTGTGTGTGGTGGGGTGGGGTGAGGGGGCAGGAGGTGGTGGGGTGTGTGTGTGTGTGTGTGCAGGTGTGTGAGTGTGTGAGTGTGTGTGTGTGCGGTGGGGGAGGGGGAGGGGGACAGGGAGTGGGGGTGGGGGTGGGGTGGGTCAATCTCAACAATTGTATAGCTTTAATTAATAAATTGTATAGCTTTAATTGTAACTTTAATTGTATAGTTTTATATGAAAGTAAATTAATAATTAGTTCCCATTTCATATGAAAGTAGGATTGACCCTCAATGTAAATTAGTAAATTAATAATTGTATACTTTAATTGATGAAATGAATTAATTGAGTAGATTAATTAGAAAGAGTACGGGATACACATTTGTTGTTGACATTGTTGTTGGATTATAGTGGATCGATGTTGGGTTGGTTAGTTTTAAAGTGACTTGACCACTGGATTATTGTCTATATGCGGGTGGGATTTTTCAACTTTTTTTGAAAATTACTTTGTATATAGAACAATATATATATAGTATGATAATTAAATGAAACATACTTGAAGTTACATATACTGTGCATAGATACTAGCCTTCTAGTTATTATGCGTATGCATTCAATAGCCCGTAGACCCGTTCGAGAGTCATTACCCCTGTAATGAGATCTCTCGAATTGTCCCGTTTGGATAGTTTGGGACTGCATAATTTATGTATAGTATTCTTAGTGGATTTAAGTTGTTACTTTTGGAGAAAGTTCTGCAGTCGTATCCTAATGTTCTCTAGGTACATACTAGATTGACAAGTGTGACTGTTATTTCAATTGATCAATTGAAATAACACTCACACTTGCCAATCTACGTCGTGTACTTGGAGAACTACGAGGATATGCTGTCGAATTTTTTTCAAATCGTAACAATGTGCATGATCTATTAAGTATATTACAGAAAAATGCGGTCTTGAATGGGATAGGGCCACTCACCCTTTAGAGGATATGGAGGAAATGGAAATTTCTATTATAAATCGAATTTGAATATAAATAAGACATAATTAAATGAAACATACTATAAATCTCAGTTTTATTTATACTAATCCATGAATATACGCTTCATACCTTTAATAGGTGATTAGTTATGGTAGCTGTGATGGGATATCTGAAATACAAATACTGGATGGGTGAGACAAATAGAATGGGGGATGTGTTTCGCAGAGGTGCTAACGAATTTGTGAAATATGTAAAGAGATGTCATAATGATGAAGAGTTTTTGTGTCCGTGTGCTAGGTGTAAGAATGGTAAGGTGTTGGAGTGGAAAACAGTTGAACTACATTTGTTAAGATCGAGTATGCAAGATAGTTATCGATTTTGGAGTTTTCACGGTGAATTGAAAGTCCCTTTTGTCCCTGACCAACCATCACAACAACCTTCAACAAGTAGGATAGATGTAGAAGGTGACGACGTCAATCATAATATGTTAGAGGATTTAGTTGATGATGCGTACGGAGTTTATGAAGCATAAGAGAATAAGGTTACTGATAATGTAGAAGGTTCAAGTGCTCGTGAAGATATCACGATAAAACTTGACGATGACTACCAAAGTTTAAAATTTAAGGCCACCCAACAGTTTTACTCTGGTTGTGAGAAAGAGCAAACAAAATTACATGCCATGGTTGGTTTGCACAGTTTGAAGACACAATACGGTTTGTCTCGCAATAGCGTGATAGGAATTCTGAAAAGGATGAAGGGCTTATTACCCAAGGAGAAGACACTTCCAAATAACTATCATGTTATGAAGAACAGTTTGAAAGGTTTGGGAATGAAGTATAAATTGATTCATGCTTGTGTGTATGACTTCATACTATACCAAAAGGAGTACAAAAATCTCGATCATTGTTCGGTATGCGATGAACCTAGACATCTCCAATCTATTAGTAAGGAAGACACAAGCTCAAAAGTGCCTCAAAAAGTATTGAAATATTTTCCCGTTGGGACTAGATTAAAGCGATTTTTCACAGTACCACGGATAGCGGAGGCAATGACTTGGCATGCCAGGGCAGAAGTACGAGGATGATGAATTATGAGTATCCCAATTTTTCTCGAGAACAATGCAACATTTGTTTGGCTATATCAACAGATGGTTTCAATCCATTTGGAAATCAAATTACCAATCAGAGTGTATGGCAAGTGATCCTAGCCCCACTCAACCTCCCTCCTTCACAGTGTATGAGAGCTGAATTTTTGATGATGGCTTTGTTGATACCTGGGCCAAAGGCACCAAGTGATGACATCGATGTCTACCTGGCTCCTTTGGTAGAAGAATTAAATGAGTTTTTGGAAAAGTTGTGAAATCATTTGACTCTTTTAGAAGAGAAGAGTTTACGCTGAAAGCTGTGTTGATGTGGTCAATTCATGATTTTCTAGCTTATGGGGCATTATCTGGTTGTGTAGTGTGACACCCTGACTACTTAAATACCGAGTAGCTACTCTTTTATTAAATTAATACAAAATGCCAAGTTGGTTCAGTTAATAGCATCACTGTCGAAAACATTTTAATGATTACTAACCACCTAGTATTTAAAAAGTAAGTTGTCAAATTTTAAATTAAATCTGATTAACATGCAATAAAAGAATTATGGAAGAATAACATAACCATTCACCCTAAAGAAGCAATAGAATAACCAACAAATAATAATAAGTCTGGAGGAAATACTCCTCACAACAATCCCACAACTGAAATAAATAGAACAGTGTACCCTTAATTAAATACATGCCAAAATCTGAATAACTGAATTATAAGATGTCTCTAAATAGAAATGGGCGACATGCCCTACAAATGATGAAACTTAATATGGAGTCAGAACTAAAAAAGAGGCATCTACTGTCAAGGCCCTGTAACTTCCACAACAGCTACAGCTCGTCACCTGAATAGAATTCCTATGCATGGTGTCCTTATGGCTGGGCACCTAAAAAGGTTTTTACAAAAATAGATTTGAAAGCAAACGGGTCAGAGCCCGAAAGTGGAGAGTATTTTAAAAACATCAAGTGCTTTAATAACATTAAAACAATGAATGCAAAATACATGTTAGGACGTGCTCTCACATGAAATACTCGCCTCTCGACTAATTGTGCACTCCTAACGTACCGTACCCATACACGTGATATCCATATCTAACTAAACCGACATAAGTTCTAACCTTTCTACTCGATTCATAATATAAATTCCCAACGTCATCACTTAAATAGGTAGCCTTACTTAAACTCGGATTCTCAATTATTAGCAAAACATTTCACAGCAGGTTATCCCTTTTTATCTTTATCAAGACGTTACTACAATTATACTCGCAATTTAAACATAATAATTCCTTTTCATTTAACCGTATTATTCACATCATAAATATACAATATAAGCACCCTGAGGCTAAGCTGTGGTGCACACATACTCTGCTATCCATCCCGGTACATCACGTACATAAGTATTACAAATTCCGAATCTCTCAGTAATTGTTAGAATAAGCACCACACACAAAAATGGAGGCGAACATAATTCAACATATCCATGGTCACGTACATACCTAGGCTCCATAGTCAGCTGAATTAGTAACTCACAAATAAGTCATTCTCTTGAACTATGTCCTCGAGGTACCAATCTAAATCCGGGCACACAAAGATTAGATGGCCCTAAGCGAACGTAAACCTCCCGTGATAGCAAGTATGGTAGGTATGTCATACACATAAAATCATATACATATACTAAGCATGCACACACCTTAGTAATTACTACAATTTATTAGTGGTATAATTCTCATTCTTATACCAACTTATAATGTTACGCAATTCACATATCCTCGGTTAATATTAACATTTAAATCGTCAATTACTCTCACATCGTAATTAGTCACTCACGTCCTAATCCACAATTTTCATAAATCACACTTCTATGTCTTACTCCTCAATATATCCCAAATATCCCAACTATATCAATTAGTCATCAAGGGAATGTTATCTCTACAATTAAACTAGGTTACGGGACATTAGAAATCAAATCGGGCCAAAAAGGCCAATCTGTCAACTCGTTAGAAGTCTCGTTCGAACGAGGTCCTTCGAACGAAGTGGGCATCTAACGAGATCTCGTTCGAACGAAAGGCATCGAACGAACATCGAACTAGTTAGAAGTCAAACTGTCAACTCGTTAGAATCTCGTTCGAACGAGCTCGTTCGAACGACCTGGGCACGTCTTCTTACGAGGTGACAGTTTCGAGCCCAGAATTTTCCTATCTCGTTTTTCTCAATTTTCTTCACCTCTAATCTCATCTAAAAGTCGCCCCAACAGTATTTTAAGGTTTCTAATCATCATAAAACATTCACAGGTCATAACACAAGATTTATATAAGGACAAATCTTCCTACACATCATGTAATTATCATAACTCCCCAATTTTTCCCAAACCTTATGAACATGAACCCTAGAAATTTAAAGTCATCAATTTCCATAACTAAATCCGTTTTTGTAATTTAAAAAAAAAGTAATTCTGTTAGTCTAATCACCCAATAACAATTCTACATGAAACCTATATCCAAATCTGAATTTATAACTCCAATTTCATGGGTTTTTATAAATCTTTCAATACAATGCGATTATATAATTTTCTAATCATGTAAGAAACATTCGCTTGAAATTAACGAAATTAAACCACTTGCCTTAGATAGTTCTCTGAATTTGGTGTTGGTGAATGGGTTGATTCTCCCCTTTCTCTATGGATTTCCTCCCAAGGTTGAAGATGGTGGTTTTCTCTTTGGGAAATCTCTTCTAACTTCTCTCCCACTTCTTCCTATAACTCCCGTAGCCCTCAATTTAGTTGAGTGCTGGTAATGGCCTAGTGGGTTACAAAATAACCTAATATTAAGTCTCAAAATTCGTTGGTTAAAAATCCTAAAATTTCAAAATTACCAAAATACCCTTTTAAGTTGCCGATGTGGCCCAAAAATGCCCCGGGACCCAAACTAAACCCCCGGCTAGTGTTTTCTGACTATTTCGACCCTTCCGGACACGTTGTCACACTCAAAATGACCATACGGTTAATAAAAATAAAATCCACTTTTTAATTAAAATAATTATATTCCTGACGCGACTGTCACACGCGTCCTAACAGAATTTCCAAATTGCCGTATTTCAATTTCACGACAAATTCAATATTTCCAATATTCATATACTTCCATATATACACATTATAATTAAATACCAACTCACATCTCATTAGTATTATATCCGGATTAATTTTCAATTAATTCATATTTAATTTAATTAATCCCACAAATAAATATCAATAAAAGTACGGGGTATTACATACTTCCCCCCTAATAACAGAATTTCGTCCCGAAATTCGGAACTAGAAAGTACCTGGAAAAAATAACTCTGGATATCATTCGTGCATCTCATCCTCGCGCTCCCATGTGGACTCCTCGACATTATGATGTCGCCACTGAACACGCACTAACGGAACTATCTTTGACCGCAGTTTCCGCTCACTTCGGTCTAAAATAGCAATCGGCCCCTCCTCGTAGGAGCTATCAGGCTGGAGATCGATGTCTTCTAAAGCAATGTGAGAATGAACCAAATCATCTCTAAGATATTTCCTTAGCGAGGAAATATGAAACACATCATGAATCCTGTGCAAATGCTCCGATAACCCAAGTCTATATGCAACAGACCCAATCCGCTCGATGATAGGGAATTGCCCCACATATCTTGGTGCCAAATTCCCCTTCTTCCCAAATCGCATAATCCCCTTTATAGGAGATACTCTGAGTAAAACTTGGTCCCCCAATTGGAACTCCCTGAAGAATCTCTTCGCATCAGTGTAGCTCTTCTGCCGATCCTGAGCTACCTGAATGCGACTTCGTATCAATTCTATCCTGGCCGAAGTATCCTGATTCACTTCCGGCCCAAGTAGTTTGTTGCCCCCCACCTCCAATCAACATGCTGGAGAACGACAAGGTCTACCGTACAACGCCTCAAATGGAGCCATGCCAATGGTGAACTGGTAGGAGTTGTTGTAAGCAAACACCACCAGTGGAAGATACTGCTCCCATCCACCCCGAAATCAATGATGCACATACGCAACATGTCCTCCAACATCTGATTTGTACGCTCGGTTTGCCCATCGGTCTGCGGATGATAAGCCGTACTCAACCGCAATTCCGTGCCCATGGCCTCCTGAAAACCCTCCCAAAACTGTGAAACGAATATCTTGTCTCTATCAGACACTATATTTAGGGGCACATCGTGAAGTCTCACTATTTCTACAATAAAGAGCTGGGCATACTGTCCCGTAGTGTAGTCTGTCCTTACAGGTAGAAAATGAGCGACTTTGGTCAACCTGTCCACAATTACCCAAATGGAGTCATGACCTCTCTGTGACGTAGGTAACCCCGTGATAAAGTCCATGCATATACTCTCCCACATCCACATCGGGACCTCTGACGGCTGTAAAAGTCCTTCCGGTCTCTGATGATTCACTTTTACCAGCTGACAAGTGGCTCATTTAGAAACAAACACGATGATATCTTTCTTCATCCCGCTCCACCAATACTGTCGTCTCATGTCTTGGTACATTTTGTCCCCACCGGGATGTACCATGAACCGTGAGCTGTGCGACTCTTCCATCACCTCGTGTCATAATTCCTCCCCTTCCAGAACTACCAGTCTCCCATTGAAGCGTAATCCCCCGTCTGAGCTAACAGTATAGGACTCGTCTCCCTCTGCTAGTAATCGAACTATCTGCTCCTGACATAACGAGTCATTTGCCTGTGCCTTTACCACCTTCGTGACAATCTGCGGTGTAACAGTCATCACAGGCATGAATGATCGGGCCACTGCATCCTGATATCCCAATTCTTTCCACTTAGCCTTCCACACCCCTGCCACCTCATCTACTGGCCTACGGCACAACGCGTCTGCTACCACGTTAGCCTTCCCCGGGTGATATTGGATATCGAACTGATAATCCTTCACAAACTCAAGCCACCTTCGCTGCCGCATATTCAACTCCTTCTGCGTAAATAGGTACTGTAGGGACTTGTGGTCTGTGAACAATCGAAACTTCTCCCCCAAAAGGTAATGTCTCTAAATTCGAAGGTTAAATACAACTGCCGCTAACTCCAAATCATGAGTGGGGTAATTCTTCTCTTGAGGTTTAAGCTTACGGGAAGCATAAGCTATGGCCTGACCCTCCTGCTGCAATACACCTCCAAGTCCTTGTAAGGACGCATCGGTGTAAACTAGATACTCAACTCCCGATCTCGGCAATGCTAACACAGGTGCTGAGGTCAACTTTTCCTTCAACTCATCGAATGCCAACTGACAGGCATCACTCCAAACGAACGACACGCCTTTACGAGTCAGATGTGTCAAAGGACCCGCTATCTTTGAGAAACCCTGAATAAACCTCCTGTAGTATCCTGCTAGGCCCAAGAAACTACGGATCTCAGTCGGTGTCGTGGGTTATCCCCACTCCCTTACCGCAGATACCTTCCCCGGATCAACAGATATCCCCCGGTCAGAAATAATATGCCCTAAAAACTGAACTTCCTTCAGCCAAAACCCGCACTTCTCATACTTTGCATACAGCTCGTTCTAACGTAGCGTCTGCAAAACCTGCCTCAAATGCTCGGCGTGCTCCTCCTCTGTCTGGGAGTAAACCAGAATGTCATCAATGAGAACAATGACGAACTGGTCTTGGGACTCTCTGAACACCCTATTTATCAAGTCCATAAACACGGCTGGAGCGTTGGTCAAACCAAAAGGCATAACCCGAAACTCGTAGGAACCATATCTCGTTAAGAAAGCAGTCTTGGAGACGTCCTCTTCCCTGATACGCAACTGATGGTATCCCGATCGCAAATCAATCTTTGAGAAGAAAGAAGCTCCTCTCAGTTGGTCGAATAAGTCATCGATTCGAGGAAACGGATACTTATTCCGTATCGTGACCTTATTCAACTCCCGGTAATCTACACACAACCTCAACGATCCATCCCTCTTCTTCACGAACAATACAGGGGCACCCCGCGGCGAAGTACTCCTCCGTATAAACCCCTGACCCAACAACTGCTCAATCTGATTTCGTAACTCTCTCATCTCAGCTGGAGCCATACGGTAAGGTGCGCGGGCAATAGGCCGAGTGCCCGGTGTTAAATCGATCACAAAATCTATCTCTCTACTCGGAGGTAATCCAGGCATATCCTGAAATACATCGGCAAACTCTCGAACAATCGGAATTGAATCAAGTGGTATCACCACTTCCTTAGAGGTCTCCTCCTCTATATAGTACAAGTGAGTGGACGATCCTCCCTCAGGATGAGGCATTGCCACTAAAAACATCTCCTGCCCGGGAATGGCAAAGACAATGCTCCCACCGAAGCAATCAATCATGGCTCTATAAGCTGCGAGCCTATCCATACCAATAATAACATCAAGCTCATGCATATCTAAGACTAACATGTCCGCAGGTAATACCAAACTACTAATCTCTACCCCCACTCCTCGGCATATAAAGAAGATAAGCGAACCATTCCCCAGTGGTGAGACTACCTACGTTACAGTGCTCTCTACTGTGGTTAATAACCCTAAGGTCTTCGCATAATATGTAGCTATAAAACAATACGTTGTCCAGTAACAAATAAAATTCGACCCAAAGTCTCATGGATAGAAAACATACCCCAAATCGCGGGTGGTGCCTGTGGGGCGGCTGCCTGGTGGATATTATAGATATGTTTGTACTGTAACTGCCCCTGCTGCACTGGAGCTACTGGAAAAGTTGGTAGGGCTAGTACTTGAGCTGGTGTTGGGAGGGAGGCAGGATACATAGCCCTCTGCGGCTCCTGTCGGGCACCCTGTTGCTGCTGCTGCGGGGCCCTGCCCCTATCAGGACAATCCTGGCGTTTATGGCCATGCGTGCCACACACGAAACATTGGCCTCTGAAATTACTCCCCCTCTGACCCTGCTGCTGACGGTGTCGGCCTTGCTGACTTGGGACTTTATTCCCCTTTCGAAACTGCTTCACTTCATTACGGTGTTGACTAGTCTCGCTTTTCCCCTAGTCTTGCTGGCCTTGGGGGGAGATTTGCGGAAAAACTATGTCAGGGAGAGGACAATCCACCCACTTGTGACCCAGTTGTACACATTTATAGCAGAGTTTCGAAATTCTTCGCTGGTCAGATTGTAGTTTATCCCCAGTCTGATTTGGACAAGATTTACGTTTGTGATCGTCCATTCCACAACCGAAACACCTCTTTGTGGTTTCATTCGGAACCTGACTTCGTTGGCCCTGACACTTTTGCCCCTGTACATAAATCTCGTTACTTCTGGAACTTACTCTATCTTGATTGTTTTGTTGTCGCAGATTCGATGCCTTCGCACAATTTTCAACGTTAGTCATATGCATTTGGTTAACCTCTCTAGGTCTTTTGCCTCCTTTAAGTTGTATGCTACGTTCTTGGTATTGTAGAACTGCAGTGGTAACTGCTTGTGCCACGATACCTGCTAACTCGGCGGTTGATATTCCTTCTGGGGATACCTGAGGTGTGAGTCGATCTTGCTCGTTGACTCCCCTAACCGTTTTAGCTAGTTCTTCTTGACGATTCATCTGAAATTTAAGTAAATTTGGATGAGTTCATCATTCAAATAAACAAATCACAGAAGTAAGAATTTCCAATGTATAGAGATAAACACATCATTCCTAGGATTAGGGCTCTATATCAAAGAAAGCTCAGCGGAAACATAATAAGCTGTACAGATCCTAAAGGACACTAGAACCTGATGCTCAGATACCACCTGTGATACCCCGACTAATTAAATACTGGGTAGCTACTCCTTTATTAAATTAATACAAAATTCCAAGTTGGTTCAGTTAATAGCATCACTATCGAAAACATTTTAATGATTACTAACCACCTAGTATTTAAAAAGTAACTTGTCAAATTTTAAATTAAATCTGATTAACATGCAATAAAAGAATTATAAAAGAATAACATAACCATTCACCCTAAAGAAGCAATAGAATAACCAACAAATAATAATAAGTCTGGAGGAAATACTCCTCACAACAATCCCACAACTGAAATAAATAGAACAATGTACCCTTAATTAAATACATGCCAAAATCTGAATAACTGAGTTATGAGATGTCTCTAAATAGAAATGGGTGACATGCCCTACAAATGATGAAACTTAATATGGATTCAGAACTAGAAAAGATGCGTCTACTGTCAAGGCCCTGTAACTTCCACAACATCTACAGCTCGTCACCTGAATAGAATTCCTATGCATGGTGTCCTTGTGGCTGGGCACCTAAAAAGGTTTTTACAAAAATAGATTTGAAAGCAAATGGGTCAGAGCCCGAAAGTGGAGAGTATTTCAAAAACATCAAGTGCTTTAATAACATTAAAACAATGAATGCAAAATACATGTTAGGACGTGCTCTCACATGAAATACTCGCCTCTCGACTAATTGTGCACTCCTAACATACCGTACCCATACACGTGATATCCATATCTAACTAAACCGACATAAGTTCTAACCTTTCTACTCGATTAATAATATAAATTCCCAACGTCATCACTTAAATAGGTAGCCTTACTTAAACTCGGATTCTCAATTATTAGCAAAACATTTCACAGCAGGTTATCCCTTTTTATCTTTATCAAGACGTTACTACAATTATACACGCAATTTAAACATAACAATTCCTTTTCATTTAACCGTATTATTCACATCATAAATATACAATATAAGCACCCCGAGGCTAAGCTGTGGTGCACACATACTCTGCTATCCATCCCGGTACATCACGTACATAAGGATTACAAATTCCGAATCTCTCAGTAATTGTTAGAATAAGCACCACACACAAAAATGGAGACGAACATAATTCAACATATCCATGGTCACGTACATACCTACGCTCCATAGTCAGCTGAATTAGTAACTCACAAATAAGTCATTCTCTTGAACTATGTCCTCGAGGTACCAATCTAAATCCGGGCACACAAAGATTAGATGGCCCTAAGCGAACGTAAACCTCCCGTGATAGCAAGTATGGTAGGTATGTCATACACATAAAATCATATACATATACTAAGCATGCACACACCTTAGTAATTACTACAATTTATTAGTGGTATACTTCTCATTCTTATACCAACTTATAATGTTACGCAATTCACATATCCCCGGTTAATATTAACATTTAAATCGTCAATTACTCTCACATCGTAATTAGTCACTCACGTCCTAATCCACAATTTTCATAAATCACACTTCTATGTTTTACTCCTCAATATATCCCAAATATCCCAACTATATCAATTAGCCATCAAGGGAATGTTATCTCTACAATTAAACCAGGTTACGGGACATTAGAAATCAAATCGGGCCAAAAAGGCCAATCTGTCAAATCGTTAGAAATCTCGTTCGAACGAGGTCGTTCGAACGTGAGTTCGTTCGAACGAAGTGGGCATCTAACGAGATCTCGTTCGAACGAAAGGCATCAAACGAACATCCAACTAGTTAGAAGTCAAACTGTCAACTCGTTAGAAGCTCATTCGAACGAGCTCGTTCGAACGACCTGGGCACGTCTTCTAACGAGGTGACAGTTTCGAGCCCAGAATTTTTCTATCTCGTTTTTCTCAATTTTCTTCACCTCTAATCTCATATAAAAGTCGCCCCAACAGTATTTTAAGGTTTCTAATCATCACAAAACATTCACAGGTCATAACACAACATTTATATAAGGACAAATCTTCCTACACATCATGTAATTATCATAACTCCCCAATTTTTCCCAAACCTTATGAACATGAACCCTAGAAATTTAAAGTCATCAATTTCCATAACTAAATCCGTTTTTGTAATTGAAAAAAAAAGTAATTCTTTTAGTCTAATCACCCAATAACAATTCTACATGAAAACCTATATCCAAATCTGAATTTATAACTCTAATTTCATGGGTTTTTATAAATCTTCCAATACAATGCGATTATATAATTTTCTAATCATGGAAGAAACATTCGCTTGAAATTAACGAAATTAAACCCCTTGCCTTAGATAGTTCTCTGAATTTGGTGTTGGTGAATGGGTTGATTCTCCCCTTTCTCTATGGATTTCCTCCCAAGGTTGAAGATGGTGGTTTTCTCTTTGGGAAATCTCTTCTAACTTCTCTCCCACTTCTTCCTATAACTCCAGTAGCCCTCAATTTAGTTGAGTACTGGTAATGGCCTAGTGGGTTACAAAATAACCTAATATTAAGTCCCAAAATTCGTTGGTTAAAAATCCTAAAATTTCAAAATTACCAAAATACCTTTTTAAGTTGCCGGTGTGGCCCAAAAATGCCCCGGGACCCAAACTAGACCCCCGGCTAGTGTTTTTTGACTATTTTGACCCTTCTGGACACGTTGACGCACTCAAAATGACCATACGGTTAATAAAAATAAAATCCACTTTTTAATTAAAATAATTATATTCCTGACGCGACTGTCACTTGCGTCCTAACAGAATTTCCAAATTGCCGTATTTCAATTTCACGACAAATTCAATATTTCCAATATTCATATACTGCCATATATACACATTATATTAAATACCAACTCACATCTCGTTAGTATTATATCCGGATTAATTTTCAATTAATTCACATTTAATTTAATTAATCCCACAAATAAATATCAATAAAAGTACGGGGTATTACTTGTAGTACATGGTTATTTAGGGTGTCCTATTTTTGGAGAGGAGATTGAATATCTTCATCTATCCTTTACCTCAAAAAATGTATACCATTGCCACAGGAGGTTTTTACCCCCGGCTCATAGTTTCAGATTTAAGAAAGGTTCCAATTTTTTATTGGGCGGGGTTAAACATAGGCTACCGCCGAGACAACTATCGGGTTCAGAAATTGAAAGTAAATCTTATGAATGTGACCCTAATATGCCAGGTAAGAATCCCAAATTTAAGAATGTCAAGCATAAGAATACCCCAACTGGGAATGAAACTGAGACAAGAAAGGCATGGTCTAGGAGGTCAATTTTATTTGACTTGCCTTATTGGAAGAAGAACCCGGTGCGCCATGTATTAGATGTGATGCATATAAAGAAGAACTTCGCTGAACATATTATGGGCACTTGCCTTGGGGGTAGTCATTCGAAGGATGGAGAAAATGCACAAAAAGACCTTAAATCGTTGAAACTTAAGCCACAACTATGGTTGAAAGAAGATAGTAAGGGAAGGACAATAATTCCCCCTGGTGCGTTTACTTTGATGAGTGGGAAAAGGAAGGTGCTTTTAGACACAATAATTCCACCTGTTTCTCCAATCAAAAGGATTTGCGAAGGGCAATTATGAAAATTAGTATTACCTTCTCACTCTTGTGTGAGAAGGTAGTCAATCGAGAACACATAGTGGCCGCAAAATTAGCGGTGACCGAAGCGATTTGTGTGTTGGAAAAGTACTTTCCCCCAGCATTCTTTGACATAAATGTTCACTTGTTGGTACACCTATGCGACGAGGCACTTCTTTATGGTCCAGTTAGATATCGATGGTATCCGTTTGAAAGATTTATGAAAGTTTTTAAAGATTACGTCAATAATACGCGATACATAGCAGGATCAATTGCAGAGGAATATATAACCGTGGAGTCATCAATATATACTCGAGAATATATGCCTGACTCGACTAGCATTGATGACATTGATGAGTTCATCAATGATGGTGGCCATGTGATGGGAAAACGAATGAAATTAACGAGTTTGCAACATGAACAAGTAGCTCGTTATCTATTTGACACACATGAAGATGTCGAAGAATGGAAAAAGTAAGTTTCGATTATTATAATGTTTAACATTATTTTAGATTATTTTATACATGATTAATTTTGTAATATGCAGAAAATATGAAGCCTATGAGAATAATAAAAGACAAAAAATAATGGTACAATCAGACAGCGAATTTAGATTGTGGTTGACACAAGAGGTAATTATAATGAAAATGATTTTTATATAACGTTACATTACACTCAAATTTTACAACTAATATAATTAATTTATCTATATTCTCAGCTCTTAAAGACGGGTGATGTGACATCAAGGCTTGCCCGTCTAACCACTGTACCCTTGTTCGTGGCACAAGAGTACAAAAAGTATCGATTGAACGATTACATTTTTAGCGCTAAAGTGTACGAGAAAAGTACAAATGTACAGAACTCGGGCCTTTCATACAAGGCTCTTACTTTCTTTCGAGCGAGCGTGAAAGAAAAAAACCTCGTTGAAGCTGAAATGACTTACTATGGTGTAATCCAAAATATATTTGAATTGGATTATATAATCTTCAAAGAGGTTGTATTTTACTGTGACTAGGTAAGAGTTGAGGATAAAAATGCTTTTAAAGTTGATCCCGTCACCAATTTGATCATGGTTGACTTGTCCAAGTTGAAGAGCAACGACCACGTGAGCGATGAGCCGTTTGTTTCTGCATTTCAAAAGGTTAACGAAGTGTTTTACTCGGAGTATATCAACAACGAGTCATGGTCAATTATCCAACACGCGCCAAAATGTCTAAATAGTAGTGTGGATGGCTTGGCTGCTCCTACCGAATATTAATCCATTTTTTATGATAACCCAAATTTTATACAATTTTTCAATTTGTAATAAATATTCCAATTTGTACCGAAATATTCCAATGCATTTGGACAGTTTGGGACTACATAATTTATATATAATATTCCTAGTGGCTTAAAGTTGTTACTTTTGGAGGAATTTTCTATTATAAATTGAATTTGAATTTGAATTTGAAATTTAAGTTTTGTTTATACTAATCCATGAATATACGCTACTTACCTTTAATAGGTGATTAGTACATAGTTATTTGGGGTGTCCTATTTGTAGAGAGGAGACTGAATCTCTTCATCTATTCTTTATATCCGAACACTAAGAAATGCCATAATCCTACGGAGTGATGCTCTGCATATTCCTTCTAACCGTTGTGTAGCCAAACATCACTAGTTGAAGTTTTCCATTACATTTTCCATACCCCACCACTTGGAACCTCTAGCAAAACACGGGAAAATATGGAAAGTGTAACTGACAACTTCAACTAGTGATGTTTGGCTACACAAAGGTTGGAAAGAATTTGCAAAGCATAACTCCATATGATTATGGCATTTCTTAGTGTTCAGATATGAAGAGAATTATATTTTACACGATTTCCCGGGGTACATTAGTTGGAAGGAGGTGCCATATGAGCTCAAGTTAGTTGTTTGGGTGGCACTACAAGTAATGAATTTATATTTATGTTTATATGAATATTTAAATTTCAATTTCGATTATATGAATATTTGCTTGTTGGGTGGCACTACACTATTATTATGAATATTTGCTTGTTGGGTGGCACTGCACTCTTGTGCAGTGTCTTGCAGTGGCTGATTCTTATAGTGGAACTGGAACTGGAAATTGGTGCTGGATTTTCTCAAAAGTTGTCCTCTTCTAGAGGTTCTTATCTTTGAGGTACGTCAAGGGTTCATAACATCACTTTCAGTTAAATAGTTTGTAGATTTGAGATAATTGATGGCGATGTTGTTTCTTCTTATATTAGGGTTTTTCATTTTCTTGTGAACAAATCGGGACATTGTGGTTGGGATGGTATGTACCTGATTGTTTGAGATCACACCTAAAGACAATCAAAATTACGGGATTGGGTCGAACAATGGAGTTGAATAGTTGAGGTACTTTGTGGAGAATGCCAAAGTTTTGGAGTAGACTATAATAAAGATGAAGGGTGGTGTTGAACAATTAAAGCTTCCAAAGTGTTCAAAGAACATGATTAGTAAAATAAGTAAATTTATAAGAACATTGAAACGACAAAAATATAGCATGACGCGAAGTTATCCCGTTTTGATAATGTTTCTATTTTGAATGTATATTTGCATTATCTCTATTTTATCTGGATATATAATGTTTGAATAGGTACAACGTTGCTATAACAGGTACAAATATACTGCTGGGCAGTGGCAGTGGCCATACTGCCAAGAAGATTTTTTTTTAATTTTACCCAGAATTATCACGGTCATTGACCGTGACAAGTCCGTAACAAAGGAAGTTATCACAGACTTGTCACGACCAATGATCGTGATAATTTTTTTATAAACTGTCATGGGCTTGTCACGGTAATAAATCGTGGCAAACTTGTCACGGTCAGGGACCATGACATGGCCATGACAATTCTAACGAGGTGTCATGGTCAATAACCGTGACATGACCGTGACAAAAAAAGTTGTCACGTCCAGAATTGTCACGATCATTGACCTTGACAAGTTGAACTTGTCATGGTCAATGACTGTGATAATTCGGCAGATTTGGTGTAGTGATCTCTCTACATTTTTTACCTCACACATCACCGAAAACGGCTGAAGCGCTCCCGAGAGGGAAGCGCGGGATCGATATCCTCTCTCTCTATCTCTCTCTCCGCGAGGATCGGGGATGGCCACAGTGGCGACTCCGTTGGGTATATTGTTTTAAAGGCTAGACTTTATTTACATGAGTATTTGTTTATCTATATATTCCTATCTCTTCTGCTCACTAGCACACACCTTCACACTTGTATATATCCATGTTTAGCGTAGATTTACTTCTCATAGTCATACTAGCCCCTATTTAGCATGATGTTCATCAAAGAAATACACACCTCTCCATAAGATACTAATAAAAAGATCATGCATTTTGCACACTACTCCATCGAAGAGCATTATTATTGACCAAATTTTGTCTCGTAACTGGAGGGTCACTTCGTGATGGGTGCTGGTCCGACAGGGTGTAGTTAGCCTAAGTGATATGACTCTAACCTTCCGTTGCCCAAGTATCTTCGACGTATATTATACGGTTCCCCCACATCATACCTCTTAACCGAAGTCATGACAAGAGGTATATCATAGGGAATTCATTCACGTACGTCGAGTATATCGAATTCGCTCTCACACGTACTGTCCCCATGAGGTATATCGTGAGGCAATTCACGTACACCCAAGTATATCAAATGGCTTGTCCACACGTACCAATTTCCCTCAAAAGCAAGATTTATATCGTGGAACTCATGCCCAAGGGGGGAACCCTTTCCAATTAACCCAACAAAATTGTATTCCCGCATATAGGCGTCAGACCTAGGGCTCTCATGTTAATCTACCGAAATGATGGGTTGGTATGCTGCCCAAATTCTCAAGCGATTTCATCTTTTTTGAAATCGAGATCCTTTCCATGAGCTTGGTAAAAAGTCCAATCTTTTCATATATTAATTCAAACCCTAATTTTTCCAAGATCGGGTCTCGTCTGTCATTTCCTTTTTACATTTAGGTAAACCTAATATAAGAGATAACATATTAATTATAATAATCATGCTAAGACCCGTATCCCATTTATTCTCTCCTCCATTTATCAAAAATACAAAAACAAAAAAGATATATTTCTCCTTTCTTGATCAAAAATCCAAAAAAAATCTCCTCGATTTATCAAAAATCCAAAAAGATTTTGTCTTCCAATCTCAAAAAGAAAAACAACGTCAAAAATATTTCCATTCCTTTTTCAAACATAAATCCCATTTTACGCCTTCTAAGGTCGATTGCAAATCCTTGGCCTGTCTCATTATTGGCTTCGATCTTCAGTTAAATCACCCCAGAGTTCCGTCTATTCCCCTGCTACTTCTTCTAACTCCAAAATCCATCTGCTTTCCATGGATTTTATAGATCCAGTACCAGTTGTGCATCCAGATCTGATGGCAGTCTAAGCTCAGCATGTGTCCAAGATTGACAACCTCTAGGCTGAAGTCCGTGAGATGCAACGAAATCAGGTTTCTATTCCGTAAGAGCCCGAGGTCCTATTACCTCACGCTATGGGTCCACCCAAGCCTATCTGGGTTCCCGAAGAGTATCAACACGTTCCACGTGCCCTTCCTATTAATGGGTCACCGCCTGCCCAGCTTCCTATGCCAAACTTTTCCCAGCTTAGGGCAAACTTGCCTATGATGATGGATCCGAAAGAGGAAGAGTTAAACAAGGTCAAAGAAGATCTCAGGATGCTAACTAAGAAGTTCGAACTAGTCAGAATCTATGAGACTTACATGAACTACATCCACATGTCTCCTTATCCTAAAGAGAGGAAGTGATGGCCCAATTATTTCAGCAAACTTTGAAGGATAGCACCCTCCGATGGTTTTTGTCTCTCGAGGAGTCCAAAACCCGTATCTAAGAAGATGTAACTCGAGAATTCATGTCTCAGTAAAAATACAACGAAGAGCTTGAGGTCACCTACAGTGATTTAGAGCTACTCAAATAGAAATCTCAGGAATCAGTCAGTAACTTCATAGCCCGATGGAGGGAAAAAGCAGCCACCATGACCAGTTGGCCATCTAAAGAAGAACAAGTCAGTATCATGAAGAAGAACCTATTATGCCATGTTCGATAAACAATGGGAGGACAATACTATCCCCACTTCCGATCTCTTAGAGAAGCAGGAGTAGAAATCGATGAAGGTGTTACTAAAACAGAAGTTGAACCAAAGAAAGTGTCCGGATAATTCACTCATAGAAAATATGATAAGCCTGGCAGTGATGCAGTCTCAACCATCAACAACATCTCTCAACCAACCACCTCGTGGGAACCATAAAGCCTCCATGTCTTGAAAGTAATACACCGAGCTCCATGCTCCCCTCTCCAAAGTTTATCAGGCATTGTTAAGCCAAAACCTTATCAAACCCGTGGACCCTCGTCCAATGCTAATTCCACTTCCAAAAAACTTCAAGGTAGATGCCCATTGTGCCTTTAACCAAACTACTGGCCATGCCATTGACTAATGTTTTCACCTTCAAAACATAATCCAAGATCAGAATGACCGGGGTGCCATTGCCCCACCAGCCAATCCTAAGATAAACACTATTCACAAACCACTCCTAAATCATGTCAATGCCATCTTCCTAGAAGAGAACCCATAATGTAATCCCATAACTCAAATCACACGCATGTACTCTCTCAAACCTCTCCAAACTTGCCCATATTTCCTCCTACACCCTGCTAGCCTCGTTGATCAGGCACTATCACTCCTTACCAAAGCATGCATCACTCTCCTCACTTGTTCTGAAAGATGTAAGGAATTATCATAATTATTAAGCCAACTCCTACATTTTGGGCTGAATTTTTCCTCACAGATGATCATTGATTACCATAGGTTTAATACGTTGTTCTTGGAAGCACGAAAATTGTCCCGAAAGTCAAAAATTTGGGTGGTACCAACCGATGAAGTCAGCCCAGATGACATTATCCAGATCAATTATTCAAGCAAACAAATAATATTTTCAGTATGACTGAGTTATTTGATACTCAGAAGCTACAAGGGTGCCTGGTCCCTTCACCCTTACATCTCCCCTCATAATAGGAAGACATGTATGAAGAAGCCATTGAAGTCGTGAAATGCATTGAATTTACATGAAAAGACATAATTATTTCCACCGAATGGGGGAGGATTCGAAGATTAAAATAAAGAGGAAGCTTCAGAGAAGACTGGACCATTAGCTGATATGTGTGGGATGATATCATTTGAATAAATCTTCGGAGAAATAAACGAGGTGGCAGAACAACCCGAGATTGACGATGAAACAGGGTTCATGTTCTTCCTTTCATCAGTAAATCACATGATGAGATCATGGAGGCATTACCAGATCCCAAGATTACTACTAAACAATGATAAAGGGAAGGTGTTGAAAATCTTCTTATGCTAGAGATGACCCTCGAGGAGAGCAAGATCCTCGATCAACTGATGAAAACTCAAGCTAACATCACTTTATGGGGACTTTCCATGTCTTCCCAGCTGCACAGAAATGCTTTGATCAAGTTGATCACTGGAACCACAATTCCTCCTTCTATCACACCAGAAGAAGCGATAAATTTAGTCGGATCCTTAACCTCTACCCGAATGCTATCCTTTTTCGAAGAGGAAATCCCCAGAATTAGGCCAAACCAAAATCATGCACTCAACATCTCCGTCAAAGTTATGGGGAAGATCATACCAATCTCTCTTGTCGATAAGGGATCCGCCTTAAATGTCTGCCCATTTAGAACCTTCAAATTCTTTGGACTGAAGGTAAGTGACCTCACTCCAACTTTCGTTGTTGTACGTGCCTACGATAATACCCATGGGTAAGTGATGGGATCCATAAAACTTGCAATAGGGGATGGCCCTATAAACCATGTCATTGAATTCGAAATCATTGACATCCCATCTTGTTTCAACCTGTTGCTTGGATAACATTAGCTCCACAGTATCAAAGGTGTGTCGTCCTCTCTCCATCAGAAATTGAAGTTCTTCGCTGATGGATAAGTCATCACCATTTTAAGAGACGACGACAATATCGAGAGTGAAAGTACCATCAATCTAATCTTTAAGATATAGCACGGGTCAAATGATATGCTCCTATCAGGATTCCGAGTTGATCCACTTCCACTCCCAGTAGGGGACGATTTTAGAGAAAGGGTTTGTTTAGAACACGACCCTCATGGCAACGTCAAAGTGATTCACATGATCAAAAACATGCACTTCATGCCCCAACTGGGGCTAGGACAAAGACAACAAGGGATACTTGAACCCATTTTGCTGAAAAAAGTTTTCCTTCCTTAAGGTTTGGGGTATCAACCATCAGAATAAGAGCTCAGAATGATCTGTGAGTCTCGATCGAAGAGAAGACTAGACTGCATCCAAACTGTCCCAGGTGACTCCTTAAATGGAGGATTCATCAAAGAGGGAAAAGACTTCCCCTTTTGTGGCTTTTTGGAACCATGGTATGACCATACAGATAAGAAGATGAAGCCTCGAATGGAGATATTTTTCTAAGATAGCTACCCATAGGCCGAAAGTTCCCGACACCATGTACAACCGCTCATCAAAGATACTGAAGATACCAAGGAAAGTGACTCGAGGATTCGTTTAACTTACAGACACTGGAGCTAACACTCTGCATGGTTCATTCAAGAAATGCATCACTACATCCATCCCACCTAATTAAAGTTACTGATACACCTCTCCTCAACTGGCATGTTGCGCTAGTTCTATCTGTTGAAATTCAACCTAACCCCAATGTTTACCCCATCTCTTCTTCTATTATTTATCCTTGCTCTAATGTAATCAAGACATCATTTGATGAGGTTCTCAATGCTGTTTTTCAATCAATGAAATAAATGACGATTTTGAGTATCTTGTTATGCCTTACATTAATTGTTTAGATTCTAATCAAAGTTTTGATGATGAATTTTGCAAATGAATAATCATTAACTGATCTAAATAAGGTTAATAACAAACAACATAATCGCGTTCAAGTTAATGAGGAAGAAATCATTGTTGTTAACCTCAGTTCTAGTAGCCAACTATGCGGGATTAGGATAGGGTCTACCCTTAACGAGCATGAGCGTGCACAACTCAAAGAATTACTGAAGGAATTCATGGATGTCTTCGCATGGTCCTATGATGATATGCCCAGCATTGATCTTGAAATAGCTCAACATGAGATCCCCACTCCTCTAGATTTTAAGTCGGTAATCAAAAGTTATGAAAGCTTCGCACCGAATGGTCGCTCAAAGTCAAAAAAGATGTGCTCAAATAGCCGAACATCGAATTCATTTGCGTGATCGAATATCCCACATGGATAACCAACATAGTGCCTGTGCCGAAATCAGGAGGGAAAGTTCAAATGTGCATAGGCTATCAAGACATAAACAAAGCCTCTCCAAAGGATGATTACCCGTTACCCAATATTGACATGATCGTGGACAACAAAGTCAGTCGTGCTCTTAAATCATTCGTCAACGGGTTTTTCGGATACAACCAAATCAAAATGCACCCAGATCACCAAGAAAAACTCGCGTTCATCACCCTGTGGGGAACCTTTTGCTACACTGTTATGCCATTTGGTCTCAAGAATGCTGGGGCTACCTATAAGAGGGATGTCATAACCATCCTGAACGATCTGATTCATAAAGAAGTCGAGGTCTGCGTGGATTATATGATTATCAAATCCAAAACTAGAGAAGTTCATGTTACCATTCTTCGAACGACTGCGACGGTATCAGATGAGACTTAATCCACAGAAGTACGTCTTCAGCATCACCAAAGGGAAACTCCTGGGATTCATGGTTAGAAAGAAAGGGATAGAAGCAGATCCTGCCAAGCTCAAGGCCATACTTGAGATGCCCGCACCTCAAACAGAAAAAGGAAGTTCGAGGATTCCTCGAAAAATTATAATACATCATCCAGTTCATCAGCCATCTAACCTCCATCTACGAACCTATTTTCAAACTCCTCAGAAAGGACTCAACAAAGGTTTGGAATAAGGCCTGCCAAGAACCCTTTGACCAAATCAAATAATATATAACCCAACCTCCGCTACTCATGCCACCACATCTTGGTCTCCCCTTACTCATATACCTAACCATAACCGACACTGTAGCTTGGGCTTTACTAGCCCAATACCTTGAAGAGCCCTGCAAAGAAAGAGCCATCTATTACGCCAATTTAAATTGGTTGGATATGAAGTCAACCACACTGCTTTGGAAAAAGAATGCATTGCGCTTGTTTGGGTCACCCAAAAGTTATGACACGATATGGTCACCTTCCCCATCAAACTTGTATCCCGAATGGACCCCATCAAGTACCTGCTTAAGATACCCATCTTATCCAGCTGAATGGACCGATGGTTGATTCTCATAGATGAGTTTGATATCATGTACGCCACGCAAAAAGCCATAAAAGGAAGAGCCATCTCTGATAACCTCGCTGACTACCCCATAGAAGAAGCTGATGTCTGGATATCCAAATTCCCAGATGAAAACATCCTTTACGCTGATCAAGATGAACTTTGATGGCAGATGTTCTTCGACGGCGCTGCCAACAAAAAGGGATATGGCATTGGGATACTTCTGATTGCCCCAGATGACTCCCATACTCCCATCGTTATCAAATTGGATTTCCCCTGCACTAACAACATGACTAAATATGAGGTGTGTATGGTAGGCCTCAAAGTTTCTCTCAAGAAATGTATTTGATGCCTAGATGTCTATGGGGATTTCACCCTCATCATCGGTCAAGTGCTCATAAAATGGAAAGTCAAGGGCAATAAACTCCAACCCTTCCATGCCCACTTAGAAGAACTAGCCTCCCAGTTCCAAGATATCACCTTCCACTACCTACCTCGAGCAAAGAATAAACTAGACGATGCCCGTGCTACCTTAGCCTCCATGGTCAACATGCCTGAAGGAATAACAATGCCCCCCTTCCTAGTTCAAAATAAAGATAAACTAACCCACTACTACCACATTGAGCTCATCACCAAAGAAGATCTCGAGCTAGCCAATTGTTGGTACTATGATATTTGGCAGCTCCCTAAGCATGGTAGGTATCTCGAAAGTTCCAACAAGAAAGACGAAGCAACCCTCCAAAGACTGGTCGCCTAGTACATCATCGGTCACAAAGCACTATTCAAAAGAGACTTCAATGGAACCCGTCTACACTGCATCGCAGGGGCTGACATTAAAGAGATAATACAGAAGATCCATAGCGGGGAATGTGAACCCCACATAAATGGTCACATGCTTGGAAAGAAGAACATGTGACAAGGATACTACTAGACCACCATAGTCCAGGATTGGACTGCCTATGTCCGAAGATGCCTCAAATGCCAATAGTTTTCCAACCTTCAACATCTGCCTTCGCGAAAATTATACAATATGACTTCTCCCTGGCCGTTCTCCACCAGGGGCATCGACATCATAGGGAAGGTTACACCCAAGGTTTCTAATGGGTATGAATTCATCCTAGTTGCCATTGATTACTTCACCAAATGGGTCGAAGCCGAGTCATACGCAATTCTGAACGCCAAGAAAGTGGCCAAATTCATCAGGAAAAACATCATCAACTGATATGGGGTCCCGTATGAACTAGTGTCAGATAACGGGTTACACTTCAAGGTAGAAGCCACATAAGTGGTCAACGAGTATGGGATTCAGAGACACAAATATTCTCCCTACCGACCTCAAACTAATGGTGCAGTCAAAGCCGCCAATAAGAACCTCAAAGACATCATCACTAAGATGATCGAAAGCTATCGAGATTAGGTCGACTGAATCCCTTACACCCTCTAAGGATACCGAACCTCAATCTAAACTTCTACTTGGGCTACCCCTTACTCTCTAGTCTACGGAATGGAAGTATTCCTACCTGTTGAGCTATAAATCACTTCATTTCGTGTCATGCTCGAAAGCTAAGTCAGTGAGGAGGACTGACATCAAAGTCCTCTCAACGAGCTGTCACTCTTGGATGAAAGGAGACTGAAAGCGTTGTATCACATACAAGGGTACCATCATCGAATAGCGCGTTCATTCAATAAGAGAGTCAAGGACCGCGGTGTCCAAGAATGGGACTTAACCCTTAAAGAAATCGTAGAACCCATCTGGGACTCCAGAGGGAAGTTCAAGCCCAATTGGAGTGGCCCCTTCATTATAAAGAAGATCTTTCCAGGAGGTGACACTATGCTCACCGACCTTGATGGAGAAGAGATGGCTCATCTAGTCAACCTAAACTGTCTCAAGAAATTATACCCCCAGTTTGAAACCTCGACGCAGTATGACTCTTCCCATCTCCCTTCTATTCTGTAAGAAAATCTTCAGTTCCCTCTACCCAGAACTACATGGGCTTGATCCTCTACAAAAACCATTTACTTTTAGAAAAAATAAAACTTTTCAAAAACCCCAGAGTTACATAGGAAGCTCATATATCTTACATGAACAAGACCCTTTCTTTTTCACAAAAAAACTATTTTTTTTTCTTATCTCCGAGAATGACAGTTCACACTAACATATACTTGAACAAAAGGATTATGCATGCCTTAGCAATCGGCATAGATAATTCAAAATACAAAATTCATCAAAAGGCACAACTGGATGATCAAAAACTTGTTTATTTCACTAATAAGAAATTACAGTGCAAGTACATAAGAAAAGGGATGGATAAATCCCTTCCTCCTACCTTCTTAAAAAGCCAAATAAACTCCCAAATTTATTCCCCATTACAATACAAACTCATCAAGAGTCCTACCCACAGCTACCAGAGGAGCTCCCTCAATCATCATATACATACTGGGGTCCCCAAGCTTCCCCTGCCTGAATAGAGTGATGCGGACTCTCCATAGACTAATAAGCTCGAACCAACCTCAAAAAAACCATAACACCTCCCTCCATTGTATCGGATAAGACAAACCACCTTTGTCCAGTCTCCACTACCAATATCTTGCTAACTACACTTAAACACAACCACTTCATATAATCCCCAAAAAAGTGCCAGACTCTCCCAACAGACTGAGAAGGACAAGTCGACAGATGTCAACTCTCCCACAAAGAGGCAAGTCGCATGCGCAGACGTTCTGTCAGATCTTCTACCAGAAAGAAATCTAGTGTCTGAGGTAGCATGATCTGCTCCAAGACAAATTGGCACAGAAGCCACCAAGGGAAATTAAAAGAGGTCTGTCTGAGACTAACCAGCCAAATGTACGGTTATTCCCCCAGTTCTAGAAGAAACAACAGTTGTCCACACCATGCACTGATTAGTGCAGACTTAGATCCCCGTGATCCACAAACCAGTTCTCATAGCTCTTAATATCCAGGACAACACTGATGAAATAGTGCAAAAAGAAGTTGGGCACAACTGACAAAGGATATTCTGGAGGACTCACCAAGAAGAATCTTTCAAACAACTACATGAACATCAATATAGGTCTACCCCTCAGAAAGTTAGAACGACCTTCTCGACAGGCATCCAAGCCATTCAAGGTCTCTTCCAGTATCACCATCGTAGGATTATGACGGTATGACATCCATGAAGTAATGGCCGCAAGTTTTGGGTCCACTAGAAGTTCCCCAGTCACCAGTAGCAATTTCAAAACCAAGCCTAGAACGTCAGCTCCAGCATAGCTAGCATCACCAACCTCCTACAAATGCACAAACCGCAACACCGTCGGAAGAGAAATCATACCTCCAATAACCAAAGGTTTACCCGCTGAGGGAGAGAGGTGGATAAGTTCATCCAATAGCTCCCGAGGAGATCGAGAAAACTCAAGCATAGCAGCCACCACACTAGGGTTTACCCCCAATATGGAAGAAAACTCCTCATAGGTCGGACAGACTTCTTTTAAGCCAAAACAAAATACATGGTCTTCGGGGTACCAAAATTGTACCACTGCCATCAACATGTTCCACTCTATGGGCCGATTACACCATAAAGAGACTCGGCGCATGTTAAAAGCATCGTAGTAAACTTTGTAGGAGAACATCGCCTCCAAAGTCTCGAGGTAGTTGGAAAACTCAACACTACCAGGGAGAGCCATCTCACACGATACCAAAGTAAGAATGTGAAGGTGTGATGAAAGACTCCACCCTTACCCTTTTTTATACTTGAAAACCCTAAAAAATGACACAACCCTTGTAGAAATCGAAGGAAATCTTTCCCTACAAGGTACCAAAAGATTAAGAGAGTACCAACCAAAGCCTTGATTGATTAGACTAAATTCACATGCAGATAGGCAGGACAAGGGGCTTGCTGATCGGCAACCCCCTATTTTTGGAAACTAACTGTTGACGCCACTCTAATTTTTCAATCACATATAAATAAATGAGACAAAATATTTTAAAGTGGTTCAGCCTTATATGAATGGCATACGTCCACTGTTATGTTATTGCTGAGTGTTTGGGAATTCTCGATTACAAGTACTATCAAGAAATTCCCCTTCCCTTAAATGACGGTAATACAATGTATTTATAGCCTTGAGGCCATAATCTGAAAGGATGAATTTGTTGAATGATATACATATGAAAGGGTAATTCATTTAATGCTCTTCAAGCGTGCGCATCAAGATGATAAGCAGTAAATGAATAGTTGAATTGTTGATTATCTGGCAATCAATGCTGTGGTCGAGATGCAGCTTGAACTGCCTTAGTTGCTCGTCGTTCAAGAGTTCCTCGGAGCACTGGAGTTTCTCGGAGTATTGTAGTTCCTCGGAGTATCCTTGTTGCTCGGAGCGAACATGACTTGGTCGGGGAAATGAACTTCCTCGTTGTTATTGTGCCACATAGATTGACACGTGTCTTCTTATTATTCGTCCATATCAGCATACTAATTTTGGTATCAACAATCTTCATCTTCAATCTCATCCTCATCATTTATCTGCTATTGACGCCACTAAAATGGCAGTGGCCATTTTCTGTCTTCAACAGATTGGCGCCGTCTATGGGAAACGACTGTTGTTATAGTTTTTCACCAAAAATCATTCATCATCAATGGCAGATAATCCGGAATCCAGCAATCGAAACACTGGAAATGCTGGAAATCCTCCAAATCCCTCAGCACCTCCAGATCTGGCTGGAATTATGACAAATCTGGCTCAAGGACAAACCGCCCTGCAAGAGACGATGCGGCAACTCATACAAACCCTTCATGGTGGTGCACCTGGACATTCGGGACAACGAAGTGGTCAAAGGAAAACCTATTTACTTTCTTCATGATCCAAACGTACAGATGCGTATCGTAATGAGGAATCTGATGATTTCTCTTATCAACCTGGGCGAACTTCGTCAATACGCGTTACAGATTATGAACAACGTATCACTCTCTCTCCAGAGAGACCCAGTGCTTTGGAAAGACTGAGTAGGGTGTCTCCTTTCAGTCGATTAGGCCCTAGGAGGAATAGGAGTCCACCTAAGACCATGTCGAGGAGTTTTCGACAACCATCAGATCTAAGGGAAGGATCAGCACAATCACGACCAGTTGCTCGTCAGGATAGATCCCAGGAGGCCACTTCAGAACAATCGATTGCTCGAACCAATAAACCCGAGGAAGGAAATGATGCATGGAAAGGTTCCATTCAGCGGTTGGAGGATAGATTGGGAGAAATGGCTAAGGCAAAGAACCCCCTACAACGAACTTTCGTTCAAGGGACACCTTTTGTCCAGGCCATTGTGGATTTTCCTACCCCGTAAAAGTTTAAAGCCCCTGTGGTAACTCCCAAATATGATGGAAAGACAGATCCTGTTCTTCACATAGAGCAATATCAAGTTGCTGCCGACATCTATGCTGTCCCCGACGAGATGAGATGCAGAGCATTCTCAGGAACTCTTACTCGATCTGCCCAAATATGGTACAACAATCTTCCTCGGGTAAGATTTCAACTTTCTTTCAGTTAGCCGAGTTGTTCTTTGGCAATTTCTATTTTGGAGCAAAGCCAGTAAAAAGAGTAGCACATTTATTAAGTGTTAGACAAAAATCTGGTGAAAGTACTAGAGATTACATAACTCGTTTCAATAACGAGAAACTGGAGGTCATAGATTATGAAGAAAAGATAGCAATCACCGCCTTGATGAGTGGGTTGTTGCCTAACAAGTTGTATTACACTTTGGCCAAAGATCCACCTACAACTATGTCAGAGTTGATGGCAAAAATAGCCAAAATCATGAATGTCGAGGAGGCTATGGATGCGAAGAAGAATATGGATAAAGAGACCAAGGTGGAACTCGACAAATCTAAGAAGAAAGAGCATAAGGGCAATGGCGGTGACAGGCATTCAAAGAATAATAAGACATCATGGGAAGTCCTGAAGAAATTCGATAATTATACTCCTTTGAAAATGGGTATTAATCATGTTTTGGAAGAAATCAAGAATAGCGAGGAGGTAAAGTGGCCGAAGAAACTGAGGTCAGACCCTGATACGAGGAATAGGGATAAATATTGCGAGTTCCATAAGGATCATGGCCATATGACCAAAAATTGCATAGCTCTTCAGAATGAGATTGAAACACTCATCCGAAGAGGAAAGCTAGCAAAGTATGTTGATCGGGGAGGTGAAAGAAGAAATAATGACCGAACTAGAGAGAGGTCTAGATCTCCTCGTCGAACGGAGGAGAAAAAGAAGAGAGACCATGAAGATGATCCAGATGATGACCCCGACCTTCCCAAGAAACCAAGGCAGCTAGAACGAGAGGTATTTTCAATACGTTTTGGAACATATTATTGTAATGTTATTATAGGCGGAGATGCAGGAGGAGGAGATATTACTGCAGAAAGAAAAGCTTACCTCAGTGAGGCTCAGGCTTGCTCATACATTCAGCGAATAAATTTGGCTGAGGAAGATCGCCCGAGGAAGGTAAACAAAGAGAAGCTGGTCATTAGTTTTTCAAAAAATGACCTAGAAGGTGTTCTTTACCCTCACGACGACCCTTTAGTGATCAAAATGAGGATGAAAGAAGTAATGATTTCAAGGGTTCTAGTAGATAATGGTAGTTCGGCAGACATCATGTACTACTCATGCTTTGACAGTTTAAATTTGAAATTATCTCAATTGGAACTTTTTCATAGACCTCTATTGGGTTTTGCTGGCGAGAAAGTTTTTCCACTTGGGACGATCAAGTTGGATATATTCATTGGAACTTGGCCTGCTTGTCGAATAGAGAGAATACGCTTCTTTGTGATCGATAAGAATGTGCAATCAGCTTACAACATCATCATGGGAAGAGTTGGTTTGAAGAAGTTCGAAGCAGTTCCATCTACAGTAAATAAATGCTTAAAATTCCCAACAAATTTCGGAGTGGGAGTTGTGAAAGGTGATCAAAAAGTAGCTCGGGAATGCTATTATTCATCTGCCGAGCAAGAGGAGCTTGAAGAGTCAAGGAAAAAGACTACTACCTACCAGGTGGATGAAGGTACAGAAATTGAAACACTGGATCCCAGAGACGAATCCCAACTTGTAAAAGGACAGGTGGTGGAATCTATAGAAAATGTTATTCTGGACGACGAGCACCCTGAACGAGTAACCCAGATAGGTTCGTCATTGGATGCTTCAATAAAACAGGAGTTGATAACTTTCTTGAGAAACAGGAAGAAAACTTTTGCGTGGAGTCATGAAGACATGCCAGGAATAGATCCAAACTTCTTATGTCACGAGCTCAATGTGAATAAGGAGATCAAACCTGTAAAGCAAAGAAGAAGAGTATTTAGTCCCGAGAAGAATCAAGCTATACAAGAGTAGGTCGAGAAGCTCCAGAAAGCCCAATTCATTGAATATGTGAAGTATCCAGACTGGTTGGCAAACGTGGTGATGGTAAAGAAGAAAAACAATAAATGGAGAATGTGTGTTGATTTCACCGATCTCAACAAGGCATGCCCAAAGGATCACTTTCCATTGCCCAGAATTGATCAAGTAGTGGATGCTACCTCGGGACACGAGCTGCTCAGCTTCATGGACGCTTACTCTGGCTACAACTAGATCAAAATGAAACCTGAAGAGAGGGAAAGTACTTCTTTTATTACCCCTAGGGGAACTTATTGTTATAATGTTATGCCTTTTGGTTTGACAAATGCAGGAGCGACATACCAGCGGCTGATGAACAAGGTTTTTGCCGAACAAATCAGTTGCAATATGGAAGTCTATGTCGATGATATGCTAACAAAGAGCAAGAAAGTTGCTGATCATCTAGTTGACTTAGGTCAGACCTTTGATCAACTGGATAAATATCAAATGAAACTCAACCCGAAGAAGTGCACATTTGGAGTACGAGAAGGAATGTTCCTCGGGTACATCTTCAACCAACGAGGCATTGAGGCGAATCCAGAAAAGATCAAAGCTCTTTTAGGGTTGCGATCTCCAACGACGAAGAAAGAGGTGCAGAGTCTTACAGGACGAGTTGCAGCGCTCAACAGATTTGTATCCCGAGCAACGGATAGATTCCTTCCATTCTTCAAAACACTTCGAAAAACTTTCGAGTGGAATGATGAATGTGAAAAAGCCTTTCAAGACTTGAAAAAATATTTGGAAACACCTCCACTGTTGTCCAGACCAGTAATGGGAGAAAAGTTGTACTTGTACCTGGAAGTATCAGAGAATGCAGTCAGCTCGGCATTGATCAGATTGGAGAATGGAGTCCAAAAGACAATTTATTACACAAGTAAGGCTTTCTGAGGTGCAGATATCAGGTACCCAAAGCTGGAAAAATTGGCATTGGCATTAATTGAAGCAAGTAGAAGAATGGGGCCATATTTCCAGGCCCATACCATCGTCGTGTATACCGACATGCCATTGAGACAAGCCCTTCATAAGCCAGAAAAATCAGGGAGACTGATGTATTGGGCAATAGAGCTCGGTGAATATGATATTGTGTATGAACCCAGATCATCATTAAAAGGGCAGGCTATAGCAGATTTTATCGCAGAGTTTACATATCCTGATACCCCCGAGGAACAAAAGTTGCTCGCTGATCAACCTGTGGATGTTACAGGATCATCAAACACAAGCCCAGACCAACTCCGGTTGGTAAAAGGTCTTGTGGATATTGAAGGATCATCAAATTCGAGACCAGACCAACTTCGGTTGGTAAAAGGACGAGAAGAGATGATCGACGAGGAGCGAGAAATATCAGGGGAGGATGAAAGGAAACAATAAATATTTCACCGAGGAGCTTTGTTAGATAAGAAATTTGAAGACGAGTTACCTATATGGAGGTTATATGTAGATGGCTCATCTTGCACTGCAGGATGTGGCGCGAGAATAGTTCTGAGCACTCCAGACGAGATTGACATGGAATATGGCCTGCGATTTCAATTCAAAGCCTCTAATAATGAGGCTGAGTATGAGGCCATGATAGCAGGTCTTAATTTAGCAAAGATTATGGAAGCACAACAAGTGATGGTATTCAGTGATTCTCAATTAATTGTGAATTAGATGATAGGAATATATGCTGTTAAAGGAGAATTAATGGTCAGGTATCATGCAAAGGTGATGGAATTATTGGCAGAATTTGATGCCATTCAGTTGATCAGAATACCAAGAATGGAGAATGCATAAGCAAACGCACTGGCCCGACTAGCATCAGTTACTCGTACCGAGCTGCGAAGAACGATACCAATTGAGGTGTTAGAAAGTCGACGCATAGATGAAGACCTGATGATGAATGTTATTACCCTTGATTTAGGACCATCTTGGATGGATCCCATCAGGGCATATATTGAGGAGGGAGAATTACCGGAGGATAAGCTCGCTGCAAAGAAATTGAAGTTTAAAGCTGCTCGGTATGTACTAACTAATGGTGTTTTGTATAGACGAGGAATTATGGTAGGTTTGCAGAGATGTGTACATCCCTCCGAGGTGAAAGAATTGATTGAAGAGATCCATGAAGGGTCCTGTGGAGCCCATGTAGCAGGTCGGAAACTTTTGCAAAGGGTAATGACGCTGGGGTATTACTGGCCAACGATGAGGGCCGATTGTATAGCCTATGCCAAGAAATGTGATAAGTGCCAACGTTTTTCCTCCATCCAACGAACTCCACAAGCATTGTTGATACCCATAACTTCTCCTTGGCCATTTCCCATGTGGGGAATTGATTTGGTTGGACCACTGCCAACAACCCGAGGAAGATTCAAGTACCTCGTCGTTGCAGTGGATTATTTTACTAAGTGGGTAGAAGCTGAGCCACTTATTGATATGGCATACGAGAAGGTATACCAGTTCGTTTGGAAGAACATAATCTGACGATATGGTTTCCCTCATGCCTTCATCACAGACCATGGAACACAATTCGATAACGAGGAGTTTGCTGTCTATTATCGTCAATTAAACATTTTGAAGACTCATTCAGCACTAGGCCATCCTCAAAGCAATGGACAGACTGAAGTGACGAACAGAACATTACTAAATGGTTTGAAGAAGAGGCTAAGTGAAGATAAAGCTAATTGGATTAATGAGCTACAGTCAGTATTGCGGGCTTACCGAACAACTCCCCGAGCAGCAACTGGAGAATCACCATATATGCTGGCATTTGGAAGTGAGGTTGTAATACCTGCCGAGTTGGGTCTTCCAACACATAGAGTGCTGAATTTTAATTCCCCAGTCAGCGACTTAATGAGAAGATTGGATTTGGATATGCTCGAGGAGGTTAGAGAAGAGGCAGCCATTAGGAATGCTGCTTACCAACAACGAACATCTCTGTTCTACAACAAGAGGGTGAAGAAATGCGACTTAAAAGAAGGAGATTACGTGCTAAAGAAGGTCATTCAGAAGCACAATAAATTGGAAGCAAACTGGCATGGACCATATCGAGTTACAGAAGTTGTTCGACCAGGAACTTACCGCATAGCAACTCTAGAAGAAGAGGAATTTAAGAATGCATGGAATGCTGAACACCTACGCAAGTATTATCAGTGATGTAAAATGTAAAGCAGTTCCATCAATATGAATAAAACGATGATGTTTCGCCATCCTCTTTATTTTATTGAAATTTTTTGGGGAATACTAGTGTGCAACACTACGCTGTTCAGCAAGAAAAGCAAGACCGATAGTTCAAACCCAGATCAACTCCGGTTGGTAAAAGGGCGAGAACAAACTATACTCCTTTGGTTAGGAGGCGTACACTAGCTCAGACCAACTCCGATTGGTAAAAGAGTTAATGGACATGATAGTTCGAACTCAGACCAACTCCGGTTGGTAAAAGAGCGAGAACACGATAGTTCGAACCCAGACCAACTCCGGTTGGTAAAAGGGCAAGAACACCCCATACTCCTTTGGTTAGGAGGCGTACATTAGCTCAGACCAACTCCGGTTGGTAAAAGAGTTAGGGGACATGATAGTTCGAAATCATACCAACTCCGGTTGGTAAAAGAACGAGAACACGATAGTTCAAACTCAGACCAACTCCGGTTGGTAAAAGAACGAGAACACGAGACTCCTAAAAATGCCAACGTGTTTGGTTAAGAAACAAGATATTCTCTCAAATTCCAACTTATGTTGGTCGGGAGGTAAGTTTATTACATAAAAGTTCCTCGAAGAACAAAATATTCCAAACTGAATCAAGTATGGTTGGTCAGAGATAAAAATCCACTAACTGTAGTTGGTCGACGAGGAGAAAATATTTTAAACAGTACCAAGTATAGCTGGTCGGGGATAAAAACCCATTAACTATAATTGGTCGACGAGCACAATTTAACAACCTTGGTTGGTTGGAAGAAATTTTTAAACATTTTTATACTCATTACTTTATTATTAAGTGATCGAGCAACATTTCTGATACTTGTAACTTTTTGTTATTAAGTTGGTCGATGAACCACACAATATTGTTATGCAAGCACAAATATAAAGTGTTTGACAAGCACAAGACAATAGCAATACAGATTTGCAAACAGAAAATGAAAGTCTTTCATTAAAATTCAAAACAAATTACAAGTTACATATGTGTACTAACTATTACATTGAGATACCTACTCTATTGGTTTCTTTCCCTCTGCTTTTGAAATAGGTTCCTCGCTAGCAGGCGGATCATTTAAAGTCTGAGGAGAGTTAATGAAGTTCAAGTCCTTCAGCATCCTAACGTTCATCACAGAAGGTCGATCTAGAAGATGCTCAGGACGAGATACCTCAAACTGAGAATGCAAACTGTAGTCGCCAAGATACTTCGCAAGTAAGCTCCGAGGAATGGCACGATCTGGGATCCATTCCATGTCCAAATTGAACGGTGGCACAGGCAATTCAAGAAATCTAGGCTCATAGTAGTCCCACAAATAATGTCCCTGCTCGAGTTTCAACACACATAAGGCATTCAGCCAGCCTTGTTTGTAGCCCTCATTATTGGCATTCTGGATACGAGCATCTAAATGGAATAGTGCCTCGTTGTATCCAGCCATCCAAAATTATCTGGGATGTTTATGGAATTGAAATGTTAACCTCTCAAGCTTCTCATGAAGACTCTGGATGAAAAGTTTATTAGTCTCCAACTCTGATTCCTTTGTAGATATTTGTAGTTCCAATTCTCTAACTTTCTTGGACAGTTCAGACAAGGCTTGATCTTTTGCCATCAATTGAAATGCTTGATTTTCCAACGTTGATCGAGTACGAGCTTCTTTAATAGTACGACTAAGAGCTCTTGATCCTCCCCGAGCAGGTCGAGAACTTGGTTCCTCGGTAACATTCTGAGCAGCTCTTCCTCGTCCGCGAGAACCTCTTCCTCTCCCCCGAGTAGCCGTAGAAGTACCAGATCTTCTCAAGATGTCCAAATCTTGCCTTAATTTGGCATTCTCAACCTCTAAGAAGGAAAATCCCTCATCAGTCACTGGGATTACAGATGTTGAAGAGGAAGCTGCAGACTTCAATTGTGCTAGCTCTTTCTGCAAATTATTATTTTCTTGCTCTAGCAGCTCGGCAATCTGTCTACAAGCTTCAACTTCACCCTTTAGGGTTCTCTCCCTGACATCGTAGCCAACAAACATCTTGTCAAAACCTGTTTCAGCACTAAGTTGTTTGAGTTTCTTCTCATAACCTTCGTGCAAAAGAACTGAAGACTCTTTATATTGCTGCTGAAGTTCATCGAGAGTACCTTGCAAGTCTTCAATCATTTCGTAATAATCCACATTGTTGGCTACAGCACGATCAAGAAGACATTTCAAGTATTGATATGCCTCCACTGCTTGGTCTGAAGCATCATGACCAAGGATATCAGCAATTTCTGATGCACTCAGGTCAGTATGGCCAGCTTTAAAATATTCATGGCATTGCTGCATCAGTTTTTTATCATTGGCAGACAACAATTCCATTCTAGCCATAAACTAATAAAGAAGAGCAGGCAAGAGTTAATAAAAAAGCAGACAGAGCATCAACAATGTAGAGGAACAAAAAAGGTAATTTTATTACATCATCAAAAGGAGTACAGTGTTCAGAATACAGAGTACAAGTAAAAGAAAAATAGAAAGAGAATACCGAACAACTTCACACCTTTTCCTTGTCTCCCAAGACTTTCTTGGGAGGCTGGGACGAGGAGCTTGGTTGCTCGGTGGGAACAATGAGTTGGTTGGCAGAAGTTGGGACTTGTTCAGGAGGAGCAGGAAAAGACGAAATCTCCTCGGTGGCTATCTGATTGGGTTGTGGAGTAAGGACTTGATCACCCACTATCATTGAAGACCCCTCGGATATAGCTTGGCCTTCATCCTCATCTTCAATTCTAGGAGGAGGACCGGGAAGATGTTGTTGAAATAGCTCAGAGTCCTCGCTCACTTTCAATTCTTGCAGGGCAGTAACCCAACCATCTCGGAAGTATTGCAAACTCCCATACTGCACCTGGGTCATCATTGCTGCTACCCCCTGTCCCATCCTTTATCCCAACCGGTACGAAAAGATTTTTTCACAGCCACTTTTCTCTTCATTTTCTCTGAGGAGAGCTTCTCGGATAGAAGATCATCAGAGGCTTTCAACTTGGCATCCACCTCCTTCTTCTGGCGATTTACTTCTCGCAGAAGGGTTAGCTCTTCCTCAGCCGATTTCAACTTATTTTCAAGATCCCCAAAGCTTGTGAGCTTCTCGGCATATTTTTTATTCTCTCTCTCCAAGTCATTCACCTTATTTCCCAACTGCACCTTCTCTGCCTCAGATGCAGCCAACTTCTTCTCCCATTCACCCCTATCCTCATCATACTTTTGACGAGAATCCTTCAAAGATTGGGCCAAACCCTGAAAAGCATCCTCTACTCCAGACGAGGAGCTAGAAGCCTTGATTTCTTCATCTTTCTTCACTATGGTGTTAAAACAACTCACCAGCTGAAAAAGAAGGTAATGATAAGTCAGTGCTGAGATACATATATTGACTGAAAGAAAGAAAAATTCAGGATAAGAGAAACTTACTGAAGCAATGTGAAGAGTAGCTAGGGATGTCAGCATATCCCTAGACATATTTTCTTCAATTCCTTGGACTTCAGGAATAGTCCAAGTCTTTATCGAGCTCATTGCAAAACTCGGAGGAATAATAGTTGGAACTCCAGCTCCACTAGCTTGGAGCTGGGGAATGGTTTCAGAAAAACTGACCGAGGAGGATTTCTTCAGTCTCCTCGGTGTCACTTCAACAGTTTCAACCAAAGAAGAGATTTTGGTTGGGGAAATGGTGATCACTTCCACAAGTGCATCCTTCTTATTAGGAGCCACTAGGGGCTTCTCGGCAGCCTTCTGAAGAGCAGCAGAAGGGGCAGCATCTACTTTCTTTGTCCCCTTTGGGACATCATTCTTGTTTCTCTTTCCATCTCCAGCAGAGGAAGTCTCCTCGAAGATAGCAGGAACTCTTCTTTTGCCCATTTTCTGACTTAGAGGAATGTGAGATTCTGGTGAAGAATCCTCAGAAGCTGGCAATGGTTCACTAATACTGACCACAGGACGAGCAGTAAAGGATGATTTATAGCTCCTGTACTGCAACAAGTATGAAGCAGACCTGACGTGCTCGTCTGCAACTTTCTAATGCAAACTCCAGATACGTTTCAAATGCTTTATATTAACTTCTGATTCTTTGGGAGTTTTTCTCTTGCTGTCAACTGCAAACAAAAACATATTGAAATGTCAATCATGCATTTATTCAAACATAATGATATCATAGTTTCATAAATAAAATAAAATGAAAATAACCAATCCCATTGCCATATGGAGGGCATTTGGGATCTTCATATACTTCGTCTCCAACCAAAGGGGCATGTTGCCAATTTTTGATAACTACCCCTTGTTCAAAATAATCCCTATTAGCATCAGGGAGATTGACTACTAAGGCCCTATTCAAAAATCTAGTTTTTAAATAATAAACATTGTCTAGAACAGCCCATCTATAACAGTACATAATCTCAGGAATTCCTATACGAGTTCCATGAGTTTGATTTAACCTAAGCACCCCATTAACTATTCTCCATGTGTTGGGGGCAATTTTTGCAGGGACAACATCGAAATACTGACAGAACTCTAAGCACAAAGGGTTTGGTGCAAAAGAAAATCCACATTCAGCAATAAAGAGGCTGGGGAACCAATGTCCCTCAGCCAAGCGAAAATAATTTGAAGGCTCAGAAAGATCCTCCAAAGTTACCCAAGATGGAATAGAGAAATCAGAACGGAAATTCTCAAGAGATTCAATAATATAAACCATGGTGAATAAAAGAAATGAAGAAGAAGGAAGAAGATCTTACAGGAAAAAGGGAGATATGTTGACAACGAACGAAAACAAGGATGAACGCACAAGAGAAAGAAAGACTATGGAAAACTCGAAAGCAGAAATTGGAAAAGGTAGAAGGCGGTGATATTGTCTATGAAGTTTAAATACTTTGCCTTGGGAAATGGCGAAAGAAATGATTACAAAAAGGAAACTATTACGCTACCGGCGGCTAAAAGGACAAAAAATGCACGAAGATCGAAGCGCTTATAAAAATGCAAAAAGGCCGATTCTGCGAATTTGGAAGGAAATTCAAATGCGGAGAAATGTTCCTAAAACCCACGAAGATCATTTAATATTGCCATATACCGAGAAAGAATGTTCCATACTCCTCAAAGTTCGAAATATAAAACATTGGGGGCTTCTGTTGATACCAAAATTAGTATGCTGATATGGACGAATAATAAGAAGACACATGTCAATCTACGTGGCACAATAACAACGAGGAAGTTCATTTCCCCGACCAAGTCATGTTCGCTCCGAGCAACAAGGATACTCCGAGGAACTACAATACTCCGAGAAACTCCAGCGCTCCGAGGAACTCTTGAACGACGAGCAACTAAGGCGGTTCGAGCTGCATCTCGACCACAGCATTGATTGCCAGATAATCAACAGTTCAACTATTCATTGACTGCTTATCATCCTGATGCGCACGCTTGAAGAGCATTAAATGAATTACCCTTTCATATGTATATCATTCAACAGATTCACCCTTTCAGATTATGGCCTCAAGGCTATAAATACATTGTATTACCCTCATTCAAGGGAAGGGGAATTTCTTGATAGTACTTGTAATCGAGAATTCCCAAACACTCAGCAATAACATAACAGTGGACGTAGGCCATTCATATAAGGCTGAACCACTTTAAAATATTTTGTCTCATTTATTTATCTGTGATTCAAAAATTAGAGTAATCTAATTTTTTACATCAACAAAGATAAATATTCACATCAAACATATAAGAGACAAAGATTTTTAAAGTGGTTCGGCTATACGGAAAAGCCTACGTCCACTGTTATTTTATTCCCAAGGGTTTACAATAGCACAATGTGGTAGAGAGAGAAATGATGTGTATCTTGTGTATGGTGTTTCTTGGTTCTCTTGGATCTCTCTGGTTCTCTTGGATCCCTTTTATCTCTTATTTTGGCTAAGGGAATACATGTATTTATAGTGATGGGAGATAAAGAGATTCATTGTATGTAGACATTTATACATTATGTCTACATTCAACGAATCTAATTGTTGAATTGCTTGGTATGCTATGTGTTGTCATCTACAATATAAATGTACATTAATGCTCATTAAATGCGTAGTTATCCTTTGATCTTCCCTATTGGAATGCCGACTAACTCTCCTCGGGTACCGACCAACTCTCCTCGGGTGCCGACTAACACTCCTCGGGTGCCGACCAACTCTCCTCGGGTGTCGAATATTGCCACGTAGGATGACATGTGTCCTTTTCTGATTGGTCCTCGTAGATGGAGAATTTTTGCGTTAACACTAACCTTTTTCTTCTTTTGAAAAAATCAAATAAATAAAAAACTCAATGAAAATAAATTGATATTCTCCACAGAATTTAAAACCCCTTTTCATCTTTAAGTTATTTCTCAAATAAATTTTCCTTCACTTCTAAAAAATCCTTTTTTACGGTCTAAGCAGTAAAGTAAAAAGCTCATATGCATTCATCCATAATTAACAGAAGATAATGAAAAAAAATAGAAAAACAATGGGACTTAGCCCGAACCCACATTCTCTCTCTCACCTACCATTCCCCTCTCTCTTTGTAAGAGCTTCTATCCCTATGATGCGATCTCTTTCCCTTGCGACGAGACGACGCACCACCGCTACTTGAACTAGACTCTTCCTCGGATGAGGCAGATGACACCAAGTACGAAGGAACAGTAACCACATCATGAATATAGGCAGCCACCGAAGATATTCAGCCCCTAATGTCCCTCAACCAAGTGGTGGACACCCGAACTTGCTGCAAGAAAGCCAGAAACAATATCAAGCAAAGAAGATCAAAAGAAACCAAAGAAAAAAGAAAAAAAGGTATACCACAGGACGAAGGACCTCCTCTGCCAAGCCCAACTCCTCCGAGTCAATCACATAAGGATGATGAAGCATAGGCACCATCCCTCCATCAGTTAGGGGTATGCAACCGCACAAAAGGAATCTCTGATATCACCGCCGCCTCGAATGTCACTTGATCCACCACCACTGTGGGAAGACCCCACTAGCTGACCCGAACCCACATGAGGAAGAAGCAGCACATCATATATGCTAGGCTCCATCAGCCAACTCATCATGAAGTCTATATAATCATATGGCACAGTCGTGTCGGTATACAACAAATAGGACTAGCCAATCATCGCTGCAATCCTCGCATCCTCTGGCAACATCCTCTCTCGCCTCATAGACATAGGGGGTCTCGTAGGTGGAACCACCACCTCCTCTTCAGCAATCTGTTGGACCACCCTCTCCCCGAGATACCAGGAATGGCCAAACTCATGAGCTAGCAAATGCCTTATCTGCGCATTCATCCCAGTCGACCCCATGTCCTGAATAGCCATCCCCCAAGGGTAAAAGGTCACCTGAAAAATCCCAAGTAGATAAAATTCAATATGGAATCAGTGCACATGACGACCAAGTCTGAAGAAGGAAAAGGTCTTACCCTATCACTGGTCAGGACATTCAAGATCTAACGCACCACCTGCAGAGAAATAGACTTCCTCGATTACCGATTGGCCTTCTGCCACCGATAGAATCGGCAAAAGTCCCCAACAGCCTCGTGCTTCAAAGAAATCAGTTGGTTATTATACCCAATCACCTCATAGAACCACGTCTGCCAAAGACAACAATTCGAGATAAAAAAAAGACGCAAAAGAAAAATGCGAATGCATGAAATGGAAATGCGCAAACTAAAGAATACCTCAAGAAAATATGTGGATCGACTAAAAGTATACCGGCAACACCGAATAAATGCATCCGAAGAAAAATAAAGGGTCGCCAAACTCAGGCTCCCCTAATCATAAAGAGGAATGTTCAAAAACATACTCAAGTATGGTAAAAACACAAGTGGACAACGTCGTCGCTCGATGCCACCAAAAATCCCCCCAACACCAGCAAAATAAATAAATGGGTCATCTGCCTCACCTGCAGCCCGTCCTCCACGTCAATCACCCTACTTAGCAAAACCTCCCACAGTAGAGACACACGGATAGAGTCCCCAGATATTATCCTCCCAACATTACCTAGCGCCGCCAGTAACGCCTCGGGCGTCACCCGCAAAGAGAAATCCACCTCTATCTGCTCTCCATCACAATCTAGCCCCAGTAGCTGCTGCACATCTATGGGAGTCACAGTCATCTCCCCAAAGACAAAATGGATGGTATGGGTAGTGTCCCACCACCTCTCCCCCAAAGAATATAGACACCCATCGAATGAGGCGTCTCATCCAGCCCAGACGCTATTCTCCCAAAGCCTGCTGACGATACTAACCAACTCACCACAGGTGGAAGGTGCTCCCAGACATCTTTAAGCCCCGTCGTCCCATGGGCACGCATAGTCGATAAAGAAACATCAGACTGTCAAAGAAAAACCTTGTCAAAAATCCAAGAAAAAAGGAAATCACCAAAAGAGAATGCCCTAAGTCATTTTGTACTTACATAACAACCAGGGTTCACCAGCCTAGAAGAGCGATGATGCGAAGGCTCCCACAATAAATTCTTCTCATCCGCAACTATATCAAACACATCAAAAGAGTTCTTACTCCCTAATGCAATAGGCACCCTAGCCCTCCACTCCACATTCTCCCAGTCGTCAACAGCTAACCGCTCCCTGTGTGTCGCAGTGCTCATGAAAGAGGCCATTTCTTAGGTTTCGAAACATTAAAATGATTCACATAAAGAAATCGCAGAGAGAGAGAGAAGGAAAGAAGTTGTGAAAAATGAGGGGAACCCGCCCCTTTTTATAGGAAGCCAAGTGTTATGACGATCGGCACTGGACCCCCTTCTACCGATCATCACTGACCTTTCACCTTCTCGAGGCAGTCTAAAATGCCATGCCACTGCCGAATGGCACCCTCCACACCATGTCGATCGGCACCCCCCACACCATGTCCAAAACTACCAGAAAATACTGAAAAATCCTCAAAAAATTCCTAAAAAACCCCAAGGAATATTTAGATGATTTTCAGGAAGAAAATTTCTTTTTTTCCCATACTCTCTCAAGTGGAATCCCTACTTCCCCAACGGAACACTCAAAATCCAAGTGGATCTCTCCCCGGCAACGTCCCCAGAGGACCTCTAAAGTATCCCAAACATTAGGTTATCTCCTATTCCCCAATAGAATCCTCAAAAACCATCACAACAAAAGTCTTAAATTTCCCTGAGCAAAATGTTCAAACCCTGGATCACCTAATCACTTCCCTAGTGGAATTCACAGCATCAAATTAGTTATTCCCTCGCTAAGTCTCCAGAAGACACGAAAGTTCCCAGCAATCAGCTCCCAGCTCAAATCAAAATCATGAGGTAATTTCCTCGACAGAGTTCCCCGAGAACATCATAACCTAAGCCCTCGGAATTGGCTTCGACTCGCAAAAACGGTCATCATAAATTCGACACACAGAATTGGTCATCTCAATCCAAGCCCTCAGAATCGGCTTCAACCCATAGAAGTGGTCATCACAATTCAATCCCTCAAAATTGGCTTCGACCCAAAGAATTGGTCACCTCAATCCATACCCTCAGAATCAGCTTCGACCTGAAGAAGTGGTCATCTCAATCTAAGCCCTCAGAATTGTCTTCGATCCACAGAAGTGGTCATCAGAATTTAAGCCCTCGAAATTGGCTTCAACCCGCACAATTGGTCATCATAACCCAAGCCCTCAGAATTGGCTTCGACCCGCAGAATTGGTCATCACCACCCAAGCCCTCAGAATCGGCTTTGACCCGCAGAATTGGTCGTCTCAATCCAAGCCCTCATAATCGGTTTTAACCCACAAAAGTGGTCATCATAATTCAAGCCCTCAGAATTTTCTTCAACTCGTAGAATTGGTCATCTCAATCCAAGCCCTTAGAATTGGCTTCGACCCGCAAAATTGGTCATCATAATTCAAGCCCTAAGAATTGGCTTCGACCCGTAGAATTGGTCATCTCAATCCAAGCCCTCATAATCATCTTCCACCCACAAAATTGGTCATCTCAACCTAATCCCTCAGAATTGGCTTCAACTCACAGAATTGTTCATCTCAAACTAATCCCTTAGAATTGGTTTCAACCTAGAGAAACGGTCATCACAACTTCGACTCCCAGAATTGATCATCTCAACCTAAGCCCTTAAAATTGGCTTTGACCCGTAGAATTAATTGTCTCAACCTAAGCCCTCGAAATTAGCTTCGACCCGCAACAACGGTCATTACAACTTCAGCCCGCAGAATTGGTCATCATAATTTAACACCTCGGAATTGGTCATCTATATTCAACCCCTCAAAATTGTCTTTGACCCGCAAAATTGGTCATCCCTAGTATTGCTTTAGGTCATCGAAATTGACCTCAATCTTTGGTCATCACTTCCTTTAGACCATCCCCAGTACGCCTCTTAGGTCATCAGAATCAGCCTTGGCCCTCTTAATGGGTCATACTCATCCATAGGTCCTCAGAATCGGCCTCAACCCTCTGATTTGGTCATCCTCCTTCCTTAGGTCCTCAGAATCGAACTCAACTCTCTGAATCGATAATCCTCATTTCCTTAGGTCCGCAGAATCGACCTCTTTGAAAGGCATCATGCGGTGTCTATTCGATGGTTATTGTTTATTTCAAACTCACCAGTCGAGGGGCTCTCTAGACACCCTATTCTATCACCCATAATCTCTCCTTAGGTCCCTAGCACCCCCAGTATCACTACGAACCTAGGTCATACCATGAGTACTGACATAGAGGCCATCGAGCACTCCCAGGTTTCGTTTTACCAAAAGTCAAACTCTTCAACTTGACCAAGACTGAATGAATCTTTAAAAATCACTGAAACACCTTACCAACGGTCCACCCCATGTACAATTTTGACTTACGGTGCGGACGAACGACCCATTTTCCCTTGAATCTTAATCCGGAGGCCAATGGATGCTCCCAGGCTCCATTTGACCAAAGTCGACCCTTTAGCTTGAATGAGACTGAATGAATCCTCAAAGGGAACTGAAAACCCTTTCCAACGCTCTGCTTTGGGTCCAAGTCTGACTTACGGTACGGACGAACGATCCATTTTACTTCGAAAGGTCATTGAATGTTTTCGGGCCCCAATTGACCAAAGTCAACTCTCCAAACTGAGTCAAACTCTTTAGAATTCGAAGTACATCTCCTAACCTTTCCAACGGTCTACCCCAAGAACAATTCCTACTTACCGTTTGGATGAATGACCATTCTTCGTCCAACGATCCCCCGTCCAAAGGACCGATGAGCGCTTTCAAGCCACATTTGACTCAAAGTCATCTCCCGGACCCGGGAGAAGTTCTAAGTACTTTCAAAGGTATCTAAATTACCTTTACAGCGGTATGACCCATGCATGATTCGGATCAATGGATTCCATTTTATGACCATTTTTCCAAAGGAATCTGAATGAGGCTGCCAAACGGCAAATTCAAAATCCTGCCTATCGGTAATGTGGCAAAAGACACATGCCGATTGGTAGGACCATAGCTATGCCAATCGATAATGACTTGGGCCTATAAAAAGGAGGGTCTGGCCTCATTGAAAAGAAGCCCAAAATCTAAGATCCATCACTCTCAACGAACTCAAAAAACCTTTCTAGAAGTGAGCGTGATTTCTACATCCAAATCCCTTTCCAACCCTCACTTTTCATCATCCTTTTCACCAAACTTGGTGAATTAACTATCCATCATCATTATCCAAGTGCAAGGGCTGCCCTCCAACATTCAAGATCAAGCTCAAGATCTTCAAGAAGGTCCAACTTTCTCAACTCTCTCTTTAAATTCTCTTATATTCGCATTAACTTGTTTTATTACTTAGAACTTTTATTCTCCCCGTCTCACATATTCTAATATAGTTTTTATTTAGTATTATTTCACATTTCTTATTTTTCATATAACCCCCCCCCCCCCCCCCCCAAAAAAAAAAAAAAGAAAAATAGGGTTTGCTTATAAATTCCAAACGAGGATTCTCTCACTTTTCTCACATTTTTCCCACACTAAAACACCTTTTTACAAACACACACACACACACATAAGAGAAATTTCCGATTGGATTTATGGGATAAAACCCACCCCTCATTTTACATACGAACTAGGTGGACATTGATGCCTCTATAGGCTACGTAGGCGTCTCGGGGATAAACCCCAAACTCGAGTCCTATATTTTCAATTTTCTATTTTTTTCTATTTTCCTAATTCTTTAACCTAATTATCTTAGATTCTCATCTCCACATATTTACATATACAAATATTTGTTCTTAGTAGCGTATTATTCCATACGTGTTGTCATTTCGTTATAACGATCAACGCAAGGATAATCGCGTAAATTCCGTTTTCTAATATTACTTTTAGAAACATTCCTACGAATGACTCGCTTTATCTCTTCCATGATAAAAGTAAATTATTCTTGTATCCATTACATATACACATGCACATATATTATAGAGAAATAGAGGAAATAACAACAAATTCATGAGAGACCGCAAGGGAGAAATGGGTGCCTAACACCTTCCCATTCCATAACTTAGCCTCCAAACCCTCCTCAAATCATTTTTTGTTTCGTATGTATTAGTATGTCTTTGATGTTGTCCTTCGATATGGCTCCACCTTCTTTTGTCTGTTTTGAGTAAAATAGAATAGAGACTCCATCTCTCTTTATTTTTTACCTTACACATCGCCGATGATGGCTGAAGCGCTCCCGAGAGGTAAGCGCGGGACCGAGAGCCTCTCTCTCCATGAGGATCGGGGATGGCCACAACTTTGGAGGAATTTCATGAATTTGACCATGAGATTAGTCATTTGATAGGGCCCCCAAAATGGAATTCGCAAAATCTTGCCCCACATGAAGATTCCCCGTGGCTATAAGGAATTGAGGGACCTGAGTAGAAGGTATAATAAAAACATGCTCTTCTTTATACCAATAAATATCGAATGCAAGAGTGCGATTTATATTTTCATTCACCATCTCTAAGATAATACCTCCCCAACAGAGTTGCCAAATGTAAGAGTACAATTCTCTTTGGGCTGTAAGAAAAAGTTGTAATTTCTCTTGTCATCTGGGTGTTTATAGTAAAACTGAGGTGTAACCTGTATTAATGGTGATGGGAAAATATATATTTCAACAATGATAATAAGAAAAATTAATAGTGAGGGAATATTCACTCAAAAGAGAAAATAAATTGTAAGAACACAATAAATAACATGGTTCACACAACTTAGTATACGTGCATAACTTATACCAATTTATATTGGTTTAAGCTAAGATTTTAGATTAATAATCCATTATGGAGGGTTAGGGGGAGATTAAAACACTATTCACTTTCTTTCGAAGGGGTGAGGAGAAAGAAACTTATTTATCTCATATTTCACCAAGTTTTCATCTTCAAGAGTGCTCACACATAAGGCTTACTTTGGGTTGGTCGAGATGTTCAGAGGATTCTAGCAAGGTTTTTGGAGACATTGATAGGGAACAAGATCATCATCTTTATCGACATATTTCTTCTCATTCGGATCATTAATAAAATCTATAATGATATTGTATTCCTAAACCCTATATATATTCTTTAAACTTAGATCTTGTTCTTTTGTTGCCATTGAATAATAGATTTAAGTTCTTTGGGTTAAATCTTTATGCGCTTATGTCAATCCCATTTCTTAAAAAATTCAACATTTATGTTTTAATAAAGTGTTACTGATTTGTAATGTTTATCCTTTTGTTAAAAGGTGAGTGATAATAAGCCTATAAATTAGTGGATCTTTGAGAAGCCTCTAGTTTTCTGGGAATTAAAGAAGCAAATCAAAAGGAAACACTCAGTATGAACCCGTTTTTCTATGCAATGGGTGTGTCTAGTGTTTTTTCTATAACCAAAAATGCAATGCGACTTGGTGAAGGTTGGTTCACGATTCATTGTTATGGATCACAAGAAACCAGGCACACTCAGAAGGAGAGACCTTAACGCACATGTGATACCACTTTACCCTACTATTAAAAGTCGTGTGAACCTAATCGATATATCCTCATACTAAACGAGTTTCAAAGGCTCCGTATCATGTGGACTTTGGTATCAAGAGAGAAGATTCTTGATATACCAAATGAGTGGAAGAAAAGAGTGAGAATAATGATTGGTGACCAACCTTTAGGCAAGGCCCTTTGCCCCCGCGAGTGTAGGGTTTAAATAATATGAAAATCAAGACTATGAAATGTGTGAAGAAAATTGGTAGTTTAATATTGAAGTATTATGATGTTTATTTTGTGAGTGATCCTTTGCAATCCTATATATGTTGAATGGTCGGTAGTTTATAAATGCAACAAATAGGGGCACTATGGAAAGCGTTTATGTTCTTTGGGGTCTAAAAAACTAAGGTTTCTCACTTAGTTCATATACTACACATGAGTAGTTTATAAAGTGGTATAGAAACAAACATTTATTATAAAAACAATAAGGAAATTTAGGTCCACTAGAAATAGTAAATCATCAGGTCCCTAGTGGAGTCATCATTGTGTTATTGTGAACCCGATATTTACCACTCGCTCGTGGTTAATTTTGAGTCGGGGCCATAGATTCATGTTTAACATGTCCAGTTTTTGCACAAGTGTAAACTAGCATGCGGGGTTGATCAGAGTCACCAGATTATTTTATTTACAAGAACAAAAGAGGTCGGTCAAAACCTTGCAAGCTCATTATAAGGTTTGGTGGGCCTACACTAAACTAGATATTCGAGATGTAGTTTTAGGGGTCAAGTTACGAGTGGGGAAGGTGTTAGGAATGCACCTTTTCTTTATTTATTTAGCATGTTTGTTTGTACTGAATAATTACGAAACTTTAATATTCAACCCTAAAGACGTGTAGAATGTTTATTTAAGCCCAAAGCATGATTGGATTTATGAAAATGAGGCAATGAGACTATAACTGTTGATAACTAGTCTTCTCTTACGATGGTTGACATATTTTCATTGCTTGTGTGACTTGAAGGTATGTGTGCTAATGTGATGGATTGGTCTCTTAAGTGAGGGATTGGTATTATTCCCCAAGGGTGGGCAATTGGGTGCCTCTTGAGAGGGTGGACAATAGGATATCCCTTATGTGTTTATGCCATGATGGAAAGAGTGTGTGTGATAGTGTGATGGATTAGGATAATGAGAGAGAACTTAGTATTTATCATATGTACCCATTTGTCAATTATATTAAAGCCTACATAGTTTAGGTGATATGTTACCAACTTGTTCATGTGCAAAGTGTGGTGGGTTTAAGGTACTGATATCTCAAATGAATGATCACAGGTGATATATCAAGATTGGTGTTATACTATTTTCTATAGATATTTTGATATGTTTATGCATCGTACATTATTGGTGTGTATTAATAAGGAATGAGTCATGAGACACATTGCAAAGCTTGTACTCACGAATTGGACTCATTTTTGTTCATATGTACTTGTTTTCCCACTAGATTAAAGCTTGTGTAGGTTGAGGGGTGTAAGTAATTTAGATGTATCATTATATCTCATAGTGTGAATGTGGGAAACTATGGTAGAGATATTGTATATCTCTAACTGGACAATGAGGTGTCACTTAGATATTTCAGATATGTCGGGTGCAATACATTGTCGGGGCATATTAAGGAGTGATGTATCAAGGAAACATAAAAAGGGATTTGTGACACCCTGCCTAATTAAACTCTGGGTGATCAGTCCTAAATTAAATTAGAACAAGTTTCTTAGTTGGTTTATTCTTAGCATCACTGTCAAAACTTTTTAATTACTAACCACTTAAGTGAAAATAGACTAGTGCCATGTTTTATGTTTCATTAATTCAATGAAATACTCTTGCGGGAATAAATAATTAACAATCACAAGTTAACTGAATACAACCATGAGATATGAATAAGAATCTGTCCAAATAAACCATCGGCTAAAATCCAACACAAATGTAAAGACAGATAATAATGGATCTCAAGTTTCTGAAATAAATACTAAATAAAACCATGAGCAACATGCTCGAATATCTGATAGAAATTCCCTATACTAGGAATAGAAGGAATAGATATGCCTATCCAAACCTCCAACATCCACATATGCTGCAGCAGCGAATCCCTGGAATGAATCAAGCCTGGCGTCCCTATGGTTGGACACCTAAAAGGTTTTGAAAATATTTTAGAGCAAGGGTTAGAACCCAAAACATTTTAAAAACATTTAGCAAATGATTAACTTGCAGTAATAAAATATGCATGAATGCGCAACATATTTTAGTTAGTGTCGCACTCCCTTGAGGACAGACTCACCCCTCCACTAATGTCCACACCTAACACCTTCTTTATATCCCACCTAGTCCTCTACCCCGGAGCTAGATAGTTGATATAACTCTTGTCAACTGCCCTACTCAATCCCGGGTATTTTTTATGTATGACTTATAAGTTATTTATTGCCTTAACTTAGTTAAACATGATTCCTTGAAAGTCATATAACATTCACTAGTTATACAAATAATACACTTTTCTCCATGTATTTAAATTTTTCGTATATAATTATTCACCCCATTATTTACGTACAGTTATCTTACAAGAATCATGCATGTTGAATATGAATATAACCCATATATAATAATACAATTCACTTCATGTATTTAATGACTCGTATATAACTATTTATCGCATTATATACGTAGAACCATATTACAACAGTCAAACATATGTTGAATATAAATATAACCCATCCTCCCGAGTAATAACTCACCGGATGTATTCTCTAAAGTTCTATCACACTAGGTATACTCGCATAACCTAGTTACCTCAAGTCAAAATCGCTCACTAACTTGGCCAAAAATATACACATAATGGAGGCGATCATATTCCTTCCCTGAAATTGAGATAAGCCCATCACCCATATAACGGACGCTATGACTTGGGGATATACTCGCCCTACTCCTCAATCTAGGGGATTCACCCACATCGCGCAACCTCCTCCGACAACACTAGAGTATATATATTAATAATATCTAATCACTGATATTTATATGCACACACCATATATAGACTATTGCACACCGTATATATATATATATATATATATATATATATATATATATATATATAACATCCCGGCTTTACCGTGTACTGAGTCCGTAACACTAGCTTATACCTAGTATCTCGTGTTTATGGTCCAACTCTGATTGTTAATTAATTTTTACCTTAATTAATTAAATTACTTTTGGTGTCGCCCAACCAATATACTCGGACTCGCTCTCGTGGTCCGAAATAAATAAAATACACGAATCTAATCCCTGACTCCGAAATTAACTATTTTTTTATCCATAATTAATTTAAGTGAGTAGTGTTGCCCTACTACTATACCCTAACTTATTCACCCAGTTTGTTATTTTATTTCTCATAACTTATTCTCAAAATTCATACCTAAGTGTTACACTTAATTACCCCACCACTCCCAATTATATGCCCCTATAATTGTGAGAATATTAACCTCCCTAATTAAATTTTCTCCCTTAATTAGACTTGGTGGTAATTAAAATAAAAAGGAAATCCCCCTAAAAATCCCAAGGCCACGTTGTCAAAAATTCCCAGCCATCGATCGATCGATCGAGCAGGTTCTCGTCTTCTCTGACTTCCTGTTTCTGCCATTAACGAATTTATCTAATCTCTAAGCTTGGCCTTGGTTCATTTCAGACATATACGACATTATAACTATATGGGAACGCGATCAGGACCTCCCCTAGAACCTTAAACACAAATTAAATTTCATAAATTTCTACTTTTTCAAATTTGAGAAATTTCCAGGTCTTTACTCATTAAATCCCAATTTCATCTGTTTGTCCCAAATTCGTTCATAAATTTCTACTGGTTTTTCACATATAAATAAATCATTATATCAGAACCATATAACACAATGAATTCTCGCATTAATTTCCCATTAATTTCATTCAAGTGTTCTATATACAAAAACTCCATTTTTGTACCCTTTTGTAGCCAAAACGAATTTCATATTTCCACATCACAAAAATATTAATTGAAAACATCAATTAATGTTATAGCAAGTTAACCACTCGCCTTTAGGATTCGTAGGGTCTGATCCGAGGTGAACTTGGCAAGGTTGAGGATGAACTTCCAATAGGTTCCTTGCCTTGTCTCTAAAAGACTCCAATTTGGCTCTAACTGCTCCCTCTCACTTTCTTCTCAAATTCTTAGATTTAGATTTATGTTTATCTGCCATTCACCACTCTTAGATTTAGGTCTTAAAACACTAATCCAGTTTTTAGCCTAATGGGCCAAGCCCAAGTGACCCAAATAGCCCCGTGTGGGCCCGATTATGCCTAAAAATGCCCCGTGACCCGTTTTCTACCCCCGGGTACACTTTTTCGACTATCTCAGCCCATTCGGACTCAACTGTTCACTCAATATCGACATCCGAATTAATTTATACAAATCCTTATCTCACACCTAAATTAGTCTATACCGACTCCCGACTGAGATAAATAAATGCCACGTCACTAATATAAGTTATGATGTAAATAAATTATTACTAATTCACTTAGTAATTAAATTCCCCTAAATATTAACCATTCACTCTCCGATGAATATTTAAATAAATATTACCATGATTAATTCAATTAAATTATGACACACAAGTAATTTAAAATTTCATGAATTAATTAAATATTACATGCACAGAAATGCGGGGTGTTACATACTCCCCCCTTACAAAGGAATTTCATCCCCGAAATTTGGTCATTACTGCGGCGAATAACTATTCATACTGCTCTCACATATCCTCCTTCTGGTTCCACGTATACTCATCAATACTGTGATGACCCCACTCCACTCCACTCTAACTGGTGGTATTATCTTAGACTGCAACATGCGCTCACATAGATACCAGTCTCCCCTCATATGAGGTGTCTTATTGAAAGTCATTATCCTCGAGTAGAATCTGACAAAAAAGCTAAATCACTCCTCCTGTATCCCTCCAGCTATGCCTCGTGGAACACATCCCGTATCCACTGAAGATTTCCTGGTAAATCCAGTCGATAAGCTACCAATCCCACCCTCTCAAAGATAGGGAAAGGACCCATATACCTCGACGCTAGCTCCCATTTCTTGTCAAACTTCATCACTCCTTTCATAGGAGACACCCGAACCAATACCTGGTCATAAATTTTTAACTCGATGGCCCCTGACATCATAGTGCCCCAGAAGATGAGCCTATACTCCGTCGGCTCCACTATCTCCAAGTTAGGAAATTCCCCTCCTATGTGGGTGTCAATTCCCTTGTTTCCAAAATGCGTGACTATCTTTCGGGTAATTACCCGCATCACCCTTTACTAAGCATGTCGAACTTGAACCTTTAACTCAAAGTGATGTACCCCTCCTTACATCCCTAAACTATACGAAAGGATGTAACTTACTTAATTCCAGATGATGGACCGTAACCCATCTCGGGTCCTAGCAGCCTGTTATTTCCCCACCTCTTATCTACCAAAGGTGGATAATGAAATTTTTCCCATAAATTCTCCTAAGGTGTCATGCAGACCAAACCGTTACGAGGCATCACATGTAACTCTACCTGTGGTAATTTCTACTCCTGAATTACCCAAAATCTAGAATGCATAATCCTCACTTCCCGTCTACCCATTGACTTATGGCCGACATGTTTAACCCAATACGTAACTTTGTCCCTATCACCTCCTGACACTCTTTACCAGAGGTGGGACTGAAGGTCTCACCCAAATTTCCAACAATCTTCAACGACACCTTGTTCTGTTTCACTCCTTCCCATTAAGAGTAAAGTTAGGTATATTACTCGATAGTATAACCCATTCCAAGATAAAAATTTATTTTCATGTCAATCCATTCAGCAACGCGATTGAAACCTTGACCCCTCCATGATTTTACCAACCTGAGCATTAATTCCTTCACTAGAACCATAAATTAAAAATTTCCATGTTTGATACCCTCCAATCAACCCTTTTCCATCCTTAAATGATCTACCCGGAGACAAATTTACTATGTCTCATTCATCACTAACTCCCATGCTCAAGAATCCTTGTCAAGATTTTGTCAGGTAGGATTCTACACCATGCCTATCCAAAAAATCACTCTAGGAATAAGACTAAGTAAAACTCTTTTCTATTTTCCCCAAAAATGTGTGTTTCTTCCTTGCCTAGGGATATCTTATTACATAGGTCTCCCCCACCATCCCACTCCCTACGGTGGAGGCATTTATCCTTGATATACATATAGTCAGACCATTTCTTTTCTCAAACGGATTTTAGTTCACTACACTTTTCCATATATTCTCTGACTGCCCCGCAGGCGTACATTCAACATGTTTATTTACGCATCACTTTTTTTAAGACGACTCTGAAATCACACTAACCAGGCGCCCATACACCCTATATCCCGTGCTTAATCGCACAAAATTTACCTTAATTAACCAGGGTGCCCATACACCCTGTCCTCATGCTCAACCGAACGAAAGTTACCCGAATATGTTGGTCATAACCCGTAGTATAACTTCAAGCTCGTAGTAATATCACATACATGAATAATAACCGTGGTACCCAACCTATGTACTAATGACCAAACATCTGCCCACTTCCAACGTTGCGCTAAGTTTCATGCGTGGGACGTCTCGCAAAGCGAAATCCAAATAAGGAACCCCCTTGATACACTACCACCTAACATTGTCGGTCTTTGAGATCTACTAGACCCTCGGTCCATAGCACTTACCCAAAATACTTGTCTCTTAACACAAAAGCATACACTCCTACTCTTATGCAACAAATGATAACATAAAATACCGCGCCCTTACTATCACTAGTTCTTGCGCAAAATAAATCCCGACCTATCTCTCCCGGCTCAAAAATAATTTTAATCACCCTGAATCGCTTCACTATACATCCCTTCTTACTAGAAAAAATATAATAATACAAGACATTCTTATATGTCTATCGAAACTCACAATACAAGCTATATACGCTTATATATATAGGCTAGGCTCCCTCTTAGTGACACCTAGCAGGAGTCATTCATAACCTGGTGTCACAAACACCAAAACTTACTATCACTATCCGTAATAGTTCACACCCATTGCTAACCAATCCATACTCAGGAAAATCATGCTTTCATAACACTCCTCAAAATGAGTAAATCTCATAAAATATACCCTCTCAGTTTTCACGCCTGCTTCCCTGCAGATAAAACAAAAGAGGGCCATGTTACCCCGTGGTAACCATCTACTTAATAGTAACACTACTATACACCCACTAAACTCGTCCCCCACGCGAATATAGTTCTAACAAGAATATTGTGATCACTCGTGTCATGAAATTTACACCATATATCTGAGGATAAAATTCATACTTCCACTCACCTATACACCAGCGGCCCAAATGGCTCCTCGACATAATATTCTCATCCGATCAAACCAAAACTTCACAATTGTTGTCCATACTGGGCATCCCACTTCTATCCCCTGACTCACTGTGGACATAATCAATTATTGTGGTTCCACTTCCACACATAAGACACCTCTCTGTGTCAATCCCCTGCCTCTGGCCCAAATGGCCATGTTGGGGTTATCCTTCTCGGCTACTTAGTAGTCTTGACCCTAAGTTCTACCCCCTATTGTCCCTTTGGCTTCCCTATCCCTATGGACTCGTCATTGGCCTCGATGACCCAGATCAAATCCATCGTCAATAAGTGGAAATTTACTTAATTTAAAATGTAAAGATGCGTCCCATAATAGGTATACCCTTCCGTCGTGATTCACTAGCACCATTAAATCTTATTTCGTTCTTGGGTTAAACTCTCTAACCTTATTGGCTCCTGCATCTTAGAAGTGTTAATGTAAGATGGAAAATAAAAGATATTGACGACCTCCACACTAGTCATCCTAGTCAGATTTCCCATCCATTATTGTGTATTCTCACTGGTTCATTATCCATTTGCGGGTTCCTTTATTATTCACCGTATCCCATTCGTTGGTTATGAAGTTCGCTTATAAAATTTATCGTCTCTCTCACGATCAGTTGCAATCTTACCCATTTCATAAACTCTGAAATTTCACTCACACCCTTATTTGAATAGCGGATGGATGATCTTATGGTCACACCATACCCAAAATTTCTCATTTGACTCCATATATTCTCCTTCATATGTGGTGACTGATGCTAAAAAATAATCCTCCCTAACTCTCTCTCCTTGCCAATAATGTTGAGTGAGTCCAAAATTGCATCACCGTTCTCTACGACAGTGCTTGGGGAAATTTACTGCCCCCAGGTGATTTTCCTATTCCACGAATACTCTACATCTTCTACCTCCTCTCTCCTCTTGCAGTACTTCCAACGGCCCTCACTGGTCGTCCGAAATTGCTCAATGTACAATGCCCAATCGAACTCGTATATAAATCACATAAACTATACTTGATAGCAGGAGAACGTAAGTCGCATACGTAGAGGAATATAATAATCCAATCATAAGGTTCTACATCAACGGACGCTAAGATAAAGTGTGAAAAGACGCACAGATTCTAAGGACACTAGAACCTAATGCTCTTATACCATCTGTGACACCCCGCCTAAATAAACCCCGAGTGATCAGTCCTAAATTAAATTATAATAGGTTTCTCAGTTGGTTCATTCTTAGCATCACAGTCAAAAACTTTTTAATTACTAACCAGGTAAGTGAAAATAGACTGGTGCCAAGTTTTATCTTTCATTAATTCAATGAAATACTCTTACGGGAATAAATAATTAACAATCACAAGCTAACTAAATACAACCATCAGATATAAATAAGAATCTAGCCGAATAAACCATCGGCTAAAATCCAACACAAAGGTAAAGACAGATAATAATGGATATCAAGTATATAAAATAAATACTAAATGAAATCGTGAGAAACATGCTCGAATATCTAATAGAAAATCCCTATACTAGGAATAGAAGGAATAAAGGCGTCTATCTAATCCTGCAACATCCATATATGCTGCAGCAGTGAATCCCTGGAATGAATCAAGCCTGGAGACCCTGTGGCTGGACACCTAAAAGGTTTTGAAAATATTTTATAGCAAGGGTTAGAACCCAAAATATTTTAAAAACATTTAGCAAATGATTAACTTGCAGTAATAAAATATGCTTGAATGCGCTTCATATATTAGTTAGTGTCGCATTCCCTTGAGGACAGACTCACCCCTCCACTAATGTGCACACCTAACGCCTTCTTTATATCCCACCTATTCCTCTACCCCGGAACTAGATACTTGATATAACTCTTGTCAACTACCCTACTCAATCCCGAGTATTTTTAATGTATGAATTATAAGTTATTTATCGCCTTAACTTAGTTAATCATCTTTCTTTGAAAGTCATATAACATTCACTAGTTATACAAATAATACACTTTTCTCCATGTATTTAAATTTTCCGTATATAATTATTCACCCCATTGTTTACGTGTAGTTATCTTACAACAATCACGCCTGTTGAATATGAATATAACCCATATATAAATAATACAATTCACTTTATGTATTTAATGACCCGTATATAACTATTTATCCCATTATATACATAGAAACATATTATAACATTCACACATATGTTGAAAATAAATATAACCCATCATCCCAAGTAATAACTCATCTGATGTATTCTCTAAAGTTCTATCACACTAGGTGTACTCGCATAACCTAGTTACCTCAAGTCAGAATCGCTCACTAACTTGACCAAAAATATAAACATAATGGAAGCGGTCATATTCCTTCCCTGAAAGTAAGATAAGCCCATCACCCATATAACGGACGCTATGACTTGGGGATATACTCGCCCTACTCCTCAAGCTAGGGGATTCACCCACATCGCGTAACCTCCTCCGATAGCACTAGAGTATATATATTAATAATATCTAATCACTGATATTTATATGCACGCACCATATATATACTATCGCACACCGTATATATATAAATATAATATATCCCATCTTTACCGTGTACTGAGTCCGTAACACTAGCCTATACTTAGTATCTCGAGTTTATGGTCCAATTATGATTATTAATTTATTAAATTACTTTTGGTGTCGCCCAACCAATATACTCGGACTCGCTCTCGTGGTCCGAAATAAGTACAATCCCCGAGTCTAATCCCCGACTCCGAATGAATTATTTTTTTATCCATAATTAATTTAAGTGAGTAGTGTCTCCCTACTACTATACCCGAACTTATTCACCCAGTTCGTTATTTTATTTCTCAGAATTTATGCTCAAAATTCATACGTAAGTGTTACACTTAATTACCCCACCACTCCTAATTATATGCCCCTATAATTGTGAGGATATTAACAAGCCTAATTAAATTTTCTCCCTCAATTAGACTTGGTGGTAATTAAACTAAAAGGAAATACTCCTAAAATTTCCAAGGTCAAACTGTCAAAAATTCTCAGCCATCGATCGATCAATCAAGAAGGTCCTCATCTTCTCCGAGTTCCTGTTTCTTCCATTAACGGATTTCTCTAATCTCTAAGATTGTCCTTGGTTAATTTCAAGCATGCACGACATTATAACTATATGGGAATGTGATCAATACCTCCCCTAGAACCTTAAACACAAATTAAATTTCACAAATTTCTACTTTTCTGAATTTGGGAAATTTCCGGGGCTTTAGTCGTTCAGTCCCAATTTCATCTGTTTGTCCCAAATTCGTTCAAAAATTTCTATTGGGTTTTCACATATGAATAAATCATTATATCAGAACCATGTAACACAATGAATTCCCACATTAATTTCATTCAAGTGTTCTATATACAAAAATCCCATTTTTGTACCCTTTTGTACCCAAAACGAATTTCAGATTTCCACATCACAAAAATATGAATTGAAAACATCAATTAATGTTACAGCAATTTAACCAATTTCCTTTAGGATTCATAGGTCTGATCCGAGGTGAACTTTGCAAGGTTGATGATGAACTTCCAATAGGTTCCTTACCTTGTCTCCAAAAGTCTTCAATTTGGCTCTAACATCTCCCTCTCACTTTCTCCCCAAATTCATAGATTTAGGCTTATGTTTCTCTGTCGTTCCCCACTCTAAGATTTAGGTCTTAAAACACTAATCCCGTTTTAAGCCTAATGGGCCAAGCCCAAGTGACCCAAATAGACCCGTGTGGGCCCGATTATGCCTAAAAATGCCCCGTGGCCCGTTTACTATTCCCGAGTACACTTTTCTGACTATCTCAGCCCATCCAGACTCAACCGTGCACTCAAAATTGACATCCAAATTAATATATATAAATCCTTATCTCACACCTAAATTAGTCTATACCAACTCCCGGCTGAGATAAATAAATGTCACGTCACTAATACACGTTATGACGTAAATAAATTATTACTATTCATTTAGTAATTAAATTCACCTAAATATTAACCATTCACCCTCCGATTAATATTTTAATAAATATTATCATAATTAATTCAATTAAATTACGACACACAAGTAATTTAAAATTTCCCGAATTAATTAAATATTACATGCACACAAATACAGGGTGTTACAGGATTGTGCTCACAATATTAACTTGGTATAATGCTTACGTACATGTTTGTTAATGTGAACAAAACCTACGTAGTTCGTTGAAGGTGCGCGAAAAGTATTGGCTCTACTCATGAAGACTTAGTCGAGAAAATATGATGCGCATATATTACATAGGAATCGTCCCTCATACTGCATTCCAATTATTTGGATGTCATTGTGTATGTAATTCAGGCATGTAATCATTATCATGTCAATATAGATGTTTTGTAAATTATACTTTTGGGGTTTAGTCATCCTCCGTTGAAAGAAAATGTTTTATGCAAGAACAGTGCAGAGATGGACCAATTTACTCCCAGTGAGTGAGTAGGTTTTTGGTAAATTCCATTATATAGTCTCTTTTAGATACATTTTGGTTTTATAAAGAGGAGTGTAGTGTGTTCACTCAAATATTTTTGTTTTAGCGATGGTGATTGAATATATTTAGGCAAATCGAGGATGATACTTTTAGATTTGGATTGTTGATGTGAGGAATCGTTTTAAAGAAGGATCCTATGCTTTCACATAGTTTATATTCGGTCTCTAAATTATGTCGAGGTAGATAGTTAGAATATGAAAAGATATTTGTTCTTAGTGTACTTTAACTACATACCATAATTTTGATTTGTCCATGGTAGATGTTATCAATGAAATATTAGTGGAGAGAATGTTGAATGTTTGGGATATAGAAAATTTAGTGTTATATATATAATGTACAAAGTTTTAACTTTTCACACCAGGGTTGGAAATGGGCCTACCTTTAATTACTTTAGTGAGTTTGATTTATTTAAGGTAGAAAGGAAGTTTATGTTCAATTTACGCAAAGTTGTATCTTTGTATCTTTATGACTATAGATTTGCAGTGGTTTTTTTTGTTGGAAATAGTTTTTTTCTTTTTTTTAGATACGACTGTACAAATTTAGCGCCAAATGATTTTCCCCTCATTTCTTTTGGATTACACGGCATGTCTTTAAAAAAACGATGACACCTCGTAAAGTGTCGTCTTTCAAAAAAAATAAGGCATATTTATTTTATATGTCAATATGTCGTGGTATTTGGTACAATCGAATTATTTATGACATTATTGGCGATTATTCCGTCTTTAAGTACTTTTCACGAGACATTTTTATAAAGTGTCATAAAATATATTACGTGGAAAGCAATTTTTCTTTTAGTGACAAACCAATCCTGGGTCATATCCCACATTAATAGAATTGTTAGAGAGTTAATTCTTAAGCATCTAGTTCAACATTCTCGAAATTAACTATTAATTGCAATGATTATATTGATGGTTGTAGCATGATTAAGTTTAAAAATTGGTCCCCAATGCACATTCCTATTGATTTTCTTAGAAATTCAAATATGAAATTATCTAGTGACTTTATAAAAATACCAAAAAGATACTATTGTTTATTAACATACTAAATGACGATATATTTTTTAATCTATAAATCTGCAAATAAAATGATGGTGGGTTTTATCGTTCTCAGTGAACGAATGTTTGACCGATTTTTTAGTACCATTAAGAATACTTAAAATATCACATAGAATAGTCATTTGGGATTCTATGATGCCATAATCATATAATATTTGTTTGTTCCACAACAATTGAGCACAACAACGACTAGCTAATATGCATCCATCTTCAATAGTAGATAGAAAAATACAATTATGTTTTTAATAGGACCAACTGACTAGATTTTTTCCAACATAGTAACGACCACCAAATGTGCTTTTACTATCATTGGAATAACCAATCTAATCAGTGCCACTGCCCCTAACATTGGCGCTAGTTGTATCATAAGTGTACCATATTCCGTAGTTATTGGTATCATTTATATATCTGATTATTATTTTTCATTACATTTAAACAAGATTTTTAGGATTAAAATATGGGCATATACCAAAGAATCCATCAAACATTTTTTGGACTAAATGTGTATTAAAAAAATATTTGAGCAATTTTTTGGTAATTGATCCTTAAAATTATATCTTGCGTACATAAAGCGTTATATGCCAAAAAAGATATCATGATGACTTTCATTAATTATAAGAGATTACCTAAATTTGAATCTATCAAAGGCCTTTAAGATCATTCGTTAATTTTTCCAGGTATTCATGGGTGCGCATGCAAGTTTTACATTTTCTACTCCCGGTTTCTTTACTAGTTTTTTTGTGTACTTGATTTGTGATATAAAAAGCATATATAAACAATTGTACTTTGTTTTTTTATATAAATAAACCATATATTCATTTTTGGAAAGAAATATTTTTGTAAAATATCAAAGAAATTGAAAAGGCGTAGTTAAAAGTGAAAATTGGGGGTTAATCCTACAATAATTTTTAATCGGGGATTAATTTCTATACGGACAAAATTAATGAGGGCCAAAACCCAATTTATGTATATATATATAATTGTAGCCTTAAATTCCTACTACATTGCCACGTGTCAACAACATTATATATCTCTTTATTTTCGTATCCCACTTCTATGGTTTCTCTCCCTCTCACTCCAACCCATCCTCTTTGTTTTTCCTCTCTCCATATAATACCGAGATCATAACAAATATTTCAATCCCTCTTTCTTCCTTCCCAAAAGGTACTGTTACTATACTAAACCTAATCCCCATTCAATTAATAATTAAAACCTTTTTAACCTTTTATCTTCTATCATGTTATAATTTTATGAGAATTAACATACATTTTTAATAAATTTGTCTACCCCATTTTTCTACAGATTTCACTTTGAAATCTCATGTCTGCAAGTTAGTTGTTTAATTTTTATTTTTGTATGATTTTTGTTATTAAGCATTCCACAATGATAAAGAATGGGATTTTTTTCACTTGGTTCCTTTTTTTCAGTTTGTTGATTTTGTTACATCTAAATAAGGTTTATTTCAATGAATTTATGTAGTTCTCAAATGTCATGAATATACAAGGAGTTGGGTAAATTGAAAAAAAAAATGAAAATTGATTCTTCTAATGTAAGGAATTGTCTTAGAGCTTAAAAGTTAAAAAAAAAATAGTCTAACTAAGCACTTCATTTCTTGTTGCTTTACTATGAACTTCATTTAAATTATTGTGACCTTAAAAGTTTTCAAAAAAAATATTTTTTAGTCGATAAATTAAAAGTCCTACATTTCTAACTATGGTAATTAAGAGAGTGAGGACATTTTACATTTTTACTATTATTTGATATTTTATGGGATTAAATTCAAGATTTGTGTTTGTTCACTTAGCATTAGAGGTATGCAATTCTTAATGATCTTATCTGGCTCGCAAAGGTAAATTTTGTTTTGGTTTTCCCATAAGTTTATTATTATAAGTTAGACGAATGTGTTCCTATCTTATGATACTTCTTCTTAATTTATTTGTATTTTAGAATTTATTAGATTTTTTAGTGTTGCGGTTATTTGTTCTTTCTAATTTATTTTGATGTCATTACGTGTATTATACAAATTGGACTTTCTTAATAGATTATTGATTTTAGCTTATTATTTTAAGTGGTTGAATTTGGATATAATTTTACAGCAGGTTGTATATGTCAGTGGGTAATAATCACAAGTAATAGTTATATATTTGTGAAACACGATGATAAATTTATTTATTTATCGTTATCCAATTGGATCTTATTTTTTTTGCTAACAACGCTCATTTGAATCTCTGAGAGCTAACTTTTGGATTATTGATTGTTTATCTCAAAAAGGAGTAATAAATCGTCGAACTTTTGCATGTCTTTAACTTTGTGTTTTTTAGTTATATTTATATTTTATGATTTTACAAAAAGTGACATAATACATTTAGACTTACATTACATTGCTAATATTATAAATTTTCCCACTATTATATTTTTTATTTTAATCATTTTCTTCCTTACTTTGTTATTTTGTTCCTTTCACCCTTCAACATTTTCTTCTTATTTAAAATAATACAGTTTAGATAAAGTTGACCACGCATCGCGTAGACTACATGCTAGTTATCCCATAAAATGAAAAGGGAAATATATGTGTTGGCGATATTTCAAGACTTCTAATCACATAAATGTAATTCTTGTTGTATTTGCTAGTTGATGGAGTAAGTTGAAACAAAATGAAGTTCATGGATAATTTTAGCACTCCGATAGTAGTTAAGAGACTAAATCAATAATTTACTCTAAACTCTGTGAATGTGGAAAGCTATGGTTGAGATTTTGTGTATCTATAGGTGGACAATGAGGTGTCACTTAGAGATGTCAGACACGTCTTGGGGTGTAATACATTATCGAGGCATAGCACAGAGTGACGTATCGGGGCACGTCACAAGGGATTGCGCTTATAATATGAACTTGGTATTGTGCCTCCGTACCCGTTTGTTAATGGGATCAAAACCTACGTAGTTCGTAGAAGGTGCATGAGAAGTCATGGCTCTATTTATGGAGACTTAGTGTAATACCCCGTATTTTTATGATATATTAATTTGGGGGTTTTATCAAATTTAATGAGAGTGAATTATTTAATAAGAATCCGAAAATTAATTATGTTATAATTAATAACGTGACGAGAGTTAGTAATTATATAAAAATTGTCGAATATTACTAATGAGCATAGTAATATATGATATGGGTTATATTATAGGTCACGAGTGAATGAAATAATAATTTTGAGAATTTTAGTCGGGACACGCCCGTGTCGCGTCGGGACTAATTATTGAGATATAAAAGTGAATATTTTATAAGTTGTTTGTATGGTCATTCTGAGTGCGCCAACGCGTCCGGAAGGGTCAAGATAGTCAGAAAAGTGTTCCCGGGGGTTTAGTTTGGGTCTCGGGACGTTTTTAGGCTTAATTAGCGACCCGGGAGGGCATTTTGGTCATTGTACAAAATAGGGTAATTAAACCCACGAATTTCAGCCATCCTTAGCAGCCATTTAAGTCAACCTTTTAGGGTTAGAACATCCAGAACCCTAGAACGGCCATTAGAGTAGAGAGGAGAGAGGTCTCAAGGTGATTCAAGGCCAAAACACCACCAATCGCACCACCGTCACCACCAACGCGTAGATCGCAACGAGGAGAACGCAATCACACCAATATCAGCAGGAAACCAGACCTCTGAAATCCTAGGCAAGTGTTTAACTTGCGTATTTTCGTTGGTGCAATATTCATATTAGTGTAGGAATGATTAGGAGTGTAATCAATGGAAGAAAACCCCAAATTTTGATAGGAATTTGCATGTAGAAAACATTATAACCATATTCTGGAAATAGTATGTGAAGTAGATGATTAACCCACGAATTTTTGATGTTATGTTAGAAGGAAATTCTGGAGAAAACTGTTTAGAACAAAAGTTAAGAAAAGATTAGGGTTCTTGATGTTTAAATGAGATTTTGGGTTGTTTAACCATGTTTAATGTTGGAAATACGCATGCTTAACGTTAAAATCATCTGGAAATATGTTATTATGTTTGTAGTAAGAGTTTTGGGACGATCAGTGTTGGGAAATATTGTTTTGGGTGAAGAATTTTGGTAAAACCCGTAACTGCACTTCTGCAGGATTTCGCAGACCTGCTTGATCGATCGATCGAGCCTAGAGCTTCGATCGATCGAAGGTTCGATCGATCGAGCCCCAGACCTCGATCGATCGACCATTCCTGGCAGACTCCGATTTCCCCTTGTTTAATTAATTGAATATGATTCATCGTGAAATAGCTTTTGGGCTTTATGAATAAAATATTTTGGGATATAGGAGAGACCAGCAGGGCATATGATTAAGTGTTGAGAACTTTTTATGAGATGATAATTGTATTTTAGGGACAATTATTTAAAGGACGAGGAAACTACGTAATTCAAGTGAGAGATTACGTCAAATACTTATGATAGAGAATAGACGTTTACCTACTGATTTTGCTACTTGGATGGATAGAATCCACGAGTGTCACATAGCTAGTGAGAAAACCCTTTGAGTTAAGGTTAGAGACGAAACCTTATACGTAATCATAATAATGAGAAATTAAGGATAAATGTTGTGACTATGGGTTACGAGAGGCACCTATATTAATATGATAAAATGGGTATAATTATATGATTGTGTGTACATATATTATATACATGTGAAAAACGTACCCGCGCTACTTGCTATCCCTGAGGTTACCGCGCTGGGACGATCTTATCCTGTGTTGCTTTATGGGGGATATTGATTTGTACCCTAGAAGATAGAGATCCTAGGTACGGGCTATCAGATTGATAGTCGGACGGTCCTAAGAGACGTGTGGGTATGTACTGACCTCTTGGACTTGGAATCTATGCTTCGCCTCAACGTTGTTTTGTATATGTTAATACAGTTCGAGAGTGATTCCGAACTTGTATTTCCCTTTGTGTGAGCGATACGGGGATTGGATAGCAGAGTATGCCCGCACCATAGTTTAGTTGGGGTGCTGTTATATATATATATTATCCGAGTAGTTAATATATACATGAGGTTATATACTTTAACTGCCTACTGTGATTTGATAAGTAGGACATAGTTGTTGACGCAATAATAAATACTTGTTTTGTGAAAGTATGAGAAGGCACTGGTAAACTTTATAATTTAATGAAGCTAAAACGAGAGTAGTGCTACAAATTGAAAGTAACCTTTTTAAAACATTGTCATCGTTCAGTTTTGAAAACTTATGAGTAAGTTAAGATAAACTAGACTATTTGGGAAGGTTAGTACGATAGGCGTGCACATTAGAAGAGAGGTGAGAATTTCTCAAGAGAGTGTCGAACTAATATGATTTGCATTGGCCTGTATAAATTTAAATACTTGCTTAACGTATTTTTAAAAATCAAACACACTTTCGGGCTCTGACCCATTTCTTTTCCTCTCTCTCTCTCTCTCTTGTATATATATATGTATATTTTCAGGTGCCCAGCCACAGGGGCGTCTTGCTTAGGAACCCTTGAGAAGAACGAGCTGCAGCTTAAGTGGGAGTTGCAGGTCACTTGAGTAGACGGCTTCTGTTATTGACTCCACTCCTATTATTCTCATTTATTGGGCACGTGTCGCCCTTTTCACCATTTCATTTGTTGTCGGGATTTTGTATTTCTTTTATTTCCAGTATTGTTCTATGGGATTTATTCTGGATGGATTTGTAGTTTTTTTTAGTTCCTTTTGTTGACATTCGATTGACGAATGTATTATGTTATTTGGTTTATTGTGGTGTGATTCTTTACTGTAGAAATGTTGTTTAAATTAAAATAAATCTTTTTCTTTAATTAAAATTTGGAAAGTTTTGTATGGAAAATGTTTTGACACTTAGCTTAATTATTTAGGGTGTTAAATTGAAAAAAAAAATTATTTTTATCGACAGTGATGCTGAGAATGGACCAACTGTTTACCTTGATTTAATTTAATAAAGGAGTGATCGCCCGGTATTTAATTAGGCGGGGTGTCACAGGTGGTATCAAAGCATCAGGTTCTAGTGTCCTTAGGATCTGTACGGCTTATTTCGCTTTCAGCTCAACGTTTTTGCTATAGAGCCCTATTTTTAGGATTGTTGTATTCCTGCTTTTACGTTTAAGTCTTCAGCTATTTGAGATTCGATGATAACTGTAGACTGATAAATTTTGTTCACGTTTCAGATGCCTCCGAGACGTGCTCCGAGAGATAGGCGTGCCCAGGCCGAGCAGCCAGCAGCTCCGGCACCAGGCATAATGAATGCTAATGAAGTAGCCGCCATAGTTGCTCAGGCGGTGAATGCCGCGATAGCGGTGACTCAGCAGGCTCCACCCCAGGTTCAGGCAGTGGCGCCAGTACCAGCACAGCTTCCATCTGCATGGGAGAGGGTTCGGGATTCTTTTCAGAAAGCAGATCCCCCTGAGTTCTCTGGTAGCTCCGACATTGTCACGGTTAGCCAATGGAAGAAAGACATCCAGCGGCATCTTCGCATGTATGAGTGCACCGAGGTACAAAAGTAGTTATTGGCTTCTTTTAAGTTGGTGGGATCCGCGTTGCAGTGGTGGGAGTCCACTACTACTTTGGAGGAGAGGGACACGATCCCTATTCAGATGTTCTGGGAGCGGTTTGACCGCAAGTATTTTCCACCTGCAGTGCAGACTGAGATGAGGCGGAAACTACTAAATCTGAAGCAAGATAATCTTACTGTAGCAGAGTATGAGGAGGAGTTCACGAGACTTCTCACCATTGTGCCAGATGAGGCACCTACTGAGAGCAAGAAGATTTTGTTGTTTGTCGACGGGTTGGCTTGGAGGATCCGTCAGCACCTTATTGGGAACTTGTCCCTGAGTACGTTCACTGATGTACTCAATGCAGCGTTACTACATTGCCAGGATCACCGCTTCCATCTTCAGGGGAGCAAGAGAGCAGGAGAGTCCAGCCAGCAGGGCAGGACCGGGGGTAACGGTGCCGGTGGGGCACCATCTCATGGACAGACTCGTCAGCACGAGCAGAGTTCCCATCAGGGGGACCCTGCTAAGCGATTCCGTTTGGGTGATCCCAGGCAGGGAAATGGGGGTTATAGGCAGGGCCAGCAGGGCCAGCCTAATCAGCAGGGTCAGCACCGACAGCAGGGTCAGCAACAGGGCCAGCAGGGCCAACAGCGTACACATCAGGGCCAATGGCGTGGAGGTAACGGCCAGCAGGGCCGTGGTCAGCAGGGACAGAGGGGAGGTAATTTCAGAGGCCGGTGTTTTGTGTGCGACAAACACGGCCATAAGCGTCAGGATTGACCAGAAGGCAACAGGGCCCCACAGCAGCAGGGAGCCCGTAATGAGCCACAGAGGCCACTTTTTCCACCTTCCCTTCCAGCTCCAGCCCAAGCGCCAGCCCTACCAGCCATCCCAGCAGCTCCAGTGCAGAAGGGGCAATTACAGTATGGATGTGTCTATAACGTCCACCAGGAAGCAGCTCCACAGGCACCACCCGCGATTGAGGGTACGTTTCCTATCCATGGTACTATGGGTCGGGTTTTATTTGATACGGGGGCCACGCATTGTTTTATAGCTACGCATTTTGCGAAGGCCTTAGGGTTGTTAGCCACAGCAGAGAGCACAGTGACGTGTGTCGACTCACCACTGGGGAGTGGGTCACTTATATTCTTTATATGCTGGGGAGTGGGGGTAGAGATTGGTAGCTTGGTATTACCTGCAGACATGCTAGTCTTAGACATGCACGAGCATGATGTGATTATTGGTATGGATTGGCTCGCATCTTATAGAGCCATGATTGATTGCTTCGGTGGGAGCATTGTTTTTGCCATTCCGGGGCAAGAGATGTTTGTAGTGGCGATGCCTCGCCCAGAGGGAGGTTCGACCGCTCATTTATATTACATAGAGGAGGATACCTCTAAGGAGGTTGTGATCCCTTTGGATTCGGTCCCAGTTGTTAGGGAATATTCCGATGTGTTTCAGGAAATACCAGGCCTACCCCCCAGTCGAGAGATAGACTTTGTTATAGATTTATTGCCAGATACGAGACCTATAGCACGCGCACTATACCGTATGGCTCCGGCAGAGATGCGAGAGCTACGAGATCAGATCGAGCAGCTGTTAGGTCAGGGCTTCATTCGCAGAAGTACCTCACCTTGGGGCGCTCCAGTTTTGTTTGTGAAGAAGAGAGATGGTTCACTGAGGTTGTGTGTGGACTTCCGGGAATTGAACAAGGTCACGATACGGAATAAATATCCGTTGCCTCGAATCGATGATCTGTTCGACCAGTTGAGGGGAGTGAATTTCTTTTCGAAGATAGATCTGAGGTCGGGGTACCATCAGCTACGTATTAGGGAACAGGATGTTTCAAAGACTACATTCTTGACGAGATATGGGTCTTACGAGTTCAGAGTGATGCCGTTTGGCCTCACTAATTCTCCAGTCGTATTCATGGACTTAATGAATCGAGTGTTCAGAGAGTTCTTGGATCAGTTTGTCATTGTCTTCATAGATGACATCCTGATATATTCCCATTCCGAGGAGGAGCATGCCGAGCACTTGAGGCAGGTTCTTCAGACTCTGCGAGAGCATCAGTTGTATGCTAAGTACGAGAAGTGTGGATTCTAGTTGCGAGAGGTACAGTTCTTGGGCCATGTTGTTTCTGAGCAAGGGATAGCAGTTGACCCGAGTAAGGTATCAGCAGTGAGGGAGTGGGGACAGCCCACGACACCGACAAAGGTACGTAGTTTCTTGGGGTTAGCCGGATACTACAGGAGATTTATTCGGGGATTCTCCAAGATAGCGGGTCCGTTGACGAATTTGACTCGCAAAGGGGTACCGTATGTTTCGGATAATGCTTGTCAATTAGCTTTCGACGAACTGAAAGACAAGCTTACTTCAGCACCAGTCCTTGCCTTACCGAAACCGGGTGTGGAATACCTGGTTTACACTGATGCATCTTTACGGGGACTTGGAGGAGTACTCCAGCAGGAGGAGAAGGCTATAGCTTTTGCTTCTCGCAAGCTTAAGCCGCATGATAAGAATTACCCCACCCACGATCTGGAGTTAGCAGCGGTTGTATTAGCATTGAGGATATGGAGACACTATCTATTGGGAGAGAAATTCCGTTTGTTCACAGACCATAAGTCACTGCAGTACCTGTTCACTCAGCGAGAGCTGAATATGCGTCAGCGCAGGTGGTTAGAGTTTATGAAAGACTACCAGTTTGACATACAGTACCATCCGAGAAAAGCCAATGTAGTTGCTGATGCATTGAGTCGTAGACCGGTAGACGATGTAGCAGACATCTGGAAAGCAAAGTGGAAAGAGCTGGGTCACCAGGACACCGTAGCACGTTCTTTCATATCCGTGATGTCAGTCACACCCGAGATTGTTACAAGGGTGATACAGGCGCAGACCACAGATCCGTTTTGCCAGGAGCAGATTGTGTGACTTCTAGCCGAGGGTGCTGAGTCCTATTCTGTTAGTTCTGATGGAGGTTTGCGGTTTAATGGGAGATTGGTGGTTCCAGAAGGAGCAGAGTTACGTCATGAAGTGATGACTCATTCTCATGGGTCCCGATTTGCAGTGCATCCGGGAGGCGATAAGATGTACCAGGATATGAGGCGACAATACTGGTGGAGCGGGATGAAGAAGGACATTGCTGAGTTTGTGGCCAAGTGTTATACCTGCCAGCTGGTGAAGGTGGACCACCAGAAACCGTCAGGATTGCTCCAACCATTGGAAGTACCCGCATGGAAGTGGGAGAGTATTTCCATGGACTTCATTACAGGGTTGCCTACATCACAGAGGGGCCACGATTCTATCTGGGTGATTGTAGACCGTTTGACCAAGGTGGCTCATTTTCTGCCGGTGCGGACAGATTATACCACGGGTCAGTATGCTCAGTTGTTCATCGGGGAGATTGTAAGATTACACGGGGTGCCCCTGAATATTGTGTCCGATAGAGACAACATTTTCGTGTCACGTTTTTGGGAAAGCTTTCAGGAGGCTATGGGTACCGAGTTGAGGTTAAGTTCAGCTTATCACCCACAGACAGATGGGCAGACAGAGCGTACTAATCAGATGTTAGAGGATATGCTACGCATGTGTGTTCTCGATTTTGGAGGAGGTTGGGAGCCACACCTTCCACTGGTAGAGTTTGCTTATAATAACTCTTATCAGTTCACGATTGGTATGGCTCCATTTGAGGCTTTGTATGGCAGGCCTTGTCGTTCCCCAACTTGTTGGTTTGAGGTGGGGGATGACAAGTTGCTAGGACCAGAGGTGATTTAGGAGACCTCTGCGAAGATTGAGATGATCAGGGGTCGCATTCGAGTAGCCCAGGACAGACAGAAGAGCTATGCCGATGAGAAACGATTCTTCAGGGAGTTTAATGTGGGGGACCAAGTGTTACTGCGTGTGTCTCCAATGAAAGGAGTGATGAGGTTCAAGAAGAAGGGAAAGTTGGCTCCGAGGTACGTGGGACCATTTCCCATCATAGAGAGGATTGGGCCAGTTGCATACAGATTGGGACTGCCGGAACATCTACATCGCATTCACGATGTATTTCACATCTCGTCGTTGAGACGATACCTTCGAGATGATAAGGCCCATACTCGCATCGCGATAGAGGAGATCGACTTACAGTCTGATGGCTCCTACGAGGAGATACCGGTGGCTATCCTAGACTATAGTGAGAGGAGATTGAGGTCGCAGATAGTTCCACTTGTACGGGTCCAGTGGGAACACCATAATGTGGAGGAATCCACTTGGGAGCGTGAGGCAGATATGCGCGAGAGATATCCAGATTTGTTCTTATCAGGTATGCCTTATTTTCCGAATTTCAGGACGAAATTCCGTTATTAGGGGGGAAGTATGTAATACTCCGTAGTTTTATGCTATATTAATTTGGGGGTTTTACTAAATTTAATGAGAGTGAATTATTTAATAAGAATTCGGAAATTAATTATGTTATAATTATTAACGTGACGAGAGTCAGTAATTATATAAAAATTGTCGAATATTACTAATGAGCATAGTAATATATGATATGGGTTATATTATAGGTCACGAGTGAATGAAATAATAATTTTGAGAATTTTAGTCGGGACGCGCCCGTGTCGCGTCGGGACTAATTATTAAGATATAAAAGTGAATATTTTATAAGTTGTTTGTATGGTCGTTTTCAGTGCGCCAACGTGTCCGGAAGGGTCGAGATAGTCAGAAAAGTGTTCCCGGGGGTTTAGTTTGGGTCTCGGGACGTTTTTAGGCTTAATTAGCGACCCGGGAGGGCATTTTGGTCATTGTACAAAATAGGGTAATTAAACCCACGAATTTCAGCCATCCTTAGCATCCATTTAAGTCATCCTTTTAGGGTTAGAACATTCAGAACCCTAGAACGGCCATTGGAGTAGAGAGGAGAGAGCTCTCAAGGTGATTCAAGGCCAAAACACCACCAATCGCACCACCGTCACCACCAACGCGTAGATCGCGAGGAGGAGAACGCAACCACACCAATATCAGCAGGAAACCAGACCTCTGAAATCCCAGGCAAGTGTTTAACTTGCGTATTTTCGTTGGTGCAATATTCATATTAGTGTAGGAATGATTAGGAGTGTAATCAATGGAAGAAAACCCCAAATTTTGATAGGAATTTGCATGTAGAAAACATTATAACCATATTCTGGAAATAGTATGTGAAGTAGATGATTAACCCACGAATTTTTGATGTTATGTTAGAAGGAAATTCTGGAGAAAACTGTTTAGAACAAAAGTTAAGAAAAGATTAGGGTTCTTGATGTTTAAATGAGATTTTGGGTTGTTTAACCATGTTTAATGTTGGAAATACGCATGCTTAACGTTAAAATCATCTGGAAATATGTTATTATGTTTGTAGTAAGAGTTTTGGGACGATTAGTGTTGGGAAATATTGTTTTGGGTGAAGAATTTTGGTAAAACCCGTAACTGCACTTCTGCAGGATTTCGCAGACCTGCTTGATCGATCGATCGAGCCTAGAGTTTCGATCGATTGAAGGTTAGATCGATCGAGCCCCAGACCTCGATCGATCGACCCTTCCTGGCAGACTCCGATTTCCCCTTGTTTAATTAATTGAATATGATTCATCGTGAAATAGCTTTTGGGCTTTATGAATAAAATATTTTGGGATATAGGAGAGACCAGTAGGGCATATGATTAAGTGTTGAGAACTTTTTATGAGATGATAATTGTATTTTAGGGACAATTATTTAAAGGACGAGGAAACTACGTAATTCAAGTGAGAGATTACGTCAAATACTTATGATAGAGAATAGACGTTTACCTACTGATTTTGCTACTTGGATGGATAGAATCCACGAGTGTCACATAGCTAGTGAGAAAACCCTTCGAGTTAAGGTTAGAGACGAAACCTTATACGTAATCATAATAATGAGAAATTAAGGATAAATGTTATGACTATGGGTTACGAGAGGCACCTATATTAATATGATAAAATGGGTATAATTATATGATTGTGTGTACATATATTATATACATGTGAAAAACGTACCCGCGCTACTTGCTATCCCTGAGGTTACCGCGGTGGGACGATCTTATCCTGTGTTCCTTTATGGGGGATATTGATTTGTACCCTAGAAGATAGAGATCCTAGGTACGAGCTATCAGATTGATAGTCGGACGGTCCTAAGAGACGTGTGGGTATGTACTGACCTCTTGGACTTGGAATCTATGCTTCGCCTCAACGTTGTTTTGTATATGTTAATACAGTTCGAGAGTGATTCCGAAGTTGTATTTCCCTTTGTGTGAGCGATACGGGGATTGGATAGCAGAGTATGCCCGCACCATAGTTTAGTTGGGGTGCTGTTATATATATATATTATCTGAGTAGTTAATATATACATGAGGTTATATACTTTAACTGCCTACTGTGATTTGATAAGTAGGACATAGTTGTTGACGCAATAATAAATACTTGTTTTGTGAAAGTATGAGAAGGCACTGGTAAACTTTATAATTTAATGAAGCTAAAACGAGAGTAGTGCTACAAATTGAAAGTAACCTTTTTAAAACATTGTCATCGTTCAGTTTTGAAAACTTATGAGTAAGTTAAGATAAACTAGACTATTTGGGAAGGTTATTACGATAGGCGTGCACATTAGAAGAGAGGTGAGAATTTCTCAAGAGAGTGTCGAACTAATATGATTTGCATTGGCCTATATAAATTTAAATACTTGCTTAAAGTATTTTTAAAAATCAAACACACTTTCGGGCTCTGACCCGTTTCTTTTCCTCTCTCTCTCTCTCTCTTGTATATATATATGTATATTTTCAGGTGCCCAGCCACAGGGGCGTCTTGCTTAGGAACCCTTGAGAAGAACGAGCTGCAGCTTAGGTGGGAGTTGCAGGTCACTTGAGTAGACGGCTTCTGTTATTGACTCCACTCCTATTATTCTCATTTATTGGGCACGTGTCGCCCTTTTCACCATTTCATTTGTTGTCGGGATTTTGTATTTCTTTTATTTCCAGTATTGTTCTATGGGATTTATTCTGGATGGATTTGTAGTTTTTTTTAGTTCCTTTTGTTGACATTCGATTGACGAATGTATTATGTTATTTGGTTTATTGTGGTGTGATTCTTTACTGTAGAAATGTTGTTTAAATTAAAATAAATCTTTTTCTTTAATTAAAATTTGGAAAATTTTGTATGGAAAATGTTTTGACACTTAGCTTAATTATTTAGGGTGTTCAATTGAAAAAAAATTTATTTTTATCGACAGTGATGCTGAGAATGGACCAACTGTTTACCTTGATTTAATTTAATAAAGGAGTGATCGCCCGGTATTTAATTAGGCGGGGTGTCACACTTAGTCAAAAAAATATGATGTGAGTATGTTACTCAGTACTCGTCCCTCACATTGCATTCCAATTCTTTGCATGATATTATGTATGTGATTCAGACAAGTAATCATTATCATGTAAAGACATATATTTTGTTAAATATACTTTTTGTCTTTACTCATCCTCTATTGGAAGAAAAGTTTCTAGGCAAGAATAGTGCAGAGATGGACCAACTTACTCTGGCCGAGTGAGTAAGCTTTTGGTAAATTCCATTATATAGGCTCTTCTATATACATTTTGTTTGTGTAAAGAGGGGTGTAATAGGTTAACTCAATTTTTTTTGTAGCGATGGTCATTGAATATATATGTGCAAAGATATGATGATACTTTTACATTTGGATTGTTGACGTGAGGAGTTGGTTTAAAGGAGGATCATATACTTTCACATAGTCTATATTCGGTCTCCAAGTCGGGTCGAGGCAGAGAGTTAGAACGGGAGAAAAAACATGTTCTTACTGTACTTTAACTACACACAGCTATATATATATATATATATATATATATATATATATATATATATATATATATATATATATATATATATATATATATATATAATGTTCAAAGTTGTACCTTTGCACACAAGGGCCGAAAAAGGACATGCCTTTAATTACTATAGTGATTTTAATTTATTTAAAGTACGAAGAAAGTTTATATAAAATGTATGCAAAGTTGTAGTTTGCATACATGGTGACGAAAATGGACCAGGCTTGACACTATTTAAAAAGAGTTAAAAAAAATGTTATATACAATGCATGTAAGTTAGTATCCTTACATGCAATGTGTTGAGAATCAGCCATAATTTTAATTAATACGTCGAGCATTTTTACATTTCATGTATAAATAATTATATACAATGTATTAAAAGTTATACCTTTGCATACATGGTTTTGTAAATGGACCATGCTTGAAAATAATATCCATGAATTTATTTATACTTTGCGTACAGATATATACATCTGACATCCTAGTTGCGCCGATGTAAAGTAGAGTAACGACATTAGTATATATTTATCCAATTGTTCCACTGGATAAATGTGTATTAATAAGGGGTACATAATATGTACCTTGGGGTGTGAGTTTGGTTTCATAAGAACAAGGGTTTTACTTAAAATTCTTTTTTGGACTCCGAAAGGAGCTTTGGAGCGCCAGAATACTTTAAAAAGGGGAGTTTAAACGAGAAAAGACCATCATTTATTTTTTAAGCTAGAAATTCTTATTATCTTTCTTCCTCAGGAGAGTTTCTTTAGAGAATTTGGGGCCTTGCCTATTAACGAATCGATTAATGGGCCGATTGAGGGATTGATCAATGGACCTTATTAACCGACCGGTTAATCCACCACTATTTTTTTGTTTTATTTATCCATTATTTTTTATTTGACACTTTGGTCAACTTTGGGATTTTTTGGGTGTTCTTTGAGGGTTTTGGGGACCGAATCACAACCCAAGTGTGTTGGGCATGCTTCAATGGGACACGCACATGAAATTTTTGCGGTGTTCAAACATATACATGTTAGATAAGGACCTCGCCCCCCTTTTTGTATCTAATGGGAAAGGGATGAGAGATAAATATATATCAGATGACAACATTAGTGGACAAAGTCACAACAACATAAACCAATCCTAGGTCAAAGCCTTAATTAACAAAATTGTTAGAGAGTTATTTGTTAAGCATTTTGTCTAACTTCCTCGAAATTAACTATTAATTGCAATGATCATATTGGTTTTTGTAGCATGATTAAGTCTAAAAATTAGTCCACAATGCGCATTCCTATTGATTTTCTTATAAATTCATGTATGATATTATCTAGCGAGTTTCTAAAGATGCTCACAAGATACTATTGTTAATTAACATAGTAAATTACAATATATTTTTTATCTGTTAATTTGCAAATAAAATGATGGTGGGTTTCAATGTTCTCAGTGAACGAATGTTTGACCGAGCTTTTTGTTAAATATACTTTTTGGGTTTACTCATCCTCCATTGGAAGAAAAATTTCTAGGCAAGAAGAATGCAGAGATGGACCAACTTACTCTGACGGAGTGAGTAGGTTTTTGATAAATTCCATTATGTAGGCTCTTCTAGAAACATTTTGGTTTTGTGAAGAGGGGTATAGTATGTTAACTCAATTTTATTTTTTTAGTGATGGTGATTGAATATAATTGGGCAAAGCTATGATGATACTTTTAGATTTTGATTGTTAATGTGAGGAATTAGTTTAAATAAGGATCCTATACTTTCACATTGTCTATATTCAGTCTCTATGCCGAGTCGAGGCAGACAGTTAGAATAGGAGAAGAAACTTGTTCTTAGTGTACTGTAACTACACACAACTATATATATATATATATATATATAATGTTAAAAGTTGTACCTTTACACACAAGGGCTGGAAATGGGCATGTCTTTAATTACTATAGTGATTTTAATTTATTTATGGTACAAAGGAAGTTTATATACAATATATGAAAATGTGTACATTGCATACATGGTGATGAAAATGAACCAGGCTTGACACTATTTAAAAGATATTTGAATAAAAAATATTATACACAATGCATGTACGTTAGTATCCTTACATGCAATATGTTGAGAATCAACAATAATTTTAATTAATACGTCAAGCATTTTTACATTTCATGTACAAATAATTAAATCCAATGTATTAAAAATTTTACCTTTGCATACATGGTTTTGGAAATTGTCCATGCTTGAGGATAATATCCATGAATTTATTTATATTTTCCGTACGAATATATACACCTGACATCCTAGTGGAGACGATGAAAAATAGAGTAACCAAGTTAGTATATATTTATCCAATTGTTCCACTCGATAAATGTGTATTAATAAGGGTTATAGAATATGTATCTTGGGGCGTGAGTTTGGTTTTATAAGTACAAAGGTTTTACTCAAAATTCTTTTTTGGACTCTGAAAGCATTTTTTGAGCACCAGAATACTTTAAAAATGAGAGTCTAAACAAGGTAACACCATTATTTATTTTTTAAGCTAGAAATTCTTATTATCTTTTTTCCTATGCAGAGATGCTTTAGAGAATTTGGGGCCTTGCCTATTAACGAATCGATTAATGGGCTGATTGAGGAATTGGTTAATGGACCTGATTAACTGATCGGTTAATCAACCACTCTTTTTTTTGTTTTATTTATCCATTGTTTTTTATTTTACACTTTGGTCAGCTTTGGGATTTTCTGGGTGTTCTTTGAGGGTTTTGGGGACCGAATCACAACCCAAGTGTGTTGTGCATACTTCAATGGGATACGCACATGAAATTTTTTCGGTGTTCAAACATATCCATGTTGGATAAGGACCTCTCTCCCCTTTTTGTATGTAATGGGAAAGGATTCAGAGATAAATATATATTAGATGAAAACATTAGTCGACAAAGTCACAACAACATAAACCAATCCTAGGTCAAAGCCTTAATTAACAAAATTGTTAGAGAGTTATTTGTTAAGCATTTTGTCTAACTTCCTCGAAATTAACTATTAATTGCAATGATCATATTGGTTTTTGTAGCACGATTAAGCCTAAAAATTAGTCCACAATGCGCATTCCTATTGATTTTCTTAGAAATTCAAGTATGATATTATCTAGCGAGTTTGTAAAGATACTGACAAGATACTATTGTTAATTAACCTACTAAATTACAACATATTTTTTAATAAGATACTATTGTTTCCAACGCAGTAACGACTACCAAATGTGTTTTTACTATCATTAGAACAACCAACCTAATTAGCACCACTGTCCACAACAATGGCGCTAGTTGTATTGTAAGTGTACAATAGTCCGTAGTTAAGGGTCTCATTTATATATGTGATTTTTATTTTTCACTACATTTAAACAAGATTCATGAGTATTAAAATTATATCTTACACTCAAAAAGAGATATACACCAAACATGATGTCAGGATGACTTCCATCAAATATAAAAGAATACCAACCATACTCTTATATAAAGTTGAATCTATCAAAGTACCTTAAAGATCATTCGTTAATTTTATCAGGGCACTCATGGGTGCGCGTGCAAGTTTGACAATTGAGCTTGATTTGTGATATAAATAAACAATATATTAATTTTTGGAAAAAAAATGTTTTAATAAAATATCAAAGAAATTTATAAAGCGTCATTAAAAGTGAAAATTGGGGGTTAATCCTACAATAATTTTTAATTGGGGATTAATTTCCAAACGGACAAAATTAATGAGGGCCAAAACCCAATTATCCCATAAAATAAAAGGGACATATATGTGCTGGGTGATATTTCAAGACTTGTGATCACATAAGTGTAGTTCTTACTATATTTGATGCTCAATTATTTATTTCTATTTATTTGATCAATAATTTTAAGAAGACAATGTTATCGTAACCAATACAATGTTATACGCGTTGTCTTGTTAGAGTATTTCCTTTTGTAAGAATGATCAATTTTGGGAAAATTATTTCGGTTCAGGATTAATCATATTTAATTAATTAAAAACATATTTTGTTCATTTATAGCATGTGATGCATTTGCATGTTAAAATATTAATCACTATAAAGAATTTGTGCTAAAATTTGCAGGACTAGGAGAGAGGCCTAGAGAGAGAGGATTTGCTCACACGCTACAGCTCCTCATGTCCGATAAGCAACATAAGTTAACATTCAGTTTTTTCTCCCCCACTAATATACAGCAATGTCACTCGTCGGCCGTTAACTGATTGTATATGCCAAAATAACGACTGGTACAATTCATTCTTAGGGATTGTCCTTTTAAGCATTCCCCAGAAGAAACTCATCTAAAATTACAACTCACCTACTATCAAATTCTATCCACATAACACAACTCGGTCCAAGATATTTACATACGAGTACTCTCTTAATATCGAAGTCTATTTGATCATAATCCTTACTGTGGATAACCTGGTATAGAAGTTTATTTAATTCATAGTTATCTTCAACAAGGACATAAGAAATACAAAATCTTCCAGTAATAATTTGTACTCTCACCACCAGTATATATAGCAATAGCCATTTGGAGTTTGCAAGCTACCATATTGTTCTCTTTGCTTCTTTGGCCATGACAAGGAAGAAGGTGAAGCTTGCTTTCATCACTAATGACTCCGCAAGAAAAGCAACTCTCAAGAAAAGGAAGAAGGGTTTGATGAAGAAGGTGAGTGAGCTCAGCACTTTATGCGGTATAGACGCGTGTGTGATTATATATAGTCCTAATGAGTCTCAACCCGACGTATGGCCCAACATTTTGGAGGCCCAGCGTCTGCTCGTGAAATTCAAGAGGATGCCGGAAATGGAGCAAAGCAAGAAAATGGTTAATCAAGAGGGTTTTACAAGGCAAATGATTCTGAAAGCCAGTGAGCAGCTGAAAAAGCAGCACAAGGATAATCGCGAAAAAGAGATGACACGTGTTATGTACCAGTGCTTGACCGGTAGCAAAGCGATTCAAGGGTTAACAATGGGGGATTTGAATGATATTGGATGGTTGGTCAATAAAAATTTGAAGGAGATTTATAAGAGGATTGAGTCACTTAAGAATATGCCTCCTCCCCAAGTTACACCACCACCACCCACGGTGATGTCGCTGCCACCAACATCGCAAGTGACATTAGGGACAGGTGAGATGACAGCAATGGGAGTGCATGTGCCGTATCAGAATCCCACAATTGAGTATTTGGGTATGGATGGGATGATGCCAATTCCACAATGGTTCCCGGAATTGAACAACCCTAATGAGCAGGTTGGTTTTGGCAATGGGGAAGAGGTGATGATGCCATATGGAGATAACCACAATACACTGTGGACTAGTTCATTTTTCCCATGAGAGACATGTTTTAAGTTTATGGAGTGTCGTGTGTGTTTCATGTTTTTATCAATGTTTCCAAGACCTTGTTCATCATTCCTTAATCCCCTATATTCTATGATCTTCTAAAATTATCCCCTCTCATAAAATTTTAGTAAGCTAATATTACATAGACTACAACTGATTATTGGTCTTCAAAGAATTTAAGGACTAAGAAATAAAGGTTTATTTGGTTGTCCAATAACAGTCCTCAATTACTCAATTTTAATTTCATAGCATTTGGAAGCAGTAATCCACTCCTCTGAAGTAGATGCATTTCAAATAGAATATGGCTAGTGTACTTATAGTATGCAAAGCTGTGCAAAACATCTATTCCAATTTTTTCTTAGAAGCCGACATAAGAATTCACAACCCCCTTGTCACATGCAAAACGAATTGAAACCTCACATATATCAATTTCACGTAACGTCTTCGGCCCAACATGAGAAACCAATACTTACATTATGCGCACATGCCCATTATTATTTTAAATAAAGGGATGTCCCAATTATTATTATCACTGTCTTTGAATTTGTGTTTCTATAATGTTGAGAGAGAAACCATCATGGAATGATAAAGGTGTGCATGAGAGCTCGGCAATACTGATTGTCATACTGAATATTTTTTCTTCCATTACATACGTTTACAGCAAAAACTGTATGTGTTGATGTGATAAATCCCATGACAATTGTCCTAGCATCTCTTCAGTAAGTGTGAGACCAATATACAATAAATTCAATGGGAGTAATGTGTAAGATCCAGTGACTATACAAGGTCCGCTGATTAGTGAAGAGAATAATTTAGTAATTTTTTATTATCTAAAACATATATTTATTAGTAAACAAAATGGCATATGATGAATAATAAATATTGAACTCACTTTATGTCTCCGGATGCATGTTTCATCACGGTTAGATAAGGCCAATGCTTAGGGGAGTGAGGTGGCCGTTACGGGCCTCAAATTTTGAATTGTTTTAAGGGCCTCATTTTTATTCGGAAACGTGAGCAATTATGACGATTTATACAAAATCATCTTTAAATGGTGTTCAATACCTACCAAAACAATATATAAGGTATTGAAAAAGCGACATAGCATATTTTTTATTGGAAAAAACGTCATTAAAATCTATTTTGAAGATTACTATCATTTTTTTTATTTAATATCAATGCTCTTTGAATTTCCCCTCAGGCTTGCCCAGGATGAAGATTTTGAGAAGATCAAGCAGCTGCAACTCAATTACTTCAAATTATGTTTATGTTAAGATATGGATAAATATGAAAAAAATTGATAATAGAGATTTTTTTTACAAATGGACAAATTGTATAAAAGTTTTATAGAAACGAAATAATGCTTGAGATTTGTTGTATACGAAAAAAATATTGACTGCTACAACTAGAGTTCCCTAAATTAAGAAACAAATCCCTTCACTTTATTAAGCATTCTTTAATTGTGCATAGGCAGATTTCTCAATACTCCCACTCAAGTTGGAGTATGGATATCTAGAATGTCCGACTTGTGTGAGAATGATCGGAAGGCCATGTATTCAAGGGACTTGGTGAATATATCTTTGTAAGAGTAAACTTCTCTTTGGGTTATAAGAAGAAGTGATCATTACACCATATATCAAAGATGGTCACTGGTCTAGGTCGTGATCATTTTTGTCATGACCAAAACTGTCGTCATAAACTTCATTCGTGACCCTAAATGACGGTCACGATCTCCCCCGTGGGATAATATTGGTTCTATGGTTATGGACTTGGGTTGGGACCACAAGATAATGGACTTGGAGCCTGACCATATATGGGACGATGTTCAAATTGGGTTCACGAACCTAGGTTGTGACCCTATGGTCACGTATCTGGGTTATGACTATGCGTGGGACGATGTTCAAAATGGGTCACGGTCCAAATCCGTGACTCCCAATTTAAAAATAAAAAATAAAAAATTGGCACGGTCTTGGATTGTGACCATATCCATTTAGTAAAAAATAATTGTTTTTAGGCACCCCCCACAAAAAAACCTTTATTCAATAATAAATTCATATACAATTAAGCAATATTGTAACCCTGGAATTAACAATTACAAGTAAAGCATCGTGCCATCCTAGTTAATTCATAAATCATACTAAACACAAAAAAATCATAATAAAGATTCATAATTCAATCTAAACGTTCATAAATTAAACTGTGCATTGACAAATCACACTAAAGCACCAATATCATAATAAAATTCAAATATGATTATCAAGAGCCAATATAAAATGAGTTACGGGAGTCTAGTGACTACGCGGTCAGTTCGTGGGAGTAATATTGGTCTCGTACAAGGTGTTTGCGCCTTTTATAAGACCGTTTGAGGAATGTTTTGGGTTTTTGCCCACTATTGGCATGTTTTTAATCATAAGCCTAGATATTTGTAAATTTATTACCAATTTTCAAACCGAGAGTCCCATGACTATACGGTCAGTTCTTGCAAATTATATTTCTCTCGTGATAGGTTTTTGTACCTATCATCTAGGGGGTGTTTTGAGTTTTCGCCTTCTATGAGCAGTTTTTAAGCCTAACTCTAGATATTTACAAATTTTTATCATACATTCAAATTGGGAGACCCGTGACTATTCGGTCAGTTCCTACAAGTTAAATCGGTCCCGTGCGAGGTGGTCGTACCTCTTACGGGGCTGTTTTGGATTTTCTCCCTATATGAATACGTTATTAAGCCTAATTTTAGATATTCATAAATCTTCATCATATTCTCAAATTGGGAGTCTCGTGACTATGTGGTCAGTTCTTACGAGTTACATTAGTCCCGTTTGAGGAGTTCATGCCTTTTATAGAGTTGTTTAAATTTTCACCTCGATGGAAATGTTTTTGAGCCTAGGTCTAGATATTTATAAATTTTCATTATACATTCCAACTGGGAGTCCCGGGATTATGCGATCCATTCCAAGGAGTTACATTAGTCTCGTGCGAGGTGTTCATGTCTCTCACAGGGCCATTTGGAGGTTGTTTTGAGTTTTCTCCCTATATGGACATATTTTTATGCCTAAGTCTAGACACTGTTCTAAAAAACCCGCCTAGGCTTGAGGCTTGGGAGAAACGCCCCGCCTTAAGATTTTGATGCCTTATGCTTGGTAAAACCCTTAAGGCACACTTTTTCTCTAAAAACAACAATGCTTTAGTGAAATGATATCGCCTTTTAAAGAGTTTGTTACAAACCGGGCCATTATCTCATCCAAAATAATCAAATAGTATTTTAATTTGCAAATATTCAGACATATTTTTATGATATGTACAATTTTAGTATTTTAATAGCCTTATTATGGTTAAAAAATATTAAAATATATTAAAAAGGCCTAAACACCTTTTTACGCCTAAGGCCCGCCTAGGTTTCTAAGGCTTAAGGCTTGGCCTCCACGCCTCGATCACGCCCCGCATTTTTTAGAACCTTGAGTCTAGATAATTACAATTTTATCTTATTCTCAAACCGGAAATCTCGTGACTATGTGGTCAGTTCCTACGAGTTACATTGATCCCGTGCGAGGTATTCGTGCCTCTCACGGAGCCGTTTGAGGGCTGTTTTGGATTTTTGCCCTCTATAAGAATGTTTTTAAGCGTAAGTATATATATTTATAAATTTTTATCATATTCATAAACTAAGAGTTTCATGACTACGCGGTCAATTTCTATGAGTTATATTGGTCTCATGCAAGGTGTCGTGCCTCTTATGGGGTTGTTTGGAGAATTTTGGGTTTTCACCCTCTATGAGCATGTTTTTAAGACTAAGTGTAGCTATTTATAAATTTTTATTATATTCTCAAATTGGAAGTCCCATGACTATATGATTAGTTCCTACAAGTTACATTAGTCCCCTTCAAGGAGTTCATGCCTCTTACAGGTTTGTTTGGGTGTATTTTGGATTTTCACCCTCTATGGACATGTTTTATAAGACTAAGTCTAAATGTTTGAAAGTTTTTGTCATACTTAAACCACAAGTCTTGTGACTAATGCGGTAAACTCCAACGAGTTACACTGGTCCCGTGAGAAGTGTTTATGCCTCCTAGGAGCCATTTGGAGGCTATTTATGGTTTCACCCTTAATGGGCATATTTTTAAGCCAACATCGAGTTATTTATAAATTCTCATCATATTCTCCAACTGGGAGTTACATGGCTGCACGAGTAGTTCCTATGAGTTACAGTGGTCCCGTGGCAGGTGTTCTGCTTCTTACGGGGCCGTTTCAGAGTTATTTTGGTTTTTCTCCCTCTATGGGCATGTTTTTAAGCCTAAGTCTAAATATTTATAAAATTTTATCATTATCTCTAATCAAGAGTCTTGTGACTATGCAGTCAGTTACTATGAGTTACATTGATCGTGTGCGAGTTTGCGTGTCTCTTTTGGGATCATTTGGGAGCTATTTTGGACTTTCACCCTCTATGGATATATTTTTATGCCTAAGTTTAGATATTTAATTTTTTTATCATATTCTCAAACAGTAAGTCTCGTGACTACGTGGTTAGTTCCTACGAGTTATATTAGTCCCCTGCGAGGTGCTATATCTCTTACAGGATTGTTTGGGGGTTGTTTTCAGTTTTCGCCCTATATGGATATGTTTTTAACCCCAAGTCATTATATTTGCAAATTTTTATCATACTCTCAAATCATTAGTTCAGTGAGTATGCAAATAGTTCCTACGAATTACATTTCTCTAATAGGAGGTGTTTGTAACTCTTACAGGGCCGTTTAGGGACTGTTTTAGGGGTTTGCTCTCTAATGGCATGTTTTTAAGCCTAAGTGAAGATATTTGCAAATTTTTATCATATATCGCAAGTTCCTAACTACGCGGTCAGCTCCTATGAGTTACATTGGTCCCATGTGAGGTGTTTATGCCTCTTACAGAGCTGTTTGGGGGCTGTTTTCGGTTTTCACCTTTTATGGGCCTATTTCTAAACCTACATATAGAAATTTATAGATTTTTTTATCATTATCTCAAATTGGGAGTCCCGTAACTGCGTTGTTAATTCCTATGAGTCACATTAGTTCCGCGATATCATAGTTAATTTATAAATCAAACTAAACATTTACAATTTAGATTAAACATTCATAAATCAAACTAAACTATCAATATTGCATCAACAATAAAAAATAGGATTGTCAAGGTTAATATAATAATAGGATATAAATAGGATTGTCAAAGGTAAAATAATATTTTGATATTCAATCTTTCTCTAAATCACCTAAAAGATCAAATTAGGGTTATCATCAAGAGCTGACCAGAAATCTTTATGCCACATTAATGAGTTTATTTAAGTAGTCATACCCTTTGGTGCATGCACAATAATAGACCGATTGACACTGTTTATTCACTTTGAGTAGAAAACCTTCTTTAGGTTTGAAAAGGCACAAATAAAAAGCTCATCGACTTTGCGATATTTACTCTTCATCTTTGATAAATCTACCATGATAAGTTTTAATCTAGGATAAATTTACAAGCTTTTGTATTGCCCTCCAGCTTCACCCAGTTACAATAGAATAAGGTTTTTATGAAATCTAGATAATCGAATTCTATGATTTGTTAAACAATCCCGTAATAGGTTAACTTTCTATCTTTTGGATTTTTTTTCACTTTTGCAAGAGAAATGGGTACTCATGGCATAAATTAAAATTCCACTGTTTTGTGTCAAAATATTTTCCTCACGTTGATATGAAAAGAACTCGAAACCCTCGGTGCAAAATTTCTGAAACTCTTTCGCACCAAATATGGGACTTATTCTAGGTGTGCAACACTTAAAGAGACATCACCTATTTTTAGATGTTGTATTTATTAATGAATTCATATCACATGAGTAAATAACTACACACATACGAGTTAGAAATGACCTCTTTTGATATCCATACCCTAGAATAATTCATCGTGCAATTTCTCCTCTGATTTTGAAAATTTTCATTCTCGTACTTCCCAAAGATAAATTTTAAATTTTAGATCATAATATAAAGAGTACGTATAATTAAACAAGAATAATTCAGTTAATTACGTAGGTACTTACTCTATCAAATCTTTAACTTCATCTTACGATATCAAGACGTAACAGGATGCTTACTCATATTGTAGATTAGTGAGTCTTTCCTCTTTAAGGTTTCAAAAAGTTAGTTCATACTCAAACTCATCAAGTTTCTCGATCACTCATTCTCCTTGAGGATCAAACATCCTCAGCTCTTGTTCTGGCATATTTTCCCGAGCATATAGTGAAGATTCCACAATTATGTATTCTTTAGCAATTGGCCCTCCAATATCTCTTGTATTTTTAACATAATATTTAAAGAGTTTCATCAAGTGCTCGAAAAGATAAATCCAGTGATACCTAATAAGACTACCAACAAAGCCTAATTGCATAAATGCATTAGCAAGTAAATGCCGATATAAAAAAATGATTAAGGAAAATATTTCTCTAATACACTTACTACCATGGTTAAAGTTGATTTCAAAACTTTAATGTGATTTTTATTTACCACTTTTGCGTAAAATAGGGTAGAGAATAACTTATTTGCATAATTATCCAGTGAAGATCTTTGTTCATGGAAAAACAATTCCTAAACAACAAAGGGAATTGAATGATGATGTGTCAGTCATGAGACTTACACTATTTCATGTCATTTTTTATAAGACTAAGTCTAAACGTTTGCAACAGTTGACTTAGGAGAAAAGGACTTGTTCTTGTAAGAGTTGGCAGATTAGATATTTTTCATGTTCTCATGTTGTTTGTGTTGTGCGGAGGAAAGAGACCAGTATTTATGATTATATTGAGGAGTACTATAAGGTATCTTTTTACAGAAAATAATACTCGATACCTATAGTTCCTCTTCCTGATTCGATTTCCTTAAATATTCCTATTCCTGAAAATCCATCTGTCCTTCCACCAATGACTAAGAGACCGACAGGCAGGCCAAGAAATAAGAGAATAAAGTCTTCTGGTGAGATCACAGTAAAGGAAGTTACTTGCTCGAGGTGTAGTAAAACGGGTCATTACAGGTCTACTTGGAAGGAACCCATTTGACTATTTTTAAAATTGTTGAATTCATTCATTTTAACCATTTGATTGAATAAATTAATTAATAAACCATTTGTTTCACATAAATGAATATAATTTATTTTTAAGTCTCATTTTTTAGTTTGTTTTTTTGTGCTGCTGTACACATATTTTTCATAAAACATACGTGATCATTTTTTCTGATGTTCACGTGTACTTTACCTTTGTACACACATGTTATGTACAGTACACGCGTATTTTGATGTCCAAAGAAATTTTATTACTGCATTTACTTGATGAAATATGCGTGTACTTTATTAAGTACACATAGAATACATAAAGTACATGCATTTAAAAATGGATTTGGTTAGTTCAATATGCGTATACTTTATAAAGGCATGTGTTTACTTTATTAATGTACACATAAAGTACATGCATTTAAAAATAGATTTGGTCAGTTCAATATGTGTATACTTTATAAAAGCATGCGTGTACTTTATTAATGTACATGCATTAAGTACACGCATAATATAAATATAATATGCGTGTACTTGATGAAATGTGCATTTACTTTATGAAGTACACGCATTGATAATTAAAGTACACACATATAAATATAAGTGTACATGCATGTTTTAGCAAAGTACACGCATATTGATATGACAAAATTCTAATTCAATATACGTGTACTTTATGTATTCTGCATGTAATTTTATTAAGTAGATGTATATAAATTCATGTACTATTTGGAAAATGGTTTTGGACATTACAATGTACTTGTACTTTATAAAAGACATTTGGGTCACTCATATTCTTAAACTCCTATGTGTATTATGGTCCGCGCCATCGGCATTATTATACAAGTATTTCAATAGGCGTGTACTTTATAGACTATGCGTGTACTTTATAAAGATGCGCGTACTTTATTAAGTACACATAGAGTACATAAAGTACACGCATTTAAAAATGGATTTGGTCATTTCAATATATGTGTACTTTATTAATGACATTTAATTGAGATTAACTTGATGAAATATGCGTGTACTCTATGATGTACATGCATGAAGTACACGCATAATATAAATATAATATTATATTATATTTATGAAGTACACGCATTGATAATTAAAGTACACGCATTTAAATATAAGTGTAGTTAATAAAGTACACTTATTAAGTACACGCATCTTAAATATAAGTACACGCATTTATATATAAGTGTACTTAATAAAGTAGACTTATAAGTACACGCATTTAAATATGGAAAATGATATTGGGACTGAATTTTTTACCGAAAGTGGAATTACCGAATGAGGTGGAGGGTTTCTATTGGTTCTTTTGTAGGGACCATGCAAGTGGGACCAAAGAACAAACCAATAACAAGCTGCCACGTGTAATTTCGGTAAAAAATTATCTCAAAAATTCAGTTACAATAGGACTCTTTAAATATTTATGAAGTACACGCATTGATAATTAAAGTACACGCATTTAAATATAAGTGTACTTAATAAAGTACACTTATTAAGTACACGCATTTATGATGTATATGCATGAAGTACACGCATAATATAAATATTATATTATATACATTATGAAGTACACACATTAATAATTATAGTACACGCGTTGATAATTAAAGTACACGCATAATATAAATATAATATGCGTGTACTTGATGAAATGTGCGTTTACTTTATGAAGTACACGCATTGATAATTAAAGTACACGCATATAAATATAAGTGTACATGCATGTTTTAGCAAAGTACACGCATATTGATATGAGAAAAATCTAATTCAATATACGTGTACTTTATGTATTCAGCATGCAATTTTATCAAGTAGACGTATATAAATCTATGTACTATTTGGAAAATGGTTTTGGACATTACAATGTGCTTGTACTTTATAAAAGACATTTGGGTCACTCATATTCTTAAACTCCTATGTGTATTATGGTCCGCGCCAGCGGCATTATTATACAAGTATTTCAATAGGCGTGTACTTTATAGACTATGCATGTACTTTATAAAGTACACGTGTAATATATAGAGTATACGCATTTATAAAATGTTTTGGGATAATATCTTGTTTGTGCTTTATAAAAATTTACGTGTATTATAATTTATAATACACGCAATCATATTTTGACATACCAATTTTTTTACATGAAATGATATTAATGTTTACATTTTTTACAATACACGTGATCATTTTTATAAGGGTTCACATGTACTTTACTATATTTGGTGTATGACATAACTGAGAACACATGCATGAAAGAAATAAAATTTTTATTAAAGATAAAAAAAACAAAGTACAATTTTTTCAAGTAACGAAAGCTGAAAAAACTAAAGAAGGCTTCTATTAGGGATGTTTGTCAAAGGCATATAGGGTGTGAGGAAGAGAGCCAATTAAATTCGACCAGTGTCGAATTTCTTCTTCTATGACAGCTACAAGGCCTTCATGGAGAGCCTTCTTCTCCTTCAGCTTGGCGATTTTCATGGGAACTTCTTGTGTATAGAAAGACATGAGGTCTTCATGTGTTTGAGGAGGGCCTCATCCACATCAAATAAATCTATGGGATTGGGTGGAAGTCCAGAATAGACCTCCCTCACATATGTTTGAAACTGCAGTTTTATATGAGGAAATATTTTCCTCAATTTGCCTTCTTTTTTTTTTATTTCTTTCATATCTCTCGATATTTTCTCGCAAGTTTTCTGCTGGAATAGCCATTATGTTATCTTTAGCCTAGATGTAATGGTTAAGAAAGGAACAAATATTACTCTTTTATAGGAAATGTTAAAGCTATTTATTTCTTGACCAGAAGTAGTTGGGAAGTAAGTAGTTGAGCTTAATAAATTGATTTTGGTTATTGTGTCCTGAATGGATTCTTCAAAGTAGTTTTCAATTAAAATAATAAAAAATTATTATATTAACCAGTGTGTGTACTTTAGTAAAAACGCGTGTACTTTGAAAAATTCATTGGTGTACTTGGTAATTAGCACTTGTATTTTTCGTGAAAACTGCTTGTACATTGTTTCATAACACTCAGGTGCATTGTTTGTCTAAACCTTACGTGGTTTGTGGTCCGCGCCAGCGGAAAAAAACTATTTTGGTGTAATAAATATTTTAAACAATAACAAATATAACACAAAACAAATTACAAATATGCTTTGTATTTGAATCACAATTTATAGAAGTTTTTTCTCCTTTCGGGGGAAGAAATATTTTGATATAAGAATTTCCCCGAGTACATATGCCCTTTGTTTTAGCATGTCAGGATCTTGAAACAATTTTTGCATTTCCTTATTTCTTCTTATTTGTTCAATGTAGTACATGCAGAACACCCCACAATCAACCCTGAAATTAAAAATAAAACAAATATACAAATTAGTATGATGTGAATGAAATTTTTTGAAAAGATACAAATTAGTAATTTTTAGAAATGAAGTTTTTCTTACCCATTATATTATTTAGGGCATTCATGATCTGTTACTAGGTCAAATTTGAGATCACTTTCCAACAAGAAATCTACTGTCTTTTTTTCTTGCTCTGTCAATGGATCATCGTCCAATGTAAACTCATTTGGTGTACCTTCATCAAACTTCCTCTGAATTTTGAAACCATTATTTTTCATTATTTCTGCTTCAGTCTTCAATAGGCACAGTGTTTTTTGGAAGACAGAAAACTGTTAAGAAGACAAAAATTTAGTGAATACAAATAAAAGAGTATATGAAGATTAAAGAGTAAAAAGTACGCGCATAATATTAAAGTACACGCATATTTTATTTTTTCATATCACGTGTATTTTAAAATATGATGCGTGTACTTTGCCTAATGAGTTAAAAGTACATGCATAAGATTAAAGTACACGCATATTTTATTTTTTCATATCATGTGTATTTTAAAATATGATATTGTAATTTGCCAATGAGTTAAAAGTACACCCATAATATTAAAGTAGAAGTAACTAGTATTGGTTCATTTCACGTGTATTTTAAAATATGATGCGTGTACTTTGATAATCTGGGTAATTATGTGCAACTAATACAAATTAAACGTTTACTTTACAAATTTTACAATTGTATATTGAAAGTACACGTGATTTTTATAAATTTAACATGTACTTTGGCTAAATAAGTTCACGTGTACTTTCTAAAGTACATTTATAATATGAAAAAAAAATATAACAAGAGTATTTTGAAAGTACACTGGTTATATTTACAAAACATAGTACATGTGTACTTTGTAAAATACAAGTGTATTTTCACATGATATAAGACGTGTATTTTCAAAATACACGTGATTAAGACGTGTATTTTCAAAATACACGTGATATAAGACGTGTATTTTCAACATACACGTTAAATATCATGTGTATTTTGAAAGAACAAGAGAAAATATCACGTGTATTTTGAAAATACACATAATATTTTTAAAGTACAGGTAAGTATTGTTAAGTAAATTTTGAAATATCAGGAATATCAAGTGTATTTTAAAAATACACGTGAAAATATACATGTATTTTTAAAATACACGTGAAAATATCACGTGTATTTTTAAAATACACGTGAGTATTGGTATGTAAATTTTGAAATATCAGGATGTTTTTTTGCTCACCAGTAGGAAAATGACACATCCAGTAACTGTGCTAGGTTTTGAACTTGCTGATTTGTCAAGTGAATGTATGAGAAATTGATGCACAGCATATGCCCAATCATACTTATTCATTTCCTCAATATTGTCGATGTATTTCAACCAAAATTCTCCAAGGGTGAAGTTTGAGTTGGAGAAAAACAACATGTTCAAGAAGTGGAGACACACAATTTTAACAAAATCAGCAATTCCTTCATTTGTCTCCAATTCAACTGATTTCTTAAAACTATTCAATTTTTTCTGACTTTCTTATTCTTTTTGTGAAGTATCGTGCTAGTAATCCAGATTTTTGAGCATTATTCTGTCCCTTTTTCAGTTCTATTGATTTTAAACCCTCAACCAGGGGTATGCCAAATATTTCACTTATATCTATTGGCATTATTGGAATCCTACTCTTCATACGGAAACTTTTAGTTTCCGTATTGTACATCTCGATAATTGATAAAATATTTTTATCCGTCTTCTTGTGGTCCACTTCTACTACTTTCTTACTGTAGTAGGCATTGAAAAGCTCCCAAAATGGAGTCTTCTTAAGAAGTTCAATATGGTTATTGTTTATTTTATCTTTAATCTGATGCAAATCATGGAGAAAGCGAACAATATTTGACCGATATTGGTCATTCTTCTTTGCAGGACGTTTAGATTCCAATGCCACACTAGAACTAGAACTGGAACTGGATGAAGAACTATCATCAGAACTGCTCTTTTTTTGTTTCTTTCCTCTTCTTGCCTTCATTTTCATCCCCATTATATTGATCTATAAACAAAATTTAAATTACTAACCTATAATGATATGTACAAAAAATAAAAGACATGCGAATTAGAATAAAACATAGACTAAAACAATAAAATTCAAGCGTATTTAACAAAAGTACATGCAATATTCTCACAAACAATTTATACAAGTCTCAACAAAATACATGCTAAAGGCGATAATATATATCGTCAGTTTCATGGTAATACCTAACAGAGGTTGTTCGATAAGTCAAAAACCAAGATTCTCTCCTCCTAACATATTCAGTAAAGAAGTGATACAATAGCTGAATGCTAAAATCTCCAACATTATCAAAACCCCTTAAGAAATACTGCTCAATTCGTTTAGCTAAATCCTTCGCTTTCGATTCAGTTACTTGAAGCTGTTGCACATCAAAAGTGCAGTAAATGTCTTCATAGTAGTAGTAGAAACCAAGTAACCTTTTAGCTCTATCATTGATGCGAAGGAGAAAATGAATTTCATCATCATTAGTACTATTGACTGTCAATGTGAAAGGTTTTATATTGTTAAGATCTTCGAACGTACAAGCAGCAGTTTTGTAGTTGAACATGCTTGATCGTATGATTCCTAAATCAAAACACAACAATACAAAATAGTACACTCATAATACACATTATTACATGGATATTTGTGTAAGAGGGTACTTTAGATTATAGATGGAGGTGTAACCCCTTTTGAGTATGTTAATGATAAGTTAATTAGCCCAAGACCTTGGATTAATGATAGAACATACGAACACAAAACCAATGAAGACGAACTCAGTTTAAACTTACAAGTCTCTCGTGTATAACTCAGGAGATAGTAATGAATTTTTAGAAGTAACTTAGGTAGAGGGAGAGAGAAGTAAGCACCCTAGATACACCTTGGTAGGCAGGTGAAAACACACCATACACCCTCAAGAATATCTGTCAAGTATTAAAATCTTCGCAATGAATAACAATGGTGAGTGGATAAACCCTTTGGCTTGTAATAACTCTCTCTCTGATGTGGGTCTCTAGTAATAACTTCAGAGTTCTCTAAAAAGATCACGTCTCTCCTCAGGGGTGGTTGGGGTCCTTAAATAGCCCCCCACACCATCCCCGAGGCAACTCAGTCATTAAAACTATGAAAGACATCCCTCATACTTTATGTCACAGCATTAAATGCTTGATGCACTAGTTGTCTCCACGTCATAAACATTAAATGCCAAGACATGCCTTTTGCTGCCACTGTGTGTTAGGAGAGGGGCTGTTGTCGCAGAGGTGGCTCACCAACTACCTAACAGCCCCAAATACCACGGCGGTTTACTCAAGTGCATGTCTGACACTGTTTAGCTGGCTAGTGACATCACCTACTGTAGATGTGACATTAAGTAGAGGATTATTTGGTTCACAGCCTAACGCCCGATGGAACTCCAAGATGCTCCGCCCCAGGTTCCACGGTTAAGGTCCTTCGGTGTTTTACCAGGTGTATCTAAGATGGTCAGGACAAGCCCCAATGGTGCCTCACTTCTCAATCCTCCAAACCAAGTCCCTCTAAAGTTCCCACGGTGAGGTCATTCGATAGAGCATGAAAGCTCTCCCAGGCTCTGCCAAGCCTGGTCTCTCGCAAGTACCGTTTGACCTCACACAAACTCATTTATTATTATCGTTACGTTATTACAACCGTTATATCTTACAGTCAACAAAAATAAAAATACAATATGACTAATATAACAAGCTAAAATATGAGATGCCGCGCCAAGCTGCCTCGCTGAGTTACCACGCTTGAGCTGTCACGCTTGAGCTGCCTTGGTTGCTTAATCTCAAACACTGTTGCCAATTAGGGATTTGTCCCTAATCTCAATATTACCTTCAAGCCCCCTCTACATTTGCCCCCTCGTGGAGAGATTTGTTGGAACAAGAAATGTCTAAACGAAACGTCTCAAACCGATGGACCTTTCTCTGTGTGAAAGGATTCAGGCCTCCTCTCCTTTATTCAGAACCAGAGCATTAGAGTCTCTAGGAAAAAGTAAAATTCTCCCCGATGTACCTGAGTCGAGGCATTGTCGTTTGTTGATGCTTCGGTTGAGGGACATCGCTACTTTTTCCTTATGCTGAGCCTCGACCGTTCTAGCTTCAATATGTGAAATTCTCCCGAAAGACCTGCTAATATTCTCAAATTTCGTTGGGACTGCAAATACCGTTGTGACTTGTGAAATTCTCCCTTGGAACGTTTCATCATGTTCGGAAAAGCGGAAATTCTCCCCGATGTAGCCGAGTCATAACTAACCAACGTTTTAACTTATGACGAGGGAACATCATAGATTTTTGGAACCGTTGGAACATCTTCTTCGTTGGGAGTTTATTGGATATGTCTAACAAAAAAATTTGGCGCCAAAACTCAATCTTGCTTAGGAAGGCAACGTTTTGTGTTCCCCAGGTGTCACTTCATTAATGACATGACGCTGTCTTTTCAACTGTCAAAACACTTCCCGAAGTGTCACGTGCTCATTTGAAATGATTGCAGGCGGCTTTTCACGTGCGATGGTGAGAAACTTAAACGACGAACTCCAAAATTTCAAACGGCTATACCCAAACACTTAAACCCTTTTTTCTCTTACTTTGTCACCGTCTTCTTCAAACTTCCATTTGCTTTAGAGAGAGAAAGTATGTGAGAACTCTATTGTTGTTAAGCTCTTACTTACCTTCTTCCCCTCTCATCTTCTAAACCACCGCATGTGGTTGTGATCTTCCATTCTCGTTCTTCAAACCCTTCTTTCTCTAAGCTTTCCTGTTACTTTATCGCTATTTTCCATGGCGTCCTTAAGCAACCCCATCTCGTCTACTTCTAGTGCTCCACCCACTGCTTCTAGTATTGCCACCACCCTGGATGCTGCCCTCCAGGAACAACTAAGGTTTTATCGTCGATCACCTATTTTTGGAGAAGGTGATGATTTTGTTGTTGCCTGCAAGACTGTCCATTTTTCTTCTACGTTTGACGCTTTATTATTGGGTGATGAAGACGAAGATTCTTCTGAGTGGGGCTTTCTTCCTCCAGAGGGGACTCTTCATTTCTCCTGGAGCGAGGGGACTTCCCATGGTCCCATATTGATTTCGAAGCACCCGGGGGATCTCCTACCCACTTCGCTGCCTGGAACTCCCATATGCAAAGTTCCCATGCTGATATTCTCACCAAGATTGGGCTGTAATAGGCTAAATGGTTTGGTGAGTTCACTCTCTCGAAGAATAATGTCGCCCTTCCCATCCTGGTCTCTCGATGGAATGTTACTACTCATACGTTCATCGCTGCGTGCGGCGAGTTTACCATAACTTTGGAAGACGTGTGCGAGCTCCTGGGCCTCGATGCAACGGGTCATGAGCCCTATACTGATGAGGCTCTAGATGCCCAAGAGGATGCCGATCGTTTGGAGTTATATCGTATATGCTAAAGCTGCATCGATTCGTCCAACAAGGCTACTTTCTCTCCTCTCATTAATTATTTCTTCAAGGGTTTTGGTGGAGGCAGTTCTTCAACAAATGCTCCTGGTCAAGGTACACTATTGGAACTTCATGCCTATATTCTTGTGATTCTCTCCCATTTCCTTTTGACGGGAAAACCCAATGACCAGCCCCGAAGGGACCTTATCAATATATCCCTTCGTTTGACCCGGGGCATCAAACTTCCCCTGGCTGCAATTGCCTTGGGATCCCTCTACACCTGGCTGGATAGGACTTTGCTCGATATGGAACGATCACTTGGCCATTATAACTTGGCCAATTTTGCCAACGGCATTCTTCTAACCGACTTCCTTTACTTTTGTTTCCCTGCTGTAGCGGCCAAAACCAACCGCCCTCCTTCGTGGGAAACAATTCGACCTCCATGGTCCTTTGTTTATCATAAGAGACAAAGCCAAAAAGAGTTGATATCTGTGATTGATCGATTTGAGAACTTCGTGATGAGGCCCTACCAGGAGGATATCTTCTTCCACACTTATGGATTTTTTTAACATGAAGTAAGGGATGTACAGACCCCTACCGTGGATATTGAAGATCCCTCGCTGGCTGTGGTCCTACTATTTTCCCCAGGATATATTCCTTCTTGCACTGAATGGGGATATAGTAGTGAGCACTATAATCCCAACCGATGCAGCCGCCAGTTTGGGTTTGACCAGGGGGATCCTCGTCCAGTGTTTCAATCATCAAACCCCAAGGTTTCCTTTAGCGAGGCATGTTCTCTATTTTCTTCAACCGCTGCGTGGGGAATAATTTCTACAATGGCTGGGTGAGTCACTATTCCCAGCATCACTAGGTAAGGGGATGTGACCCCTCTGTTTGCAACAAAATACTGGCCGAAACAACTAGCTGAAATTGCTGAGTTCATTGAGGGAGATCCAGTGTATCCTCCCGTTTCTTCATTTTTTGCCCTAGAGTTGGGGTTAAAAGGAAACTCCGTTCTTAGAATTGAATTTCCTCTCAGTACGCCCCCCACGGCACCTCCTACTGAACTTCCACCACTCTGTTCCATGATCCCCGTTTCCACGCCCAAACCCAAAACCGCTGTAGCCCCGAAGAAACTTGCCCCCTCAATTGAAACTACCACCGGTGAGGGGCCTTCTCAACCACCTGCCAAGAAGGAGAAAATGGCCAAAAGTGGGGTGTCAAAGTCAAAATTTAAGTCCCATAAGTCCCAGACTCCCGTGGCAGCCCTCCCCATAGCCTCTGTTCCTCCTCCCATATCTACCGAAACGGCTGAGCGGTTAAGCAAGGAAACCCAGGCGGAGATAGCTCGGATAAATACTGAGTATCAACGGCACGCTATCATTGTTCCTCCTTCGATTTCTTTTCCCACGGTCGTGGTTGATCCCACAGAGCCAACAGCAAGGAGGAGAAAGAGTTCAAAGGTTCTTCGAGCTGTTGACACCGATGCAACAGGAACAAGGAAAAAGACTCTGGGTACCAAGCCTCAAAAAAAGCAAACTCCTGAAGTGCATCTCTCTCCTGCCCCTTCATTGTGTTCAAGTCATAACTAAAACTTGTATATTCATAACAACATCCAGTTACAACAATGGTTCAAACTTAATTGTTTACACATGATAAACCTTCAGCCATTTATTATTAATCTTAAATGGCTTATCTTCCTCCAACTTCGAAATGAAACAATAACCTGAATCATGAGCTTCCTTTATAACGAAAGGTCCCTCCCAGTTGGCTGCAAACTCTGATAGACGAAGCCCCCTAATGTGTTTCACTGCTGCTTTCAAAACGAGGTCTCCCTCCACAAACTTCCTTGGTCTCACCAAGTTATCGTATGCCCTGGAGAGTTGTTTCGTATACATTTGGAAGTGTTGCATCGCATTATCTCTGTGTTCATCCAACGCTTACAACTGCACATGTTTATTCTGAGGGATCATGCTACTTCGCAAGGCATATCGAGCAGAGGGAACTTCCAACTCCACTGGAAAGATTGCCTCAGCCCCATAAACAAGAGAGAACGGAGTGTATCCTGTAGGTTTCTGCTTGGTTGTTCGATTGGCCCACAATACAGCTGGTATCTTGTCATCCCACGACCCTGGAAAGTCCTGCATCATCTTGGCCAAAATATTAACCAAGGTTTTGTTAGTCGCTTCGACTTGACCATTTTCCTTTGGGTACGCCACCGTTGAAGTGTGATGAACAGTGGAGTACTTATCTGTGAGCATTGTTACTTCTGAATTGAAGAAGGGAGTCCCGTTATCTGAAAGAATAACCTTTGGGATACCAAAATGGTAAATGATGTATTCTCTGATGAATTTTCTCACCACCCCAGTCATTGCTCGTCTGAGTGGTATCGCTTTGGCCCATTTTGTAAACACTATGTTGCTACCAATATCCATATCTTGTCCCTCGAAGAAGGATGTACTGTCCTTACTAGGTCGAACACCCAGGTGTAAAATAGATAGGGTGTTGCCAGAAAGTGTAAGTCTACCGATGGGGCATGGATCATAGTCCCATGAAGTTGGCAGGCTTTGCATTTTCGAACGAACTCAGCAGAGTCTTTCTACATTGTTGGCCAATAATACCCCAACGTCATCAGCTGATCATACAACTTGGCCCCTCCCATATGGGCTGGATCGTGCGCTTATTTGAGGACCTTAGCTGCTTCTTCCTTCGTGATACAACGCAATGGCCTGTTGAAGTACCCCCTTCGATAAAGCTTCCCCTGCTGAACATAAAATCTTGGGGCCCTTCGCCTCAGGCCCATCGCATCCATTTTCTTCGTTGGGATTACTCCATCCTGAATAAAGTCGATATAGGGCTGCCTCCAGTCCGTTTGAGTTTCAATGAAATGGCACTCAACTGCTTCGAAGAATAGCTGACACTTATCGCACTTCCGTTGCAGCTCTGTCGCATCTTGCTTCATTATAGGATAGAAATACCCCCTCTCTTTGAATTCTCCTATATAGAGGTATCTCAGTCGTTTCGAAGTGCTCCTCATGCATTTTCTCCAACCTTTGCTCTGCTTCCTCTGGGCTGATATATCATGGCAACCATCCCCCAGCATTTCTGTAGTAAAGATTTCCCTGGTTCGTAAAGTATTGGGCTAACTCTCTTAGTCCCATAACTCCTTCGCCAGACTCCAGTTGCTTCCTAATCTCTCCCCTCAGTCCGTGTCCTCCTCCATCGTTAGTATTGATTGTACCACCGAAGGAGCTGTCCTTCGTTGGATCACAACGATGGTCTTATCGTTCCTCAAGACCATTTTTTGGGCGATAGTGGCATAGGCATCTGGATGGCGATTCATCGTTCTGGGATGTCTTCTCATCCTGGTCCGATGGAACTGGTTGAGAAGCCTTTGAATGATTGTTCTGTATGGCGCTAGGCTCATGTGCTTCAACGCATATTCTCCGTTTACCTGTTGAATCACTAAGTTCGAGTCACCCTTAATGCAGAGTGAACGAATTCCCCTTCAAAGAGCCTCCAGCAGCCTCAATACCAATGCCTCTTACTCTATTTCGTTATTGGAACAAGGGAAATCTAGCTTGTAGGAAAGGAAAATCTCCTCCATCCCTTTTGAAAGAATAATCCTTCTCCTCCCTTCTTTTTCGCCGAAGATCCATCGAACTGCATCGTCCATTCCATATCAGTTGTATTCAGATAATTAGCCTGTAAGTTATCTCCTGGAATGTCTTCTTTAGGAGGTTCAAATGTTCCTGATGGAAAGATTTCCGATAGCTCGGCATACGCCTGGATCTTGATCGCATGAGGAACCACGCACTTCAAGTCATATTCTGAGAGGATGAGGAACCATCTGGCTGCCCTGCCAATCAATATAGTCCTTGCCAACAAATACTTAATAGGATCACATCTAGTTACAATATGAATTGTAAATGACAGCATATAATGTCTAAGTTTTTGTGCTACAAAGACTAAGGCTAAACAATGCCTTTCTAAGCTCCTGTATCTAAACTCTGGCCCATGTATGATTCTGCTGAGGTAGTAAACCGATCGTTCTTGCCTGTCCACTTCTTGTGACGATAGATCTCCAATGGACCTCGTGGTAGACGTAAGGTATAGATGCAACGATACTCCTGCCTGGGGAGGAACCATGATTTGTGGTGAAACGAGCAGTTTCTTCAGCCCAATAAGAGACTCCTGGTGAACCTCCTCCCACCTGAATTTCGTGTTCTTTCTCAACAACTGCATCAGTGGGTGTGTTATTTCGGCCAATCCAGGCACAAATTTTCTAAGGTAGGAGACTTTACCGAGAAAACTCTTTAGCTCCTTCGCCGTTCTTGGACATGGCATCTCCAAGATCGCCCGTTGTTTATCCTGGTCCATCTGCACCCCTTGTCGATCAACCATGAAGCCTAGAAACCTCCCGCTTATTACTCCAAAGACACACTTTAACGGGTTCATCCTCAATTTATACCTCTTACACCGAATAAACACCTTCCTTAAATCATTCAGATGGGACTCCTCCTTCTTCGATTTGATGACCAAGTCATCCACGTAGAACTCTACAAATTTATGGAAGAAATCATGAAAAATGGCCATCATTGTCCTCTGGTAAATATCCCCAATGTTCTTGAGTCCAAACGGCATCACTTTGTACATGAAGTTGCCCAATGAAGTTCTGACTGCCGTTTTCTCTGCGTCTGTGGGGTCCATCTTGATCTGGTTGTACCCTACATACCCATTCATGAAGCTATACATCTCATGACCATCTGTGGCATCTATCAAACAGTCAATGGAGGGTAAGGGAAACTCATCCTTAGGGCAATCCATATTCAAATCTCTGAAGTCCACACAGATCCTTATTTAGTTTTTGTCTTTCTTCCCCACTGGCACAATACTAGATAGCCAAAGGGGATATTGTATTGTCTTGATGAATCCTGCTACCAACAAATGTTGGACCTCTTCCTTAATCTTCAAGTCTAGTTCAGTTTTGTAAGTCATCGTTGCCTGCTTCACCAGAATAGCTGAAGGCATCACGTTCAGTTTGTGTCAGCTCACTTCCTCGTCCAGCCCTTCCATTTCAGTGTATTTCCATGCGAAGACATCTATGAATTCCTAAATCAGCTCAACCAAGGCTTCTCATTTCTCCTTATCGAGATCTTTCAAGATAAAGATAGGCCTTGGATCGTCCCCTTCTCTTGCTAGGTTCAGATGCTCCAACTCTTGTTCCTGGGGCCTCGGTTGATCTGCCATGTAGTCTGGTTCTTCGACGACATCTTTTACGAACTCCTGTATGTTGGAGTTTTTTATCACCATACGCTGCCCTTATTGATCCACCAAAAAAACACTCATATATCGGGTCAACCTCATCGTTAGTCTTTTCGACTGCCCGTTCACACAATTATAAGTGGTACACCACTTTTCCCTCTTCAGTGACAATTTTCTTGCATTGCCTACTGGTAGCCATTGCTACGGCCTTCCTCTTCTTCTCTCTGGAAGCCTCAGTAATTCTTTCCCCTAAAAAGCGACTCAACACGCTCTGCCATTGGACCTCATGCTTCACCGGGGTCTATTCTAGGCCTCATCCTGTCTTTGAGTTGCTTTGAGATATTTTGGGGCCGAGGGATCACCTGATGAGCTTCTTCGGCCCATACCCCTTCGCTACTTGCACCTTCTTTACTTTGCTCATTTAAGGGCCCCATTCTCTCTCTAATCGAGGGAACCCATGCTCCCTCCATTCTCCTTGTCAGGACCCGCACATCTTCCTCCAGCTCTGTATAAAATGCCGCATCCACCAAGTGTGATTCTTCGATAGTGAAAGGCCTCTTCGTAGCCCTAATGGTCACTTCTGTTCCCTTGATATTTGCCTTGGCGCATTGATGATAGGTTGAAGGGACTAACCCTTGGTTGTGCATCCACACTGTCCCTATTAGTAAATGATAGGAAGTTGCACTTTCTATTACATGGAACTTGATGTAGGAACTCAGATTTCCTATCACAATCCCAACATTCACATACCCGATGGACTTGGAAGATTAGTTGTCATACCCTGAAATTACCAAAGGCATGGGAACCAACCTTTCTTTCAGAATATTAGCTGCGTGGAAGGAGTTGATCGGCATAATATTGATAGAAGCACCCCCATCAATAAGAGTCCTTGCAAATCTAACCCCGTTGACGCTAGCGGTTACATACAAAGGCCTGTTATAAGGGAACCTTACAACTCTATCTGCATCGCTGAAGGTTACTTCTGACAGAAACATCTTCACCAGCCTAGCCATGGGTCCCCTCCACCTTAGCGAGGGGACTGCATTCCTCCTTGCAATGTCCAAAATCGCCTGAGTTATCTCCATTCTGCTCTCCTTCGGGATCCCCACTTAATCGAAGAACCAAGTGAACTTTGGAGATTTTGAAACTGCACTATACTCTATGATCGGGTCTGTTTCCTCACCTTCAACGCTGTATATGTCTTTAGCGCTTGCTTTATCGTAGGCTAAAACTACAATAGCCATTCTCGTGGTGCAATGTTCCAGAACTTCTTCGAGCTCCTTCTGCTTCATCGTTAACCCTCCTCCTTCTCTTTCTGCCTCCTCCTCATCATAGGCCATCACCAGATTGGCCCCGTGCGCTGGAAGTGGGTTGTTGTTAATGTTCTACGGGGGGATTTGCAATGTCCTCGCCTTCATGTACTAGTCAATGATTCTTCGCAGTGTGAAGCAGTTCTCTGTTGGATCTGGATCTTTTGATGAACCTGGCAGTATTTGGGATCCGCCCTCGTCACAGCATCGGGTTCTTTTGTTGGAACGCCCTTTGGTTCATAAACCATTCCACCTTGGACCATTGCGTTATAACAAATCACAGCCTCTTCTATCATACAAGGCAACGGTGGCGGGTCTTCTCTGTCCCTTCCAAACTTTCTCTTGTTGTCCTTCTTCGGCGCCTTGCCCCCATCCGTTCCTTCGGTGTACCCCACCCGTGGAGGCTGAGGCCTTCCTCCCCCAGGTTGCACCAGCTGCCTGAACATCATAGGTACCACCACCGGGTTTGGTCGTATAACCAATGAGATGTTCCTTACGGATTTTAGGAACGCTAAAAAAGTTTCCTCGCGCGTCTCGTTCATCAGGTGACATATGTACTCAGGGAGCAGCCCTTCCGCACAGATCTGTAATAGTTTAGACTCATTGGCCTCCTCTCTTACATTGAGGGACCTTTTCCTGAACCTTCGAACGTACTCCACCGCGTCTTCTCCCGGTCGTTGTCTCTCTCTCCCTAATTGGGTCAGAGTAAACTCATCCTCTGCTAGAAAGAACTTCTGGACGAACAACACAAGCATCTCTTCCCACGTAGAAACACTCTTGGGGGCCAAATGGGAGTACCAAGTATATGCTTTATCGGTTAGGGATTTGGAGAACTCCATCAACCTGAGCTTCTTATTGTTGCAATGCGCCCCCAAGTGTTCGATAAAACGTTTAATATGCTCCTTCGGATTTCCTCCCTTTCCTGTGTATTTTTCGAAGATAAGAGGAACATAATCCTTTGGATAAGACTCGTCATTGTATTCCTGAGGGTAAGGTGTTCGGAAGTCGTCATAGATCGAAGCTACCTCGCCCACAGATTGCGAGGAAGCCTGCATGAACTTCAGCATCTCCTTTTGCATCTCCCTTCTCATTTCTTCCATAGGGGATGGGGCAACGACCAATGGGGTCACAGGAAGAATGCTCGTTACAGCTGGAACCATCGTTACTGCTGGCGCCGTTGATACTCCAGAGGTTCCCACTGTCGGATTCACGACGAAGGGTATGCTCGCCGGGGCTGTTCCCATTGTACCTGCACCTGGTGTGACAAAGGAATTGACTTCGAATCCTCCCAGCACCGAAGCTACGGGGGTCTGTAAAAACTCATAAAACTTACTCATGAGGAGGGCTACCTGAGCAGGTCCCATCCCAACACTCGTGGAAGCTTGCATTAACCCTAGAGCGCCTATTGCTGTCTGAACTGGAGGCACTTCTAGTCGAGGAGCCCCGTCCCTTAAGGCCTCCAGTTCTCTTGTTGCTTGCTCTTCACTAGGTTGAATGCCATAAAATATTGAGTCTTCGATTAACGTTATCTTGCGCCATACTCCTTACTTAGAAGAATGCCTCCCCAGCAGAGTCGCCAAATGTAAGAGGGTACTTTAGATTATAGATGGAAGCGTAACCCCTTTTGAGTATGGTAATGATAAGTTAATTATCCCAAGACCTTGGATTAATGATAGAACATACGAACGCAAACCCAATGAAGACGAACTCAGTTTAAACTCACAAGTCTCTCGTGTATAACTCAGGAGATAGTAATGAACTTTTAAAAGTAACTTAGGTAGAGGGAGAGAGAAGTAAGCACCCTAGATACACCTTGGTAGGCAGGTGGAAACACACCATACACCCTTAAGAATATCTGTCAAGTATTAAAATCTTCACAATGAATAACAATGGTGAGTGGATAAACCCTCTGGTTTGTAATAGCTCTCTCTCTGATGTGGGTCTCTAGTAATAACTCCAGAGTTCTCTAAAGAGATCATGTCTCTCCTCAGGGGTGGTTGGGGTCCTTAAATATCCCCTCACACCATCCCTGAGGCAACTCAATCATTAAAACTATGAAAGACATCCCTCATACTTTATGTCACAGCATTAAATGTTTGATGCACTAGTTGTCTCCACGTCATAAACATTAAATGCCAAGACATGCCTTTTTCCTGCCACTGTGTGTCAGGAGAGGGGCTGTTGTCGCAGAGGTGGCTCACCAACTACCTGACAGCCCCAAATACCACGACGGTTTACTCAAGTGCATGTCTAACATTTTTTAGCTGGCTAGTGACATCACCTACAGTAGATGTGACATTAAGTAGAGGATTATTTGGTTCACAACCTAACGCCCGATGGAACTCCAAGCTACTCCGCTCGAGGTTCCACGGTTAAGGTCCTTCGGTGTTTTACTAGGTGTATCTAAGATGGTCAGGACAAGCCCCAACGGTGCCTCACTTCTCAATACTCCAAACCAAGTCCCTCTAAAGTTCCCATGGTGAGGTCATTCGATAGAGCATGAAATCTCTCCCAGGCCCTGCCAAGCCTGGTCTCTCGCAAGTACTGTTTGACCTCACACAAACTCATTTATTATTATCGTTACGTTATTACAACCGTTATGGCTTACAGTCAACAAAAATAAAAATACAATATGACTAATATAACAAGCTAAAATATGAGCTGCCTCGCTGAGTTGCCACGCTTGAGCTGTCACGCTTGAGCTGCCTTGGTTGCTTAATCTCAAACACTGTTTCCAATTAGGGATTTGTCCCTAATCTCAAGATTACCTTCAAGCTCCCTCTACAATTGGATTGAACAAATTGAATTTCAAAGTGCGTGTACTTTATGAATTTTTTGCGTGTACTTTCAACAAACTACACGGAAAAAATGAAAAAGTACACGCAATAATACAGATTATTACCAAATAACATATCATTCAAGTGGAGCTGGCGCGAACTAAAAACACTCCTAAATATTAACAAAATAATAATACTTCTTACAAACTCATGGAATATCATTCAAATTCCGTTGTCGCGGACCAAAACAACATAGGATTGATCAAATATGGATTTGAAATAAATATTTTATAGAGTACACGTATAAAACATAAAAGTATACGCATAATGAATTGATAAATTCAATTTCAATGTGCGTGTACTCTGTGTATTTTTCGTGTACTTTTTGATAGTACACGCAAAATACACATAGTACACGCAACATAGGGCTTGTACATGTACATATTCCAATCATGTATATATTCCTAGTCCTTAATAAATCCTCGATAAATGATGTATACAGGAGGAAAAGTACAATGATGAAATACATATATCTAACATGAAAAAAGTTTGTTTTGCAATTAAAATGAGGGAAACAAATATATGATGAAATACATATCATGAAGAAGAAGAATGTGATTTCATCAGTCCATGTGTCTACAAATTTGTACATATGAGAACACAAAATACACATGGACAAAAAGGTGATAAGAGAATGTATACATACTTGTTAGTGGTGTTTGGAAGAATTTGATTTAGAATGTAAAATGTAGAACCATAACGATTAGGGTTTGATCGAAGAGAGCTAGGGTTTTGATCGAAGAGAGTTAGGGTTTTGATCGAACAGAGTTTTTAGAGCTTCGATCATGAGTATTTATATGTTGTTGTTGACCAAAATTTGATTGAGAAATAGATTCGTTTTGGGGATTTGATCGAAGAGATACTACAATTAAGGTTTTGATTCAAGAGAGAATACAGTGTTTTTGGCGCTTCGATTTCTAAATAGTGCGTGTTTATTTTAATTTCGGGGTATTTATATGTTGGACGTAATCGTTTAAAATTTGTTGGGCCTGGTTTTTTTCTCCAAAATTTTCAGTCCAAGGACTAGACTGTAAAAGCCCCAATAGAATATGTCTAGTGTACTTATAGTATGCAAAGCTGTGCAAAAGATCTATTCCAATTTTTTCTTAGAAGCAGACATAAGAATTCACAACCCCCTTGTCACATGCAAAACGAATTGAAACCTCACATATATCAATTTCACATAACGTCTTCGGTACAACATGAGAAACCAATACTTACATTATGCGCACATGCCCATTATTATTTTAAATAAAGGGATGTCCCAATTATTATTATCACTGTCTTTGAATTTGTATTTCTATAATGTTGAGAGAGAAACCATCATGGAATGATAAAGGTGTGCATGAGAGCTCGGCAATACTGATTGTCATACTGAATATTTTTTCTTCCATTACATACGTTTACAGCAAAAACTGTATGTGTTGATGTGATAAATCCCATGACAATTGTCCTACCATCTCTTCAATAAGTGTGAGACCAATATACAATAAATTCAATGGGAGTAATGTGTAAGATCTAGTGACTATACAAGGTCCGCTGATTAGTGAAGAGAATAATTTAGTAATTTTTTATTATCTAAAACATATATTTATAGTAAACAAAATTACATATGATGAATGATAAATAGTGAACTCACTTTATGTCTCCGGATGCATGTTTCATCATGGTTAGATAAGGCCAACGCTTAGGGGAGTGAGGTGGCTGTTACGGGCCTCAAATTTTGAATTGTTTTAAGGGCCTTATTTTTATTCGAAAACGTGATCAATTATGACAATTTTTACAAAATCATCTTAAATGGTGTTCAATACCTACCAAAACAATATAAAAGGTATTAAAAAAGCGACATAGCATTTTTTTTATTGGAAAAAATGTCATTAAAATCTATTTTGAAGATTACTATCAATTTTTTTATTTAATATCAATGCTCTATGAATTTCCCCTCAGGCTTACCCAGGATGAAGATTTCGAGAAGACCAAGCAGCTGCAACTCAATTACTTCAAATTATGTTTATGTCAAGATATGGATAAATATGAAAAAATTGATAATAGAGATTTTTTTTACAAATGGACAAATTGTATAAAAGTTTTATAGAAACAAAATAATGCTCGAGATTTGTTGTATACTAAAAAAATATTGACTGCTACAACTAGAGATCCCTAAATTAAGAAACAAACCCCTTCACTTTATTAAGCATTATTTAATTGTGCATAGGCAGATTTCTCAACACTCCCACTCAAGTTGGAGTATGGATATCTAGGATGTCCGACTTGCGTGAGAATGATCAAAAGGCCATATATTCAAGGGACTTGGTGGATATATCTTTGTAAGAGTAAACTTCTCTTTGGGTTGTAAGAAGAAGTGATCATTACACCATATTTCAAAGATGGTCACGGGTCTAGGCCGTGATCATTTTTGTCATGACCAAAACTGTCGTCACAGACTTCATTCGTGACCCTAAATGATGGTCACGGTCTCCCCCATGGGATAATATTGGTTCTATGGTTATGGACTTGGGCTGGGACCTCGTGATAATGGACTTTGAGCCTGACCATATATGGGACGATGTTCAAATTGGGTTCACGAACCTAGGCCGTGACCATATGATCACGGATCTGGGTTATGACTATGCGTGGGACGATTCTCAAAATGGGTCACGGTCCAAATCTGTGACTCCCAATTTAAATAAATAAATAAAAATGGGCAAGATCTTGGATTGTGACCATATCCATTTAGTAAAAAAATAATTATTTTTAGGCAACCCCCACAAAAAAACCTCTATTCAACAATAAATTCATATACAATTATGCAATATTGTAACCCTGCAATTGATAATTACAAGTAAAGCATCTTGCCATCCTAGTTAATTCATAAATCATACTAAACACATAAAAATCATAATAAAGATTCATAATTCAATCTAATCGTTCATAAATTAAACTAGACATTGACAAATAACACTAAAGCACAAATATCATAATAAAATTCAAATATGATTGTCAAGGGCCAATATAAAATGAGTTACGGGAGTTTCATGACTACGTGGTCAGTTCGTGCGAGTAACATTGGTCTCGTACAAGGTGTTTGTGCCTTTTACGAGCCCGTTCCGGAACTGTTTTGGATTTTCGCCCACTATTGGCATGTTTTTAATCGTAAGCCTAGATATTTGTCAATTTATTGCCTATTTTCAAACTGAGAGTCCCATGACTATACGGTTAGTTATTACAAATTATATTTCTCTCGTGTTAGGTTTTTGTACCTGTCGTTTGGGGAGTGTTTTGAGTTTTCACCTTCTATGAGCAGTTTTTAAGCTTAATTTAGATATTTACAAATTTTTATCATACTCTCAAAGTGGGAGACCCGTGACTATGCGGTCAGTTCCTACAAGTTAAATTGGTTCCGTGCGAGGTGGTCGTAACTCTTACGGGACTGTTTTGAATTTTCTCCGTATATGAATATGTTATTAAGCCTAATTCTAGATACTCATAAATCTTCATCATATTCTCAAATCGGGAGTCTCGTAAGTATGTAGTCAGTTCATACGAGTTATATTAGTCCCGTTACGGGCCTCAAGTTTTGAATTATTTCAAGCGCCTCATTTTTATTCGGAAATCTGAGCAATAATGAAGATTTTTACAAAATCATCTTAAAATAGGTTTAAACCCGCGCGATACGCGGGTCAGACGATTTCGATAACCCTTATGTGATCTTATCTGATCGAGATTTTGATAACCCCAAAGTCACACTCATACACATATAATACTCCGATATTACATTGATTGCATTCTAATATCTCGTCAATTGAAAAAATACCTATTAAAAATTGCACTTTCAAAACAAATATTTGATTGTGTGTGTCTATACACGGAGGATAGATTGTATATATATATATATATATATATATATATATATATATATATATATATATATATATATATATATATATATATCAATCATTTAAATTTATTATTATTGGAAATAGTGAGAATACTGAAAGTCTAAAATAAAAAAGTTTCATCCTTTGATTTCATCACCTTGGGTACTAAATATCATATCAATTCTGGAAAAAAAGGAGAATAAAATGGAAGTACAAATTATGAGGTTAATATTATTATATTATTATGCCCTAAACACCCTCTTCGTATCAAACAGTGTGAAAGGAGCTATATTCCAAACACATATAAGTTCAATAGATGTTATTGGTTTACAATAACACACTGTTAGTTTAATATTAGTGTAATATTATTATATTACCGATCAACGTTGACAATATCTAAATTTAGTCCACTTTAAGCTCAATAGATGTAAAAAAATAGATTAAAAATAATATTAACAATATAATGAAATTCTTGTTTATTTTACATATTACTTGAGACTTAAATAATTATAGATTTTTCATTTAAATAAAAATCTAGGATATTTTTATAACCCATTAAATCATTGGTGTCATGTCCTTCCATTGAAAATGAAAATATGAGTACCGTTAATAATGTGATTTAAAAATAGCTTTCTGTCCATTGTTTGTTCTAATTGCATTAGTTATTCCGTAGGTATAGAATTTCATGGCTTGGGAGCATGCTAATCTACGAAAAAATTGTAAAAAAAAAATACAATCACAACTCTCTTAAACTATGAAAATGTTACAATGCTCCATTTGTTGCCGAAAACTTACTTCATGCATCATGAAAGTACCTTCCTAACCATGATGCATAGTTTAGAATAAATTTCTGATTAACCCTCTCCATAAATTTAATCATTTATTGCGATATGCAAAGATGTTATTTAGCAAATAATATCTTATGAAATAGGGCATGCAAATCGCAGTTCAAGAGAATTTCACTAAATCATTTCATCACGTATTTGGTGCATAATACTATACATATACAATATATACAAATGGGTCGATGTAACTTATACAGAGGAAAAAAATAGAAGGAAAATTAGGTATATTTATTTGTGAATAAAAGGAAGAGCATGAAATTGAATTTATCTTTGCTCCCATTAATAATTAAAGATATGAATCTGAAATTAAAGAAATTGATGATAAAATTAATATTTATCATTTGATTTGACATGAATAAATTCAACATTTAGAAGAAAAAAACATTAACAAAAGAAAAATCCTCTTTACAATAATTTCCTTTAGTGAATAAACGTTTGTCTTGTCCGAGAAATAGTTTATTGTGTATGGTCATCGTTGGAAGTACTGGAATGTACAAAATTTTCCTTCAGTTAGACATTTTGTAATTAGCGGTGAATATGAAGATGTATTAAAGAAAATCCTAGATGAGTGTCCTATACACACTAACAAAACTTTATAGCATATTTTGGAGAATATTTCATCACGATAGATAAGTACTTTTGCTTTCCTTCCTCAATCCCCGATCATAAAACCATGTCCCGTGGAGATTGACTAGATACATTCATATATGCTTCTAGTTTAGACTGATATGATGTTTGAACACTTTCATCGTTTTCAATATTGTAGTGCATTAGACAGAAACAACTAAGTGAAAGACAACAACAGTTACAACAAGGAAGGTGGTTTAAAAGAAGAATACTATAAAAAAAATCAAAGAATTCTTATGTTCAATATTGGTAACAGGAAAAACATAGCAATAACATTTTTCCATTTTATATACGTTAATTTTATGCACTTACCCTTCAACATCTATTTGATCTGAAAACCTACCACATACAAGATTGTTAGGTTTAAGAGGTGATTCACAAGAGCCATTCTCTGTAAAGTCACTATCACGATTGATGGAGATATGAGACATAAAGATTGCTTTGGTCGAGCAGGGCATAAACTTGCATGGATAACGCACAAGATCAACCAAATGTTCCACACAATTCAATAACATTATCACAGACATGTGCTTATGGGAGTCTATTCTCTCCATTACTCCGTCCCTAGGTAAACCCTGACAATAGATATTCGTACAAAAAAAGAAAAAAGAGCTTCAAAGATATATTGGCTCGAATTATTTCCAATAACACATATCCATCTTCAAATTAACAAACCTTTTCTGATAACACCCTATACACACTCAGTCGAACCGCCACCGGAAGTTGAGCACCCAAATCTGAAAGTCTCCCTCTGATCACCCAGATCTCAAGTCTCCATAGGAGGAGAAGAATAAATCAGAGTAACGTGGGTTTCAGCCATGATTGAAGTGAGTACTGTGTATTCGTGTGTGTTCAGAGGTTTAACAAAGGGATGATTTTGTAAATGGCTAGGGTTTTATTTGTGTTCTCTGGTTATGTGGAATATTTATTTAATGTGGAAGATGCCAAGGTTCTCCACAATAAGTGATAAGATCACAAGAAGCGAAGATATCATCTAAATTATGAATACATGGAGATACAATGACATACAAAAGATGAATGGACAGATGGATATATATAAAGGAAATAACTCAATATGGGGAAGAGATAAACGAAGTTGAGATGCAAATACGATATCCCCAAAGAATGTTCCACGTGGATAGTCTTAAAAGAAATGATCATTGATGGAAATCATTAAGGGTTCATGCATTTTGTAGGAATATTTGATTTGCTCATGAATAAACTTACGGCTGCAAATAAAGAACCACATTACTGAAAAAGCAATACCCAAAGCTATAGAATTTGAGATTCATCATTTATTTATCTATGTAATTGATGTTTATATTTTCAAAGATTGAAAAACATAAGAATCCACTATCACTTTCATTTTGATCCTTTATTTTCTTCAGATCTTGAGAGGCCAAATTCGAAATAAAATTCACTGTCAAGTTTGTTTGAGGAGTTGATGATCCTGCAATTACATTCTCTACATCCATTTTAACCTCTTTATCCTCCTCTGAACATAACATAAAACTGATAGAGACATTAAATTATATCATGAATCAATCCTAACTATAATTGAAAACAAAGAGGAAGTACAAGTTAAATAACATAAATGCGCAAATAAAAAACTTTTAAAATGGGAGAAGTATGCAACTGAAACGAGGCCAGAACAAAGACTAAAGGATATCAACCAATGCAATCCTTCATTCTTATATATATAGAAAATGTTCTTTTATATAACATATGACGAAGACTTTGAGATTCTCAGATTTGTTTTTCATTTCATTCTATTGACTTTTGGATCTTTCACGTAGACTTTGGATTGGCTAAAGTGTACAACAATAGAATGTATAGGTTGACGATTAGAAAAAAGTTTAGATATATAATATGGAGATGTAGCGATGATTCATCTTACCCCAAAGATGAAAAAGCATATAAACAGTTTAAAGAGTAGAGAAGAAATTGGCCGAGTATTTAACTCTTAAAGTAGTCGTAATCATGTCGTGTCTAGAAAAGTCGCGTGGGTTGATACCCCTACCTGACTGTCCTTCGGTCATATTACAGTTGTAAATAAGATATATAAAAGATTAACGAGCTTCCATAATTTTTTTAGCCAACGTTTCTTGTTCTTCTGGTATACTGATTACAATCTCTCTACTAAAATAAAGAATTGGCATTTTAATTTTTACCAGCCATATATGTGATATTTACATATGTACATACTCTTGGTTCCTTCAACACAGTTTTTCTCACATTTCTCACTATTTCTTCCTATGAATGGATCTGCAAAAGAAAGTGAAAGACGAAAAAAAAAAAGATCATGTTTCAATCTTATTCAGAACCAAGGCCATTTTCATCCCAAAATTCAATTTTTCGTATAAATAATCAAGAATACTTAAATGAGTAAAAATGATGGAGAGGTCGTGGTGGTGATCGAGTAGGTTGTTTGACTTTAGTACTTCATAAATGTACCCAAATACATAGGCACTATAAAAGTTTTGCATACCTGATAGAAAATAGACTTATTTTTCTATTAACTAAAGAATCAGTTACTAATGCAAACTGAAACCCGCATATGCACATTTGTATATGAAACAAAATGTAAAACAACTCAAGTGAAAAAAAAATAAAAAAATAAAACAAAAATAAAAGGACAGAATATGAAGAATCATTAAAGAGGACTTAAACTTTGTGGTTGTTATTGTCCTTTAAGTCTGAGAAAGCTTGCTCCATCTTCCATGACTCATACTCTACTCAACTAAGAGATTAATACACAAGTTGGCTATATCCAACCGTTGGTATTAAAAAAGAATCTATGTGGCTATACAGGAAGATCATGAGTCTAGAGTTTTATGGGGGATTTAAATAAAGAGTCTTTATAGAATGATTTCATTTGTATGATCCAAACTGTTACAGTTGTAGTTATGTGTGATAAGAATTAACAATCCATAGTGGTATTAAAAATTCTAATGTAAAACAAAAATGTAGCATCCACAACCCAAAAAATTAACTAATGATTGATTGTGATGAAATCTTAACGTAAATGAAAGAAAAATCACCATTAATAAAGGTATGATTAATAGTAATATTATGAAAAAGAAATTATTTTGATTCAACACTTAATTATTAGTACTAAATATGAATAAACAAACTTAAAATCATTGGAAAAATAAAAGGTAAGGATATATAAATCTCTAATTTCGCAAAGAAACCAAATTTTACTTTACATCAGTGATATGCCAATGATTAAATTAAAGATAAGAAAAACAAACAAATAAATATATGTATGGATCAAGTTAATATCTAACAAAATCAAGTGATGAATATCTTTGGGGAGTTAAAATCCATCTACCAGAACAACATCAGTGGAGGGGTCCTTATGGGTTTTACACCTACTAAACATCACACTTTAGTCTTCTTCATGCCAACAATTTCCTAGGTCTCATGCCAATGCCCTAATATTATATTTCTTTCTAAATGCCATATTTTTACATTTCAAATTTTTGTGGGGAAAATATCTAAAATAAGATCCTAAATTATTCCAAAGACAGATTTACTAAAACAATTGAACCATTCTATTCAAAATAACTGAGTTTCGGTGTTACGGTGGTGGCGAGGATTTCAACGTTCATTTAATGGAAGTCTTAGAGAGGTAGCCAGTGGGTTGATAGTCTAGCTCCGAGCTACATCGATTCTCTACCACCGCCACCCTTAATATCCATTATAGACCTCACCATACAGTACATGGGAACCGTTCTTAGCACCAAGCCTTTGGATTCAATGAAACCCTAACTCTATCGACAACATATCTTATTTGTGCAATAGTTTACTGTGAGAATATATAACACCACCTGCATCATGGTTTCCCTAATAATTGCTTTTATATGGAAATCTAAGCTATATATAATGTATATTATATATGTACAAAAGAAAATTAAAAAGTAGTTAGATGTGACTAATAAAAAAGAAATAAATTTCCAACAATAATTAGAGAAAGTTAAACAATAATTAAAGATATTTAGTCATACGTGTCATTGAATATCATTATATATTATGAACCATGAATCTCAAGCCATACTAAAAGAGAAAAAAAATATAAAAGTGAATAAGAGAGAGTGAGAATGGAAAGAACAATTATAAAGGCTTAAAATTTTGGATTACATTACACAGCTCAACGTTTTCGTTTACCACTTTGTGAGAGACCAAGAAATTAAACCCCAAAGAATGTCATATATCTAAAACATAATTTCACTGCACAATTTTTATTTTAAAAACACATGTAGGGAAACCAAAATTGAAGTAGGAAATGGAAAGAGGGAATGATAGAGAGCATGAATATGAAGATCATCGATTTTTTATCAGTGCTTAGTAATCAATTATCATACCTATAATATATATAATTTTTTATGAAAATTAGAGAGAGGATTACAAACCTGATACTTACTAATCCATCCAATACCGTTGGAAGAACTTAATTATTTACCTTGTAAAAGTAATATTTCAAAAAAGTAGAGGGAGAATAATCAAGTAGAAAAACACTATTTAATACTTATAATATAAATATTTAGACAAAGAAAATCTATGTCATTGTATTAGAGAAAAAATCGCAAGGATTTTCCAGATCTGAGAGAGTGGTAATTATAAATAATGAGCAACATTTTGAATGTTTAAATATATGACATCTATTATTTTAATGTCCATATGTTGAAACATATATCAACCTATGTTCCATTCTAACAAAACAAATCATTCACATAAAATGAAATCATTTCGGTAACATTACATCAAATCAAACTAAATACAACACCAAATTAAATGAAAAGTTTTTTTTAATCGACAACCATTCGTGTACAAAAGTTGATGAATGCATACATATTTATCTTTATAAAAATTAAGGTAATAAAGTAGCAATACTTAAACAAGAAACATAATTATATTCATTAAAACCATAATTTTTTTTGTACAGGGGAAACATCCTTTTGAGTAGCACACATTTCTACAAAAATGTAGGAAATCAAGCATTCCTAAAAAATGAAGAAAAGTTCACAAAAGAATTTAACTACTCCTACATGTTGAGCAACTCGAAATGATAATCTCTAAAGCAATAATCAACAAGACAATAACTCTATAACCAATCAGTTATCTTATCATTGAAAACCCATTTCAATTTCAATAAAAAGATCTCATACAGGACTATAAATATATGTACATCATCGTTTAAATGGGCAAACAAATACATTAAATATTCATCATGAGTTTCTACCTTTACCTTCAGGTTGCCATAGCAATTGAATAGTAACCCAAAACATGAATAGTGGTTTCGTAATGGTTTCTGCAAACAAACGATTTCGATAATAAAAACTAATGAGAAAATGGATTAAAGGATACATCTGCAGAAAAATAGAGTAATTAATCAGTTAGTAATAATAAATTGTTGGACCATGAACATAAAAGCAGTAAATCGATCAATTGGATGGACAAAAACCGTAAGCATGTGCACCGTGTTTATCCTTACAGTTGTCGAAAGAGGGGGTTATGACATCTACTATTAACCCTAGTGGCCAAATTGGAGAAGAGTTTTGAGGGTGTACCGACATTTATATATAGCTAGGGATTTTTGGAAGCGTTGGGGTCTTTTTAACCAGGAGCTGAAGGGTTACCAGAAGTTGTAACGACCAAATTAGATCCAATCTGGTTATGGTATAGCAACTCAATTTGATTTAAGATGGCTGATGAGGTTAGCATTGATGTTGGAAGCTGACGTGGATAGGCTACTTTTTAACCCTCTCAACGCTTGTACGGTGTTATGGAGTAGTATATAGATGCTGTATCAAAACCTTCCAAAACAATATAAAAGGTATAAAAAAGCGACATAACATATTTTTTATTAGAAAAAACGTCACTAAACTATTTTGAAGATTATTATCAATTTTGTATTTAATATCAATGCTCTATGAATATCGCCTCGGGCTTAACCAAGATGAAGATTTCAGATTCGCTCCCCGAATTCCTGATGCATGAGTGAAGCATATAGTGGATTGCTATTTCTTTCGATTGAGCATCGGTACTTTTGGAGTCTCTCTTTGTAGGCATGCAAAACAAAAGATTCACTGCTCTTTGGGGTGGTGAGGTGGACAATCCCTTATTCGAGAAGATCAAGCAGCTACAACACATTTACTTCAAATTATGTTTATGTTAAGATATGGATAAACATGAAAACATTGATAATAGAGATTTTGTTTTACAGATGGACAAATTTTATAAAAGTTTTATAGAAACAAACTAATGCTCGAGATATGTTGTATACAGGTAATAATTGACTGCTACAACTAATGATCCCTAAATTAATAAACAAATACCTTCACTTTATCAAGAATTCCTTAATTATTCATGGGAAAATTTCCCAACACTCCCACTCAAGTTGGAGTATGGATATCTAGAATGTCCAACTTGCGTGTGAATGATCGAAAGGCTGTATATCCCCGTGGGATAATATTGGCTTAATGGTTATGGACTTGGGATGTGAGCACGTGATCATGGACTTGGACCGTGACCATATATGGGACGATGTTCAATTCGATCACGAATCTAGGCCGTAATCCCATAGTCATGGATCAGGGTCATGAACATGCATGGGACGATGTTCAAAATGGGTCACGGTCCAAATCCATGACCCTCAATTTAAATAAAAACAAAAAAAAAAATGGCCCGATCTTGGATTGTCACCATGGCTACACTCATGCCATAAATAGATATACACACTGTATCATATAAACTATGACAACTCTGATATAATTATGATTAATTATAAATGAATCATGATTACCGTAGGTGATATGTATAATGTGATATTAGTATGTCTAATGTTAAGTTATTATGTGCAGTCTAATCCTACATTCATAAGTCATGAAATATCAAATCAGTTATAAACACACAAATTTTGAAGTTTTCTGTAGGAATGTTCATACCGGAGACTAATTTTGACCCTTATAAGATAACAATAGACTTGAGGTGGAAACTATATAGTTGTATATATATCAGTTAAGTTTGTAACACAGAAAACGGTGTTTAAAACAGAGGTCTGAGTAAGGACTTATGCTGAAGTTACGAAACAAGGAAAAATATGTCCATTCGTTAAGTGGTATTTTGTCTAAATAGTACACCATGTGTTATAATTTCATTGGTGGGAATGGCAGGTTGGTTTGGGCGACTTTAAACCCTTTTAATAACCTCCTCCTTAAAATTTTTTATCCATGAGAGAGTTGGAGCTGGAGGAAAAATAATTGTGAAGTTTTGGAAGAAGAAAGCGAGGAGAAAGTTGGAGAAAAATTCGTAGGGAATTACGTAAAAATACCTAAGGTAATTCTATCCATGAATCTTGTTATATTTTTTTGCGTTACTGATTTAAATGATAGAAAATATCATTTTTTTTACTAAACTTCCATGTCTTGATGTATATGTATGTCTAGATGCAAGTTTAAGTAAAGTTGAACGTGCAAACCCTTGAAATTGCTTCATTTAGAAACCTTGTGTATTCAAACTTCTATATCTTTTCATATACTTACTCGAATTGAGTAATTAAAGTTAAAGATTAAAATAAACTCATATATGTATAACATTATCGAAAATTATGTAAGAATACCAAGGAATGAATCTTCAGTGATAGTTTGAAATTCAGGTATAAAATCTGTCCTAAAAGAGTTAGTATGCATACCACGTGTTTGGTGTTTTGCTTAACATAGCAAATGAATCCTAAAAATTATGATAATTTAATTTTGTATTACTAAATATGTTTATTGATATTGTGTGGAATATCATATAAAGTTATGATGTATAAAAATTCTGAAAATTCCTAGAAGTTAACTGAACGATAGAGGGGCCTATAGGGCAGATTTTCTATATATTAAAGAAATGGGCATAACTTGCTGTAGGAACCTTGAAATGATGTGACGTCTTTTATAATGGAAACCTAATATGATGAATATTGGATTATCAAGAGGAAATTAAAGTATGTATGGAGTATGAATTGGATATGATAAGTATCTTAATATGAATTTGGATGGAATTTCACTTATGATGAATGATTTGAATGCAATCATATGATGCTTAAGAACTGAGTTACGTTTAAGTTATTATTTTGATTGTTAATATTCTTATGATGATACTAATATTGTAAGAATAATAGGAAGGGAAGAATAACTGGTCAAACAAGTGTCGGACAAAGGAAAAGGAAAAGCCTGATAATTTTCCAAGGTGAGTGTACTTATGATTGTTTCATATATAGATATGGATATAGCTCTAAAAGAAGGATTTGTTTGGATATTAAATTATCCAAGATTGGTTTGAATACTTCGGTATTCAGGATTGGTTTTGATATTCAAATATCCAAGATTGTTTTGGGTTTTATGATCCCGAATTGGAATTGGACAAAGATCCAATGATTTGTTTTGTCTTATGACAAGGATTTATTGAAAGTTTTATTCTAGGATTTGTTATTGACAATGGGCGGGATTGTTTAGATTGTATATCCATAGAGTTGATATAGAATTGTTACTTTATTGCAGGGAATAAGTACCTCACTAAGCTAAATGATTATGGTTTATATTTTAACATTTTCAGGTTTGTACACTCCCAGCTAGGATATCACATGATCGATGATTTGGAGAGTTGTACCATTCGAAAAAGCTAGGGTTAGACATATGGAATTTGTCATTATCATACTGAAGGTTTTACTAGACTTACGCATTGTATATACTAATTCAGCACATGTTGATCTAATGATTGTTATAGTTAATCATAATTAATCACAGTATTGTATGTCCGCTTAGTTATGACTCTGATGTTAATTATGTTATGGTGCAAAGAAAAATATTATGTTCATTATGTACATTAGATATGAAAATATTGATAAATGAATTATATTTCAAATGGGCTGAAGATTATGATTTAATTATTCCAAAAATAAATGATTAGAATAGTTTTGGGTTTGGGGTGTGACAATTAGTGGTATCCGTGAGAGGTTATTAATTCTGGACGTGTGTGACAGTTAGATGGTATTTATTGAGTAGATTTAATATTTATGAATTATTTATGTACTAACCAATAGTTTAGTATTCTAAACTGTTTATATTGATTGTTAGAATTTTATTGTATTACAGATAATTACAGATGGAACCTAGGAATGAAAAGCATAGAGAAGAGGGAGTAGCTTCTCGTACACACGGGGATACTGAAATTGAATAGAGTGTTGTAGGAAGGGATAGAGAGAATGAGCAGCCTACAGAGATGGAAATAATGTCACATGCGATGCTGAGGATGGACGGACAATAGACTACAGATCTAGAATTAAAGACTGCAGCCAGATTCGAGAAAGAGGCAAGGAAGGAAATGAAAGATTCCATGCATGAAAACTTCCTGAAGTTGAATCCTCCAAAATATTTAGGGTCAGTTGAACCTACAGAATCTGAGATGTGGGTTAGAGATATAGAGACTATCTTTGAAGTGATGAAACTTCGAGATAACTAAAAAGTGAATTTGGATGTGTTTAGGCTGAAAGTAGAGGCCAAATATTGGTGGGAAGCCACCAACCCTTTGGTGCCCCGGATGGAAGGTACTGATGTTATTACTTTGGTTGAATTTATTAAAGCTTTATATGTCAAGTATTTTCCTAAAGTTTATAGTAAGGAGAAATTCAGGGAATTTATTAAATTGACCTAATGGAAAATGTCTGTAAGGGAGTATGAGGCTAAATTTATAGCTTTGTATAGATTTTCTACTAAATACGTGGAGGATGAATGAGAGAAATGTAGTAAGTTCTAAGATGGACTGATTTGACCCATCCAAAATAAAGTCGCCACTTATGAGTTAGAAGATGATGCTTCTCTGGTGAACAAAGCCACGATAGCAGAAAGGCAAATGAACCAAGGGGTAGTGAGTAGAGAGAGTTTTAAGAAAAGTAGATTCGACGCATCTCAGTTTAAGTGAGGTGAGGGTGGATGTGTTAAGATGAAACCTCATAAATTTCAGAGAGGTGGTGGAGATAGTAGTAGAGGTCAAGGGAGATTTAGTAGAGATAATAAGGATGGAGGATCTTCTAGTCTAGTTAGGAGGTTAGGAAGAGGTGAGGCACCGGTGAGAGTTGTTACATGTTTCTTTTGTAAAGAGGAGGGGCATTATAAATCCAAGTGCCCTAAGCTTAAAGGACTGGAATTATACCATTATCGTCAAGGGGGCATATTAAGAAGAATTATCCACAGTTGGCAGACACTCCAGCAGTACCTAGTGAAGCGGCAAGAAAATGTTACCTCCAGGCAGTTGAGTGAAAAGTGTGGACAGAGGACAAGTTAGTGGTTATAAGGCAGGTGGACGATTCTTTACGATGAAAGAGGCTCATGTTACTCCGGATGTGGTGAGATGTACACTTTCTATTACTGATAGAAGTTCTTATGTTTTCATTGATCCCGATTCCACACATTCTTTTGTGTAATATGCATTTGATATATATCCGAATAGACCATGTACTCATTTAGATGTGGGTTTGGGTATTTCCATGCCTATGGGGGATATGATCGTAGCCGAATATATTTTCCATGATTGTGTTTTGACCGTGGGGGTTAGAGATACAGTTATAGACCTACTTTAATTGGATATATCTAATTTTGACGTAATTCTGGGAATGGATTGGTTATCTAAATATCATGTATTTATGGATTGTTTTCGTAAATAAGTTGTTTTTAATATTCCTTATGAGTGTGAATTTAAATTTGTTGGGGAAAGGAAAATTATTCCCATCTGCAGCATTTCTACTATTCAAATGAGAAAATTGTTGAGTAAGGGTTGTGAGGGTTTTATTGCATATGTTCTTGACACTAGAAAGGGGGCTTTATAATTAGTTGATGTTCCTATTGTACGGGATTTTCCAGAAGCATTTCCTAGTGAGTTTCCTGGGTTACCCCCAGAGAGAGAAGTTGAATTTAGTGTTGAATTAGAATTGGGGACAACCCCTGTTTCTATGGCATTATATAGAATGACACCTGTTGAATTGAAAGAACTCAAGATTCAGTTGCAGGATTTACTTGATAGGGGGTTCGTACAGCCTAGCGTATCTCCATGTGGTGCATCAATTTTATTTGTGAAAAAGAAAGATGGTACCATCCGTTTATGTATTGATTATAGGAAACTGAATAAACCTACAATTAAGAATAAGTACCCTTTAACTCGTATAGATGATTTATTTGATCAGTTACAGGGTGCTAAAGTGTTTTAAAAACTAGACTTACGATCGGGTTATCATCAATTGAGGGTCAAGGAGAGTGATATTTCTAAAAATCCTTTTCGAACTCGGTATGGTCATTTTGAATTTATGGTGATGCCTTTTGGAGTGACTAATGCTCCAGTAGTATTTATGGATCTTATGAATCGAGTACTGCATCCTTTTATTGATTCATTTATAATAGTTTTCATTGATGATATTCTGATTTACTCACGTGATATAATTGAACATGAAAAGCATCTCAGAACTGTTTTGAATGTGTTGAAAGATAAGAGATTGTATGCCAAGTTTAGTAAATGTGAATTTGGCTATCACAAGTTATATTTTTAGGCCATGTTATTTATGGAGATGGTAAATATGTTGATCCCAAGAAAGTATAATCTATTGTAAAATGGGAGAGGCCCAATAATGTGAGTGAGGTAAGGAGTTTTCTGGGTTTGGTTGGATATTATAGGAGGTTTATTAAGAGATTTTCTTCAATTGACTTATCGATGACTAAACTAACTCGAAAAGATATTAAGTTTGAATGGAACTATGACTGTGAAAATAGTTTTGAAGAATTGAAAAAGAGGTTAGTAATTGTACCTATTCTTACTATTCCACAAGGTGGAGATGGTTTTGTTATTTATATTGATGCTTCACATCAAGGGTTGGGTTGTGTTTTTATGCAGCAAGGTAAGGTTATTGCTTATGCTTCTAAGGAGTTACATACACATGAACGTATTTATCCTATACATGATTTGGAACTCGCTACTATTGTATTTTCTTTGAAACTGTGGCGTCATTATTTATATGGTGAGATATGTGAAATTTTTATTGACCATCAAAGACTTAAGTATTTATTTACTCAGAAACAATTGAATTTGAGGTAGAGATAGTGGATGAAGTTAATTAAAGATTATGATTATACCATTCATTAACATCCGAGGAAGGTAAACATAGTTGCAGATGCTTTGTGTAGAAAAGCTTGGGGTAGGTTATCTTATATTCTACGTGCTAGGGTTGCTCACATTATGGAGTTGAGATTGATGTAGCAACCCAGATTTTTAATGGGTATTTTTAAATAAAAAATTGGAATATTCGAGAAAAATAAAATTTTAAATTTTATAAATTTTATTAGTTAAATACGTTGGTTATGATTTTAGAAGAATAGAACTTCAAGCATAATTGAACTCGGATTTAAAACGAATTTTTAATAGAATTTTTAATATTTTGCCTTATGGCATTTTTAAGGAAAATTGTCAGATATACGGCATGATCGATCGATCGATACTTTTCATAGATCGATCGATCGATGATAGATCGATCGATCATTCTCATCGATCGATCGATCCTCCCTGAATTTATGCTCAGCAGTTCGCCAAAATGACGTAATTAATTTCATTGTTAACCCCTAAACTTACCTATATAAAGGAGTTACGGATTTAGCTTTCTAAAACTCATTCCTTACCAAACTTAGAGCAGCCAACCTCCACTTTTCCATCATCTTCAACCTCCACACCTTAACCTCCATTAAAAAAAAAATTCAAGCTAAATTTTGGGGGTCTAAACATAAATATTCCAAGGTGGTTCTAGAGGGGTTTTTGATCAATTTTTAAAGAAGAACTCGAATCTCTCGTCAATTTCTACATCTAAAAATCAAGCATTTTTATCCTATTCTTTTCCTTTAGTGTTATATGTCTTGATTATAGACTTCATTAAAACTCATGTGTTCTAAAATAAATTAAGAACATAATATTTTGAAGAAATTAACTTCAGGGATGTTTTGTGAAATTAATTATTAATACCAAATAATTATATCTTTGTTGTTAGTTGGATTGTATTTACGTAATTGGTTATATTGCGGGCATATAAATATAGAGGATCCCTTAGAAATTTAATTTGGATGTTTTATGTAGATATTCCTAAATTTATTAAATTACTTGTGTTAGGAAAATAATAGCTGATATGGAATTTGCGAGTAATAATGATTTGGAAAATCATACTAATTATCTGTTCTTGATTTCCCCTATTTAGATTAAGATTCAAAATCATTTATTTGGGAATTTAGTGTTGTTGATAATATTATCATAAATTATTAATTATGTCACTTTTGAAATATTATATTTTTGAATATCTAGAAAACGTTAGTATTTTAGATAATTAGTTTTCACCCCTTATTATAGTTCACTTGTTAGGTATGGGACTAGTAAGTGGTCCTTAGTTGTGATTTATGCTAATTAGGTACGGGACTAGTTAGTATGAGTCTATACGGGTTATCTAAATTGGGGTGGGGAAAAATTCTCTATATTTACCATTGTTGCGATAATCTAAGTGAAGTGAAATTGTTATAATCCTCCTTTATTAAAGATGGGATGGAATTGTGTTTTGGAAAATTTTAGTTGGGACTAAGGGAGATTTTGAGGATTTTTAAATCGCTTTTAAGGGTGGGGGGGAATTTATGTGAATAACTAGCATGAGAAATTTTAGGAAATTAATACCGCAAGACAAAAACTGATATTAAAATTTATTGGCAACATAATGTGTCCGGGCCGACAGTTTAACCGGGTCAGAGGGCGATTTATGTCGTGTTGTATGTGGAGTCTTTTCATATGTCGAGGATCGCAGGATGAAAACGGGTCAGACGACGAGTGTGACAATGGGATGTGTTTTTGGTGTAAATCGCCCACGACGGGAGGATCGTTAAAATTTTGGTGGAGAAAATCACCCCTTGCGGGATGACCACTATAATAATGTATTTTGGTGTAAATTACCCATGGCTGGAGGACCGCTATACCTAATATTAAAGTGAGAATAAACAATCCTGGTTAATTCAAACACATTAACATCGTGGAACTTGGGTTAAATTTTTAAATAATACTGGTGTGTCACATTTAAACTTTATGGGTACTTAGAAATTTACTGTTGATGTTTATAGACTTACTTTTAATTAAAAGATTCTATTGTTATGGTCGATATGTATAGAACTATTGTCTAGGTTCAAAGACCCTAATTGAAAGGAGTAGCCGATATTCATGCTCAGGGCCTTGCCTCTGATACATGCGTTGACTAATATTTTTAGGGATTTAATTAGAGTAGCTGCATAGGAATTGTTGGAGATCTTTCGGAAGTGCAGCTGGAGTTATATTATTATTTTAGTAGTTCATTTCTTCTCCTATTCATTCGTATTTATTATGATACTATATTTGGGTTTCTATTGGGCCTTTCGGTTCGAAAGTTATCTTAAGATTTCAGTTGGATTTGATTGATTGTAATAATTGAGATATTCAGAGATTGCACGTGGCGGACTTTTTATCGCACTTTGGTAATAAATGAGTTGGATGTTACTAATATTTGGGATTGATTTAAAATATTTAACTTGTGGATTAAAAATTTAATATTTCTCACATCTGTCGCATGCTAATGATGATATTTAATTTATTAATGCCCGGCTTAATTTTCGTGGCAGCCGATGCTAGAATTTAGCGGGGTGTTACAAATGGTATCAGATCATGGTCTTTGGTCTCGTAGGTTATGAGTCCGTTTAGCTTCCGCGTTACCAATCTTTGATTCCCTTTGTTGATTCGTACTTTCTAAGATAGTGATCCTAGCATACGTGTTAGCGAAGTGCGGAAATAAGAATGTCGATGAGAATGATGTGTTAGCATTAGGATGACTAAGAGTTTTGTGTTGATTGTGGAAATTGAGGTTAAAAACAAATAAATTTCTATGCGAGTATCTTGAGAAGTGATTTGGATAGGAGAGTTATTTAGGGTATTTCTAGTGCAATTGTTGGTTATTGTAAGTATTGATTTTTGTGATATGAAGAAATTAGAGGACCTTGGTGTTTAGATGACATTTGGACATTTAATCGGGTGATGATTTGAGAGAGCATGTGTTCACTGTTATTTTCATTGTTATGTATATGTATAGGTGATATACACTATATTTTCGACAATGTAATTTTGTGTGACTAGGAATGGGCGTATGGGCTCCCGATTTTGGCTCTTTATGGGTAGGCATATGTGTGTCTTATTTTTGTTTTATGCATTTGGGTTTTCGTCAAATTTTGAGAACGAAATTTCTTGTTAGTGGGGAAGTATGTAACAACCCGAATTTTTAATGGGTATTTTTAAATAAAAAATTTGATTATTCGAGAAAAATAAATTTTTGAATTTTTTTAATTTTATTGGTTAAATATGTTGGTTATGACGTTAGAAGAATAGAACTTCAAGAGGAATTGAAATCAGATTTAAAATGAATTTTTAATATTTTGCCTTATGGCATTTTTAAAGGAAACTATCAGATATTCGGCATGATCGATCGATCCTTTACATCGATTGATCGATCCTCCCAGAATTTGTGCTCAGCAGTTTGTCAAAATGAGGAAATTAATTTTATTTTTAACCCCTAAACTTACCTATGTAAAGGAGTTAGGAGTTTAGCTTTCTAAAACTCATTCCTTACCAAATTTTGAGCAACCAACCTCCACTTTTCCATCATCTTCAACCTCCACGCCTTAAACTCCATTACAAACAAATTTTAAATCTAAATTTTGGGGGTCTAAACATAAATATTCCAAAGTTGTTCAAGAGGGGTTTTCGATCAATTTTTTTAAGGAGAACTCAAATCTCTGTTCAATTTCTACAGCTAAAAATCAGGCATGTTTATCCTATTCTTTTCCTGTAGTGTTATGTGTCTTGATTATAGCCTCCATTAAAACTCATGTGTTCTAAAATAATTTAAGAACATAATATTTTGAAGAAATTAACTTCGAGGATGTTTTGTGAAAATAATTAATAACACCAAATAATTATAACTTTGTTGTTATTGGGATTGTATTTACGTAGTTGGTTGTATTGTGGGAATATACATGTAGAGGAGCCCTTAGCAATTTAATTTGGATGTTTTATGTAGAAATTCCTAAATTTATTAAATTACTTGTGCTAGAAAAATAATAGCTAATATGGAATTTGCGATTAATAATGATTTGGAAAATCATAATAATTATCTGTTCTTGATTTCCCCTATTTAGATTAAGATTAACAATAATTTATTTGGGAATTTAGTGTTGTTGAGAATATTATCATAAATTGTTAATTATGTCACTTATGAAATATTATAATTTTGAATATCTCGAAAATATTGGTATTTTAGATAATTGGTTTTCAATCCTTGTTATAGTACACCTGTTAGGTATGGGACTAGTAAGTGGGCCTTAATTGTGATTTATGATAATTAGGTATGGGACTACTTAGCATGAGTCTATACGGGTTATATAAATTGGGGTGGTGAAAAATTCTCTATATTTACCGTTGTTGTGATAGTCTAGGATTGATATCTAGGTGAAGTGAAATTGTTATAATCCTCTTTTATTAAAGATGAGATGAAATTGTGTTTTGGGAAAGTTTGGTTGGGACTAAGGGATATTTTAAGGATTTTTACATCGCTTTTAAGGGTGGGAGAAATTTATGTGAATAACTAGTATGAGAAATTTTGGAAAATTAATACCGCAAGACGGAAACAAAAATTAAAATTTCTTGGCAACAAAATGTGTCCGGGCCGATAGTTTAATCGGGTCAGAGGGCGATTTATGTCGTGTCGTGTGTAGAACCTTGTCATATGTCTAGGATTGCGGGATATAAAAGGGTCAGATGGCGAGTGTGACAAGGGGAAGTATTTTTGGTGTAAATCACCCTTGACGGGAGGACCGTTAAAATTTTGCTAGAGAAAATCACCCGTGGCGGGAGGACCGCTGTAATAATGTATTTTAGTGTAAATCAACCATGGAGGGAGGACTTCTATACCTAATAATTTAGTGAGAACAAATAATCCAAGTTAATTCAAACATATTAACATCATGGGACTTGGGTTAAATTTAAAATAATATTGGTGTGGCACATTTAAACTTTGCGGGTACTTAGAAATTTACTCTTGATGATTATAGACTTACTTATAATTAAAAGATTCTATTTTTATGGTCGATATGTATAACAATATTGTATGGATTCAAAGATCCTAATTGAAAGGAGTAGCCGGTATTCATGCTTAGGGCCTTGGTTCAGACACATGCATTGACTAATATTTTCAGGGATTTTATTTATGTAGCTGGATAGGAATTTTTGGAGATCTTTCTGAAGTGCAGCTGGAGCTATATTATTATTTTGGTAGTTTTCTTCTTCTCCTATTCAGTCGTATTTATTGTGAGACTATATTTGGATTTTTGTTGGTCCTTTCGGTTCCAAAGTTGTCTTAAGATTTCAGTTGGATTTGATTTATTGTAATAATTGAGATATTCGGAGATTGCATGTGACGAACTTCATATCTCACTTTGGTGATAAATCAGTTGGATGTTCCTAATATCTGGGATTGATTTAAAATATTTATCTTGTGGATTAAAAATTTAATATGTCTCACATTTGTCGCATGCTAAGGATGCTATTTAATTTATTAACGCCCAGCTTAATTTTGGTGGTAACTGACGCCAGAATTTAGCGGGGTGTTACAGATGGTATCAGATCATGGTCTTAGGTCTCGTAGGTTATGACTCCGTTTAGCTTCCACGGTACTGATCTTTGATTACCTTTGTTGATTTTTTCTTTTTAAGATAGTGATCCTAAAATACGTGTTAGCAAAGTGGGGAAATAAGAATGCCGATGAGAATGATGTGTTAGCATTAGGATGACTAAGAATTTTGTGTTGATTGTGGAAATTGAGGTTAAAAATAATTAAATTTCTATGCGAGATCTTTAAAGGTGATTTGGAGATGAGAATTTTTTTTGTTATTGCTAGTGAAATTGTTGGTTATTGTAAGCATCAACTTGTGTGATATAAAGAAATTTGAGGACCTTGGTGTTTTGATGACATTTGGAGATTTAATCGGGTGATGATTTGCGAGAGCGTGTGGTACGCCTTTATTTTCATAGTTATGTATATATATATAGGTGATATACACTATAGTTTCGATCGTGGAATTTCGTGTGACTAGGATTAGGCGTATGGGCTCCCGATTTTGGCACTTTTCAGGTAGGCATATGAGTGCCTTATTTTTGTTTTATGCGTTTGTGATTTCGTCAAATTTGGAGGACGAAATTTCTTGTTAGTGGGGAAGTATGTATAAACCCGGATTTTTAATGGGTATTTTTAACTAAAAAATTAGAATATTCGAGAAAAATCAAATTTTGAATATTATAAATTTTATTTGTTAAATATGTTGGTTATGATTTTAGAAGAATAGAACTTCAAGCGGAATTGAAATCGGATTTAAAACGAATTTTCATTAGAATTTTTAATATTTTTCCTAATGGCATTTTTAAGGGAAACTGTCAGATGTTCGTCATGATCGATCGATTGATCCTTTTCCTAGATTGATCGATGATAGATTGATCGATCCGTTACATCGATCGATCGATCCTCCCAGAATTTGTGCTCAGCAGTTTGTCAAAATGATGAAATTAATTTTATTTTTAACCCCTAAACTTACCTATATAAAGGAGTTACGGGTTTAGCTTTCTAAAACTCATTCCTTACCAAACTTTGAGAAGACAACCTCCACTTTTCCATCATCTTCAGCCTCCAGACTTTAACCTCCATTAAAAATAGATTTTCAATCTAAATTTTGGGGGTCTAAATATAAATATTCCAAGGTGATTCATGAGGGGTTTTCGATCAATTTTTCAAGGAGAACTCGAATCTCTCGTCAATTTCTACATCTAAAAATCAGGCATGTTTATCCTATTCTTTTCCTTTTGTGTTATGTGTCTTGATTATAGCCTCCATTAAAACTCACGTGTTCTAAAATAAATTAAGAACATAATATTTTGAAGAAATTAACTTCGGGGATGTTTTGTGAATGTAATTAATAAAACCAAATAATTATAACTTTGTTGTTATTTGGATTATATTTACATAGTTTGTTATATTGTGGGCCTATACATGTAGATGAGCCCTTTGCATGTTAATTTGGATGATTTATGTAGAAATTCCTAAATTTATTAAATTACTTGTGCTTGGAAAATAATAGCTAATATGGAGTTTGCAAGTAATAATGATTCAGAAAATCATAATAATTATGTGTTCTTGATTTTCCCCTTTTAGATTAAGATTAAAAATTATTTATTTGGCAATTTAGTGTTGTTGAGAATATTTTCACAAATTGTTAATTATGTCACTTATGAAATATTATAATTTTTAATATCTTGAAAACGTTGGTATTTTAGATAATTAGTTTTCACCCCTTGTTATAGTACACTTGTTAGGTATGAGACTATTAAGTGGGCCTTAGTTGTGATTTAAGCTAATTAGGTATGGGACTAGTTAGAATGAGTCTATATGTGTTATATAAATTGGGGTGGGGGAAAATTCTCTATATTTACCGTTGTTGCGATAATCTAGGATTGATATCTAGGCGAAGTGAAATTTTTATAATCCTCCTTTATTAAAGATGAGATGAAATTGTGTTTTGGGAAATTTTGGCTGGGACTAAGGGATATTTTAAGAATTTTTACATCGCTTTTAAGGGTGGGGGAAATTTATGTGAATAATTAGTATGAGAAATTTTGGAAAATTAATACCGCAAGATAGAAACGAAAATTAAAATTTCTTGGTAACAAAATGTGTCCGGGTCGACACTTTAATCGGGTCAGAGGGCTATTTATGTCGTGTCGTGTGTGGAATCTTATAATATGTCTAGGATTGCGAGATAAAAAAGGGTCAGATGGCGAGTGTGACAAGGGAAAGTATTTTTGGTGTAAATCACCCATGACTGGAGGACCGTTAAAATTTTGGTGGAGAAAATCACCCGTGGCGGGAGGACTGCTATAATAATGTATTTTGGTGTAAATCACCCATGGCGGGAGGACTGATATACCTAATAATAAAGTGACAAGAAATAATCCTGGTTAATTCAAACACATTAACATCGTGGGACTTGGCTTAAATTTAAAATAATATTCGTGTGGCACATTTAAACTTTGCGGGTACTTAGAAATTTAGTGTTGATGATTATAGAGTTACTTTTAATTAAAAGATTCTATTGTTATGGTCGATATGTATAGCACTATTGTCTGGGTTTAAAGACCCTAATTGAAAGGAGTAACCGGTATTCATGCTCAGGGCCTTGGTTGTGACACATGCGTTGACTAATATTTTCAGGAATTTAATTAGAGTAGCTGCATAGGAATTGTTGGAGATCTTTCGAAAGTGCAACTGGAGTTATATTATTGTTTAAGTAATTTGTTTCTTCTCCTATTCAGTTTTATTTATTGTGAGACTATATTTGGGTTTTTATTGGGCCTTTCGGTTCCAAAGTTGTCTTAAGATTTCAGTTGGGTTTGATTTATTATAATAATTGAGATATTTGGAGATTGCATGTGACAGACTTTATATTGCACTTTGGTGATAAATCAGTTGGATGTTCCAAATATTTGGGATTGATTTAAAATATTTATCTTGTGGATTAAAAATTTAGTATGTCTCACATCTAGCGCATGCTAAGAATGATATTTAATTTATTAACTCCCGACTTAATTTTGGTGGCCGCCGACGCTAGAATTTAGCGGGGTGTTTCAATTAATGGGAGTGTAATTACAACTAGTAGTTGGGGGACGATTATTTTCTCATATGAGCATGACGCCTTTGTTAACTACCCATATTCATGAATTACAAAGTCAGGATCCATTTCTAGAGAAGAAATGGAAAGATGTTCGAGATGATAAGTTTGAAGATTTTTGTATTATTAATGATGAGACCGGTTATGTGTGCCTAATGTGGGTGGACTGAAAGAGGAAATTTTAGATGAGGCTCATAATTCCATTTATCCTATGCATCCTGGTAGTAGTAAAATGAATGGGGACTTAAAGGAGCATTATTGGTGGAATAATATGAAGAAAGAAATAGCCGATTGTATTGCTAGATGCCTTATATGTCAGCAAGTGAAAGTGGAGCATCAGAAACCTATTGGTTTGCTTTAGCCCTTGCCAATTCCGAAATGGAAATGGTATCATGTAACGATGGATTTTGTGATTTAGCTTCATCGATCTCAGAAGGGATCGAATTCGATTTGGGTAGTGGTGGACAGATTAACCAAGTCAGCTTATGTTCTGGCAGTCAAGACTACGTGTACAGTCAATAGGTATGCTAGATTGTATATTAATAAGATTATTCGATTGCATGGAGCACTTATATCTATTGTTTCAGATAGGGACCCTACTTTTACATCCATATTTTGGGATCGTTTACAATATGCTATGGGTACTAACTTAAAGTTTAGTACATCTTTTTATCCTCGGACGGACGGACAGTATGAAAGAACCACACAGATTTTGGAGGATATGCTTAGAGCTTGTGTGCTTGACTTCAAAGGTAATTGGGATGAATATTTGCCTTTGATGGAATTCACATATATTAATAGTTTTAAATATACTATTGGTACGACTTCATATAAAGCATTGTATGGTAGACAATGTCATATACAGGTATGTTGGGGTGAAGTTGGTGAAACATAGATAGAGGGTACAGAGTTGATTGATGTCACCACTGAAAAAGTAAAGATTACTCAAGATAGAATGAGAACAAATCAAAGCAGACATAAAAGTTATGCAGATAAACAATGAAAAGATTTGGAATTCCAGAAAGGGGATTATGTGTTTCTTCGGATATCGCCATGGAAAGGAGTTATGACATTTGGAAAGAAAGAGAAATTGAGTCCACGCTACATTGGACCTTATAAAATTAGAGAGAAAGTCGGGATGGTTGCCTATAAGTTAGCATTACCACCGGAGTTAGCCCGATTACATGATGTTTTCCATGTTTCTATGTTGAGAAAGCTTGTAGCAGACCCTTCACATGTATTGGTGGAATAACCCATTGAGATGAAGGAAGACTTGAGCTATGTGGAAGAACCACTAGATATCATGGATAAGAAGGAATAGATATTGAGATCCAAAGTGATCCCACTTGTGAAAGTTGTGTGGAGAAGGCATTCCCTGGAAGAAGCTATATGGGAGAACGAGGATAGCATGAAGATACATTATCCATATTTGTTTGATTTGAACAACCAAGGTATGTCAATTTCAAGGACGAAATTTCCTAATGGGGGAGAGTTATGACAACCCTATTATAATTATGATTAATTATGTTTGAATTATGATTACCTTAGGTGATACGTATAATGTTATATTAGTATGTCTAATGTTAATTTATTATGTATAATCTAATCCTACATTCATAAAGCATGAAACATCAAATTAGTTACAAACACACAAATTTTGAAGTTTTCGATAGGAATGTTCATATTGGAGACTAGTTTTGATCCTTATAATATAACAACTGACTTGAGATGAAAACTAGATAGTTGTATATATATGAGTTAAGTTTGTAACACCAAAATGGTGTATAAAACAGAGGTCCCAGTAAGGGGTTATGCTGAAATTACGAAACAAGGGAAAATCTATCCATTCTTTAAGTGGTATTTTATCTTAATAGTACACCATGTGTTATAATTGATTGGTGGGAATGGGATCCTGGTTTGGCTGACTTTAAACCCTTTTGATAACCTGATCCTTTATCAAATTCATCCATGAGAGATTTGGCGCTTGAGGAAAAATAATTGTGATGTTTTGGAAGAAGAAAGGGGGGAGAAAGTTGGAGAAACATTCATAGGAAATTACATAAAAATACCTAAGGTAGTTCTATCCATGAATCTTGTTATATTTTTTTTGTGTTACTTATTTAAATGATAGAAATCATCATTTATTTACTAAACATCGATGTCGTGATGTATATATATGACTAGATGCAAGTAAAGTTGAAAGTGTAAACCCTTGAAATTGCTTCGTTTACAAATATTGTATGTTTAAACTTCTATATCTTTTTGCAGACTTACCCGAATTGAGTAATTCAAGTTGGAGATTAAAATAGACTCATATATTTATAATATATCCAAAAATTATATAAAAATACCAAGGAATGAATCTTTGGTGATAGTTTGAATTCGAGGTATAAAATCTTCCCCAAAAGAGTTAGTATGTTTATTGACATTGTGTGGAATATCATATAAAGTTATGATGTAGAAAAATTATGAAAATTCCTGGAAGTTGACTGAATGAAAAAGGGGAGTATAGGGAAGATTTTCTATATAGTAAATAAATGGTAACTTGCTGTAGGAACCTTGAAATGATGTGCCGTCATTTATAATGGAAACCTAACATGATAAATATTGGATTATCAAGAAGAAATTAAAGTACGTATGGACTATGAATTAGATATGTTAAATATCTTAACATAAATTTGGATGAAATTTCACCTATGGTGAATGATTTGAATGGAATAATATAATTCTTATGAATCGAGTTATGTTTAAGTTATTATTTGGATTGTTAATATTCTTATTATGATACTAATATTGTAAGAATGATAGAAAGGGAAGAAGAACTGGTTAAATAAGTGCCGAACAAAGGAAATGGAAAACCTGAAAAGTTTCCAAGGTTAGTGTATTGATGATTGTTTCATATATATATACGAAAATGATATGATGAATATGCATATATCTCTAAGAGCATGATTTGTTTGGATATTAAATTATCCAGGATTGGTTTGAATACTTCGGTATTCAGGATTGATTTTGATATTCAAATATCCAGGATTTTTTGGGGTCTTATTATCCAGGATTGGAATTGGACAAAGAACCAATGATTTGTTTTGGCTTATGACAAGGATTTGTTGGAACTTTTGTTTCAGGATTTTTTTATTTCCAACGGTCAGCATTGTTTAGATTTTATATCCACAACTTTTATATAGAACTGTTACATCATTGCAGGGAATGAGTACCTCACTAAGTTAAATGCTTACGGTTTATATTTTAACATTTTTAGGTTTGTATACTGCCACCTAGAATATCACATGATCGGTGATTTTGAGAGTCCCATCATTAGAAAAAGCTGGGGTTAGACATGGGGATTTTGTCATTGTCACACTGAAGGTTTTACCACACTCATGCATTGTATATATTGAGTTAGCTTGGGTTGATTTGATGGTTGTAATAGTTAATCATAGTTGATCACAATATTGTATGTCCGCTTAAGTATGATCCTGATGTTAATTATGTTATAGTACAAAGAGCAATATTACGTTCATTATGTACATGAGACATGAAAATATTGATAAATGAATTATATTTCAATTGAGCTGAAGATTTTGATTTAATTATTCCAAAAATAAATGATTAGAATGGTTTTGGGTTTGGGGTGTGCCATAAACATACATACATATATATATATATATATATATATCGCTCTCTATATATGTATAATCATATCCCCATTGCATGGACCTCGTGGATACATCCCTCGTGTGCTATTAGACTCCAGGAATATCACACATCACACTGAGCCATTGGGTTGTAACCTCACCACGGAACCCAAATGTAAATACAAACAAATAGACTTCGATTATAAACATACTCCCGAGGGTCAGAACCATAGCACACTCAACTGGTCTCCAAACTAACACCTATCCTCACAAATGGATAGTAACCATCCAATAGTACCATGGCCTAGGGAATCAATCTAACACCTACTGGTCAATGCTAGAGTGGACTTCCTACTATGTGTAACTTCCTAACGATAGCACTACTGAGTAGGTATGTTTAATATAAACAAGTAACACACACACACACACACACACACACACACACACACACACATACACACACACACACACACACACACATATATATATACAATTCACCCCAATACATATATATATAAGGTACTGACCTATTTTCATTCTCTCTCTCTTTCTCTCTCTAGCCGCCTAAACAACCCTAGCTAGGGTTGCATGGAAACCTTCACGTCCACCCATAACTTGCCTCCCAAACCACCTGATCTATCACTCCAGATTAACAAATCGTTTTCTTATATTCTTAAGGCTCTGATTCTGCAGAAGACATTCCCTATCTACCAATTTCTTCCCATAAAGGAGAGCTTGTTATTCATTTCTCCCATGATGACATCCCAAAACTAGTAGAACATTTCAAATATTCTTTGGTATACAAGTTTTCACATGGAAGGCCCCCCATTGAAGAAATTAGGAAAACCTTACACACTATGAGTCTTAAAGGGCTTTTAATATAGGCCTTATTGATCATGAAATACATTCTGATAAGACTTTACATTGAAGATGATTTCACAAGGATCTAGATGAGAAGTCAATGGTTCTTTGGTAAATACCCAATGAGATGTTTCAAATGGAGTCCCTCCTTCAGACTTGATATTGAAAGTTCCATTGCCCCGGTTTGGATATCACTCCCATCACTACCTATTCATTTATTCTCAAAAGCCTTTTTATACTCTATCGCATAGGTTGATGGCTGACCCCTTATGCTTGATAGTTCTATTGTAACTGGCAATAGACCTAACGTGGATAAAGTTTGCGTGGAACTTAATCTGATCGATGTTAAACCAGATATATGCTGGATTGGCTGTGGAGATGATGGATTATGGAAATCAATCACTTATGAAAACATTCCCCCATACTGTAAGGCATGCTCAAATTTTGGTCACGATGCATTCAATTGCCTATTTAACAAGGACTCTGCAACTGTTGCTTATCAAAGAATCAAGGAGAAAATGTCAATAACAGACCATATGACAACCCAAACATTTGTTCCCAAACCAACCAACACCCAACAGGCCACGACCATTCCTTTAAAAACTTTTAACAAACAAAGTGTCCAAACTTCGAACAAATATCACCCTACAAAATTGAACCTGCAAAAACATCTCATTATCAATGACTCTTTAGTCACCTAAACCTTAATCCCAGATCCAAAACCCCAAAAGAATAATTCTCTTATAACTCTTACTCTCCCAAATAAATCTCAAAACGCAGTTGAAGGCTATTAAAAAAACACCTGCTATTAATCCTTTGTCCATTATTACTCACCACCAGCCATATACATCTTCCTTTTCATCCCCTAACCTATCCCTATTTACACCCCTCCTGAGTCCCAAAGCCCAATCATTAGTTCATTTATTCAAGGAAATAACCATCATAGTGTCCTGTCCCAAACATACCATAAATCCAAATTAGTAGCCAATTCCCCTAGAGGTCCCAAAAATAATTTGCACAATGATTCTGACAATGAAGATGATGCAATGAGTTCTAATAATTCCCCTTTGATTGAAGAGTTAATTCTTTTCTCGAAAAACTTATCAAGAATATTAACAGCAAAAAAAAGCTGGAACTTTCTGCCAGTAAGGCCATTGCCATACTAGTTCCTACCTAAAAAATTCCCTCTACCCAAATTCTTTCTTAGCCAGGAGACCCAATGTTTCGAAGAACAACCAAATCATCTATTAAGGAAACTCAAACTTCTTATCTTGCAGATCATCAATGATAAATTTCCTATCTTGGAACATGAGGGGTTTATCTAATAAACCATCAGAAAGAAGAATAAAATTTCTTTGTAAAAGTCATAAGCTCCCCTTCACTTCTATCCTTGAACCAAAATCAAAATCCAACAAGATTTAAGACTTGAGAAGAATTATTAAATTTGATGGGAGAATATCAAATAACAACAAAAAAATTTAGTTTCTTTGGGGATTTGGTGTAACATGCTTAGTTTTGAAGACGGATAACCAATAAATATTAGTGAAAATATCCCATTCTCAGCTTCCCAAAGATGTTTCCTATCAGTTATTTATGCAAAATTCTCTAGAGGATATAGACTTGCTCTTTGGGATTCTCTAATGTCCCACAAAATATTACTGAGAACCAGCCCTAGCTAATAATGGGTGACTTCAATGTTGTTTGCAATTGTTGGAATAAGAAGGGGGGAATCAAATAGATCCTCATGATGTAGTAGATTTCAATCTCTTTATTTCCAATGCAAGTTTGTTCGAAGTGGGATATTCAGGATCTCATTACACTTAGCATAATTTTATAAGAAGAGGAAAAATATGGTCTATATTGGATAGAGGGTCTGTCTCCATTGAATGGCTTTCTACTTTTCCTAACTTCTCTTTAAAACATCTAAATAAGTCTTATTCATATCACTCTCCTCTCTTCTTCTCTATTAAACCCCAATAATATATCTTTCACAAACCATTTAAATTCCTTAGTATCTGGTGCTCTAATCCTAACCTCAGAAAAACCATTGAAGATTCCTAGTCTCCCCCATGTCAGGAAGCCCTCTTAGAGTGTTCTCACTTAAAATTCAAAGGCTCAAGAAGGATATTTCAAGTTGGAATAAAGAAAACAATCAAAATGTCATGATTCAGGTGACTGGATTAGAAATAGTAGTCAATGAAAAAGAGATCCTTTATAAATCCTCTATAACATTGGCAAAAAGGGAGCAATTATCCAAGTCATTGGTTGACCTTAATTTAGCTTTAAAGCAAGAAGAAGAATTTTTAAAATAGAAAATGGGAAGAAGATGGTTATTTGAGGGTGATTCGAACTCTAAGTTGTTCCATGCATCTTTAAAAGCTAAATATGCTTGGCTTCAGATTCACAGAATTAAAGATGAACATGGTAATTGGTTTGAAGATTTGGATGGATTTAAACAAATACCTTAAAAGATGAACAAGCTTTTGTTCACATAGAAGATGAAGATAAGTTAATTAAGGTCATAGATTCCAAAATTCCCTCATCTCATTCACATGTCCTTGATGCTTTTCCAGAGGAACAAGATATCTTTCAAGTTATATCTGACCTCAATGGAGACAGTAATGCAGGTCCAAATGGCTTTCATTGCCTCTTTCATAAAAACATTTGGGATATCATTAAAGAAGATATTATTCAAGCTATTCATCATTTCTTTTCGGGGGAGGGGAGGGGGAGGGGGGATTACCTAAAAGATGGAGTAACACTAACCTAATTTTTATTCTCAAGTCAAAATCTTGTATGTTATGTTTAGACTATAAACCTATTAGTCTGTGTAATTTTGCCTCAATATCATAACAAAAATTCTGGCCTCTAGACTCTCTTCAACTCTCCCCCACATTATTAGCCCCTTTCAATCAGGGTTTATCAAAGGGAGGCAAATTTCAGAAAACTTCTTAATGGCTAAAGAGCTTATGTTCATGACTCGGAAAAAATCTCATGGTCCTAATGTGGTGATTAAATTAGATCTCTCTAAAGCATATGACAGGGTATCTTGGATCTTCTTGATAAAAGTCTTCAGAAAGATGGGTTTCTCGAAAGTATGGATAGACAGAATTTGGAGGATTTTATCGAATAATTGGTTCTCCACTATCATTAATGGTCATGTTGGGGGATTCTTTAAATATCATAGGGGGCTTAAACAAGGTGAACCCATCTCTCTATCCCCTTTTGTGATTGTGGCAGAGGTCCTAAATCTAGGCATTCACAAGCTCATGATCTATAACAAACTTAAGGCTTTATCTCATCCTAGAGGCTACCCCCTATCAGTTGTTTGAGTTTTGCAGATGATACTGTCATATTCACCAATGAGGCCTCAACTAACTTGAAAATACTAATGAAATTCCTGAAGAAATTCAAGAAAGCCATAAGTCAGATGGTAAACTATGAAAAATGCAGCTACATGGTGCATCTTTCCACTAGTAGAAGTCTTATCAGATCTATAACAACAGTTACCTCTTTCAGATTAAAGAAAAAGCCAATCACTTATCTTGTTTGCCCTCTTTTTAATGGTAGATCTAAAAATTGATATTTTGAAGATATCTCAAATAGAATTGCCACTAGAATAGAGGGTTAAGAAACTAAATTCCTTTCCTGTTCGGAAGGAAAACCCCTCTGTGCTAACTTCCATCCTTATCCATTGTCTTGCTGTGCTGAAACCTCCCCAAAAGACCATCTGCCACATCAATAATATGCTCAATAATTTCCTATGTGGATCATCCAAGGAATTTGGATAAAGACACCACTGCAAATGATGGGATGACCTCTGTTTCCTAGTAGAAGAAGGAGGCCTTGATTTCAAAGCCCTGATAGACATCATCAAAGCTTTTTTGATGAAATTATGGTGGAATATTACTAACTCTAATAGTTTGTGTTATGATTTTCTTAAGTGCAAGTTCAATACATCTATAGAAAAGTCATCTCAAACTTTCAAAAGAATAAAGGTGATCCAAGAAAAAATAGAAAATGCCACTTCTAAAGTAAATGGTGTTAAATATTGGTCCCTTACTTTTAATGGAGACTTATCTAAAAAATCATCTCGGGAATGCATTAGAAAATCTAAATCCACCTCTCGTTTATGAAAATCCTCTAGTCCAAGGATATTCCTCCCACAATTTCATGATTCCTTTGGAGATGCATCAATTAGATAGTTCCTCTAGAAGACTTAATTCAACTCAAAGGAATTCACAATGCCTCTTTATGCAGATGTTGCTATCAAGACTCAAAAAGATTTAATCATTTTTATTTAGAGGGTCCTATTGCTAAGTTAATGTGCACTCACTTCAGTAACTTTTTTGGCATCAAGGTCAATCTCTCTTCCTTACACCAAGACCTTCTATCCTAGTGGTTGGTTAAATCAAACAAATATTACATTGATTTCCTTCATTTGATGATCCTTTGATGAATCCTATGGAAGATTTGGTTAAGTAGAAACTCTTGCATCCATGATGGAGGTTCCATGAGCAGTTCTAAAATTATCAACAATGTGATCAATCTCATTAAAGTCAGCTATTATAATTCTACCTTCAAGCACCATGAAGAGGTCCAAGGTACTTTTTGTCTTAGTTATGCTCATTCTTACCCTTTCATATTCCTTATTAAATGGTTTATTCCTCCTGCTCCCTTTTTTAAGCTTAACACTAATGGGGATTCTAAAGGCAATCTAGGTATTTCAGGCATAAGTGGCATCATTAGAGATCACAATGGGAGTTTTATTCAAGCTTTCTCTTAAAATGAATTACCTATGACTAATACAAGAGCCTAATGTCTGGAATTCTTAGAGGTATCAAAATCTGTCAATCTCTTAATCTCCCAAAGGTCATAGTGGAATCTGACTTTAAAGTAACTATTGATATTCTGAAGGAAAAAATTCTCAAACCACCCTGGTCTGTTATCGATATCATAGAGGACATTAAGGCCATTCCAATAGTCTTAGTTTTTAATCATGTCTGCAGAGAAGCTAATCAAGTAGCAGATCACTTAGCAAACCATGCAGTCAATTCAAATGGTAGTGAAATATTCCTTAAATCTATGGATCTTCCCAAAATTGCTAGAGGTTCCCTTAAGCTGGATATTCTTGGATTTCCTTCTATTATATCTCCTAGAAAATAATTTGGTTTATTTTCTTTACTTTTCTCCTTAGCGTGTATAAGCCACATTGGTAGGGCTATTCTACCAACTTTAATAAATCTCAGGACCATGTCCTTTTAAATAAAATAAAATAAAAATAAAAATAAAAATAAATCACCGACCTTGTTCGCAAACCCCATAGTGTACTAGTCTTCTAATTTTGAAGTCTGAACCGACTCCCCGATTATACATATAAATGTTCAGTCAGTTAAATTCTTGATTAGTCTCACCCTACAATGTATTAACCTTCTAATTCTGAATTCTAAAATGAATCCCTTCACTTGACAGGCTGAATCGGTTTGGTCAAGCAAATCGATTCGCTCCCTCATCAAATATGTTCGAATTGTTAGGCTTTCGGTCATCTTCTTCCTTTAATTTTCTCCACTAAAAACCTCCAATGGAGGTCCATACCTCCCAAAACTTTAAATCAGTACCCCGCATCAATATATTAACATTCTATATGCATTCGAACCTCAATTTAAACCCGAATCTTTCATCTAAACATAAGAATTCCTAATTGTTTATTAATCCAAACAACCCAGAATTAGTTAATCCTTGACTTTAATTGATTTCTATTAACCTATCAATAGTTTAATGTTCATTGCCATAAACCCATAATTTAATTATAAATTTCTCATCCATTCATCATCAGTCGATCTCAATTAAAATCAGAGGTTTAATCATACTTTAAATCTTCTTCAATTGATTACCAAAGTTCATATATTTAATCTCAAATTTAGTTTTTAATCAATTATGAATGTAATTAACTACAGTTTAAAGAAAATAAATACTCGTGTTTAAGGAACTGAATCTGAAGTCTCACACTTATGAACTATTTGAATCCAGAGATTAGCACTTCCTTCTTTTCTCCAAGGTCTACTCACCCTTTTTATCATTTTCTCTTCTCTTAAACTCTTCCTTAAGCACAATTATGCAGAGATTGAAAAATGAGTTGTCATCTAACAATCTTAACCCTTAAATACCTCTTAATCACACCTTATCCCATTTTAGGTTGAACCCTAGGTGTAAAAAGACCATTACGGTCATCCCTAGGGTTTTGTAGGGGTCTGAGGTGTTATATCTCTTAAGGTGGATTCTTACTTCCTTCCCCTTTTTCTGATGTGCGCGCGGGATTGCATCCTTTATTGAAGCGCTCGTTCGTCATCAATGTGGGGTGATATGTAAAGATAGAGTCGCCATCCTATTTTTCATAAAATAGGAAAAAAGAAATGTTGTTGTCTCAAGATAATGACACCAAGGATAATACTGATGTTTGCGAAACCAAGTAATTCAAGTACTTGGCAACTTTGTGACCATACCCCTCTCACCCAAAACACATATCCGACTCAACCCTATTAAGTTTGTCACTTTTATCTTTAGGGGTGGATTCAATCTTTTTGTTCTTGAATTTCTCAAACTTTTTGGCATCTTTCGATTGCTTTTGAGACTTGAGAAATTTTTTGAATTTTTTAGCCAACAAGGAGACATCCTTAAAATCGGAATTGAAATCGCCATCCGAATTTTTAGTTTCCTCCCTTCGGGCTTTCAAAGCAATGCCCTTTTCTTTCTTTGACATTTTCTTGAAGGTAAACATATCAACTTCATAGGTTTGTAAGTCACCTACAATCTCTTCACATTTTGTCGAATCACGCATTTCTAAGGAGTTTGAAACAATCACTTTTGCATCAAACCTACTCGACAAAGATCTAAAAAATTTCTTTATGACATGGTTGTCGGGAATCCTCTCACCTAAGTTAAACGACAAGTTGACAATATTAGACAACCTAGCGTAAAACTCATCAAACGACTCACTATCTAACATTTTAATCGTTTCAAACTGTGTAGTGCGGTTTTGTAACTTTGATGACCTAACCTTGCTAATGCCCTCATGAGTAATGTAACACCCCGTATTTCTGAGGATATATAATTTAAATAATTTGGTAATAGAAGATATAATTAAATAGGAAAACTTAATTAAATTGGTGATTTGAAGAAATGATTTAATTTGGAGAATTTATATTAATTTGGTGAATTAAGATTTATTTAATTCGGGTTATTTTTGGAAATTCACATGTCGTAACTTGGGGTCGAAATTTGAGAATGTTATAAAGTAATTCGAATGGCAATTCTGGGTGCACGATTGACTCCGGATAGGTTGAAATAGTCGAAAAAGAGTACTCGGGGGTTGTAACGGGCCTCGGGGCAATTTTAGGAATAACCGGGCCGCGCAGGAGTGTTTAGGCCTTTTTAATTTGACCCATAAGCTTAAAAACGGGATCAATGAAATAAAACCTAATTGAGGGAATTGGGTCAGTCATAACTCAAGGAGAGAAACCCTAGATTTGTAGAGGAAAATAATGGAAGAGATTGGGGAACCTTTGGGAGCCAAACTAAAGGAAGATGAATGTGTTCTTCGTCAAACATTCGTCCACAACAAAGGAAATCAGACCCTACAAAATTATCCAGGAAATTAGTTAAACTTGCTTTCATTTAAATTTCAGTATTGCAATTTATATCATGGTGGGTGTAAACCATATTCATTTTGGGATGAATGATTATAGCAAAAAATCATATTTGGTGGGTATCACATGTTAAATATGAGTTTCGGGGATATAAGAATTAAGAGTGAATTTGATATTTAATTGATGTGAGAATAACATCATATCAGGATATAATATAATTTAGAATAAAAAACCTATAGAAATTGTTGTTCAATTCAGACTATTGAATCGAATTGAGAATTGTGATTTAAGGGATATTGAGAAAAACCCAATTTATGAACCCTAGAATTTTAATGAAAATAAGTGAGGATTAATATCATATATTAGTGTCTGAACATGTTTATTGATGAAATAAATATAGGAGATAAAGTTATCAAGGTCTGGATTGAAGTTGGAAAGCTTCGGAGTTCAAAAATCGTGAAAAAAGCAATCGGGGAAGATGACTGATATATGGTCGATCGATCGATCGAACCAATTAGTCAATTGATTGGCCTTGTAAAATATGAGATTATAAATATTTTCATCACGGTCGCGTGGGCGCCGACCTCATATTTTTATATTTTCTTTTGGATTTGATATGATTTTTCTACGATAGCGTGCGTGAGACCGACATCTTTAGGAATAAATAAATTTGGATTATTTGGAGAGGTCCGTAGATGAGTGAAGGACTTTGGAAAAATATTAAGGAACATTATTTTATCCTTGGACTAGATATGGATGAATTAGGGTTATGGATTTAGGAGTATTTATAATGAACGACACTTGATAATATATGTCGAAAATATACAAACATATTCGAATGGGAATTTTGGATGAATTTAGCATACGGGTTATTATCTTAAGGTGGAATTTAATTGATAGAAATTAAATGGAACCTAAAACGTAGAGCCTTATGGTATGAGTATTAAGGACTATTATATTTAGTAAGGGTGTCAAACTTGTTAACCGAATTTGGTGAAATGAATTCTAAAAGGTTAAAATACGGACCAATAATGGGAGTCCTGACATTTTGGTTGAGTGACACTAATTGGATAAAATTAATTGAGGTGATAGTAATTAAATTGAGGATCGGGGTTTGGACTTTGATATTTATCAGGCTAGTTCTATGGGAGTTAGACACAGATTATCCGGTTTAATTTATTATAGAGATATATAATAAATTATCGAATAGTGAATTTAACGAGAGGTGTTAACCTTAATAGTGTATTTTTATGTAACAAATTCTGGAGGGTGAAGATACGAACCATATGAGTGAGTCGGAGTATTGTAGTTGGGTGACACTAATTTAATAAATTAATGTGAAATTTATTAGATTGATTAGTGTAATTTAAAATGTAACGTATTCGGGGGATGAGCGAGCCTATGCCTTAGATTAGTAGGATATGAGTGAATTACCTACTCAAATATTTTAAAGGATAATTGGCACACTTCGAGTAGTGAGAGGTACTCGGGAATATATTATAAGAAATGTAATTGTAATTAATAATATGTAGGATATTCGGGGAATATATATTCTATGTATGGAATATATGATACTGGTTGTGTGTATACCTATACTGATTTGTATGATTTATTATGTATATGACATACCTACCATACTTGTTATCACGGGAGGTTAATTTTCGGAAAAGGACCAACGTATCTTTGTGTACCTTGGGGGGGATTTAGATTGGTATCTTAAGGACATAGGACTGTGAGTGACTTATTTTTGAGTTGATAAGTTAGCTGACCATGGGAGCGTAGGTATGTGCATGACCCATGGGCATCTGAACTATCTTCGCCTCCAATATGTGTGATTTGTATTGTTACGGTTATAGAGTGATTCAGAATCCGTAGTCCTTTATACAGTGCGTGATGTACCGGGACTTGATAGCAGAGTATGCATGCACCGCAGGTCCCAGCCTAGGGGTGCTGTATTGTATATATATAATTAGTGTGATACATATATATACTTATGATTTATTCTACTACGTGTGTTTGGTAGATGATGTACCAGGACATTATATCATAATATACTTGCACCGCGACTCAACTTAGGGGTGTAGTGTTAGTATATATATAACAAAGTGATATATGTATATGTGTGATTTTATTCTACTGTGTGGGTTTAGTACAAGAGAAAGATAGTGGCATTAAAAATAACTATATTATGGGGAGAAATAAACATATACTGAGAAATTAATGATGGGATAAAAGACATGGAAATTCGGTAACATATTGTATGGGTAATGCGGGTGGGTACAATGAGTTAGTATGTATAAGGACACTTGTTATGGCTAGTTAGGTGGGGTAGCCTAACTAGGAAAGGTAGAAGGCAAGCGTTAAGTGTGCACATTAGATGAGGGGTGAGGTATGTCTCAAGAGAGTGCGACACTAGCTTAAATATGAAAAGTGTGCATGCATATTTAATTACTTCAATTTAACTTCTTACTAAATATTTTCAAAATGTTTTACTTGGGCTCTGAACCGTGTCATAATCTTTTCTAACACATTTTAGGTGTCGAGCCATAGGGACGCCCAGTTTGAGGATTCTATTCAGGGATGCATATCTGCAGCTCATGTGGAAGTTGCAGGACTTTGCTATAGACGTTTCTCTCATTCATTCCTAGTGTAGGAACTTTTCAGTACTCATTTGGGCATGTCGCACTCAGATTTGGTATTCAGTTTACTTATCGGATCTTGTGTACCCAAGTTATTGTTTCACTTACTATTGAACTGTTAGTTTATTTGGTTATCTTGATTTATTTTATTCATCTATGTGGGATTCATTTAGGAGGTGTGTTGATGGTTTTATTATTATTTAGTTTTTGCCTATTGTTAATTAATGAAAGATAAAATTTGGCACCAGTCTAATTAAATTACTAGGTGGTTGGTAACTTTAAAATTTTTTGACATTGATGCTAAGAATGATCCATATTAGACCAACGTTTTATTTTGATCATGGGATGGCCACCCAGTATTTTAGTAGGCGGGGTGTCACAAGAAACTGCAAGTGTGTTCCAAGATTCTTTTAAAGTTTCAAAAGTCATAGTTTTATTATACTCTTTCGGCGCGACATGTGAGGAAGTTATGTGCAGACCTTTGGAATTGTACAGTTCAAGCCTACGTTCAACATCAGTCCATAACTCAACGGGTTTCAAACTAGTGACCTCACCCTCTCGTGTGATTGGTGGTGTCCAACCCTTTTCAATAGCTAACCAAACACGCTCATCAATAGATTTTAAAGCACTTGTCATTCACATTTTTCAATAAGCATAAATTTTGCCAACGAAAATAGGTGCACGAAAACTTTCAAAACCTCTAAAATTCATCTGAAAAACACAAAGGATCAAACACAATAAAAATATTTTTCTATCTCTGATACCAATTTGATATTCCCTTTTAATTTCTAATGCCAAACGTGTTTTAAGGATGACAAAAACAAATTCTATTTTTGTGAAAAACCATTTTCCAATTTTTTAATCCGCACCAAGTTGTGAATAATTTCTAACTTAACCAAATTTTATCTTGATTAATCCTAAATATCCACCTAGTTATTAAAGAAAGAAAAATAAAGTAAAGAATACTCACAATGCCAAATGTACGAGGAAAACCACAAACAAAAAAAACCTCGGACGACCCAAGCCAGACAAACACTATGGATATGGTATTCTAAAAGTAAAAATGGTAGTCTTACTCAAAGACTCGATCCACCCACGGGACTTGATGCTCCTCTGATCTTCAACCACTCCTCTCACAGTGCCCACGCATAAAGTAACCTTCTTCCTTAATGTCTGTCCACAACACACGTGACCACGTATGTCTCGGTGTCCACCGATATTTCTTGTAACGTCTACGATGTTAAAATCGGACTCCACCGAATATTCATCGCAAAACCAACAGTTTTACTTCAATTGAAAAATTCTTCTTGGTTCGAACAAGATCACATAACATATACCAACCAATGATTCTCGGATCTTTTGAAACTCAAAGGATGTTTTAAACTTGAAAAACCTTTGTAAACATGTGTGAAGAAACTCTCTGGTTCGTATAATGTTTTGTAGAAAGCACACACTACAAAATCTAAAGGAAACATGCCTATAAATATTTTTCTAAAGGCAGTGGTTCGTTCGAATAACTAGGCTTATTGTGCGAACAAGATGACCTATCGTCCGAAAGACATGGCATCCCGCTTGAACGACATAGTATGTCGTTTGAACAACATAGTCTGCCGCTTGAACGACGCGCGAGATTAGAGTGCTAATCAAAACCAACTCTAATTCGTCATTCTCAGATTAAAACGAACTCTAAACAATTTTAAACATTTAAAACATTTTAGAAATTATTTATTAATAAAAATAACATCTTTATCTTTATGAAAGTTAATTCCAAGTCCCATTAATATTATGCATTCATACCTGAGTGATCTCGGAATGCAATTAAACTTTGAAGATGAATAAACCGCACCAAATAAACTTCAACATAATTAAATTTCTTGAATCTTTACCCACAACATCTTCAATTAAACTTTGACAGGTTATAGTCTATGTCGGATCGTGACAAATAAAAATATACCTATGACTCAAACATGTTTTGTTTCGGGAATAAGTCAAAACAACATTAAGACTCAATTGGAAATTTTTTCCTTACAAATCTCCCCCTTTGACTATTTCGGGGCAAAACCCACAGTGAAATGCCTAAGTCGGGCCGTCAATGACGCCTAAATCCCATCCCATAAACCCAAAAATAAAAATTACAGGACAAGACTAACAAGCCTGAACTATCTCTGAATGTCTGAATGTGATGTAAACTTGAAATCTCCAATATCTTTAAGCATACCTACATACATGAGACAAACAAGTACCCAATGAAGTATGGAGGAACAAATGATAAAGACCAATATGTAAAATCAAATCCAAATTATTTGATAAGTGAATAAAGCATGATATCAATTTGTATACAATTATGAAACTCACAAAAAACTCCCCCTACATCACACACATATCCCCCCCCCCCCCCCCCTTTTTTTTTATCTCAAATAGACAATCCAATGAAAAGATAAACTACCTAGCATGAGATATACCAATATGCAGCGTATCTAGGTAAACATTGACAACCAGCTAATTATGATGAACAATATCACATTCGTATCTAGCAAACAATCAAATCACACAATATTAATCAACAATCTAAGTAGATATGACTAAACGACCCTATGCAATAAAATATGTGATCATGTGAATATGCATATAAATAATCAGTTTAGAAGCAACCCAGTACCAAAAAGTGAACAATATGCAGCACGACACTGAAATAAAAAAAACAGAAAACCAAACAGGTCGTCGCTAGAAAGAGAAGGATTGCCATTATAACGACATCTTTGCGCGTCACACATAAGTCGCTCAAACGAAAACAGTTCTCACTTGAACGAGAAAATGAAACTTTCCTAGAATGCCTAGAAAATCAAACAGTTTTCCCAAGTGAAAAAAAATCCATAAAAAAGTACCAGGAAGGGTCTGAAATATCCAAAACAGTGCCTTTTCAGTAGCTAAAACAGAAAACTCAACCAAAAAACAAAGTAAGTTACATGCTAACATATTATCAATGTGCTCAAATAGCAATATGGAATTTCTGGGCGTGAACTACAACAAATGAATCATAATTCAAACACATCAAAATGATCAAGAAGCGCTAATTGATTGCGATAAGTCATCAAACTTTCTTTTAATCATCTTTGATAATTAAAGTGTGAGCTTAATGAACTAAACCGTCAAACATGCACACAAATTTAGAATTTTGATGATTCTACAAACAATAGCAGCATAACACGATTTTTTCAATGTTGGAATTTATGGTGCAAACCCGTTTAATTTATTCATCCAAACTCCCTAAAATATATCTTATTATCTTTTAAATGAACATAAACTACTTTTGCCCAATTTTGGCATATGAATCGTTTTTAACGCGTTTCAATTTTTTCAGGCTCTTTTAAATGGTGGCTTTCACGACAAGTCAATTTTACACTCTCTCAGCCCTTTCCCGTGAACACTCATCATTTTTTAATTTTAATCCTCATGGTAAATGGTTCGTACTTGCACACCTCGTCCTTCAGTCTACTTACTCATAGATGACAAAATTGAGATAAGAACGTCTCACTAAACTCAAATATGGAAGAGATGTTAAACATCCATATAAACTCGTGCATGTGTGCAAAGATGGCATATATTCAAAGTCGAATCAAAATTCATATCAACTTCGAAACAACCCCATAATACAATGGTTAAGATCATTCTAAGTATCAATAATTATGACCAAATGTCCTAGTCACATCGATAATGAAAGGCAAGGGTTCCAAGCACATCAATATGCCATATCAAACATGTAAACTCAAAAAGAAAAGCAAACCGAAAATAGTTTTGGCCTTTTCAACATATTTTAACTCAAATAAATGCAAAATCTTTTTGTATTTTATCAAAATTTTTTAAAAACAAAATCTTTTTGTATTTTTGAAATAAGACACGATAAATAAAAATATAATACAAAATGATACACATGGTAATACACTCAACCTTTTGATTTAGCATGGAAAGAATCAAGTTCAACCAAATTAGAACCATGAAGTTTTAGTCCTAAAGCCTCTAAATCATATTTCCTAACCCAAGTAGGTGTGACATAATGGGTGGGGGTTTTGGGAACCGACACAACTTTATTCATAAACTTACTATGAGCATTTTTAAGGTCATAGCAAAAACGTCTAAGGTGACCTTTCTTACCGAAATGTGTGCAAGTGTAAAGACGATGGGAATTATTACCAAAATATCGACCTCTCCTCACGTTCCTAGTGGTCTCTCTCTCATGATTAATATTGGCTTCAGGATTGGGAACACTATCGTTGTAGCCTACACCACACGTATCACTTTTGACTTGGATGGTGCCTAACATCCTATCCAACTTCTCCGACCTAAACTACAGGTCAAACTTAACCTTACTTGAGTCTTTCAACTTTTTTTCAAACTCATGAATCTTAGACTCAAGCACGCGCCTAGACTCCTCAAACTCTAGCAATTCATTTTTTAAAGTCTCCGTTAAACCATGTAGACTATCTCTCTCTTTTTCAACATACTCTAGCTTCTCCCTAATCTTCTTCTCCCGTGCCCTAAGATCCTCAATCAAAGTGTCATTATTTACTATGGCACGCTCATTAAAAATAGCTTGTAATTTAGAGTTAGCCTTTTTCACTTTCACCGCCTTGGCATACATCTCATTAAATGCAACTTACAACTCTTTCACATCAATCTACTCATCCTCATTTAATTCAACCTCACTCACTTGGGATTCAACGGGCTCAAAAGTGTCATGCACATGAGAATCTTAGTGGGAAGATTTATCGTTGTCGCTCACATGACATGCCAAGAAAGAAATAAACTTGCTCTCATTGGGGGAACTCCCTCCCTCTTTCGTATCACTATCACTTAATGTGGCATTATAAACAATCGGTTTGTTTCCCTCTTTCTTAAGTCTAGTGGGACACTAGACAACTTTATGACCATACCCCTCACACCCAAAACACTTATCCAACTCAATCCTATTAAGTTTCTCACTTTTATCTTTAGGGGTGGATTCAACCTTGTTGTTCTTGAATTTCTCAAACTTTTTGGCATCTTTCGATTGCTTTTGAAACTTAAAAAATTCTTTGAATTTTTTAGCCAACAAGACAACATCCTCAAAATCGGAATCGGAATTGTCATCCAAAACTTTAGTTTCCTCCTTTCGGTATTTCAAAGCAATGCCCTTTCTTTCTTTAGGACTTTCTTGGAGGTAAACATATTGACTTCATAGGTTTGTAAGTCACCTACAATCTCTTCAAGTTTAATAGAATCAAGCATTTGTAAGGAGTTGAAAACAGTCATTTTTGCATCAAACCTACTCGGCAAAGATCTTAAAATTTTATTTATGACATGGTTGTCAGGAATCCTATAACTAAGTTAAACAACGAGTTGACAATATTAGACAACCTAGCGTAAAACTCATCAAATGACTCACTATCTAACATTTTAATCGTTTTAAACTGTGTTGTGAGGTTTTGTAACTTAGACGCCCTAACCGTGCTAGTGCACTCGTGAGTATGTGCAAGTGTATCCCAAGCCTCTTTTGAAGTTTCACAGGTTATAATTCTATTATAATCTTTCGGTTTGACATGTGAGGAAATTACGTCCAAACCTTTAGAGTTGTGCAATGCAAGCCTATGGTCAACATCAGTCCATGACTCAATGGGTTTCAAACATGTGGCCTCACCCTTTTGGGTAACTGGTGGTGTCCAAGCCTTTTCAACAGCTAACCAAACACGCTCATTAATAGATTTTAAAGCACTTATCATTTGTATTTTCCAATAAGCTTAATTTGTTCCATAAAAAAATAGGTGCACGAAAACTTTCAAAACCTCTAAAATTCATCTCGAGAAACATAAGGGATCAAATACACAAAGCATCTGGGCATGCGGCTTGGCTCTTTGCGGGATAGTCAGCATCTGTTGACCCATCCCTCTTAGTCTACTAGGAGAGTTTGGCACATCCCTGGGGATTATATGAAGTGGTTGTGGAGGAAAGTAGTCATCAAGATATTGGTGGTGGATACTGGACAAAGGTGTATTGCCTTATCTGATACCATGTGGGGTGGTGGTGGTAGTTTTTCCGAGGCTGGTTCGATCTTATCGGTCCATGGAGTGTCTACGTCACTCCAATCAGGCATAGGAAGTTTGAAGACCCCTGGACGTAGATGGCGATGATGGAGCGGGCTCCTATGGTAGCTGTGGGTAGGTCTCTTGGGGGGAGTTTATTTTGTACTGGGGAATAAGTTTGGGAATTTATTAGGCTTTTTCACGAAGATGGGGGAAGGGAGTTATCCGTTCCTTTATGTAATTGCACTATAATTTCTTATTAATGAAATAAACAAGTTTTTTATCATCTAGCTGTGCCTTTTGATGAATTTTGTATTTTTAATTCTCTATACCGAACGCTAAGTCATGCATAATCCTTTTGTTCAAATATATTTTAGAATGAAATTTCGTTCTCAGAGATGAGAAAATAATAGTTTTTTGTGAAAAAGAAAGGGTCGTGATCATGTAAGATGTATGAGCTGCCTACGTACCTCTAGGAGTTTTTGAAAATTTTTAATTTTTTTTAAAAATGGTTCTTATAGAAGATTAGGACCACGTAGTTCTTGGTAGAGGTAAATGAAGAATTTTTTTTTAGAATAGAAGGGAGATGAGAAGAGTCGTAGTGCGTCAAGATTTCAGACTAGGGGTAGAATTTCATGAGATGGTTGAGGTTGATTGGACGAGACATCTCTTCTCCATCTAAGTCGGTGAGCATGGCAGCACCATCGAAGAAGATTTTCTTAACAATGTATGGGCAACTCCAATTGGGCTTGAATTTCCCTCTTGTGTCCCATATGGGCTCTACTATTTCTTTGAGGGCTAAATCCCCTTCTCGGACATCGCGGTACTTGAATCTCTTATTAAATGAATGCGCTATATGGCTATGGTACCCTTGTATGTGATACAATGGATTCAGTCTCCTTTCATCTAAGAGTGATAGCTCGTCGAGGCGGCTTTGATGCCAGTCCTCCTCAATGACCTTGCTTTCAAGCATGATGCGTAATGAGGGTATTTCAAGATTCATAGTAGGACTGCTTCCATGTCATAGACTAGAGAGTAAGGGGTATCCCCAGTAGAGGTTAGGTAGCACCAGAGGGCGTATCAGATTCGATCGGCCCAATCTCAACAACCTTTGGTCATCTTGCTGATGATGGCTTTGAGTTTCTTATTGGCATCTTCGACTACACCATTGGTTTGAGGTCGGTAGGGATAAGATTTGTATCTCTAGATCCCATACTCATTGACCAATTCTGTGACTTCCACCTCGAAATGCAACCAATTATCTGAAACTAGCTCATATGGGACCCTATATCGATAGATGATGTTTTTCTTGATGAATTTGGCCACTTTCTTAGCATTCAGGACTGCATATGACTCAGCTTCAACCCATTTGGTGAATTAATCAATGGCAACTCGAATGAACTCATTGTTGTTGGAAGCCTTAGGCGTAATTTTCCCTATGATGTCGATGCCCCAGGTGGAGAACAAACAGGGAGAAGTCATGTTATATAATTCTCGCGGAGGCAGGTGTTAAAGCTTGGAGAACTGTTGGCACTTGAGGCATCTACGAACATAGGTTATGTAATCCTGGATCATGGTGGTCTAATAGTAATCTTATCGTATGATCTTCTTGTCAAGCATATGACCGTTCATGTGGGGTCCGAATTCCCCGTTGTGGATTCTTTGCATCACCTCTTCAATGTCAGCCTCTGCAATGCAGTGTGGATGGGTTCCATCAAAGTTTATCTTGAACAGTGCTTTGTGATATATGATGTATTGTGCGACCAGTCTTTGGAGGGTTGCTCAGTCTTTCTTATTGGAACCCTCAGAATACTTACCATAACTGAGAAGGTGCCATATGTCATAATACCAACAATTGTCTAGCTTAGGATTCTTTGGTGATGAGCTCAATGTGGTAGCAGTGGGTGGGTTTGTCTTGCTTTTGGACTAGGAAGGGGGGCATTATTATTCCTTCGGTCATGTCGACCATGGAGGATAGGGTAGCAAGGGCATCAACTAGGTTATTTTTTGCTCGAGGTAGGTAACGGAAGGTGATGTCTTGGAATTGGGAGGCTAGTTTTTATAGGTGGGCATGGAATGGTTGGATTTTCTCGTCCGTGGCTTTCCATTTTATGAGCACTTGACCAATGATGAGGGTAGAATCCCCATAGACATCTAGGCATTGAATACATTTCTTGAGAGCAACTTTTAGTCCTATCATACACGCCTCATATTCAGTCATATTGTTGGTGCAGGGGAATCCAATTTGATGGCGATGGGAGTGTGGGAGTCATCTGGGGCAATCATAAGTATCCCAATTCCATATCCCTTTTTGTTGGTCGTGCCATCAAAGAACATTTTCCATCGAAGGTCATCTTGAGCAGTGCAGATGATGTTTTCATCTGGGAATTCAGAGATCCAAACATCAACTTCTTCCATGGGGTAGTCAGCGAGGTAGTCAGAGATGGCTCTTCCTTTCATGGATTTCTGTGTGACGTACACGATATCAAACTTGGCTAAGAGCATCAACCATCGAGCCATTCGGTTGGATAAGGCGGATTTCTCAAGCAGGTACTTGATGGGGTCCATTTGAGATACAAGCTTAATGGGGAAGGAGAGCATGTAGTGTCGCAACTTTTGAGTGACCCAAACAAGCGCGACGCATGCTTTTTCCAAAGCGGTGTAGTTTACTTCGTAACTGGCCAGTTTGCGACTTGCGTAATAGATGGATTTTTCTTTGCAGGAATATTCAAGGTATAGGTCTATCAAAGCCCAAACTACAGAGTCAGTTATGGTTAGGTATAGGAGCAAGGGGAGACCAGGATGTGGTGGCATGAGTACCGGAGGCTGGGCCAGATATTGTTTGATTCAGTAAAAAGCTTCTTAGAAGGCCTCATTCCAAACTTTGGTTGAATCTTTTCGGAGGAGTTTGAAGATAGGTTAGCAGATGGAGGTTAGCTGTCTAATGAACCGACTGATGTGTTGTAATTTTCCAAGGAAACCACAAACTTCTTTTTACATTCGGGGAGGTGGCATTTCAATTATGTCTTTTATCTTGGTAGGATATGCTTTTATCCCCTTCTTATTGACCATGAATCCTAAGAGTTTTCCCTTTGTAATGCCGGAGACACATTTCTGTGGATTGAGTCTCATATGATATCTTCGTAGTCGTTCGAATAACTTTTAGAGAGAAGGAACTTGACCTTATTTAGTCTTGGAATTAATAATCATATCATTCATATATACCTCGAATTCTTTGTGAATCAGATAGTACAGGATGGTTGTGGCATCCCTCTGGTAGGTAGCCCCAGCATTCTTGAGACCAAATGGCATAATAGTATGGCAAAAGTTTCCCCATAGGGTGATGACCGCGATTTTTTCTTGATGATCTGCCTGCATTTTAATTTGGTTGTATCAGGAAAAGACGTCGACGAATGACTTGAGAGCATGACTAGCTGTGTTGTCCATGATCATGTCGATATTTGGTGGCGGGTAATCATCCTTTGGAAAGGCTTTGTTCAAATTCTGGTAGTCTACACACATTCGAACTTTCCCTCATGACTTTGGCACAGGCACTATGTTGGCTAGCCATGTGGTATATTCGATCACAGGAATGAAACCCACATTCAACTGTTTGACCACCTCTTCTTTGACTTTGAGCGACCATTCGGTGCGGAGCTTTCTCAGCTTTTTTTTAACTCGCTTGTAATCTAGAAGAGTGGGGATCTCAGGCTGAGCAATTTTAGGATCAATGCTGAGGATATCATCATAGGAGCATGCGAAGACATCCATGAATTCCTTCAATAATTCTTCGAGTTGTGCGTGCTTATGCTCGTCGAGGGTATCCCTTATCCTAATCTCACACAGTTGGATACTAGAACCGATGTTAAAAATAATAGTCTCTTCTTCATTAACTTGAACATTCTTATGCTGTTTATTATTAACCCCAGTTATATCGATTAAGAATTGTTCATTTGTAAAATCATCATCATCAAAAGTTTGACTATAATCCAAATAATTAATTTAAGGCACATCAAGATACTCAAAATCTTCATTTATTTCATTGATAGGAAAAACAACATTGAGAACCTCATTAAAGGAGGTATCGATTACATTTGAGCAAGGATATACAACATAAGAAGAAATGGGGTAAACATTGGGGTTAGGTGGGATTTCAACAGGTAGAATAGGTGCAGCATGCCAGTTGAGGAGAGGTGTATCAATAGCTTTAATCATGTGGGATGGATCCAATGAAGTAGTGCCTGAATGAAACATGCAGAGTGTCATCCTTAGTGTATGTAAGCCAAACGAATCCTCGGAGTCACTACCCTTGGAATCTTTGATATCTCTGATGAGCGGTTATATATGGTGTTGGGAACTTTCCTCCCATAGGTAGCTGTCCTGAAAAAAGATCTCCATTTGAGGCTTCATCTTCTTATTTGTATGGTCATACTAGGGTTCTAAAAATCCGCAAAAGGGGAAGTCCTCGCCCTTTTTGATATATCGTCCATTCATGGAGTCACCTGGGATAGGCTAGATGCAATCTAATCTTCTCTTTGGTCGAGACTGGCAGATCATTTTGAGCTCTTGTTCTGATGGTTGATACCCTAAACAAGAAGGAGGGAAATATTTTTTTAATTCAACCGGATCAAGTATCCCTTTCTATCTTTGCCATAGCCTCAGTCCGATCATGAAGTGCATGTTTCTGAACATCTGAATCACATTGACATTGCTACGAGGGTCGTATTCTAGATAAACCCTTTTTTTAAAATTGTTTCCTATCGAGAGTAGAAGTGGTTCAACTCAGAATTACGATAGGAGCATATCATTTGTCATGTGCTGTATTTCAAGGATAAGATTACTGGTGCTTGCACCCTCGGCATTATTGTCATCGCCTAAAATGGTGAAGATGCATTCGTCGGTGAATAACTTCAATTTCTGATGGAGCAAGGAAGATACACCTTTGATACTGTGGAGCCAAGGCCGTACGAGTAATAGGTTAAAACAAGTTGGGATGTCAATAACTTGGAACTCAATGACAGGGTTTATAGGTCCAGCCCCTATTACAAGTTTTATGGACCCCATCACATCTCGACGAGTTTTATCGTAGGCACGTACAGTAGTAGAAGTTGGAGCGAGGTCATTTTCTTTCAGTCCTAATCATTTGAAGGTTATTAATGGGCACACATTTAAGGCAAACCCATTATCGAAAAGAGAGAGTTGTACGATCTTCCCGATGTTGAGTACATGATTGTGGTTTGCCCCGATCCTAGGGATTTCTTCTTCAGAAAAGGATGACATTTGGGTGGAGATTAAGGATTTGACTAAGTTTATCGCTTCTTCTGGTGTGGTAGAAGGAGGAGCTGTGGGTCCAGTGAGCAACTTGATCAAAAAATTTATGTGCAGTTGGGAAGACATGAAAATCCCCCAGAGAGTCATGTTATCTTGAGTTTTCTTCAATTGATCGAGGATCTTACTTTCCTCGAGGGCTATTTCTGGCATAAGAAGGTTTTCCATGCCCTTCCCTTTGTCATTGGCTGGTAGTGGGCTTGAGATATTGTAATGCCTCCCTGATTTGGTCATGTGATTTACTGAAGAAGGGAAGGGCATGAACCCCATTTCTTCATTAATCTCGGGTTGTTCTTCTACATTATTTATTTCTCCAAGGATCTCCTCAAATGATATCATCCCACACATGTAGGCTACCGGGATAGTTTTCTCTGAAGCTTGCCCTTCATTTGAATCTTCAAATTCCTCCCCCAATTCGCTGGAAACAATTCCATCTTTCCATGTAAAGTCAATGCATTCCACAACTTCAATGGCTCCTTCATATAGGTCTTCCCATTTTGTGGGGATAAGAAAGGGTGAAGGGACCAGGCGTCATTATAGCTTAAGAGTATCAAGTAACTCAGTTATACTGCAAATATCGTTGGTTTGCCTGAATGATTCTGCCATGATCTAGACAACGCCATCTAGGCTAACTTTATCAATTGGTACCATCCAATTGTCTGACTCTCAGGCCCATTTTCGTGCTTCCAAAAATAGCGTACTGAACTTCTAGCAATCAATGATCATCTGTGAGGGAAATTTCAGCCCAAACTCTAGGAGTTGGTTTAACACTTTTGATAATTCCATACTTCCATTTTTAGAACGGGTACGGACAATGATGCATGCTTTGGTGAGGAGTGAAAGTGCCTGATTAGTGAGGCTAACAGGGTGCAAGAGGTAATATGGGCAAGTTTGGAGAGGCTTGGGAGAGTGTATGGGTGTGATTTGAGTTGAGGGATCAAATTCTGGGTCCATTTCTAGGAAGATAGAATTAGTATGATTTGGGAGTGGATTGTGAGTAGTGTTTGGCTTAGGATTGGCTGGCGGAGCAATGGTACCCCGGACAATTAGACCTTGGATTATGTTTCAGAGATGAAAGCATTGGCCAGTGGTATGGCCAGCAGTTTGGTGAAAGGCACAATGTACATCTTCCTTGATGTTTCTTGGGAGTGGATGTGGTAATGGACGGGGATCCAAGGGTTTGATATGGTTTCGACTTAACATGGCTTGATAAACTTTGGATAGGGGAGCATGGAGCGAGATTTATTCCTTTCGGACTAGGACAGTGAGGCTTTCTGGTGCTCGCGAAGTGGTTGGTTGAGAGATATTATTGATGGTTGAGACTACATCACTGACAGGTTTGTCATATTTTTTGGGGGTGAACTGTTCGGACACTTTCTTTGGCTCAACCTCTATTTTAGCAAGACCTTCCTTGATTTCTACTCCTGCTTCTCTAAGAGATCGAAAGTTGGGATAGTATTTTCCTCCCATGGTTTCTTGGACATGGGGCAAGAAGTTCTTCTTCACTATGTTGACTTGTTCTTCCTCGGATGGACGATTGGTCATGGTGGTTGCCTTTTATGTCCATCAGGCTATGAAGTTACTGACTTATTCCCTAGATTTCTATTTTAGCAAATCTAAATCACGGCGGGTGACCTCAAGCTCTTCATTGTATTTGTATTGCGACATGAATTCTCTGGATACATCCTCCCAGCTACGGATTCTGGACTCTTAGAGAGATAAAAACCATCTGAGAGCGCTATCCTTCGAAGTTTGCTGAAATAATTGGGCCATCACTTCTTCAGAAGCCCCTAGTAGAGTCATGGAACGGTGATAACTACGAAGATGAACAATCGGGGGTCCACTTCCTCCGAATTTCTCGATATTTGGCATCTTGAACTTCTTGGGTAACCTTGCCTTAGGATAAGGAGACATGTGGGTCTAGTCCATGTAATTTCCAGAGATTTGGACTTGGTCGAACTTCTTAGTTAGAATATTGAGATCTTATATTACCTTGTTAAACTCTTCCTCTTTTGGATCAATGATCAGAGGCAAGTTATCCCCAGGCTGGGCAAGGTTTGGCAAAAGAAGTTGCGCAGGCGGCGGCCCATTAACAGGAGGAGCACTTAGAGCGTGATGATACTCTTCAGGAACCCAGATAGGCTCAGGTGCACCCATAGCATGAGGAAATATGGCCTCGGTCTCTTGAGGAACAGGAACTTGGTTTTGTTGCATCTCTCGGACCTTAGTCTGAAGGTTGTCAATCTTGGACGCGAGCTGAGCTAAAATTGCCATCAGATCTGGCTGCGCAACTGGTACTTTATCTGTGTTCTCCCTGGAAAATGGATAGATACCGGACTCAGAAGAAGTAGCAGGGGATTGGACAGAGCTCCAGGGTGATTTGACTGAAGACCGAAGCCAATAAGGAGCCAGGCCAAGGGCGTGCGATCGACCTGAGAAGGCGTAAAATGGGATTTATTTTTGATAAAAAAAAGGATGAAAATATTTTTTTGAATTTTTTTTGATATTGAAAGACAAAATATTTTTAGATTTTTGATAAGGAAAAGATAAATATTTTTGGATTTTTGATAAAGAAGGGAGAAATGTTTTTGGATTTTTGATAAAAGGAAGGAGAAATATTAGGGAGACGGGTCTCAGCATGATTATTATTATTATATTCTCACTTGTATTAAATTCTCCTAAATGAAAAATGAAATGTCGGATGGGACCCGAGCCTAGAAAAGTTGGATTTGTAACATATGCAAAGCTATGGTTGGACTTGTGACCAGGATCACGGGCAGGGTCCTATTTTAAAAATGCGCAAATATTTGGGCGACAGGCCGACCCATAATTTTGATAGAGTTTAGGGTTGAAACCAACAATCTAACATGTGTGTCCTAGGCTTGACACCTATATACGGGTATGCAGTTTGTTGGGTGAATCAGAAATGGTTCCCCCCTTTGGCGTGGCTTCCACGATGTATGTCTTGCTTTTTAGGGCAATCGGTACGTGTGGACAAGCCATTTGATATACATGAGTGTACATGAATTTCCTCACTATATACCTCTTGGGGACGGTACCCGTGAGAGCAAATTCGATATACTCGACGTGCGTGAATGAGTTCCCTGCGATATACCTCCCATCATGACTTCGATCAAGTGATAGGATACGGGGGAACCGTTCAATATATGTCGAAGGTACTTGGCCAATGGAAGGTGAGAGTAATATCGTTGACGCTAATTGAGCCATCTCGGACCAGTGCCCATCACGAAGTGACCCTCCAGTTACTGGGAATAAATTGGTCAATCACAATGATCTTAGGTGATATCGTGTGTATCATGCATGATTATTTTATTAATATCTTATGAGAGTATCTTTCTTCATCATGCCCAACAAGTACCAAACCATGAGTACCAATGGTATACCAAGTATGGATGGGTGATGCGTGCAACATGTGGACATATGTGATCCTAGGTGCACGTGGTGTGAAGTGTACATGGAGAATCTTATATAAGTATGTGAATAGAAGCATAAGCATGAGGTATACATGAACAGTAAAGGGGAACGTGCAAAATAGGGGAAAATATAAACAAATATAACACCCATGTAAATAGAGTCTATCCCTCAAAATAAAAAATCCCAGCGGAGTCGCCACTATAGCCATCCCCTCCGATCCTCGTGATGGGAGAGACGAAGAAGAGGGGGTGTCTCTTCATCTCGAGAGGATCTTGGTCCCGTGCATCCCTCTCGGGAGCACTTCGACCGACGCCGATGAAGAGGTGAAAAATGTAGAGAGATGGAGTCACCGATCTATTTTACTCAAAACAAACAAAAGAAAAGGGAGCCATCCCGAAGGACAACATCCAAAGATATATTGATACATACGAAACCAAAATGATTCGAAAAGGGTTCGGAGGATAAGTTACGAAATATGAAGGTCTTAGGCACCTATTCTGCCGTTACGATCTCTCATGGGTTATTGCTATTTTCCTTTATTTCCCCATGATATGTGTGCATGTGTATCTGTAGGGGAGATAAAAATCATCAACTTGTATCATGAAAGAGGTAAAGTGAGTCATCCGTAGGAATGTTCCTAAAAGTAATATTAGAAAATAGGATTTACGTGATTATCCTAGCATTGATCATTATAAGGGAATGATAACACATGCAGGATAATACGCCACTAAGAACAAATATATGTATATAGAGAGTCTAAGAGAGTTTAGTGTAAAGAATATAGAAAAAATAGAAAAAAAGTAGAAAAAAGGACTCGAGTCTCGGGTTTTACCCCGAGACGCCTACGTAGCCTATAGAGGCATCAAAGTCCACATAGTTCGTATGAAAAATGAGGGGTGGGATTTATCCAATAAATCCAACCCGGGACTTCTCTTATATGTGTGTGCGTGTGTAAAAGAGTGCTTTAGTTGTGAGAAAAGTGTGAGAATTCCTGTTTGGAGTTTATGAGCAAACCCTCTTTTTCTTTCTTTTTGGGTTTTATTTATATGAAAATAAGAGATGTGCAATAATACTAGATAAAAAGTATATTAGGACATGTGAGATGAGAGAATAAAAGTGCTAAGTAATAAAACAAATTAATGCGAATTTAGGGGAATTTAAAGAGAGAGTTGAAAAAGTTAGACCTTCTTGAAGATATTGGATGTTGGAGAGTAGCCCTTGCACTTAGGTGATGATGATTGGTACTTAATTCATCAAGTTTGATGAAAAGGGTGATGAAAGGTGAAGGTTGGAAAGGCATTTGGGTGTGGAAATCACGCTGACTTCGAGAGGGGTTTTCTGAGCTCATTGAGAGTGATGAGTTTCAGATCTTTTTTTTGAAATGAGGTTAGGCCCTCCTTTTTATAGGCCCAGGGCATTTTCGATTGTCATAGCCTTGATCCTACCAATCGGCAGGTGTGTTTAGGCACACTGCCGATAGGCAAGGGTTTGAACTTGTCGTTTGGTAGTCTCTTTCAGGTTCCTTCGAAAAATCGATCTTAAAGTGCAAACCGTTGCTCTGAATCATTTATGGGGAAAACCATTGGAAATTTACTTTAGAGACCTTCAAAAGTATTTGGACTGCTCCCGGGTCTGGGAGTTGACTTTGGGTTAAATGTGGTTCGGAAGCGTTCGTCAGTCCTTTGGACGGGGAATCATCGGACGCAAACAGATCGTTCATCCGCATGGTATGTCAGAATTGTGCACGGGGTGGTCCATTGGAAAGGTTAGGAGATGTAATTCGACATTCCAAATAGTTGACTCGGTTTGGGGGGTTGACTTTGGTCAACCAGGGCCTAGAAGTGTTCAGTGACCTTTCAGAGTACAACGAGTCGTTCGTCCGTACCGTAAGTCAGAATCGCGCACAGGGTGGACAGTTGGAAAGGGGTTTCAGTGACCTTCGAAGATTCATTCAATCTCGGTTGAGCTGAAGAGTTAACTTTGATCAAATAGAGCCTAGGAGCGTTTGGTGATGACCTAATCAAGTTTTGGGGGAAAACGGATCGTTCGCCCGTACCGTAAGTCAGAATCACACATGGAATGGACCGTTGGAAAGGGGTTTTAGTTCCCTTTGAAGATTCATTCAGTATCATTCGAGATGAAGAGTTTGACTTTTGGTCAAACGGAGCCTGGGAGTGCGTGATGGCTTTTAGGTCAGTACCCGGGATATGACTTAGGTTTGTAATGATGAAGGGAGGTGTTAGGGACCTAAGGAGATATTAGGGGGTATTATAATGGGATGTCTACAAGAGGTTTCTCAGTCAGTTCCAATTGACCAAGATCAAGAGACATCCCCGAATGATGAACCTCCATCCAGATGCCTATGCCACCATTTCTCAGAAGATGAATACAACTATAGTTGTGATCCAATAAAGAACAACTCCCTCGGTGGTACAAATAATTCTACCAATGGAGGAGGACGCTGACTGGAGGGAAGGGATTAGAAAATAATTGGAATTTGGGGAAGGAGCGATAGAGCTGGTAGAACTAGCCCAATACTTTATAAATGAAGGAAATCTTTATTTAAAAAATGCGGGAGGATGGTTATCAAGATGCATCGGCCCAAAAAAAGTAAAGAGGAGGTTGAAGAAAACATATGAAGAGCACTGTGAAACAACTGAGCTACCTCTTTACAGAAGAATTGAAAGGGAGGGATATTTCTGTCCTAGAATGAAACATGATGCAACAGGGCTACAACGGAAGTGCGATAAGTGCCAACTATTCTTTGAGGAAGTAGAATGCCATTTCGTTAAAGATCAATCAGACTGGAGGCAGCCTTATATTGACTTCATTAAAGATGGAGTTGTCCCAATAGAGAAAATTGATGCAATGGGACTTAAGCGAATGGCCTTTAGGTTTTACGTTCAGGAGGGGAACCTCTACCGAAGGGGGTACTTCAACAGGCCATTGTGTTGCATCACAAAGGAAGAAGCAACCGAAGTCCTCAAATAGGCCCATAATCCAGCTCATATAGGAGGGGGCAAGTTGTATGACCAGTTGATAACGTTAGGGTATTATTGGTCAATGATGGAAAAGGACTCTGTTGAGTTCGTTCAAAAATGAAAGGCTTTCCAACTTCATGGAAATATGATCCATGCCCCATCGGTGGATCTACACCCCCTGGCGACGCCTTATCCTTTTCATACTTGGGCGTTTAACCTAGTAGGGGCAATACATCCTTATTTGAGGGGGAATATCTGGATATTAATAGCAATGGAGTGCTTCACAAAATGGGCTAAAGCGATACCACTAAGAAGGGAAACAATAGGGGTGGTGAGCAATTTTATCAGAGAATACATTATTTGTCGTTTTCTGATTCCAAAGGTTATTCTCTCAGATAACAGAACCCCCTTCGTCAATTCATAGGTAACAATGCTCACAGACAAGTACTCCATTATTCATCATACTTCAACGGTAGCATACCCATAGGAAAACTGTCAAGCCGAAGCAACTAATAAAACCTTGGTTAATATTTTGGCTAAAATGATGGAGGATTTCCCATGATCATGGGATGATAAGATACCAACTGTATTGTGGGCCTATCGAATAATCAAGAGGAAACCCACAGGGTATACTCCGTTCTCCCTTGTTTATGGGGCTGAGGTGATTCTCCCAGTAGAGTTGGAAGTTCTCTCTGCTCAATATGCGTTGCAAAGTAGCATGCTTCCTCAGAACAGACATGTGCTATTGCAAGCATTGGACGAACACAGAGATAACGTGAAGCAACACTTTTATAATGTATACAAAGAAGCTCTCCAGGGCATATGATAACTTGGTGAGACCAAGAAGTTCATGGAGGGAGACCTCATTTTGAAGGAAGCAGTGAAGCACATATGAGTACTTCCACTACACCAAAACTCTCATTTAGTAATAGACTATTTTTAGTATTACTAACAGTACTTTACCATTACTATTTCTTACAGTATAATACCGTTAGTAATCTTACATAAGTGTTACTAATATTAGTTGAATATATTAGAAGTAATTATTTTTCTTAAAAAGAAGGTTAAAATTTTTCTCCAAAGATAAACTCTCTCCAAAACTTCCCCAAACCCGAAGCTCTTCAAGATACAAAGCAAAATCGTGACCTAGGGTTCCAAAACTTCATACCTTTAAAGCTTCGAACCTTCAAATCGCTACTCAAATCTTCATAACTTTAAAGCTTCATACCTTCAAATCGTTACCTAAATCACTACCTAGGGTTCTTCGAAGCTCTCCAAATCTCATATATACCCAAATCGTGACTAAATTAAAACTAGGTACGTTTCTCTCTCTTTTCTCTCTCTCTCTCTCTCTCTCTCTCTCTCTCTCTCTCTCTCTCTCTCTCCCCATATATATATAATGGTATTTTTTTTGGTGGTTATGTGTTATGGTTGTGTTGGTGATTAACATTACGACCAGATACTTTGTTGTTTTCAAGAGCAGTGCCTATGTGCCAATATACAGTAAATATTTGTTAGAACAAAGAATTTATTCAGACATGTGATGGGGCATATTATTTTTGGCAAAAATGTTCTGATTTAGTCATTTGATGGGAGGCTCGTTTTTGTTATGATTCTTATAGAAACATAGTTGCTTTGATAGTCATATTAGCCATGGAAATGATTTATAACTTATACATTATAAGTCGGTGATAAATGATTTGGGCATTTTCCTTAAATTTTTTTCTGAGGTGTAAGAACTTTTTCCACCCCAAGCTATCAACTACAACAACATCTGGTTTCTCAATTGAAATTCCCTAGCTTACATTACTCTAACATGATCCACAAAATAATCAACAGCTACCTAGGATTGACTATTTTGCCATTTGAGGCTGTAGTTTTTTTCTGACCAAATAATGCCTGGTTTGTGGGTGATATTTTCAGCCTTGTTATTAGAATTTTGTTTCATATTCACCATTTTATGGATTAGATATGGGAATGTGCATCCTTAGAGAATGTGCTAATTTATCTACACATCAGCTTATATAGCTTCAAATACTTTTAAATTTTTCTCTAGGTGAATGCAGAAAGTGAATTAGATAGACTGAAGCGGAGGTTTTCCCATTTATATCATGATAATCATCTCAAGGTGAAATTTTCCCCTTTATGATTCTCTGGGATTATGTTATTTCGTAGACTCGATACTAAAATTTCACTTTATTCTTATATCTTCTTCAGCTTTCAAGAACCCATGGAAGGAGTGAAAGAATGGTTAGATGCACTTTTTACTACTCTCATCCCTTGCGCTATAGTTTCAAGTCTGGATCGAAAAAATATGGTCGAAGCATTAGAGTGGAGGGGAGTTGAAAGTCATTTCCAGGTTGGTCTGAATTATTTCCTTTGAATAGTTCTTTATATTCATGAAATGAGAGAAATTTGACCAAATATCTGTCATATGTTGTGACAATGTGAATTGGTGTTAGGAAAACATTGTGTTTTCTTTTGTCCCTAAAGCTAAATCATAGACCAAATATTGTTTGCATTTTTTGGCACTCGTAAATTATTTGCATATTTGAGCTATTAACTTTCAGTGTGTTCTCATTGTATTATAGGTTTTATATGTTGATCTATTATGGAGAATGCACAAGGTATCTGATGGTCACAAAATAAGAGTTTAAATATGTATGGGTCTTTTAAAGCCATTCAAGGTAGCTGCCTCTTTTCCCTGAATTTTTATCAACTTACAAAATATGTCCCTTTTAAATGCATAACACTTACCATGATTAAATTCTTGAATTCTACCTATACGTTGAGGATGAACTCCACTCCATATAAAAGGGTTGTAATAGAAGATCCTATGTGCAGTTTGAGTTTTGTTTGTTTCCAGTTTTACTAAGTGAATTTGTTTCAATGGAAATGAATTCATCGAATATCAGAACTTGTTTAGATTTAATTACCTACATAGTTCTTGAACTATCTCTTGGATTTCTATTCTCTCCTAAGTATTTAATTTGTCTTAATTTCGTTTTCAAACTAAATCTGTAATTTGTCTTAATTTCCAGGCTCATAACAAGACCTCCCATCCATTTTTGATTTCACATTTTTCTTCATCTTTTGTGTGATATTCTTCATCATCTATCTATTCAAAACATAGAAATTCCGAGTCAGCAGTCCGTTAATGATTTGAAATAATGTTAGATGAAGGTTGGTGACTGATTCACTTAAAGTACTTAAAGTAACATTGAAAATATTGAAATGTCGGGTTTAAATTGACACAAACGCCAAATTTCAGGTTGTTGATAACATTGTAATCAAAATATGGACACAACAACATTTTCCAAAAAATTGAATCAACATACACTTAAAACAAAGACCACAAAGTTGTATACTTCATCATAGTAACTTGAGCTACAGTGTAATCAGCAACAATCAGAGAACTCAGACGCTGACAGCATCGACAAAGATACGTCTCTCAAGGTAATCAAATCTACATTCATATGAAATAGCTTGCACCTCCAATAGATGTTATTTTTTAATCACAGTGGTCCACTCCTTACTCTAATTTTGCGTTCTAATATGTGTGTGATACTAGGATTATACATCATTTATATATCAATTTGTTTTAAATGTCTTCTAATGATTCCTGGTGCTTAATGCAGGGGAGATGGATTTTGAGTTACGTATTGAGTTATGTGTGTGTGTGTGTGTGTGTGTATATATATATATATATATATATATATATATATATATATATATATATATATATATATATATATATATATATATATATATATTTGTGTGTAATAAACATACTAATTTGCAACCAATATGACAAATTTATGCACACTTATCATAATGTCGAGTGCCTTCTAATGAGAAATTTCTTATTGATGGAGTTGAAATGAAGAAATTTCTTTCAATTTCCAAAATGTGTTTTGAGACAGAAAGTATAACTCGTGCATGCCAGCGGATTGAAATTTTTATGAAGATAGGGAAAATAGTAACTGATTAGATATATAAATATTTATCAATGGAGCTGAAATGATGAATTTTCTTCAAATTATATTGTAATATAAACCTATTTGTGTATAAGAAAATAAAATTGATTAGCTTTCTATTCTAAATTGTGTGTAGAAACTGAAAGGATAACTCGATCATGTCATTTGATTGCCCTTATTGTCACCACTATCTGACTTTCAATATCTCCAGCTCAGTCTCTTCAGTAGTAAGTTCATTGCCCTTATTATCACCACTATCTGAGTTTTTTAGATGGCCTCATCAATCATATTAACATGATAAGCTAGTTAACTTTCTTCAAAACACCATCCAGCTAAGATAAGTTTGTTGTCAATTTGCCTCACTATTAATCCAATTACGAAACAAAAATAACATTAGCAGAAGACTTTTTTTTCCACCTTGCCTCGCATGCTTTTGGGATCGAAAAAGGGTTTAATCTCCAGATTATAAAAGAATTATTGTCTGAATAGATGCAAACACTAAGAAGTATCCAGTTATACAACTAAGAAACCTTAACGAGCCAAAATCATACAGTTACTTTGTGTTTTTAAAAGTTGAACTTTGGAAGTGTTTTATTTCATTTTTTAGCGTCCATGTGTTGATAATGAAGTTATAGATGTTTATTTTGTCTTTCTATCTACATGGGTAAATAATAATGCTTCAATTTTCTTCAGATGTGATGTAACATGCTTAGATATAAAATGTAAATGAATTATATGATTTCTATCAATTTATGGCAGATATTAATAATTAATTGTAGTCAAGCAAGGGTTGAACCCAACATGTATAATTATTTTCCTTTTGGTACATTTTGATGAGTAGAAGGATCAAGTGGCTGTAGAGTGTATCTTGCGTGTGGGTTTCCTGGATGCGCAATGCCCAAATCCTGTTAGTTGAAACTGACTATAGTACTTGTTTTTGTGGTCATTTTTTTAATAATGTGTGTGACTAATGTATACATTTTCAGGATCTGAAAAAGCTAAAGCGTCAGCTGGCTAAAGCTTATGTTGCACCAGAATCACGGAAAACCCCCCAGTAGATACAGGTCCGCAAGTTGATGCTATGAACTCTTATATTACGCATCATGATACTAAAGTTGAGGTTCAGCTGCTCTCATTCAAATGGTTCTTGGTGGGGTGGATTTATATAGGAAAAGAAGGTTGAAAGGATAACTCGTTCATGTCATTACTAGCCAATGGTACTCTTAAAATATTATCTTTTTAATATGTGTGTGTGTATATATATATATAATCAATTCTTTTGATTACAAAGATGATATTGGATCGATTATATTGATTTGATCGATTAGATTTATATGATATAATTTGATATACTTGAATGATATTGGCCGATGACAAGCGTAAATGTTTTTCTTTTGTCAAACCTGTCGAAGCTTTTGCTGTACCAGAGACGAAGAAATTTTTAGTGCACCCATCTGAACTTTTGATGGCTGCTTGCAACGTTAATGAAATTAAATGTTTTGTTGCTCTGATAGATGAAGGAACCTTTTAATCGTTTAAACTTAGATTTGTATGTATTAGATTTCTATTTGTGTCTTGTAGGAAAATAAAATGGAGTTAATTAAAATTGTTGCATGGGCAACAAAGGAGACCGAAGAGGAAATTCAGAATTATGCAAAGGAGGGGAAACTGCTGGATCTTATTGCACTGCTTATGGTGGCCCAAAAAAAGATTAGTCGCTCTATTACTACAATCAGTGAATGTATTTCCACCCGGATCGCTTTGTTGACCTTTAAGGAGTCCAAATTTATGTATAAGATTCTTCTAAGAAATTGAACCACTCTTAAAACTCTTAAAACTTTGTCACCACTCTTAAAACTCCACTATATTATTATAAACAACCCAACCTAAAAAGAGATTGAAAAAATAAACAATCAAAAACCTGCTTCTCTGTCTCTTTATTTCATTTCTTACTCACATTCTAGTTTTGTGTAATCTTACTCTCATTCTCTCTTTCTAATTAATAGAGAGATCGGGTAAAAGGATCTCTGATTGACTAGGGTGACATAAGATTTACCTTGATGCCTCCCAAGTTACAAATGTGAATAATTATAGGTGTGTTCTCTCTCTTGTTTTTGTTAGTTTCTTTGTAAGAGTTAGTTTTCATTTTCATTTTGTTTTTCTCTTTTCATGTTGGAATATAGGAAAATCCCCACCAAGTCATTGGAACCTTGAAGATTGGCTGCCCACCTCACCTTCTGCTGACATTATAAGTTCACATACTAGTTTATATGTGAAATTTCCTACTTTTAAGTGCTGATGTGAAAGTTTGATAATATAAGTTCACATACTAGTGCAATTAATTTTACTGGTAGACAACTTTTTGTACAAAATTAATTTTGTATGACTAAATGCTGATATTCTAACTAATATGATAATTTTATTTTGTTTGACAGAATTCCATTTTTGGATCCTCATCAATTTTCCAGTGTTGCGGCGTTGATGGCGATTATAATAGAACGAAAGTTGATAGTCAACAGCAACAGACTTCTTTTTTATATTTATTTGATTGGTTATAATATAAAAATATTTCATTTCAGAATGATTGTATTAGATGTTATATTGGATGCTTTTATTAAAATAATGTAACCTTCGGGGCGATTGTATTATGATGTTTTATTTATTTGGTTTAAGTTTCTTTTGTAAATAAATAGTGGAGGCTTATATAAATGTAAATGTTGAATATAATGCCCTTGTTTTTCTGTAGACTATTTTTGTATATGTTCTTAGGATTTAAATAGTGTGGTAAGAAAAATTTGGATATTGGATCTTGATTGTTTTAAACATGTATTAATATTAGTAACAAAATTTTACCATTATTAATTCTGAATTTTACCATTATTATTAGTAACAGAATTTTACGGTTACTAATTCTGAATTTTACCGTTACTATTAGCAACGTAATTTTTCGCTACTAATTCTGAATTTTACCGTTACTATTAGTTACAAAATTTTACCGTTACTATTAGTAACAAAATTTTACCGTTACTAATTCTGAATTTTACCGTTACTATTAGTAACATAATTTTTCGTTACTAGCTTTGTGCCTCACGCCTTTTTTCTAACGAAAAGATTGTGTTCCTAATATTTTTAGTAACGATAAAAAATTGTTACTAATGGCGTGTTTTGGAGTAGTGTTCCTCTACCTAAGTGTGCAGCGAATTGGGAGGGACCTTTCATTGTAAAAGAAGCTCATGATTCAGGTTATTGCTTCATTTCTAAGATGGAAGAAGACAAGCCATTCAAGATTAACAATAAATGGTTGAAAGTCTATCATGTGTAAGTAGTTAAGTTTAGACCATTGTTGTATCTAGCTGTTGTTATGAATATACAAGTCATTTTTTTTTTGTAACTCGAGTGGAGATGAAAGAATTGCAGAACTTCATAATATACGCAAATAGTGACAGCACAAAGAAATGGCATGGGAAAACATACATCTTTTTCATTCATTCACAAACGTTGGGGCACTACAAAATTGGGAGCTAATGCCCAATAATTACATAAGAAAAAAAGGAAAATGTATACAAAAGTTCATTTGCTAAAGAGGAACCACAAGTCTGGAGTAGAGAAAAAATCTCTGAGCAGGCCCGAAGAAGTGGCTAGGCAAGACTATTGCGTGTTAATAGAAACCTCTAATCTCGTTTGCCCTTGTGTACGCTGGATAAGGAGTTTCTCTCATTTCAGATTCGTTAGACACATAGCTTCTTCGATCTCCTCTACCTCCTTGTTGGCAGCTTCAAGTAGAGGTGCTAGCTCAACCAACTTAGCTTACTCATCCCGTTGATCCTCTCAATATTGTTATAGCAGTTCCCTCTGACTATCCAGTCTTTGGTTCTTCAAAGTATTTAAGTGCACAATCAGCCAGTCAAAACGGAAGCCATCTCGACCCAACTCCCTCAGATAATCTAAGAATTAGTTGAGGAGAGGTCTGGTAATGTTTGAGGTAGGAGTGTTGACGATATCAGAAACAACGATCTCCATGCCCTGAAGCCTATGGATCATTACGGGGATGTTGGAATGTAGATAATCCATAGTGAAAGTCTTAGGATGATGGCTTGCAAGCTAATCAATTACCAAACGATGGCTGGCAGGCATTTGAAGAGAACGCTGAAGGACCATGAGGCAAAAGTCATGAGGAGCTGTGACACCCCGACTAATTAAATACCGGGTAGCTACTCCTTTATTAAATTAATTCAAAATGCTCAGTTGGTCCAGTTAATAGCATCACTGTCGAAAAAATTTTAATGATTACTAACCACCGAGTATTTAAAAAGTAAGTTGCCAAATTTTAATTTAAGTCTGATTAACATGCAACAAGTGTAATGAAGAATAAATAATACCATTCACCATACTGAAATAAATAGAATAACCATCACATAATGTAAATAAAGTCTGGAGGAAAAACTCCTCACTACAAATCCCACAACTGAAATGCGCAATGAAAATACTGAATGCTAAATCAATACATGACAAAGTCTGAAAACTGTAATGGAAAGATGTCTCTAATAGAAATGGGCAACATGCCCTACAACTGATAGATAATGACTCTGGAATCCGAATGATAGAAGCGTCTACAAGCAAATCCCTGTAGCTTCCACAAACAGCTACAGCTCGTCACCTGAATGAGTATCCTATGCATGGTGTCCTTGTGGCTGGGCACCTAAAATGGTTTTACAAGAAAAAAAAAATTTGAAAGCAAACGGGTCAGAGCCCGAATGTGTAGATATTTTAAAAACCTGCAAGTGCTTTAAAAACATTTAAAACATTAAATGTAAAGTACATGTTAGGACGTGCACTCACATGATATTCTCACCTCTCGTCTAACTGTGCACTCCTAACGTAAGTACCCATCTAAAATGACACAACTACTAGCTAAGTGACATCATATCTAGCTAGACTGCCATAGGTTCTACCCTTATTACTCGGTTCTCATCATAATAACGATCTCAATTAAATAGGGCTTAACGTAACTTCAGATTCTCATACAAAAGTAATACAACTCGTTATAGAATATCCCTCTATTTTATTCCATAGTTCTACACACAATACTATATGAAAGTTCCCAGTTTATTAAACATATATTTCCACAACATAAATATACAATATAAGCACCCCGAGACTAAGCTGTGGTGCACACATACTCTTCTATCCATCCTGGTACATCACGTACATAAGAATCACATATTCCGAATCTCTCAGGAATAGTTCAGATAACACAAATCACAAATAATGGAGGCGAACACAGTCACATCACATGGGTCACGTACATACCTACGCTCCCACGATCAGCGGACTTATCAATATCCCAATTAGTCTTTCTATGACCTATGTTCATTGAGCTAACCAGTCTAAATCCGGGAAACACAAGGATTTGAGGGCCCTAAGCGAACGCAAACCTCCCGTGATAGCAAGTATGGTAGGTATGTCATACACACAATTCATATACCAATACTAAGTAAACACACGTCTTAGTAATTCTGTAGTTTAATTGTAGTACTATTCTCATTCTAGTACCAATATATAATTTACACACTATATACGATTCCAGTTTATAATCATACGCGCCATAATCTATTCTCACGTCATAGTAGACACTCACGTCTCAACCCAAACGGTTCATTGATTTAAATCACTCGTATATAATTTACTCCTCATAATAACCCAAAAGTCCCAAATCTATCAATACATCATGAACGGAATGTTATCTCTACCCTCTAACAAGTTTACGGGACTCCCAAAATCAAAACAGGCCAAAAAGGCCTAAACGGCCAGCTCGTTAGAAGTCTCATTCGAACGAGGCTGTTCGAACGAGATTCCAGTTCGTTCGAACGAACTGTACCTTCTAACGACATCTCGTTCGAACGAATGTATCGAACGAAACACAGTTCGTTCGAAAGAAGGTATCGAACGAAGTCTCCCCTCGTTAGAAGCGACTGGTCAACTCATTAGAAGCTCGTTCGAACGAGCTCGTTCGAACGACCTGGGAAGGTCTTCTAACGAGAGACCAGTTTCGGCCCAGAATTTCTTGGTTACGGTTTTCATCAATTCTTACTCCTCAAATCTCCTCTAAAATTCGTTCCAACAATGTTTTAAGTTATCTAATCATCCTAAAACATGCTATGGTCATACACTAACATCTTTTAACGGATTAATACATCCTAAACATCATTAAATCACAAGTTTCTACATTTTTCCCCAATTTTCTTCAAGAACATAAACCCTAGATTTTTATCATCATAAATTCCCAGAATTTAATCCGTTGTTACATCACATAAATATGAAATCTCTGAATTCAATCTTCAAACAACGTTTCTACATGCAAACCTATACCCAAAATTAAACTAATAACTTCCAATTTCATGGGTTTTCCTTTAACTCTTAAATAAGATTGATTATCAAGATTTCTAACATGGACAAAGCATTCATTGCATAAAGAATGTAATTTAAATCACTTGCCTTGAGTTTATTTCTGATTTTGATGTTGATTTCCTCTCTCTTTCAGCAGAATTCCCTCTCTCTCTCTTTCTCCAAGCTTCTTCTCCAATGCTGGCTATGGTGGCTAGGGTTTGTTTTGGGGAAACTTAGAAAACCTAATCTAACAACCCCCGTAGCTTGTTGGGTTAATATGGGTTGGTTAGTGGGTTTAGTGGGTCTATTCCCAATCAGATTTACTTCTCTAATTTTCGTCATTTTTAATTCCTAAAAATACGAAATTACCAAAATACCCTTTATATTGCCGGTATGACCTAAAAATACTCCGGAACCCAAACTACACCCCCGGCTAGTGTTTTCTGACTATCTCGACCCTTCCGGACGCGTTGGCGCACTCAAAACGACCATACAGTTTATCGAATTTAAATTCACTTTTATAAATAAAATAATTATATCCCGACGCGACTGTCACACGCGTCCCAATAAAATGACCAAATTGCCGTATATAAATCTCACAACAAATTTCATAATTCAATATTCATATAACATCATATATACTCAATATAGTCAAATACCAACTCACAACTCGCTAGTATTTTATCCGGATTAATTTCCAAATAATTCATATTTAATTAATTAATCCCAAAATAAATATAGCCAAAAGTACGGGGTATTACATACTTCCCCCCTAATAACTGAATTTCGTCCCGAAATTCGAAACTAGAAAGTACCTGCTAAAATAACTCTGGATAACGATCGCGCATCTCATCCTCGCGCTCCCATGTGGACTCCTCGACATTGTGATGTCGCCACTGAACACGCACTAACGGGACTATCTTTGACCGCAGTTTCCTCTCGCTTCGGTCCAAAATAGCAATCGGCCCCTCCTCGTAGGAGCTATCCGGCTGGAGATCGATGTCCTCCACAGCAATGTGAGAATGAGCTAAGTTATCTCTAAGGTATTTCCTTAGCGAGGAAATATGAAACACATCGTGAATTCGATGCAAATGCTCCGGTAACCCAAGTCTATACGCAACCGGTTCGATCCGCTCAATAATAGGAAACGGCCCCACATACCTCGGTGCCAACTTCCCCTTTTTCCCGAAACGCATAATCCCCTTCATAGGAGATACTCTGAGCAAAACCTGGTCCCCTACTTGGAACTCTCTAAAAAATCTCTTCGCATCAGCATAACTCTTCTGCCTGTCTTGAGCTACCCGAATGCGATTCCGAATCAACTCAATTCTTGCCGAAGTATCCTGGATCACTTCCGGCCCAAGTAGTTTGTTGTTCCCCACCTCTAACCAACATGCTGGGGAACGACAAGGCCTACCGTACAACGCTTCAAACAGAGCCATGCCAATAGTGAACTGATAGGAGTTGTTGTAAGCAAACTCCACCAGTGGAAGGTACTGCTCCCATCCACCCCCAAAGTCAATAATGCACATGCGTAGCATGTCCTCCAACATCTGATTTGTGCGCTCGGTCTGCCCATCGGTCTGCGGATGATAAGCTGTACTCAACCGCAATTCCGTGCCCATGGCCTCCTGAAAACTCTCCCAAAACCGCGAAACAAATATCTTGTCTCTGTCAGACACGATATTTAGGGGCACACCGTGAAGTCTCACAACCTCTGAAATGAAGAGCTGGGCATACTGTCCCGTAGTGTAGTCAGTCCTTACGGGTAAAAAGTGAGTGACTTTGGACAACCTGTCCATAATTACCCAAATGGAGTCGTGACCCCTCTGCGACGTAGGCAACCTCGTGATAAAGTCCATGGATATGCTCTCCCACATCCACACCGGGACCTCCAACGGCTGTAGCAATCCTGCCGGTCTCTGATGATCCATTTTTACAAGCTGAAAAGTGGCGCATTTCGAAACAAACTCAGCGATATCTCTCTTCATACCGCTCCACCAATACTGGCGTCTCATGTCTTGGTACATTTTGTCCCCTCCGGGATGTACCGCGAACCGTGAGCCGTGCGACTCTGCCATCACCTCGTGTCGCAATTTCTCCCCTTCCGGAATCACTAATCTCCCATTGAAGCGCAATCCCCCGTCTGAGCTAACGGTATAGGACTCAGCTCCCTCTGCTAGTAGTCGAACTATCTGCTCCTGACAGAACGAGTCATTAGCCTGTGCCTGTACTACCTTTATGACAATCTGCGGTGTAACGGTCATCACAGACATGAAAGATCGGGCCACTGCATCCTGGTGTCCCAACTCCTTCCACTTTGCCTTAAACACCTCTACCACCTCATCTGCTGGTCTACGGCTCAACGCGTCTGCTACCACATTAGCCTTGCCTGGGTGATACTGGATATCGAATTGGTAGTCTTTCACAAACTCAAGACACCTACGCTGCTGCATGTTCAACTCCTTCTGCGTGAACAGGTACTGTAGGGACTTGTGGCCCGTGAACAGTTGGAACTTCTGCCCCAAAAGATAGTGCCTCCAAATCCGTAGGGCAAATACCACCACCGCCAATTCCAAGTCATGCGTGGGATAATTCTTCTCATGAGTCTTAAGCTTACGGGAAGCATAAGCTATGGTCTGTCTCTCCTGCTGCAATACACCTCCAAGTCCTTGCAAAGACGCGTCGGTGTAAACCAAATACTCAACTCCCGGCCTCGGCAATGCTAACACAGGTGCTGAGGTCAATTTGTCCTTCAATTCATCGAATGCCAGCTGACAGGCATCACTCCAGATGTAAGGCACACCCTTACGAGTCAGATGTGTCAAAGGACCTGCTATCTCAGAGAAACCCCGAATAAACCTCCTGTAGTATCCTGCTAGACCCAAGAAACTACGAATCTCCGTTGGTGTCGTGGGCTGTCCCCACTCCCTCACCGCGGATACTTTCCCCGGATCAACAGATATTCCTCGGTCAGAAATAATGTGTCCCAAAAACTGGACCTCCTTCAGCCAAAACCCGCATTTCTCATATTTTGCATACAACTCGTTCTGACGAAGGGTCTGCAAAACTTGCCTCAAATGCTCGGCGTGCTCCTCCTCTGTCTGGGAGTAAACCAGAATATCATCGATGAAGACAATGACAAACTGATCTAGGAAATCCCTGAACACTCTGTTCATCAAGTCCATAAACACTGCTGGAGCATTGGTTAAACCAAAAGGCATAACCCGAAACTCGTAAGAACCATATCTAGACAAGAACGCAGTCTTCGAGACATCCTCCTCCCTGATACGCAACTGATGGTATCCCGATCTCAAATCAATCTTCGAGAAGAAAAAAGCTCCTCTCAACTGGTCGAATAGGTCATCGATTCGAGGCAACGGATACTTATTCCGTATCGTGACCTTATTCAACTCTCGGTAGTCCACACACAATCTCAGTGAACCGTCCCTCTTCTTCACAAACAAAACTGGAGCACCCCAAGGTGAGGTACTCCTGCGAATAAAGCCCTGACCTAACAGCTGCTCTATCTGATCTCGTAGCTCTCGCATCTCTGCCGGAGCCATACGGTACGGTGCGCGTGCTATAGGCCTCGTATCTGGCAATAGGTCTATAACAAAATCTATTTCTCGACTGGGGGGTAGGCCTGGTATCTCCTTAAACACATCCGAATACTCCCTGACAACCGGGATCGAATCTAAAGGAATCACAACCTCCTTAGAGGTATCCTCCTCTACGTAATACAGATGAGCGGTCGATCCTCCCTCTGGGCGAGGCATCGCCACTACAAACATCTCTTGCCCCGGAATGGCAAAAACAATGCTCCCGCTGAAGCAATCAATCATGGCCCTATAAGCTACGAGCCAATCCATACCGATAATCACATCGTGAACATGCATATCTAATACCAACATGTCTGCAGGTAATACCAAACCACCAATCTCTACCCCCACTCCCCGGCATATAAAGAAAATAAGTGACCCACTCCCCAATGGTGAGTCGACACACGTCACTGTGCTCTCTGCCGTAGCTAACAATCCTAAAGCTTTCGTGAAGTGTGTAGCTATAAAACAATGTGTAGCACCCGTATCAAATAATACACGACCCATAGTGCATGGATAGGAAACGTACCCTCAATCGCGGGTGGTGCATGTGGAACTGCAGCCTGGTGGACGTTGTAGACACGTCCATACTGTAGCTGCCCCTGTTGAGCTGGGACTACTGGAATGGGTGGCAATGCTGCCATCTGTGGCGGTGCGGGGAGAGCGGCGGGAAACATAGGCCTCTATGGCTCCTGGAGAGCACCCTGCTGCTGCTGCTGTAGGGCCCTGCCCCTATCAGGACAATCCTGTCGCTTATGGCCAGTCTTGTCACAAACAAAACACTTCCCTGGGAAGTTCCCTCCTCTCTGCCCCTGCGATCCTCGGCCCTGGTGGCCGTTACCGTTCCTCCCTTGGCCCTGCTGGCCCTGGTGAAACTGCTGCCCATTCTGCCCTTGTTGGCCCTGATGGCCGTTTGGACCCTGATGGCCCTGATGGAAACCTCCCTGTCCCTGTCTGTAGTTCCCTGATCGGAACCTCTTCTGATCCCCCTGCTGGGTACCCTGCTCACCCTGTCTCTGACCCTGAACAGATTGTGCCCCACCGGCACCATGTCCTCTTGTCCTGCCCTGATGGCTAGACTCTCCCGATCTCTTGCTCTCAGTCATATGAAAGCGGTGATCCTGGCAGTGTAACAAAGCAGCGTTAACCACATCAGAATACGTGGCCAACGAAAGGTTCCCGAACAGATGCTGACGGATCCTCCATGTCAACCCGCCCGTGAACTTCCCAATCTTCTTCTTCTCTGTTGGTATCTCATCTAGAACGATATTCAACAGATTCATGAACTCGGCCTCATACTCGGCCACGGTCTTGCCCTCTTATCTCAGATTCATCAGTTTCCTCCTCATTTCCGTATGAACAGCTGATGGAAAGTACTTGCGGTCAAACCGCACCCAGAAGTCCTGAATAGTGAGAGTATCCCTCTCCTCCATGGTGGTAATAGACTCCCACCACTGCAGTGCAGATCCAACTAGCTTGAAAGTAGCTAGCACCTGCTTCTGAACGTCCGTGCACTCATACATCCTCAAGTGCCTCTGCATATCCTTCCTCCATTGGCTCGAGACTACCACATCTGAGCGACCCGCAAACTCTGGCGGATGCGCTTTCTGAAAAACATCACGTACACGCTCCCAAGCAGACGGGAATGCATTTGCCTGTACTGGCGCGGTAACCGGCGCCTGAGGTGGTGCCTGCTGAACAACGGCAATTGCGGCATTTACCACTTGGGCTACTATAGCTGCAACCTCAGCGGCGTTCATCAAGCCCTGAACTGGAGCGGGCTGGGGTTTGGGCGTTGCATCCCTGGGAACTCGTTGTGCACGTCGTGGAGGCATCTGAAATAAGAATGAAGTTTATAAGTTCGCAGTTATAAACTTAAAATAGCTGAAGAACGAAGCATACACAAAAAGAGTACAACAGTCCTAAAATATAGGGCTCTATATCAAAGAAACTTAGCGGAAACATAATAAGCCGTCAGATCCTAAAGGACACTAGAACCTGATGCTCTGATACCACCTGTGACACCCCGACTAATTAAATACCGGGTAGCTACTCCTTTATTAAATTAATTCAAAATGGTCAGTTGGTCCAGTTAATAGCATCACTGTCGAAAACATTTTAATGATTACTAACCACCTAGTATTTAAAAAGTAAGTTGCCAAATTTTAATTTAAGTCTGATTAACATGCAACAAGTGTAATGAAGAATAAATAATACCATTCACCATACTGAAATAAATAGAATAACCATCACATAATGTAAATAAAGTCTGGAGGAAAAACTCCTCACTACAAATCCCACAACTGAAATGCGCAATGAAAATACTGAATGCTAAATCAATACATGACAAAGTCTGAAAACTGTAATGGAAAGATGTCTCTAATAGAAATGGGCAACATGCCCTACAACTGATAGATAATGACTCTGGAATCCGAATGATAGAAGCGTCTACAAGCAAATCCCTGTAGCTTCCACAAACAGCTACAGTTCGTCACCTGAATGAGTATCCTATGCATGGTGTCCTTGTGGCCGGGCACCTAAAATGGTTTTACAAGAAAAAAAAAATTTGAAAGCAAACGGGTCAGAGCCCGAATGTGTAGATATTTTAAAAACCTGCAAGTGCTTTAAAAACATTTAAAACATTAAATGTAAAGTACATGTTAGGACGTGCACTCACATGATATTCTCACCTCTCGTCTAACTGTGAACTCCTAACGTAAGTACCCATCTAAAATGATACAACTACTAGCTAAGTGACATCATATCTAGCTAGACTGCCATAGGTTCTACCCTTATTACTCGGTTCTCATCATAATAACGATCTCAATTAAATAGGGCTTAACGTAACTTCAGATTCTCATACAAAAGTAATACAACTCGTTATAGATTATCCCTCTATTTTATTCCATAGTTCTACACACAATACTATATGAAAGTTCCCAGTTTATTAAACGTATATTTCCACAACATAAATATACAATATAAGCACCCCGAGACTAAGCTGTGGTGCACACATACTCTGCTATCCATCCCGGTACATCACGTACATAAGAATCACATATTCCGAATCTCTCAGGAATAGTTCAGATAACACAAATCACAAATAATGGAGGCGAACACAGTCACATCACATGGGTCATGTACATACCTACGCTCCCACGATCAGCGGACTTATCAATATCCCAATAAGTCTTTCTAAGACCTATGTTCATCGAGGTAACCAATCTAAATCTGGGCAACACAAGGATTAGAGGGCCCTAAGCGAACGCAAACCTCCCGTGATAGCAAGTATGGTAGGTATGTCATACACACAATTCATATACCAATACTAAGTAAACACACTTCTTAGTAATTCTGTAGTTTAATTGTAGTACTATTCTCATTCTAGTACCAATATATAATTTACACACTATATACGATTCCGGTTTATAATCATACACGCCATAATCTATTCTCACGTCGTAGTAGACACTCACGTCTCAACCCAAACGGTTCATTGATTTAAATCACTCGTATATAATTTACTCCTCATAATAACCCAAAAGTCCCAAATCTATCAATACAACATCAACGGAATGTTATCTCTACCCTCGAACAAGTTTACGGGACTCCCAAAATCAAAACAGGCCAAAAAGGCCTAAACTGCCAGCTCGTTAGAAGTCTCGTTCGAACGAGGCTGTTCGAACGAGATTCCAGTTCGTTCGAACGAACTGTACCTTCTAACGACATCTCGTTCGAACGAATGTATCGAACGAAACACAGTTTGTTCGAACGAAGGTATCGAATGAAATCTCCCCTCATTAGAAGCGACTGGTCAACTCGTTAGAAGCTCGTTCGAACGAGCTCGTTCGAACGACCTGGGAAGGTCTTCTAACGAGAGACCAGTTTCGGCCCATAATTTCTTGGTTACGATTTTCATCAATTCTTACTCCTCAAATCTCCTCTAAAATTCGTTCCAACAATGTTTTAAGTTATCTAATCATCCTAAAACATGCTAAGGTCATACACTAACATCTTTTAAGGGATTAATACATCCTAAACATCATTAAATCACAAGTTTCTACATTTTCCCCCAATTTTCTTCAAGAACATAAACCCTAGATTTTTATCATCATAAATTCCCAGAATTTAATCCGTTGTTACATCACATAAATATGAAATCTCTGAATTCAATCTTCAAACAACGTTTCTACATGCAAACCTATACCCAAAATTAAACTAATAACTTCCAATTTCATGGGTTTTCCTTTAACTCTTAAATAAGATTGATTATCAAGATTTCTAACATGGACAAAGCATTCACTGCATAAAGAATGTAATTTAAATCACTTGCCTTGAGTTTATTTCTGATTTTGATGTTGATTTCCTCTCTCTTTCTGCAGAATTCCCTCTCTCTCTCTTTCTCCAAGCTTCTTCTCCAATGCTGGCTATGGTGGCTAGGGTTTGTTTTGGGGAAACTTAGAAAACCTAATCTAACAACCCCCGTAGCTTGTTGGGTTAATATGGGTTGGTTAGTGGGTTTAGTGGGTCTATTCCCAATCAGATTTACTTCTCTAATTTTCGTCATTTTTAATTCCTAAAAATACGAAATTACCAAAATACCCTTTATATTGCCGGTATGACCTAAAAATACCCCGGAACCCAAACTACACCCCCAGCTAGTGTTTTCTGACTATCCCGACCCTTCCGGACGCGTTGGCGCACTCAAAATGACCATACGGTTTATCGAATTTAAATTCACTTTTATAAATAAAATAATTATATCCCGACGCAACTGTCACACGCGTCCCAATAAAATGACCAAATTGCCGTATATAAATCTCACGACAAATTTCATAATTCAATATTCATATAACATCATATATACTCCATATAGTCAAATATCAACTCACAACTCGCTAGTATTTTACCCGGATTAATTTCCAAATAATTCATATTTAATTAATTAATCCCAAAATAAATATAGCCAAAAGTACGGGGTATTACAGCTAAGTTGGGCAGATGAAGCTCACAACCAGATTCGCTATCAGCAGTAGCACCAGTTGTGGAACCTTGGTCTTTGTTACTAAAATCTTCTGAAATAGATTGTTACCGATGGGGTGAAGCGATGGGAGAAAGAACTGATGGAGATTTATCTCTTGCCAGAAAATATTCACTTGGAACCTGAGAATAGGTAGAAGAAACAATGAGTTAAGTGAAAAATCTTAACAAGTGTTTTCATTGTTAGGTGGAGTTTGCAAAAAAATCTTAACAAGTGTTTTCATTGTTAAGTTACCGTTATAGGTGGAGTTTAAGAAAAATCTTAGCAAGTGTTTTCATTGTTAAGTCACCGTTATAGGTGGAGTTTGCAAAAAATCTTAACAAGTGTTTTCATTGTTAAGTCATCATTATAGGTGGAGTTTGCGAAAAATTTTAACAAGTGTTTTCATTGTTAAGTCACCATTATAGATGGAATTTGCAAAAATTCTTAACAAACATTTTCATTGTTAAGTCACCGTTATAGGAGGAGTTTGCAAAAAGTTTGAGAAATTAGACTCTTCTAGATTGTACATTGTCAAGAATAAAAGACAAACAATGACAAATGAAGAGAAACTAGTGAAGTACCTCAGCAATGGCTGGAGTAAGAACGAGAGTCACCAAGGAGGCCATAATGACGGGAACTGTTGGGCGCAGGCTTGCTTCCTTAGAATCCCTAACAGCACCCTCAACTAAAGAAGCCTCAACGTTCGATAAAGACTCTTCGCTAATAAAAGATACCAAGGCCAACATAGGAGTCTGACTTAAAGAGGACGTTCTACCACTAAGTGATGCCCCAACGTTGGTGGATGCAGAAAAACCACCACGCTAGGGAAAAACATCAACCTTTCCCTTGGGAATATGCAGACTACCATGAGAAGAGGGTGGGGCAAGATCTGGAGAAAACTACAAAAATGAAGCTAAGTGTTAGAAATGGGGAATGAGTACAGAAGAAGTGAGAAATATCTCTAAGTGTTACTTACCTCAGTTATGGTACCGAATAGAGGAACTGCAGTTAGATAACAAAGATGCCTTTTTGACCTAAGGCATCCCAATATATTAAAGTTCAGCATGTTAAATAGAAAAAAGGGGTAGAAGAGAGAAAAGACGCCAATCCTAACAAGTGATTGATAATATGTTACCTTGGGGGAACTTCTTGTAGTTGGAACGATGGGCAGGAGAATCTCAAACCGAGGTGATAATTCAGAAGAGGCTAGGGGAGTTATCTCTGGTTGAGAAGAGATTCCCACAGACTCAACGAAATCACCCCCGCAGTAGCATCCTTCGCACGCTGTGAATCCGAACGGCGGGAGTAAGTAAGCTCGATCATAGGGGAACGGGGAGGAGTTACATCAATTTGAGAGGAACCGAAATGTACCCCCACGAAAGGGCTCACAGGGGGGCTGGGTCTTTCTTCTTAAACCTCCTGCACCAAAGTTGTTAAGAGTTAAACAAATGCAGCCTGCCTTAGAAAAATGGGAGTAATAACAATAACACACATGCATACCTAGGATCCATAGGGAGAATGGGAGGATATAACCAATGGCGAAGGAGGAAATGTACATTTGGAACTCATTTCCTCTGGGACATAGTACCCAGAGTCTTCTTTCTTGCACCCGCAACACTAGTACTTCGAAGAACCTTTGAACCCTTTTTTCTCTTCGACCCTGGTTCCATCGGATGAACCAAGATACTGGCAAAGGAAGTAGAAGGAGGAACGACGGGAGCGCGCATTAAAACTCATCATTTATTCATTCCACCTCAGCCTGAACTTTCCTTCTCAACTCCTCACTTGTTTCTGCAGACATGGGAAGAGGAACGTATGCGATGGGGAATGCCTCTAAAAGATTTTGAGACTTAGACTTTGAGGAAGTCCCACTGTTGGACTCCCTAGTTATTTTGGCTTGTGGCTGGGAGGGCTGTTCACCAGAAGGTGCTTCAATTGTAGGGGCAGGCTGTTTGGGGGTTGCAATGGTCTTGGATTTGGGGGTGGCAGTAGGGATTATTGAAAAATAAGGGGGTATCTCGAGGGGAGGATCTTTAATAGTTTTAATCAGAGGGAACTCAACTCCAAGAATAGAGTTTCCTTGGAGGCCCAATTCCAAGGCAAGGAAAGAAAGAACCGGGGGATACCATGGGGAGACTTTGTATGAACTCATGAATAATGGCCAGTTGTATCAAATGGAATTTGGTAGCATAAGAGGTAGATATGTCCCCTTTCCTAGTAGCACTGGGGAGGGTGACTCGACCATCCATAGTAGAGGTCACGCCAAGTACCACTGTAGAAAGGTAGAAGGTGCAAGTCTCAGCAAAAGTAGACTTCCTATTCGTTAACTAAAACACAGGTCAAGGAGACCCCTGATCAAATTCGAACTGCCTGCTACACTTATCGGGGTTATAAGGTTTATAACTATATCCCCATTCAGTGAAGGAAGGAAGAAACTCAAGAGTGAACACAAGTACCACGACCTGCAAAGAATCCCGCTAAGGATCTTCTACAACTGGAATAAAAGTGACCATTGTAGCTGCAGAAGGAAAAAAATTCCAAGTATGGGCAAAGGTAGATTCTCCGTACGGCCTCATGACAAAGGAATCGAAATGGTAAAAAACTCCCATTATTTCCTTTCGACTTTATTTTTTATGGAAGCATAAGAGGCATGGGGGTTTAATGCCTTAGCTCACAGGATAAGAGACATATTTGGCAGCAATGGCAGGAAAATGGGTATAGAGGAAACCCATTAAGATAACGATATTAGCAAAATTAGCCAAGTTGTAATGACCAAGGGATCGTGCCATGTCAAGATCGGTTCGATCCAGCCAAGTATAGAGGGACCCCAAAGCAATGACGGCCAAAGGAAGGTTAAAACCCCTGGCCAAATGGATATAATTTTTTATAAGGTCCCTCCTGGGTTGGTCGTTGGGTTTCCCATTCAACAAGAAGTGCGAAAGCAGTACAATAATATAGGCTAGTAATTCTAAAGATGTACCATTACCTTGCCCCTTAATATCAATGACATCCTTCGTAGTAGGAGCTTCAAAAAAATAGCTAATAAGGGCAGTAAAAGTAGTCTTGTTCGAAGATGCAGTGCAACAGAGGCCAATTCGATCTAACTCAGCTTGGTCAGCGGTCTCTTCGACATCAAAGGACTCATCATGATAAGTAAACTCACCCATGGGCTCTAACCCATGTAGCTCACAAACATCCTCCAACGAAATGGTGAAATCCCCCCAAGCAGTGAAGAATGTGTGAGTTGTAACCTTCCATATGGAAACCAATACTTGGAGTACAATGTTGTGCTTAGAAAGAGTGAACTCCCCAAACCAATTGGCTCGGTGAAGACCAACCTTGGTAAGAACTACAACGTGAGAGCTCTATATGTGTGCATGCCAGGCAGAAAAATGAGCTGGCGATCCCCGAAGTGCTTCGAAAGAAATCTGGGAGTAAAGGAAGTCACCGCGATCCAACCGTAAGCGTAGAGTCCCCTCTAGAGGAAGAAAGCCCAACTTTGATGAATCTTCGTCTTCATCACCCAGCAATCAAGGGTCGTACTTGGCTAAAAAATGGCGGGTCTTGCATGCATTAGAGAACTCATCATCCTTGCCAGGCAGCATCCAGGGTGGTGGCACTAATGGTGGCAGTAGGGGTGGCAGGTGGAGTATTGGTGGGAGACGTAGTAGGATTTCTTGAGGAGGCCATTAGAGATAACAATGAAGTACAAAGAAAAGCTTAAAAAATGCACTCGAGAAGTAACAACAGAGTGGCTAGAAAGAGACGATAATTGAAGAGGAAAGGAATGAGGAGAAAAGCTTTGCAATAATGGAGTTTTTGCAGAGTTGCACTCTCTAGAGTAGACGGAAGTTTGAAGAAGAAGAAGAAAATATAAGTGTTTTGAAAAATAGACGTTTGAATTCTTTTAACCCATCTTTTGAGTTTCCTACCACCACACGTGCAAAGTCGCCTATAATCATTTTAAACAGACACGTGGCACTTCGGGAAGTGTCCTGACAGTTGAAAAGACAACGCCACATCATTAATGAAGTGACGCATGGGGAATAGAAAGGGTTTCCTTCCAGGGCAAATTTGAGTTTTAGCGCCAGAATTTTTGTTAGACATATTCAATAACTCCCAATGAAGAAGTTGTCCCAATGGTTCAAAAAATCTATGATGTTCCGTAGCTATAAGTCCAAACGTTGTTTAATTATGACTTAGCTACATCGGGGAGAATTTCTGCCTTTTCGAACATGGCGAAACATTACAAGGGAGAATTTCACAAGTCTCAATGATAGGGGTAGTCCTAACGAAAAACTCACTCCCAACAAATATACTCCACAACAGCACAAACCGGAGAATTTCACTTCCCCAAAGTCAAAATGAGTATTTGAGAAAGTTAGTAAGTCTATCGTGAGAGTTTCAAACAGTCAATCCAGAACGGTTGAATCTCAGTAATAGGAAAAAGTTATGATGTCCCTTTGCCAAAGCGCTAATAAACAGCAGCGCTTTAACATAGGTACATCGGGGAGAATTTTACTTTTTCCTGGAGGCATTAACCACATTTGGTTACAATGACATAGAAGGTTCATCGGATTTAGAAGTTTTTGTGCAGACATTTCTTGTTTCCATAGAAAAACTCTCCTCGAAGGGGAAAATGTAGAGGGGGATTGAATGTAATCCTGAGATTAGAGATAATACCCTCATTAAAAATAGTGTTTGGGATTAAGGCAGCGAGGTAGCTCAGCGTGGTAACTCAGCGAGGCAGCTTAGCGTGGCAGCTTAAGCGTGACAACTCATACTTTAGCTTGTTGTGTTACTTAGTCACATTGTATCTTTGTTTATATTGATGCTCGGCTATAACGATTGTAATGATGTAATGAGTATAATGATTTTTAGTGTGAGGTCGAATGGTACTCACAAGGGACCATGCTTGGCAGGGCCCGGGAGAGCTTTCATGCTCTATCGAACAATCTCGCCGTGGGAACTTTAGAGGGACTTGGTTTGGAGGATTGAGAAGTGAGGCACCATTGGGGCTTGTCCTGACCATCTTAGATACACCTGGTAAAACACCAAAAGACCTTGACCGTGGAACCCCGAGCAGAGGATCCTTCAGTTCCATTGGACGTTGAGTTGTGGACCAAGTGTATCTAAGATGTGATACACCTGGTAAAACACCAAAAGACCCTCTACTTAATGTCACATATACAGTAGGTGATTTCACTATCCAGCTAGACAATGTAAAATCTGCACTTGAGTAAACCACCATGGTATTTGGAGCTGTCAAATAGTTGGTGAGCCACCTTTGTGATGAAAACCACCTGACACATAGTGGTTAGGAAAAAGGCATGTCTTGGCATTTAATGTTTATGACGTGGAGCTAACTAGGGCATCAACCATTTAATGTTTGTGACATTAAGTATGAGGGATGTCTTTCACAGTCATTAATGACTGAGTTACCTCGGGAGTAGCGTGGGGGATATTTAAGGACCCCAACAACCTCTGGGGAGAGGATGTTCTTTTTGAGAGTTCAGAAGTCATTACTAGAGAGAATATACATCAGAGGGATATTTATTACAAACCAGAGAGTTTACTCACCCACCATTGTCATTTATTACGAAGCTTTAATAATTGATAGAGATCATTGAGGGTGGTTGGGGTATTTGGCTGCCTGCCAAGGTGTATTTAGGGTGCTCATTTTCTCTCTCCATTTAAGCGAGTTGCTTCTAAGTTCATTAACATCTCCCGAGTTATACACGAGTGACTTGTGAGTTCAAACTAGGTCTATCTTTATTAAGTTGTGTTTGCGTCTCCTACAGTTAGTCAATGGTGTGTTGGTTAACTTATCATTACTATACTCAAAAGGGGTTAGGCCTCCATCTAATATAAACTACCCTCTTACATATTTAACATTTCAGTTGACACTATATATCAGTATTGGAAATTTCATTCCATACCATCTCACTCCTCTCTGGCATATGTTTTTTTAATTAACGATGGTGCTATACTTTGGAGTAAAGTTTAGGCCAATTTAGACAACAAAAGAAACGGATATGTTAAACATGAACGGTTCAGAATAATCATGTTTGAAGTATTTTGAATGAAAGAGGCAACATGAACTATTTTGAATAATCATATTTTAATTCAATATGGCAACTCTTGTTTTAAGTATTTTTTTTAAGCACCATTGATTGAAGTCTAGCAGAATGGGTAAGTTGCAAATGTGAAAATAACTGTTCAAGTTTAACTAATTATTCAGAATAATCAAATATATCATTACTACAAATATTTGTATGAAAGATGTAGCTCATGTTTAAAGTATTTTGTTCAATTCCTACTTTAAGAATTTATTATGTGTATTTGATTTCTATTAAATCCTACGTTTCTTCTCAATAATAACTAGCAGAAAAAGTCATATGTAGAAAAGTGAGTAGTAGAAGTAGGACGTGATGAACCCATTGCAGTTGGAGCCAAATCCACTTGAAACCCCAAATGAGAAGGTCCGTAAAAAATACCTAGCGATTTTATCTTTTATGGCTTCTTTTCAGTCCCATGGATGTTTCTATTATCGGTGACTCAAAAGATAAATTAAAACAATGAACATGAGTTTGGAGATGATGATCATCAAGACATCCATGCCTAATTTCTCCTACCAAGTCGGCACCGATAATATACAATATGGGTTCTTATCCAAGCTAGAGCAATAATTAAGTTGGAGCAGTAATTAAGATGGAGCGATATATCGTAATTTGTCATAGAACTCTCTCTTACTGAATGTGTCATTCTTTGGTTCTTATCAGAGTTACAAGTTTATTTTCACCATAAGTACTAATTACATTCCTTTTATCTGTAAAGAAGATTTTGATAAGTTTTGTATCGTAAAAACATTAAACTGCTCTTGCATATTATAAGATTTTATTTTGTATGTTAGAATAAGGGTTTGTATATTATAATTATCATAATTTCTTTTGTTTTGTATGTCAAAGCTGATTTTACAACTTGTTGTTTTTTTGTACTTCATTATCTGCTACGATGTCAATACTATATATCTAATATGAGTATGAGTTTTAGCAATTAAGACTATTCAAGATCGGATTGAAAGGTATACTCTATTTGGGGACAAAATTAGTATTCTTTCAATTTTCATGACTTTATTTGTACATACATGCAACTAAGGAACATATTGTGTTTAGGGTTTGTAATTTGGTTTATCGGTGATTTGGTTTGAGTTCATGTATTTGATTGCTTATGTTTGTCTATTCCTAGTACCACAACTGGTCCAAAACCAATTCAATCCCGTGAATAGGGAGTCTTGCAATTCCTATAGTCAACAAAGCAGTGGATAGGGGAGTCTTGAAGTTCTTGTAGCTAGGGAGACAATTCAATCTAGTGAAGACAAGCACTAAGGGGATCTTATATCCTGCAATCTTCTTCATCCTGTGATAGAGGAGACTGGTGCAAAAAGCCTCGAAAACCTATGACATAATAAAAAGAATTGATGAAAAGAATCTATTAGTGTTTGAATCAAGTCATCATATGGAGAGACATGATATAGAAGTTGATCCCTTCAGCGAGGATGTAGAAATTTTGTTTGAAATAGTTCATATAAAATAGGTAGAAAACAACTCATGAACTAAATTGAGGAGTGCGTCTCTTTATTAGCTAATAAAATTAAAGTAAATTTTAGTAGACTTTCATATCGCGCATTTATTCCAACTGTAAATATATTTTTGTTTTATTCTTAAAACTCTATTTTTTTTTTAATTTTTATGTTTAATGGTGATGATGATCACAATGTTCGTTCCCAAAATGAAACATTTATGTGGTAATTTTTTGAGTACTCTACATTAATTACGAACTTTTTCTTCTGTTTTGTTACTGAACTATGTAAGTTTTATCATCTTTCCCTATATTCTAATTACAGTTTTTCTATTAAGACAAAAAAATTGTAGCGTTGATTTAATTGATCTATTTTGTTTTGTATGACTATTGAATTATTTAGTGTTGGGAATTCAATTGATCTATTTCGTTGTAATTTCCATTTTCAGGTCCATTGGGAATTCCTCTTATATTCCATTGATTTGAATCACATGTAATATTATTTTTTCCCCAAATTAGTTTGACTTGATATTTTAACCTACGTGTTTATGAAAGATGTAAGTCCATATCATATGAGTAAGTTCATAACATCGTGTCTACATATGCCAAAGTATCCTTAAGTTATTGGCCTCGCATTAATAATGTGTATTACATAATGCGTGTACAGTTGCTTTAGGTCAGGTGCATAATGTTCTGCTAATCCATCTAATGTTATGTGGATCCATCTAAGTCAGGTCCATAATCCATGGTCTATTGATCCATCTAATATTCTGCTGGTAGACTATTTTGATAAACCATGGTCTGCTGAACCATCTAATGTTTATATCAATAAATTTTTTATAAAGCTCTGTTATACTAAAGAAATTTGAAGTGATGCCACACATAGTATTGACTGTGTTTTATAAATCTCTGTTATTCTATTTAGTTAAGTTATGTACTCTGTTTTTAGCAGCTGGAAACGGTGGCCTTCTAGGAGTTCTAAGGTAGCTGCCTACATTTAAATTGATATCGATAATGTGTTTTAAATTTTCGTGGGTGACCTAATATGTTGACCTTCCTTTATATAATGTCGACATTATCATTTTATGTAAATTAGATCAAGAACATTGTGTTTATATATTTTTTCGTTCCTATATGTTGACGTTTTTACACTCTGGAACAAGATCTTGTTGTTACATGCTCAATTTTGACTGATGCAGGTCCTCAACGTTCGCGCATTTTTCCACAATGTACAAAGATGATCGTTGTTGAAGTTAAATATTTATCCCAATTTTGCAAAAGGTGTATTTGGAGAGAATCTTGAGGAATCTTGAAATCCATTCCATTTTTGGATTTGTAATGTTGCAAAAAATTATTAGTTGTTGTCTTTGTACTATTTAATAAAAATAGCAATTTTAGTGATTTTTTCAACTTTCGTGTGAAAGAAATTATCTGATTTTTTTTTATTTTCTCTGTTATGTTTCATGAAATGATTTTTTTTATTAAAGTCATAGTAATAATAGAAACACGCTTTAATACAACCAATGACGAAAAAACTTCGGTTACAACACAGTTGCTTCCCAGTGTTCCGAGTAATGATGAAATCAAAAGATGTCGTTTTGCAATTATGTACTTTGCAAATGGGATTCCACTAATGTATGCATATTTGACGGTTATATTATTCAGTTTAGAGATGATATAACAACATGTCTTGTTTAAATGTTAGTATGTCTTGTTTAACAGTATGTCTCGTTTAAATGATAATATAATAAGTATGTCTTTCTTAGACATATGGGTTCAATTAGTTAACATGTTCAATGATTGTTTCAATGAGAGTTTAGAATTTGTAACATCAGTAGGTTCTTCTCATGTTTTACATAAACATTAAACTCTTATTGTTGTGTTGTTATTTTTTGTGTTTAGAGTTTTGACGATAACAATTTTATTCATTATATATATATATATATATGATTTTCATATTTTGTAACTTTTTAAATGGTTATGAAAATGGAGCATGTTACATACATAATGCATATACAAATTGGAAAATAGGAAACATAACATAAACAATAATTTAAGAGATCTCAAGATATCTAATGAATAATTCATAATACATATGTCCAAACAGGTAAATATTATGGGACAATTTCAAGACGCATATTTGCAACATGCTCTTTAAATGTCATGGGTGGAAATCCCTTGGTTAATGGATTAGCAATCATTATTTGTGTGCTCATATGTTCTATAGATACTCTTTATTTCTGTACTTCTTCTCTGATGACAAGATATTTCAATTCTATATGTTTAGCACCACATGTAAATTTTTATGGGTTTGACAAATCCCAAACTATCAATCTTTAATCATTGAATTTCTCATACAAAATCAAGCGTACCTTGATCCATTGAAGTTTTCTTAAATGTGTCCTAAACTTTGTAGTCACAAGAATTGGTGTTTCTCTCTCTTAACCCTTTTGATAATTTCCTTACACTTTAATGTGTTATTTATTCTCTACATAAATTATGATTTTTCAATACCTTTGATGGGAATGGCGTGTGCCTTTTATAGGTAGAGGGAGGACCCAACCTTTGATCCAAGAGTTGTGTATTTTCTCCATCAAAAGAGACACAACCTTTTACTATACTTTTTTAACCGAAAGACATGTCACTTAATATGTCTACACATTAAATCATTGGGGACACAAAACAAAAATAATAATTAAAATTAAAAGTACGTCTAACTTTTTACCACTTGTCCCATATGATTAAATAATAGATTGTGGGATACAATATATTATATGATCACAATAATATATACCAACGAACAATTAGTTCAATTTCAACTTAATTTGGTTGTATTGCATCCATTATATTAAATAACCTACTAATGCGAGTCATATCGGTTCTATATCGCTAAAATGACGTAGGTCCTTCCGTGCACAACGATATAAATAACCTATTTAATATAATTCAGTAATGGGGCAACTGGAAAATAAAGAATTTACATATAAGGTCCAATGATACCGTCTTTTGTCAAGACTATTCCTATTATCCTTCATCCATACATAATGTATATACAATTTGGAAAACAAGAAACATAACCGAAACAATTGTTTAAGAGATCTCAAGATATCTAATAGAATAATTCATAAATACATATGTCCAAACATTTAAATATTATGCGACAATTTCAAGACCCATATTCGCAACATGCTCTTTAAATGTCTTGGGTAGCAATCCCTTGGTTAATGGATCAGTAATATCATTTATGTGCTTATATGATCTATATATTCTCTTTGTTTCTGTACTTCTTATTTGATGGCATGATATTTCGATTCCATATGTTTATCATCATTAGAATACTTGTCATTTTTAGAGAAGAAAACAATTGTGGCATTATCACAATGAATTTTCAGTGGCTTAGCAATAAAGTAGACAACTCTAAGTCTTTAAATTAAATTGCAACTATAATCCTTGAATGGTGGCCTCAAAGAATACCACAAATTTAGCCTCCATGGTAGATGATAAAATAATTTATTGCTTTTCACTTTTCCACGAGTAAATCCTCTTCCTACTAGGAAAACATAACCAAAAGTCAATTTCCTAATATCGAGACATCCAAAAAATTATGAATCAGAATATCCAATCACATCTAGGCGGTATAAACTTTTAAAGGTAAGCATATAATCATTCGTTCCTTATAAGTACTGCATAACTTTCTTTGCAGATTTCCAATGTTCGATTCTTATATTACTTTGGTATCTACCCAAAACTCCAACTGCAAAGTTAATATCTGGTCTGGTACAAGTCTGTGCATACATAAAACTTCCTACGGACGAAGCATATGGAATTCTTTTCATTTGCTTGAGTTCCCAATCATTTTTAGGACATTGCATAAGACTAAACTTACCACCTTTCTGAATGGGGGAAATACTAGGTGAACAGTTTTTCATTCCAAATCTCTCAAGAACTCTTTTAATATATGCTTCTTGAGACAAGTCTAACAATCCACGTTTTCGGTCTCGAAATTTTTTGATTCCAATCACATAAGTTCCCGCACCCATATTTTTCATTTCAAAATTATTAGGGAGAAACTTCTTGGTTTCATGCAATAAACCAAGATCACTACTAGCAAGTACAATATCATTAACATATAGGAATATAAAAATAAACTTTCTCCCACTGAACTTTAGATATATACACCGATCGAAAGTAATTTTTTTTAATCCAAAAGAAATGATGGTGTCATTAAACTTAATATACCATTGATGGGAAGCTTGTTTAAGTCTGTATATTGATTTCTTAAGTTTACAAACCATGTGTTCCTTTCCTTTTAAGGAGAAGCCTTTGGGTTGATCCATATAGACTTCATCTTCTAAATTTCCATTTAGAAAAGCAGTTTTCACATCCATTTGGTGTAACTATAGATCAAAATGAGCTACTAATGCCATGCTAACTATAAACGAGTCCTTCTTGGATACATATGAGAATATATCTTTATAATCAACAACTTCCTTTTGAGTAAAACCTTTAGCTACAAGTCGGGCTTTATATCGCTCAATATTGCCTTTAATATACATTATAGATGACAATATTGAGCAAATTCCCGAGCCCACACTCGAAGACACTGACTAAATAAAGCAAAAGTGTGTGAAGAGGAAAGAAGATGAATTTATGTTTCGAGGACACATCCTTAATGCTTTATCTCAAACTATTTATAATGCTCATCGAATGATTTCGATGGTAAAGGAATTATGAAAGGCATTGGATATAAGTATTAAAAAGAGGAAGCGAGCAACCGTAAGTTTCTGATTTCAAACTATATGAATTTTAGAATGAATAATGATAAATCTATCATTTCATAAGCACATGAACTCCAAAAGATTATTGGTGACCTTAAAGCTATTGGAATTAATCTTCAAGATGAATTTCAAGTAGGGGTGATTGTTTAAAAACTTCCATACTCTTGGAATGGCTTTAAGAAGAAAATTAATCATGATGAAAAGACTTATAAAGTGGAATCCCTTCTTCGACACCTTCGTATTTAAGATGATACTCGTATTCGAGAAAAGAAGGATAAACAAGGTTAGGGTCATTCAAAAGCAAATAAAATTTAGGATAAAAAATCCAAGAATACTAAAGACTCAAAATTTAAAGCAACGAATGATAGAAAATTAAAGAACCAATGTGCAAATAAGAAAAAGAAGGGAAAATGTTTCTTCTGTGATAAACCAGACCATTATTCTTGAGAATGTCGCCTTAAAAATATGGCATTTAAGCAAAAATAAGGGTTGAAGGAAACCAAAAATGTTGAAGATCTTATTGCTACAGTATGCGGAGAAAATTCAATTAAAATGAAAGTGGACGGTCTCTGGATACCGACGCACTGGTCCACATATGTAAAGATCACTCTTCATTCAAAACATATAAAGAAATTGATGGAAAATAAGTGAAGATGAAAAATAATCTTCTCACCAATGTAGTTGGAAAAGTCACAGTGGAATTCAAATTATCTTCTGGAAAGACTCTTACTATAATTGAAGTACTTCATGTACCCGATATGTGTAAAAATCTTGTGTCTGGGGACTTTCTCAATGAGAGAGGTTTCAAACTTATGTATGAGTATGATAAGTTTGTCTTATCTAAGAATGACCAATTTATTGGCAAAGGGTACTCTTGTAACATCATTATCAAAATTAATATCATCAATTATATTATTTCTACCTATATGGTTGAGTCTATTCCTTTACGGTATAGTAGATTAGGTCATGTGAATTATAAAAGTATTAAAAATATGACTAATCTCGGTATAATCTCGGATTGTAAATTTGATAACTTTTCTAAATGTGAAATTTGTGCTCAATCAAAGATAACTAGAAACCCATTTAAATCTGTTGAGAGGACATCCGAAATGCTTGATCTTATTCATAGTGATGTACGTGATATGAAGAGTAATATGACACTTGGTGGAAAAAATTATTTCTTAAATTTTATTGATGATTACTCTAAGTACGCATATAAATATTTTCTTAAAAGTAAAGATGAAGTTTTCGAGAATTTTTTTATTTTTAAAGAAGAAGTTGATACTCAAAAAAATTGGAAAATTAAAGTCCTATGATCTGATAGGGGTGGTTAATGTTACCCGAGTGAGTTTATACAATTTTGTAATACTTATGCAATAATACGCCAAAATAAAATGAAATGATGGAAAGAAAAGATAGGACTTTAGTTGAAATGGTAAGTACAATGTTAATAAGTTATGGTTTACCTTTGTCTATGCGGGGAGAAGAATTTTTATCTGCATATTATATTTTAGATAGAGTTCCATTGGAAAATAAGGATATTACACCATATGAATTATGGTTTAATCCTAAGCCTAATCTTAGATGTCTTAAAGTTTAGGTATTTTGACACCTCGCCTAATTAAATACCGGGTGATCAGTCCTTTATTAAATTAAAATTAAGGTGAGCGGTTGGTTCATTCTTAGCAACACTGTCGCAAAAATAATTAATTCCAATTTAAACACCCTAAATAATTAAGATAAGTGTCAAAACAATTTAAATTCCTCATTTATTTAATTCCATTATAAAAATATTTTAAACATAAACAAATTTGAATATTGAAAATGATAAAGATACCAATCATCCAACGAACTAAGCCAACTAGTTTACTCAAATCCAAATAAATAACTACAACCACTGATAATGTAATAGATAAAACAATCCTAAACGGAAACCAAATACTGAAATGATAGAAGTATATGCAATCCCTATCAAGTCTAAACAAGAGTCTAGAAATGGGCGACACATGCCCTAACTAAAATAACTAAACAAAAGTCTGAGGAACCAAAGGAGGAAGCATCTACTTCAATGAGCTACAACTCCCACACAAGCTGCAACACGTCCAGTCAAATGATTCTACACCTGAGGCCCCTGTGGCTGAGCACCGATAATATATACATATATATATATGCAAGATAAAGAGGAAATGATGAAAAACAGTTCAGATCCCAAGTGTAAAACAGTTTTAAAAATAGTTAAGCAAGTATTTAAAATGCTTAGCGGCTAATATAACCACCATGTTAGTACGCGACACTCTCTTGAGAATTCTCACCTCCCAACTAGTGTGCACGGCTACCATACTACTAAAGGCCTCATAAGTCTATATAACTTATCTCACGATGATTTTATTTCGAGAAGTCACAAGGCTATGATATTTAATTTAGAGATTAATCTCTTCATGATTACTTATGTTACTTAAGATATCTCAGTATCGTTATAAAGTTCCTGAATACTTAAAATAACATTTTGGAGCATTTATTTAATACTTAACTACTTATACGCACAGTAGAATATTTCCATATATACATATATATATATATATATATATATATATATATATATATTAATCACTCATATGATATATATACTATCGGCACCCCACATAAAATCTATGGTGTTGGCATACTCTGCTATCAAGTCCCCGTATCACTCATACTAAGGGAAATACTACTTTGGAATCACTCTCGAAAAGTATTAACACAATACACACAAAATGGAGGCGAACCATAGTTTCAAGTCACTAAAAGGTAAGCATATACCCCTCACGTCTCCTAGGACCGTCTAGCTATCATTCTCAGATAGCCTGTACCATGGGATCCTATGTTCTAGGGTATAAGTCAATATCCCCCCATAAAGGTCCCATCGAGATAAGACTGTCCCGATACGACAACATCTGTGATAGCAAGTAGCGTGGGAATTATTACACACAAGTATAATATAAATATATACACATGCACTCGGTCATATATATAAATATTCTCATTTTTCAATTAGGTTCACCAACTACCCATAATAATTGTTATTAATCGTACTTGGTAAAAAATTTACCTGATTATCTCGCATAAAGGATTTGTCTCGTTTATTCTCAATTATAATCATTTCGTACTTACTTCTCGTCTCTCGAAGTATTCTCCTTCACTAAAGATAATTTCAGTCGGTTCACCCTCTCTAACCTACTGGTCTAAGTCATTAATAAAAATCTCAATTCTGTAGCTAACGTGCGAGCGATTTTCAATCTATAGTAAAACCCCCGTTAACCCTCGGTTTCATCCCATATAAAATTTTATTCAACAGTATTCTACTTACACCATACTGGTCCTCTTCATGACCCATTATGCTCTATAAATAATATTCGAGGGTTCCTACGCATTTTATCCGGATTAAACAAAAAGGGGAAAAACATGCTATTTTCCAGGAGGGATCGATCGATCGAGGAAACGGGTCGATCGATCGATCGACACTCTTCGGTCTATCGATCGATCAAGCAGTTCTTGCCCAGAAACTACAAAATTTGACCTACGGGTTTCATCCAATAATTTCCTCCAAAACACCATTAATGATCCTCAAACTCCCAAACAAGTTTACTACTGGTTACATATATCTATATACATGATTTCCTACATGAAGCATGCACAATTCCATCAAAGGTATCAAATTAAAGGGATAATTCATCATAATGAACAAGAACCATAGTTTTTCATTAATTACAAATATTCAAATTCTTTTTCCAGATTTCTCACTTCTAAATAGATAAAATTTCGTGGGCAATCCTTTACATATGTTGAGATTTCCTGAATATACTTATTTCCTCTAAATCATGTGATTAAAATTCCCTAATTCATCAATTTCTTCCATAAAACATATATTCGTCAACCCTATTCTAACATGGGAGAAATATTAACTAGAGTAATAGAAAGATAGATACTTGCCTGCGATTCGAACGTCTGATTTGTTGGTGATAAGGATATGGCTGCATTCCTCGTCTTACGATCTATGCCCCGGTGGTGTTAATCTTGAAAGAGGTGCTACTGTTTGTGATCAATTCTTGAAAAGCTCTTTACCCTTCTTCTCCAATGGTCGTTCTAAGTCTATGTGATTGTTAACCCTAAAAGCTAACCTCTAATAGCTGATATAACATAGGAAAATTGGTGGATTTAATTACCCAAAAATACAAAATGACTATAATACCCTCCCGGGATGCCAGTTAGGCTTAAAAAATGCTCCGAGACGAAAACCAAATCCCCGGGTACACTTTTCTGACTATCTCGACCCTTACGAACACGTTGGCACACTCTAAATGACCATACATGAGACTTATAATTTATTCACTTTTATAATACTAATATAGTCCCAACACGACACAGGCGCGTCCTAACTTAATTTCCATAATTGTTACATTATACACTCATGACAATATTAATAAAATCGATCTCATATATTACTTTACTCATCTAGTAATATTCAACAAATTCCCAATAATTACTAACTCTCGTCACGCTAGTAAATATTTAAAACAAAATTACGAATTAATATTAAATTAATAACTCAATTAAATTTAATAAATCCCCAATTTTAAAAGCCAGAAAAATATGAGGTATTACATACTTCCCCCTTAATAACGAAATTTCATCCCAAAATTTGGAAAATAAGGCATACCTGGTAGAAATAGATCTATATATTTAATCAGTATTCAAAACTAACTTTAGGGTAAGGCGTTCAATTACTATAGCCCCCGCCTCACAGTAAGCTTATTTAACACTCTCATTAACAGCACTTCACATTGTGCGCCTATCCAACAACATTGTCATAAGACGAGCATATACATCATTGACACCCATTATTTCAATATCATTAGGAGGTCGCACCTCACTGCTCGTATTTTTCTAAACACAAAACTCCAATTCTGACAGAAACCATATGAACATCTTACCACTCTAGTCAGTTCTATGAATCTAGATTTTCGGGGACATAACTTTATGATAAATAAAAGGTTACCTAAGATAGTATGTGGTTATTCCATTTTAGTCATTGGATCTAACTCGATTAATTCAAACTTAGGATTATCTGCTCGCCTCTAAACAACTCAAGGGAGAAAAGTTAAGGTTTTTCCACTCAAAACTTCAAAAGGCAGTTTGTCCACAATAAATAGGTACGAGTGCTTCGAAGGAACTCTACTCTACTATACTTCAATTGCTAGCTACATCCGTTGTGGAAATGAAATGATCACAATGAATCCAAAATTACTTTCAATGCTTCCTTACCACACAACCGACTCCACTGGCCTTAAATCATAATAATTTCCAACTTAGAGTTATAATTACCTATTCCTATAACGACCGAGGTACCAGACTCATGGACTAATGACCAAACATCTCCCTACTTCTAACCTTGTGCTAGTTTTCATGCGTGGGATGTCTTGTAGAGCGAAATCCAAACAAGGAACCCCCCGATACACTACTACCTAGCATTATCGGTTATCGAAATCCGTTGGGTCCTCCGTCCATAACCTGTACCCCTCTATTTTTTCTCTTGACGGAAAAACTACATCTCCTCCCGCAATTGTACTAAAATAAAGAACTTTTCACCAATTGCACTATCGCTCAGTATTGGTGGTAATCACATTTCATAAACCTCGTTAGTATATAATCGGGACTCTTGAAATCCAATCCCCAAACATATAAATATAAGTCTTAACTTCCATGTTTCTAAATGATAAATATAACAATGCACTCCTCCTATCTCTAAGTCCTGAGCGCTAAACATAATAATGAGTTAGATCTTTTCACTCAATGGTATACACACTGAATCATAACAACAAAGTCCCAAAACACCCTGGGATTAAACATTTCGGTACCACTATACCCTTCGAAGTCTCCATAATATATAATATAAATGCGAGCCCGACACAGGTGAGGCTTCGCCAAAACAAAACATCCTGCACTAGGACAACAACCCCGATAGCCTTGCAATCACTGCCCACTATCGTTCTAACCATTACTTATGAAACCATAATCAGGAAAATATAATACACGTATAACGCATCACAAAGATGCGTAATCTCAATAAAGTATATAACACTAAAGATAATCCCGCTACACTAGGGAAAATATTCACATAATAATAACGTTATAGATATACGTACTAAAATCATTTCACATGCGAATCTAGCAATAAATAAAATGTAGTGACTCGCTCGTGTCACATAAACACGCCTCAACCTCCTAGGATAAAACTCATACTTCTACCTGGACAATCACCTTTGCTACTCAAATGGTGTCCAGATGTAACACGCCTATCCAAACCAAAATAAAAACTACTTTAATCATTGCCCTTTACTAGGTACCATATTCTTGTCCCCTTTACTCGCTTCGGGAAAAATTAACACATGTGGTTTCACTCTCCACAAAATACCTCTATGCATAATCAACTTACCACTGGTCATACTAACCATTATAGGGTTGTTCTTCTCTCGGACTTGGTAGGATCGATTCCTGATGGCTACCCCCATCGTTCCTCTAGCTTTGTTGGCCTAAAGGAACATGCTACTGGCTTCAATAGCCCTAATTAAGTTCACCATCGCTTGGTAAGAATTCAACTATCCAAATCATTTAAATGGGTCTCCCCCTTGTGGTGCTTCACTACCACCTTTTCATCCGGTCTTATTCTCGACTAAATTCTTTGATTCTTTAGCTTCCTACATAAAGAAGCATTATGATCTCCATTGACACAGAACGACATTGTCACCCTCTGAATCGGTCATCCAGCAGAATTCCCTTTAAGTGTTATTAACTATTATTATGAGTCGATCTCCCACTTGAAATCCTCTCCTCCATTTGTATCTACATCCTCCGATACAAGATTCGGTAACAGTTTAGATTCATATTCATAAATGGACCTTTGTACGGCCCTCCTGTGATGAGTTCAGAACAACGTTCACATGTTCTTGAACATCTGATGAAGGAACCTATGGTCAAATTGTACCTAAGATCCTTGTATAGACATGGCATTCCACTTCTAAAAGTGGTGGCTGATTCCCACCATTATAACTTCGTTCCGACGAGCCAAGAAAAATTTTACCCTAAATTTTCACTTTCAGTTGGACACACTCCGTTATATGTCCAAGCCTTTGGATATTTTACCTCCTTTGGCTAACACCCACAAGCCTTGCTTTTCTAGAATCTCCACTAATGGTTATCCTTCAAGCTTCGTTCGACTCTTTCCCAGTCATACCAAGTTGGGTGAGTCTGATTCGGTCTCACTTTCGACTATAGCAGCACTTGGAAATCATAGGTTGCGTCCTATCCGTATTTATAGTCCTAGTCTCTCGTGCCATAATAGGGGTGACCTTGACTACGACCATCCTCCTTGAATATACTTCACAATATCACTAAGCTTTGCCTCCCGCTACCCACCCAACGACCCTCATCTACCATACTTCATTGTTCAAACACGTCTGAATGCAAATAAGATTCACTAATATATACGTGATAGCTGGAGAACGAAATAACACCAAAGAAATCAACAATTCTAAATATAGGTCTCTATATCAAAGAAAGCTACGTTGAAAGCATAACAAGCCGTACGGATCCTAAAGGACACTAGAACCTGATGCTCTGATACCACCTGTGACACCCTGCCTAATAAAATACTGAGTGATAAGTCCTTTATAAAATTAAAATCAAGGTGAACTGTTGGTTCATTCTTAGCATCATTGTCGCAAAAATAATTAATTCCAATTTAAACACCCTAAATAATTAAGCTAAGTGTCAAAGCAATTTAAAGTCCTCATTTATTTAATTCCGTTATACAAATCTTTTAAACATAAACGAATTTGTATAATGCAAATGATAAACATACCAATCATCCAACAAACCATGCCAACTAGTTTACTCAAATCCAAATAAATAACTACAACCACTAAAAATGTAATAGATAAAACGATCCCAAACGGAAACCAAATACTTAAATGATAGAAGTATATGAAATCCCTATCAAGTTTAAAAAAGAGTCTGGAAATGGGCGACACATGCCCTTACTAAAAGAACTAAATAGAAGTCTGAGGAACCAAAGGAGGAAGCATCTACTGCAATGACTTGCAACTCCCACACAAGCTGCAACACGTCCAGTCAATTGATTCTACACCTGACGCCCCTGTGGATGAACACCTGTAATATATATATATATATATATATATATATATATATATATATATATATATATATATATATATATATCCATATAATAAGATGGCATTGTTTTTGAAATCCTAAAAATGTAGGAGCACAATAACGCTCCTGATTCTCTAAGAGAAAATGAAGGGCCAAGATTGACTCTTCAATTTCATTCCCCCGCCCATTTTTCATGATCCCGCCCAAGACTGCCTCGATCAAATCATTGTCCTTTGTTCATCTTTCTCATCCTTCTCTAACTTTCTACAATCTCTCACAAGACTCCCATCCCATTTCCAATCTCCTCATCCTTCAGCATCATTTCCTATTCTCTTACAAACCCTCCTCCACTTTGGCTCTCCCATGAAATGGTGAATCTTCTCTTTTTCCAAACCTTTGCAGGTTTCGATGGTATGTTCTCATTTATCCCCTTACCCCATGATTTAAACCCCTACTGTTTGGTGTTTTTAACTTTGACACTAAAAGAGATGGAGTCATGTTGATTTTTTCCTCATATGATCTATTGATTTGTTCTATTGGGTATATGGATTTTAAACTTTTTGGCTTTGGCAATGGAATTTACGGGTTTTAAGGTTTCTTCAATTTCCCCCAAATTTTAGGGTTTTTTCCCACAACTAGATTTGAGGCATTTTTGTTTTATTAATGTACTCACGGTGAATACTTGAGGATTAGTTCACTATTAATAATTTGAGGAATTTCTTGACTGGTGAATACTTCTTCTCAGGTAAGTGGTTTGACACAATTAATGTGCACATGGATTTTTCTCTGTATTTAACTTTACTATTAAATTTGTAGACATATACTAAAATTTGGTTTTAAATATTAATTACATGAAACTTTTCATTAATTATGTTGAAGGTTGTTTTTTTGTACTTGGGGACTGTAAATCTTAGTCATATGAACATACACGAACAAATCTTGATTGTTTTTTCACACACTGTTGAATATTAAATTGGTACTTTGGGGCATTATTATATTGGTACTTTCCATATTTCTCATTTGCTTAGTTTCTTCATAGTAGTTTTTTAGTTATTCTGAGGTAATATCAGTAGTATGTGCATTTGGGAGTTAATTTACATTCTCATTTCCTACTTTCTTTCCACACGTACCATACTCTGTTTTGACCATTTCTTTTAAAACATTTACGTTTTAGATTTTGTAATGGTTTTTTTAATAATCTCAATTTACTTTTTGTTCATGTTTTGTTCAATAATTGTTCAGGATGCTCATAATACATGGCATTCAAGAGAAATGGATCAAGTGAAGATGGTGAAACAATTCAAAGTATTTTTTGGTATGATTAGTTTTAAAATAGGTATTAGTCATTAAAATAAGCAATCTTACTTTTACCTTTATAAATAGGGCAACCAAGGTAATTGATATGAAGTTTTTTGAAAGAAAGTCCCATATGAGAACCAATGGAAGACCTTCTTTACATGGAAATTTTACTACCTACTATGACGCTATTTAACAACCTTCTTTCCATAGAAATTTCCATAGACCTTTTCACAGTTTCACATATTATTTATTTGTTTGTATTAATTGGAATTTAAGTACACGGTTCTCCCAATTGCTCCTTTTATATAGTACACGGTGCTACCACTACACCAAATTGCTCCTTTAATTTGGTGCCGCCTGATATTACACGTTGCTCTTTTAATTTTTATACAGTATACAATATAAGTTTCTTTAATTAGGTGCTCCTTTAATTTTTATCCTGTAAAAGGGATGAGGAGAGTTCTTATACTGCCAAGGAGTAGCAAGAAGGCAAGTGCCACTGAGAAATAGCACAGGGATGCACATACCAATAATGGTTCTAAGAACATCCTTTAAGTTACAGCCAAACACATGTCAGGAGTGAATATCGGCCAAAGTTAGGGGGGAGGGTCCAAAATAGGAATGGATTCAAAACTGGTAGTAGTGCGGATGACTAGAATCATCAAACACTAAGGGTGTTTGTATTTGTGTTACAAAGAAAAATAGTTGCTAGGCATCATTCTTCCTGAGAACTTGCTGAAAATACCAAATAAAAATAACCATCACTAAAGGAAAATAGCATATTCTACCAGTCATTTGCTGAAGCATCTTTAAGCTACACGGAGTATTAGTAGACATCTGCTCAAAATGGCATTTCATCACAACAAGAAAATCAAACACTTATTTGATTGAATAAATGTTATTTATTAAGTGTTCTTCAATTTGTCTATTAAACCTTTATTCATACATTTTTATAGTATCTTCTTCATTTGAATAGACATATTATCTTTTCTTTGTGAAATTGTTTAGGGGATTAATATCACAAGCGCAACTAAGACACGTCAGCGGGATTATGCGCGCGTGTTGTTTGACAAAATGGCCAAGTGAGAATTCAAATTTCTATAGATGCACGAGTGTTATCCTGTTGTGGTATTTGAAATGAATTAATATAGGTTATGAAACTTTTGGACCATGAGATATGAAACAGTTTGTTTTATTTCTTTTATTTGGAGCATGAGATAGCAGTGGAACTATAATTTTATTTTATTTGTAGCTCAAATATTAAAGCCTCGCTAATTAGTATGATGTTTATTTGAGCTAATAATGATTTTTTTTGTGCAGTGCGATGTTTATTTGTGTTAATTTGGAGAAAAATTTAATACTCAAGCCCTTCAGTACATCACAAAGCAAATTGAGCTATCTTTGTTCATAGATCACATTTTGTTGTTTGAAGATAGTTCGCGAAGTTGCTTCGTGGCATATTGCTATCAATGTGAGCACATGAGAAGAACATGAATGCTAAAGTAACTGGAATGCTAAGTATTGTTTAAAACTAATTGTTTCTTTATTGTTTGAAAATGCTTCTTTATTGTGAGCAGATGAGATGAGCAGATGAGAAGAACAGAGACCTTAAATTGCATCTTTATTGTTTAAAACTAACGGGAATGCTAAGTATCCTTCAAAAGTTACTGATTAATTTTTGTAGTTTTGCAGATCTGATTAATTTTTATCATCATTTTTGTCGGTTCAATCGAAATTCTTACTCGGGTTACTATACCAAATTGACCAAGCTCTTCGAGAACACTGTGAAAGAGGTCCCTACCTTTTTTTGCCCTGAACAATATGCCACCTCCCCATATTTATTTTGCAATTCAAGATTCATTAAAATGTTGAGGTCGACTGCTCGAATGCTTCTTTTGATTTTGATTTTGAGAATGTACATGACTTCAATTTTAGTCCAGAGGCTCAATTTTCAACTTGATGAATATCTCTTTCATCCTTTTTTGCCTTTGTATCAGGTTCTGCCCAGATCACCATTGTGTGTCCACACTTTAGCCTCAACAGTATTGACTTGCAAATCAACTAAAAATGAAAAAAAAAACATCTGATAAAGTCTTAATATGCTCTTCCAGTGTTATCATTCCATCGAATGATTTCGATCTCGCGTGATGAATCGATTTCCCTGGCGGTTATGCATTCAGGTGACGACAATTCGCTAATTGTTGTACCTCTATAAATATTCCTCTACGGTACGACTCAACCTCTGCCTTACCTCTTTATGATATTAATACATTTTTTCTAATGAAATTTTTGTTTTTTATATGCCAATGAATTTATCGCTACAATATTTGTCTGAAATTATCTTCACATTTACTTCTTTTCTATTTCAAATTGCGCGTGGAGATTATCCTCGGTCACGGAACACACGTTGGGTTCATAAGCAGTTGATACATTACTTTTGGCGTATTTGTGCTAATTTAGTACAATATTATGTGTTCCACATTATATCCAAAATTCCATGTCCTAAATGCTAATGTATATAAGTTTTTGGATGTTTCGGTGGTGGAGACATTTTTATAATTTTTATATTAATTAGATTGTAGACATTTTTTTAATTTTTTTAAAAGTATAAAAACACTGGTTGCACTTTTGTTTGTAGGCACGTCCCCCATCTACAAAAACCAGTTTGGAAGTAACGCTGCTATGCAGCCCTGCCTACTACTTTATGCCATATTCTCATATCCCCTAGGGTCTCATTTTTCGCGGTTCAAGCACGGGGAAAAAAGGCTGCCGCAATGAAGCCCATGAACCCCCATCTGATGTTTCGGCCTAAACCCTCGCTATCTGAGATGAGGCACCCTTTATGGTGAGTAGTGGTCCCTTCATTGCAGGTCCCTTCATTGCCAGGTCCTTTTTGGCAGCTGCAGGTCCCTTCATTTCCATTCCAGCCAGACCAGTAGCCCATGTCTTCATCATGCACACAATCGGATGTAATCAACCTTTAATTGGTTGTATTTTTACTGAGCTTATGAAAGGGGAACCATCTTACCTAGAAAAACATAAGGTTAGGCATGTCTTTTTCTTTTACTTTGACTAGCATATTGTACTTAACATCATAGCATGGTCTTTTTCTTTTACTTTCCAGTTTATGCTTGCTGCAGATGGTACTTAACAGCATAGCATGGCCTATTTTACATTGACTGACATAGATACATACATTGACTGGCATAGATACATACATGATCTATTTTCCTGATGTTTGCAGATGGTACTTAACAGTATGGCATGGTCTATTAATATGCTAAATATTGGCTTTTGCGCCAATGGGGTTTCTTTATTACTGCATACCCATTGTCATCGAAGATCACTTATGCCCATATGACAGGCCACTTATGCCGACAAGGAGAATGGACGAGTGAGATTTCTTGCTCAAAGCTTCGGTAAAAGTCACAATCAACACTACCTTTATTTCAAATGAAATGTTGCTCTTTTTACTGAGTTGGTCTCTTGCATTCCCTATTGTATAATAAGCTTATTAGAGTTGGTATTTTGGACAGTCAATCATTTTGTGATACTATAAAAAGGTTTCTTTTATAAAGCTTGGGGTGATCCCCATTTGAAACCTGAAATATATGTTCTTTGACATGCAACAACTCTTACCAGTTTGTTCAGTGGTACTCATTGCCTAATACTATATTGACGTGAAGTTGTCAACAATAAAATTGAAGAATGAGTATTTAGAGTCTGGCAGTAACAATGTGCATTGATTACATCTCCGGACCGAGTAAGGATTTTAAAATTATTTCTTTAACCAAGTAAATTTTGGGAGGAATTAATAATATACATTCACAATGTTCATTAATTTCTGGTTTTAATTTGTTTTTTCTTCTTCTATGATTTAAGTTATGTTGCAGATATAAATATTGGTGATTCCTGTTTGACCAATCGATGCACATGCATTTTATTGCGTTTTTATTTTTTAATAGGCCCTGTCTTTTATTTTTTCACATGTACTGCGTTTTATTGTTAGTCTTTTGTCTTGGCAGGGCACTCGAGTGTCGTTGCTAAACATTCCCCTGCTTTGCTTCTGGATGGAATTATCAAGTACGGAGAGAGGTCGCGAGCTTTAAGGTCCACGAATCGTGAGTAGAAATCAACCTCCTAAAAGCTGTACATTTAGCATTTTGCATTGTTGATTTTTTGATTGAGTAGAATTTTTTTACCTTGCTATCTTTCTTTCAAGTGGGATTTTTTTATATCCATTTTGCAGGAGCAACCAAGAGCACTGTCAACGTCTTACTGGTAATTGATACAAATATACTTTTTTTTAATATAAATAACTTTCCTTGGTAATATTTATACTAAATTTGGGGTTGTTGTACACATTGTTTTTCAGATATAAGTACGAAGGAAGTTATGAGGGTCGGAACAAGATGCTCACAGAGAGGAGTCTCCATCCATGTCAGCAACAACCATTTCAGCTGAACGTAGCATGGGATGTAGTGTTGATTAAATGCATTTCATTTTTTTCTATGTTCATGTCATTTCCAAGAATGAAGGAGTAAAGAAATGTGAATACCTATAATGGTTTCAACTTTGCAGAAGAAATATTGACCAGTGGTTCATTTTGCTTTATAGATGAAGAATATACATCTCATAGGCCATGTTGTTTATACTTTTTGGGGGGTTATAACCAATGACTTTATACATATTGTAGACATGCTTATGGTATACAAGTCACTTTTTAGCAAAAATTGACATCATGTCAAAAACATTTATTCAGTGTTAAAATTTTCACTTATATATATTGGGCAACGATATATAGCTTTTTTTGTTGGGGAACATTATTTTTGTCGTTTCGCGATTACGTACTTCAGAAATTTTCACCGTGCCTTCAGGCACGGGTATTCACTAGTATATATATATATATATATATATATATATATATAAATATATATATATATATATGCAAGATAGAGAGGAAATGATAGAAAACGAGTCACAGCCCGAGTGTAACACCGTTTTAAAAATAGTTTAGCAAGTATTTAAAATGCTTACCGACTAATATAATCGTCATGTTAGTACGCGACACTCTCTTGAGAAATCTCACCTCTCATCTAGTGTGCACGCCTACCGTATTACTAAATGCCTCATTAGTCTATCTAACTTATCTCCCGATTATTTTATTTCGAGAACTCATAAGGCTATGATATTTAATTTAGAGATCAATCTCTTTATGATTACTTACGTTACTTAATATATCTCAGTACTGTTATAAAGTTCTCGAATACTTATAATAACATTTTGGGGCATTTCTTAAATACTTAACTACTTATACGCACAGTAGAAGATTTCCATATATACGTATATATATTAATCACTCATATAATATATATACTATCGACACCCCACACAAAATCTATGGTGCTAGCATAAGCTGCTATTAAGTCCCCGTATCACTCGTACTAAGGGAAATACTAGTTCGGAATCACTCTCGAACTATATTAACACAATACACTCAAAATGGAGGTGAAGCATAGTTCCAAGTCACTAATAGGTCAGCATATACCCCTCACGTATCTTAGCACCTGTGACACCCCGCCTAATTAAATACTGGGTGATAAGTCCTTTATTAAATTATAATCAAGGTGAACGGTCGGTTCATTCGTAGCATCACTGTCGTAAAATAACTTTTCCAATTTAAACACCCTAAATAATTAAGCTAAGTGTCAAAACCATTTTAGACATTACTTTCCAAATTTTATTTAAAATCACTAATTTAAAACTTTACGTAACTCATAATTTAAGGATCAACCAACAAACATACTGGAACAAAAAATCCAATTAATTAAACATCCAACTAAGTAATTCCAACATTAAAACTTAAAGGAAAACATCCTGACAATAATAAATCCAAAAGTACAAATACTGGAAATCAAAAGATCACAATATCCGATAAGTAACTGAATAATGGAAAAGGGTGACACATGCCCAACTGAATAAATAGTGCGAGAAGTGGAATCAACAAATGAGGTCGTCTAAACAAAAGGCCTGCAACTCCCACCTAAGCTGCAACGCGTTCCTTCCAAAGGATCCTATGCAAGACGCCCCTGTGGCTGGGCACCTGTAATATATACATATATATACAAGAGAGAAAAGAAAATGAAAACGGGTCAGAGCCCGATTTTAAAAACGATTTAAAATTTGTTTAGCAAGTATTTCAATTGTTTTACTGGCCAATGCAACAACATATTAGTGCGGCACTTCCTTGAAAAATTCTCACCTCTCTTCTAATGTGCACGCCTATCGCACTAACCTTCCCAACAGTTTAACTTATCTTATCTTAGGTTGCTCGTAAGATTTAAACTGACAAATTTAATTGTTTAAGAGGTTAATTTCATTTAACAACAAAGTTCTCATTTAAACCTTATTTACTAATAAAGTTTCTCAGTAACACATTATACTTTTCAAACACTTATTTCCAAATTGAAATAGTTATTCCATTATTACTCACCATAGACATAACAGGTAGTTCCCAAATCCCAGATTTAAATATATATATTAAATACTCATATAATATATATATATTCTAACAGCACCCCACATAATAATTATGGTGCGGGCATACTCTACTATCCAGTCCCCGTATCGCTCGTACTAAGGGAAATACAAGTTCGGAATCGCTCTCGAACTTTATTAACACAAACACAAACAATATTGAGGCGAAGCATAGACTCCAAGTCTCTAAGAGGTCAGCACATGCCCCCACGTCTCTTAGGACCGTCTGACCATCGATCCGATAGCCTGTACCCAATGATTTCTATCTTCTAGGGTACGAGTCAATATCCCCCATAAAGGTCCCATCGAGATAAGACTGTCCCAGCGTGGTAACCTCAGGGATAGCAAGTAGCGCGGGAATGATTTTCACACGTATATAATATATGCATAAACACAGTCATATAAATATACTACTATTACCATATCAAATTTAGGTACATCTCATAACCCATAATTATGATATTTATCCTTATTTCTCATTATTTTGTTATCACGTATAATGGTTCGTTTCTTACTTTAATTTGAAGGATTATTCCAACTTACTACGTAATACTCATGGATTCTTATCTTTCCAAAGTGGAATTTCAGTAGTTACTTATTTATTTTCAAACATAACTACCCTACGTGTCTCCCCACTTAAATACATAGTTCCATCGTCCCTTATATGTAAACATCCCCGAAAAATGTAAATTTCGTCTTACATTAAAGGTTTCATATTTTTAATAAGTCCTACTGGTCTTCTTTTATCTGCCAAAATATTTTTAATAAGGATGTTAAAAAATTATTACTCATTTAAATTAAATTCAATATTTAGAAGGGGAAATATGAGTCTAGCAGGAGGGGTCAATCGATCGATGGCAGGAACTCGATCGATCGATGCGTCGATCGATCGATACTCCTGGTTCGATCGATCGATCAAACATGTATGACGAATCTACAGAATACCAGTTACGGGTTCTATCATCCAACATCATAAAAATCCAAAACTTTAACTCCCAAACTCCCAGAAATTTATACCACAAATGTTCTAAACTCAAATGGACAATATTCAGCATAAGGCATGTGAGTTTTCATCAAGAATCATGGATTAAAGTGCCAAAATTTATACAATTCTCATGAACCCTAAAATTTTCTTTAACTTAATTCAAATCCTTCTTTTTCCAAAATTTCTTCTTCTAGTCCATCATAAATCCGTGGTTCAACCTCCAAATGTGAAGGGGATTTCCAGATTATTGTTTATATCACTACAACATGCGATTTCTAATCACCAACATGGGTTTTCTTTCATATAAACTCATCCTAATCAACCCTAAACTAACATGAATGAAGAATTAACGAAATTAAGCAAGATAAATACTTGCCTGGGAATTTTTGGTCTTTGATTTGTGCTGAAATCAGTGTGGTGGTGATCCTCGTTACGCGATCTATCGTTTGGCGGCGACGGCGGCGCAAACGGAGGGGTTCTTGGCCTAGAACTCTTGGGCAAGCTCTCTCCTTCCTTCTCCAGTGGCCGTTTCTTGTTTTTGGTTGAGTTAACCCTAGAAGGCAACCCTAAGCATCCTATATAACTCTAAAATTTTCGTGGGTTTTCAAGCCTAAAAATGTAAAATGTCCAAAACGCCCTCCCGGGGTGTCAATTAGGCCTAAAAATGCCCCGAGACCCAAACTAAACCCTCGGGTACATTATTTTGACTATCTCGACCCTTCCAGACACTTTGGCCTGCTTGAAATGACCATACGGGTGATTTATAATTTATTCACTTTTACTAATCAACATTTAGTCCCGACACGACACGAGCGCGTCCCGACTTAAATTTCCAAAATTATCATTTTATTCACTCGTGGCATTTAATAGAACCAATATCATATACTACTTTACTCATTAGTAATATTCAACAAATTTCCAATGATTACTAACTCTCGTCACGTTAGTAATTATAAAAATAATTAATTTTCGGATTTATATTAAATTAATAACTCACATTAAATTTAATAAATCCCCAAATTTAGAAAGCATAATAATACGGGGTATTACATCTCTGAATATCATTCTCAGATAGCCTGTACCAAGGAATCTTATATTCTAGGGTACAAGTCAATATCCCCCATAAAGGTCCCGTTGAGAGAAGACTATCGCAGTGCGTCAACCTTCGTGATAACAAGTAGCATAAGTACGATTATACACAAGCATAATATAAATATATACACATACACTCGGCCATATATATAAATATTCTCATTTTCCAATTAGGTTCGCCCACTACCCATAATAATTATTATTAACCGTACTTAGTACAATTTTTACCAGATTATCTCGCATAAAGGATTCGTCTCGTTTATTCTCAATTATAATCATTACATACTTACTTCTCGTCTCTTGAAGTATTCTCTTTCACTAAAGATAATTTCAGTAGGTTCATCCTCTCAAACCTACTGGTCTAAGTCATTAATAAACATCTCAATTCCGTAACTAACATGCGAACCATTTGAAATTTGTAGTAAAACCCCCGTTAACCCTCGGTTTCATCCCATATAAAATTTCATTCAACGGTATTTTACTTAGACCCTACTATTCCTCTTCATGACCCATTATGCTCTATAAATAATATTCAAGGGACCCTACGCCTTTTATCCGAATTGAATAAAAAGGGGAAAACATGCTGTTTTTGAGGAGGGATCGATCGATCGAGAAACGGGTCGACCGATCGACACTCTTACATCGATCGATCAATCAAGTAGTTCTTTCCCAGAAACTGCAAAATTCGACCTATAGGTTTAATCCAATAATTTCCTAAAAAAACACTATGGATGATCCTCAAACTCCCAAACAAGTTTACTATTGGTTACATATACCTATATACATGATTTCCTATGTTAAGCATATACAAATTCATCAAAGGTATCGAATTAAATGAATAATTCATCAAATTGAACAAGAAACCTAGTCTTTCATTAATTGCAAATCTTCTAATTCTTTTTACAGATTTCTCACTTCTAAATCAATACAATTTCGTGGATAATCCTCTACATATGTTAAGATTTCAAGAATACACTTATTTCCTCTAAAGCATGTGATTAAAATTCCCTAATTCATCAATTTCTTCCATAAAACATGTATTCATCAACCCTATTCTAATATGGGAGAAAGATTAACTAGAATAATAGCAAGATAGATACTTGCTTAGGATTTGAAGGTCTGATTTATTGGTGATAATGATATGGATGCATTCCTCGTCTTACGATCTATGCCCTGGTGTTGTTAATCTTGAAAGAGGTGATACAGTTTGTGATCAATTCTTGAAAAGCTCTTTACCCTTCTTCTCTAATGTTCGTTTTAAGTTTATGTGATTGTTAACCCTAAAATCTCACCTCTAATAGTTGATAACTAAGAAAAATTCATGGTTTTAATTACCCAAAAATACAAAATGACTATAATACCCTTCTGGGGTGGCAGTTAGGCTTAAAAAATGCCCCGAGACCCGACCTAAACCCCCGGGTACACTTTTCTGACTATCTCGACCCTTACGAACACGTTGGTGCACTCGAAGTGACCATACATGCGACTTATAATTCATTCAGTTTTATAATACTAATATAGTCCCGACACGACACAGGCGCGCCTCGACTTAATTTCCATAGTTGTCATATTTTTCACTCGTGACAATATTAATAAAATCAATCTCATATATTACTTTACTCATCTAGTAATATTCAACCAATTACCAATAATTACTAACTCTCATCACGCTAGTAAATATTTAAAATAAAATTCCAGATTAATATTAAATTAATAACTTAATTAAATTTAATAAATCACCAATTTTAAAAGCCATAAAAATATGGGGTATTACAGGTATGTCTTGCTTATATGAGAAAATGCGAACCTAAAAGACCTAAACTAGGAAATAGGACTTACAAATTTGTTTTTATTGGATACTCTAGTAATAGTACGACTTATATATTTTTAAATTTTGAAACTTGAGAAATCATTGAGTCGGTAGATGTACAATTCTTTGAACATCTAACAAAGTTTAGTACTTTGAATCAAGGTTTAGAATATAATAATCCGATTGTTGACTCCTCACCTTCAGAAGAAATTTCAAAACAAATATCTTCTTCAGAAACAACTAATGACATTGAACCATGAAGCAGTAAAAGACAAAGAAGTAATAAAACATATGGGCCCGACTTTGCTATCTGTTTTATTGAAGGGTATTAAAATGAATATAAGAATAAATTTGTTCTTAATATAGACGATGAATCGATAAAATTTCATGAAGCGGTAACATCTAGGGATGATGTCTTTTGGAAAGTAGCAATCAATGATGCAATGAACTCAATTTTGTAAAATCCAACTGGGGTTCTTTTCGATCTTCCCCCCGAAGCTAAACCTAGTGGGTGTGAACGAATATTTAAAAGGAAATTAAATCCAGACGGATCTATAAGAAACAACATGGAATTAATTACTTTGATACATATTCTCCTATTGCTCAAATCACTTCCATTAGGATATTAATATATCTTTCTTCTATGCATAATTTAGTAATTCATCAAATGGATGTCAAAACTGCTTTTCTAAATGGTGATTTAGAATAAGATATAACAACCCGAAGGGTTTAACTTGTCTGACCAAGAAAGGAAAGTGTGTAAACTGGTTAAATCTCTTTATATGCTTAAACAAGCTCCTATGAAATGGGATGAGAAGTTTGATAATATTGTAATATACCACAGATATAAAGTTAATGATTCCAACAAATGTATATATAGTAAATTTGAAAATGGTGTTGGTGTTATTATTTACTTATATGTTGATGACATGTTAATATTTGGGTCTAGTCTCAAATATGTTAAAGAAACCAAAATATTTCTATCATTAAAATTTGATAAGAAAGATCTTGGAGAAGGTGATGTGATTTTAGAAATTAAAATTATGAGAAAGGATAATTCTTTAGCATTATCTCAATCTCATTATATAGAAAATGTTCTTAAAAGATATAATCATTTTGAACTTAAGTCAGTTGCTACACCAGTGAATCCGAGTATCAAATTAATGAAAAATACTGAGCATGCTATGGACCAACTTAATATGCAAGTATTATTGGATGTCTAATGTATGCGATGCATTGCACTAGACGAGACATTGCTTATGAAGGAAGTGTCTTATGTAGATTTACATGTAATACAAGATAAGAGCACTGGAATGCAGGTGCTTAGATACCTAAAGAGGACTTGGATTATGGCTTACATTATGTAGGATATCCATCCGTTTTATAAGGATAAAATGATTCGAGTTGGAACAATCTTGAATTAAAATCCAAGTCAACTGCTGGTTGGATTTTTAATCTAGGAGGAGCGGTTGTCTCTTCGGGATCTAAGAAACAAACATGTGTGTAAGATTCAATAATTCAATCTGAATTTATAGCCCTAGCAGATGCGTGTAAAGAAGTAGAATAGCTTTAAAATGTGTTATATGACATTCTTTTATGGAAAAAGCCATATCTTTCTATTATATTAAGTTGTGATAACCAAGCCATAATTTATAAATATTCAAACAAAACTTATAATAAAAAATCAAGATACATTAGTCTAAGGCATCATTATAAAAAAATTACTCAAGGAAGGACTAATTATAGTCGACTATGTTAAAACGAACAAGAATTTAGCAGATCCTCTTACTAAAGGTATTGTTAGGGAGATGATATACATCACCTCAAAAAGAATTGGACATATCACCTCAAAAAGAATTGGACTAATGTCTACTAAATAACAAAACTATACGTAAACGGAACCCAACTCATATCATGAAAATATAGATAAAGCTCAATGTGGTATAAACAAGTTAAATTATAGTTATGTAACACTAGGAATATTATACAAAAGGTTCATTCCTATGAAGGTTACTTCTTAATAAATCATATAAGTGTGACTCACAGAATCACTAAAGTTGATTTGCCTATATGAGTGTCGAAAGTGTGGCCGCTTTGTAAGGAATCAAGACTGATCCTAAAGCTCTCGTAAAATTAGGATTACCACAAGGCCATAAATTTGCATGCTAAAAGAACACTTATAAACTCAGAAATCGGTATGTGTGATAGTTTTGGCTCGTCTCTAAAGGTCCTTGGTTCAAGATACATTCACCACACCTCGTTGATAAAGATATGAATTGTTTACACTATATGGAAGTTCAAGACCGAAAGACACTTCTCCTTTATGTACTAGATTTCAGTGATAGTGCCAAAAGTTCTCTATTGTTGTCTTTTTGTTTTGCGTATTCGATCATTTGTATCCTCTCTTGTATATATTGAAATTAGTGGGGGAATGTTGGATAAATTTGAACATTTATTCTAATATAATATTTAATTGCTGATATTATTATGTTGATTGGTGTTTTAATTTTAAACTTAGTTCAGATGTTATTTTAGAAGGAAGAAAGAGAGTAAATGGTTGTGAAAATCCATGGGAGTGCTCAAGTCCGAAATTGGAAGATTACCACAAAAAGTGGTGGTATATAAACTAAAGGATAACTAAGCTTCTTAGTCTACAAGTCAAATAAGGGTCTATGATCCCACGCATTACGGTGGTGCTTAAGCACCACTAATCGCGACACGTGGCCCACGAAAGGGTGATTGGGAAAATTAGGGTGCATTGCGCACTTTGACGCGCACTTGGCAATTTGCACGTGCATATCGTTGCTTAGATCGTGGGAGCCTAAAGTTTTGACAAAGTAAAATAGATCAACGACTATGATTAAACGATCTAATCAAGAGGTTTAAAATCCGAAATGACTTGATCTGAGCCATTATATGAACTCGTAGTGTTTCGTGTAGGGGGTGTCCATTCGTTTACGATGGGATGCCTAATCTGAACCCTTAGATCAAAGTTGTTCCGAAAGGCACGATCCAACGGCTACTGAGTCGCTACATAAAGAGCTCTGACTGTTCAAGAACAGTCACATAAATGGTTATAATATGAGTTCCAGGCCTCTGTATTGGACACCAAAAATTGCTAATTTCACTTCTCTCCATCCTCTACATTTTGGCATTATCAAATTATTAATTCAAAGTGTTCTCAGTTTGATCAAATAGTATATAGTTTGAATCAAACTACTATTCATACACTAAATTGTATCCTGAAGGTAGATTCGATAAGCCCATTATGTACTCGTGATTCATTCTAAACCTGATTGGAAGAAATTTTTTCTAAAAGACAACATTCCCAGAACATGCCTTTGAGAAACTAATTAAATGGTTTTCGTTCTTTCCATAAAAGATCCCCAATAGTTTTAGGAAAAATTTTACTCCACTCAAATGGAAGGAACAATGGCATAATTTATCCAAGTCACGAGTCAAGACTTAATCGAACTTGACCGTTTTGATGGAAAAAATTTCACCCATTGGTAAGAGAAGGTTATGTTATTCCTCATATCATGAAAACTAGCATACATTGTAGATGACAACCTTGAGAAAATTCCTGAGCCCACTCCTGAAGACATCGAAGAAATAAAGTAGAAGCGTGTGAAGAGGAAAGGAGACAAATTTATGTGACGAGGACACATACTTAATGCTTTGTCTCAACTATTTATAGTGCTCATCGAATGATTTCGACAATAAAGGAATTATGGAATGCATTGGAGACAAATTATCAAAATGAGGAAGAGAGCAACCGTAAGTTTCTGATTTCAAACTATATGAATTTTAGAATGAGTAATGATAAATCTATCGTTGCACAAGCACATGAACTCCAACAGATTGTTGGTGGCCTTAAAGTCAATGGAATTAATCTAAAATATGAATTTCAAGTAGGGTGATTGTTTCAAAACTACCATCCTCTTGGAACGACTTTAAGAAGAAAATTAATCAGGATGAAAAGACTTATACAGTGGAATACCTTCTTCGCTACCTTTGTATTGAATATGATACTCATATTCGAGAAAAGAAGGATGAACAAGGTGAGGTTCATTCAAAATCCAATATGGTTGAGTATAAAAAATCCAAGATACCAAAAACTCAAAATTTAAAGCAAAGAAAGATACAAAATACAAGAACCAAGGTGAAAATAATAAAAATAAAGGAAAATATTTCTTCTATGACTAATCAGGCCATCATTATCGAGAATGTCATCTTAAAAAGATGGCATTTAAGGAAAAACAAGGGTTTATGGAAACCAACAATGTTGAAGATCTTATTGCTACTATAGGTGAAGAAAATTCAATTGAAAATGAAAGTCGATGGTGGTTGAATACCAGCGCAACGGTCCACATATGTAAAAATCACTCTTCATTCAAAACATATCAAGAAATTGATGGAAAACAAGTGAAGATGAAAAATAATCTTCGCACCAATGTAGTTGGGAATGACACAGTGGAATTCAGATTAACTTCTGGAAAGCCTTTTACTGTAATTAATGTACCTGATATGTGTAAAAATCTTGTGTCTGGAGACCTCCTCAATAAGAGAGGTTTCAAACTTGTGTACGAGTCTGATAAGTTTGTCTTATCCAAGATTGCCAATTTATTGGCAAAGGTTACTCTTGTAACGTCATGATCAAAATTAATGTAATCAATGATATTAGTTCTGCTTATATGGTTGACTCTCTTTCTTTATGGCGTAGTAGATTAGGTCATGTGATTTATACAAGTATTACAAATATGACTAATCTCGATTTAATCTCAGATTTTAAATTTGATAACTTTTCTAAATTTGAAATTTGTGTTAAATCGAACATAAGTAGAAAGTCGTTTAAATATGTTAAGACGACATCTGAAATACGCTTTCTTTTTCATAGTGATGTATGTGATATGAAGAGTAATATGACTCATGGTGGAAATAAATATTTCTTAAATTTTGTTGATGTTTACTCAAAGTATGCATATACATATTTGCTTAAAAGTAAAGTTGAAGTTTTCAAGAAATTTTTTATTTTTAAAGCTGATGTTGAAACTCAACAAAATTGGAAATTTAAAGACCTGTGATCCTATAGGGGTGGAGAATATTACCCGAGTGAGTTATACAATATTGTAATACTCATGGAATAATCCATCAAGTTACGGCGCCTTATACGCCATAACAAAATGGAACGGCGTAACGAAAAAATATGACTTTAGTTGAAATGGTAAATGCAATGTTAATAAGTTCTGGTTTACCTTTGTCTATGTGGGGAGAAGAGGTTTTATCCACTGTTATATTTTGAATAGAGTTTCGTTGAAAAATAAGGATATTACACCATACAAATTATGGTTTACTCGTAAGCCTAATCTTAGACGTCTTAAAGTTTGGGGACGTCTTGCTTATGTAAATAAATCCGAACCTAAAATAACTAAGCTAGGAAATAGTAATTACAAATGTTTTTTTAATGGAGACTCTAGTAATAGTACGACTTATAGATGTTTGAATCTTAAAACTCAAGAAATCAATGCGTCGATAAATGTAAAATTCTCTGAGCATCTAAAAAAGTTTAGTACTTTGAATCAAGGTTTAGAAAATAATAATCCGACAGTTGATTCTTCACCTTTAGAAGAAATTTCACAACCAATAGCTTTTTCACAAATAACAAATAAGGTTGAACCACGAAGGAGTAAATGACAAAACTCTGAAAAAACATATGGGCCTGACTTTGTTATATATATGGGTGAAGGGGATTTAAATGAAACTAAGAATAAAACAAAATTTGTTCTTAATGTAGAATATAAATCAATCACATTTCGTGAAGTGGTAACATCTAGGGATGTTTTCTTTTGTAAAGAAGCAATCAATGATGAAATGAACTCAATTTTGTCAAATCAAGCTTTGGTTCTTGGGTGCAAGTGGATATTTAAAAGGAAATTAAATTCGAACGATTCTATAAAGAAAATTTAAGGCAAGATTAGTTGCTAAAGGTTATAAGCAAGGAATTTGTTACTTTAATGCATATGCTCATGCTGCTCGAATCACTTCCACTAGCGTATTAATATCTCTTGCTTCTATTTAGAATTTAGTATATCATCAAATGGATGTCAAAAATTCTTTTCTATGTAATGATTTAGAAGAAGATATTTACAAAGAACAACCCGAAGGGTTTGTTTTACCTGGCCAAGAAAATAAAGTGTGTAAACTAGTTAAAATTCTTTATGGACTTAAACAAGCTCCTAAGCAATGGCATGAAAAGTTTGATAATATTGTAATATCCCATGGATATAAAGATAATGATTCCGAAAAATGTTTATAAAGTAAATTGGAAAACGGCGTTGGTGTTATTATTTGATTATATATGGATGAAATGTCAATATTTTGGTCTAGTCTCAAATATGTTGAAGAAACCAAAAGGTTTGTATAATCAAAGTTTTATATGAAATATCTTAGAGAAGCTGGTGTGATTTTAGGAATTAAAAATGTGAGAAAGGATAATTATTTAACATTATTAAAATCTCATTATATATAAAAAGTTCATCAAAAGATATAATCAGTTTGAACTTAAGTCAGTTGCTTCACCAGTGGATCCTAGTATCAAATTAATGAAAAATACTGGGCATGTTTTGGACCAACTTAAATATTCTAGTATTATTGGAAGCATAATGTATTCTATGCATTGCACTAGACTATACATTCCGTATGCAGTAAGGATCTTGTGTAGATTTACAAGTATTCTATGACAGGAGCACTGGAATGTAATTTCTAGGGTTCTTTTGTAACTTAAGAGGAGTATGGATTATGGCTTACATTTTGTAGGATATCCATCTATTTTAGAAGGATAGAGTGATTAAAATTGGTACAATATTGAATCAAAATCTAAGTCAACTACTGGTTGAATTTTTACGCAATGAGGAGTGGATGTCTCTTGGGGATCTAAGAAACAAACATGTGTGACAAATTTAACAATGCAAGCTTAATTTATAACCCTAGAAAATGCGTGTAAAGAAGCATAATAGATTAAAAATGTGTTATATGATATTCCTGTATGGAAAAAGTCACCTCCTTCTATTATGATAAGTTGTGATATCCAAGCTACAATTTATAAGGTTTTGAACAAAACTTACAATGAAAAATCTAGACACATAGTCAAAGGCATAAAATTATAAGAAAAATACTCAAGAAATGAGTAATTATGGTTGAGTATGTAAAAACGAAAAAGAATTTAGCAGATCGTCTCACTAAAGGTCTTGTTAGGGAGATGGTATATATCACCTCAAAAGAAATGGGACTAAGGTATATTAAATATCACAACTATATTTAATGGGAACCCAACTCATATCTTAAAACTATAGATAGAGTTCAACGTGGTACAAACAAGTTAAATTATAGTTGTGGAACACTAGGAATTTTATACAAAAGTTCCATTCATGTGGGCCTAGTGTTGTTTTTTCTTCATGTTAGAGGATGAAGGTTATTCTTAATAAATTATAGAAGTGTGACTCGCAGAATCACTAAAGTTCATTTACCTATATGAGGGTCAAAAGTGTGGTCGCTTTCTATGGAATCAAGACCGATCTTAAAGCACTCATAAAATCCGAATTAGTACAAGACCATAAATGTTCATTCCAGAAGAACACTTATAAACTCAGAAATCGGTATGTGTGATAGTTTCAGCATATCTCAAAAGGTCCTTGGTTCAAGATACGTTCACTACAGCACCTTGATGAAGCTTTGAATTGTTTACACTATAAGGAAGTTCAAGTTCGGAAGACACTTCTCATTTATGTACTGTATTTCAGCAATAGTGCCAAAAGTTCTCTATTGTTGTCCTTTTGTATTGTGTAATCGATCCTTTGTATCCTCTCTTGTGTACATTGATAAATTGAAACATTTATTATAGTATAATATTTAATTATTAATTTTATTATGTTAATTGGTGTTTTAATTTTAAACTTAGTTTGGATGTTATTTTAGAAGGAAGAAGCATGAGCAAATGGGTGTGAAAATATATGGGAGTGCTCAAATCCCACATTGGAAGATTACCACAAAAAGTGGTAGCATATCAACTAAAGGAAAACTAAGCTTCTTAGTTGACAAGTTAAATAAGGGGCTATGATCCCACGCATTGTGGTGGTGCTTAAGAACCACCAACTATGACATGCGACACGCGTAAGCGTGATTGGGTGAATTAGGGTGCATTGCACCCTTTGACGTGCATTTGGCATGTGCGTATCGTTGCTTAGAGCGTGGGAGACTAAAGTTTTAACAAAGTAAAACAGATCAATGAGTGTGATTAAACGATCTGATAAAGAGTTTTAAAATCAGAAATGACTTGATCTATGCCATTAAATGAACTCGTAGCATCGCTTAGAGCATGGGATCCTAAAGTTTTGACCAAGTAAAACAGATCTGATCATGAGGTTTAAAATCTGAAACGACTTGATCTGATCATGTAGGCGATGTCCATTCTCTTACAATGGGACGCCTATTCTTAACCATTAGATGGAAGTTATTCTAAACAGGCACGATCCAACGACTTCTAAGTCACTACATGAAGAGCTATGACAAGAATAATCACATAAATGGTTATAAAAGGATTTCCAGAGATCTATTTTGGACACTGAAAATTGCTAATTTCTCCTCTCTCCGTCCTCTACATTTTGGCATTATCAATTACTAATTTATAGTGTTCTAGGTTTGATCAAATAGTACATAGTTTTAATCATACAACTAATAATACATTGCATTTTATCCTGAAAGTAGATCCAATAAGCCCATTTTGTACTCGCAGTTCTTTCTCAACCGGATTGGGAGAAATTTTGCCAAAAAGATAGCATTCCCAAAACGTCTCTTGCAAAAATTAATTAATTTTTTTTCGTTCTTTCATTGAATATCTCCAACAATTGCAGGAGTCTTTGGAATATACTGGGACCTTGTTATGGACCGAGGGCTTAAGTAAAGAAAATCAAAGAACATTTGGTTGAAATACAAGATCTTTATCCCACATAAGAGAATGTATTTATTGGCATGTTGAGTAACCAAATTACGCCATTACATTCATTTATCACTTTTTTTTTAAGTCTATGAGTTCAAAAACCGTAATAGAATTGCTAAAATAATTCCGTGAAAATTATAGACACTATGGATACCGCAAAAACTAAATATCATATGAATAGTCAAAATCTTCTTGGTCAAGAACTGACTATTTTCTTTTATGAGGATAATAGAAAGAAGTCTTCAGAGATGAGGGCAGGAGGTCACATTAGGTAATTAGGTTATATATAGTACATATATTTGGCTTTCAATTTGGGTACCTTTTTTCTGTTTTGGTAGGTTTATTACTAAGATATTTCATAACTATAACAAGATTTAGGACTCTCTCTCACTTTCTCCCAGTTTACCTTTTTTCTGATAAAGAATGCAATGATAACCATATTGGTGTTATTAATCTTTTTCAAATAGGATATTATGCGTTAAAATTAGTGTGTAAATTTTTTGAAGTCAACATTAATTCTAACCACTGAATTCGATAAGATATCAGACGCACATGGCATTCCTCCATGTTTCTTGTAATCAGAACTCCTAAATTATGTTAAAGAAATAAAGGAGAATTGGTCGAATTTGGAATCACTTGTGGAATTACATGATTTATTTGAGTACTCATTGTTTCGAGAAAAAATTGTTCCCCATGAGCTATAGGATACTTTTTTTACATAAAAAAGTATTTGACATTTCTCATGAATTTGGACATACGTCAACAATGTTATGTCTAAGAAGTAAAGTTTTTCCATTTATTGAGAGCTCTTCAACCTTCACTTGATGAACTTAACCTTCCAGGAGAACTAAGCAAGTATCTCTAAAGGAATCCTATTTTTGAATGGCTTCCTTTATATTTTCAGCAACTTCTAGTTTGTATATTCTTCACAAAATAGAAATTGAACAGATGCATATTTTAGTTATTAATGGAGCTACACAACTCATAGAGTCTGAATAAATACTATAATTGCAGATCTTACGTATATGGCACAATGTTCTCAATAATGAGTGTCAACTTCTAGCAATGACTAATAGCAATGTAAGAGATATCAAGATTTCCACTTGGACTTTAGTATTTATAATTCATCTAATTCTCTTTTTGAAAATTAGTTACATGTATAAATTTTTTATTTACCCATTCTCTACTTTATAATTAATTACAAGACTTCCCCCACCATACATGGTTTGTAGTTTGTAAGCATTACGTTGGCTATTTGTGAATAACGTAATAAATTTTCATTTTCATCTTTTATTGTTTATGTTTCTAGCAAACCTAAATGTTACCAGAAAATAAAGAGTATTATGGGGAAAATTGAAACTATTCTTATGTTTGGTTGAACACTTTTCATCAAGTTATTCATTTTTTATATTCTAACAAATAATAACATTATTTCCATTGTGTTGTTCGTGTACTGTTGTAAGTATGCTGCGAACTTCATTTAAAAAACAAACGTGAGCATAACAAATTATATTAATATATACATTCAAACTCAAATATAATCAAATACATTAATTTAATTGGATTATTATTATTTTTATTTATATTATATTTCGTTCACATATATAATAAGAGAAATATATATGTGCAATGTGATATTCAGTGTTGTCTAATGTAGGTTAGATATTCAATTAGAAAGAATAAGTAAGTTCCATTGAGTCGTGGGGTATATCCTAGCGCATGTAAACCCAAAATAAAGTTGATGTAATGCCATGGGCATCGGTATGGGCATGTACAAGTATATAACATATTGCATATGGACAAAAGATCTCACTCCCTACTGCTTTCTTGTTACAGGGACGTATCTACCAATAATGTGAGTGGTCTTGTACCAAGGTTTGTTATTAAAATATTAAAGTTGATTTTATATACTCCTTAGTGCGACATGGAGGTGAAGATCGTGTTATTGACAGCAACACGCTAGTCTAAGAGAATTGTAATTTTTTTGTTACATTTAAATAATTAAACTTTGAGTGTTAATGCATTTTTTTTAAAATTTCTTACGAGTTAAATTTTATTATATAATGATATCTTCAATGTTATTAAAAAGTTAAATGTTGAATATAGAGCCCTCTCTTATGTCAACTATTTATATATGTGTGTTCTTGCGTTATGACTAATGTGTGGTAGGCATAGTTGAAGTTTTATAAATTTATAAATATATTTTTTATCATTTAAAGTAGGATCTCGAATCTTGAAAAATAAAATTTTTAAAATATTCATTAATATTACTAACGGACCTTCGCCTCTATAAAATTAGACAAAAGTATTACAAGACTTGTGTAATAAAGTAAAAATAGTAACAGAAAGGTCCGTTACAAAAATTAGTAAGGGAAAATACCTTTGATAAATTCATTATTAGTAATGTTAAAATACCATTACTAAATCCATTATTAGTAATGGTAAATATATGTCACTAATTATACTCCCCATGCTTGTTTTGTAACGAAAAATTATTATTACTAATTAATATTGTGACAGTAAAATACTGTAACTAAAACTCAATTTTGGTGTAGTGAATATCATAATTGATGATTCTTTCTATAATCTATGCCTTCACTTCACTCATCGTAATGCCTTCACTTTTAGTCGTTCAAACTCAAGTAGTTTAGTGCCTTCATGAGCCAATTTATCCTGATGTAGATGTTCTAGATATAAAAATCACTCCATTTCTAGTTTGGAGTTTGAGTTAAGCACCGCCGACATTGAGTTACGTGCAGAGTTCCCTTCTTGCCCTAATCAATGAGATTGTTTAAGGCGTTAAGAAAGGGAAGAAATATAAGAAACACTACACCATAGTTGACGTATAGTCATGGCCCAAATTCCTCACTAGAGCAAAAAAATTTGTGACCAGTTCCATGACCATATAATGTCGTAACCCTAACTAAATCTTGTCAGGGCCATGAGCCATGACTATGGTGGGTCATGTCCCTAATCCATGAACAAGGTGTGACCATCATGTAGGCAAAATTGTGCCAAGCTTCCCTCCAACTATGCTCACAAATAATGCCCGTAACTTCATCCATGGCCAATGACAAAAGTCCCTCCAAACGGGTTACGACATTAGGCCATGACGAATGCCTCTTGGTCACAACTTGGGATCGTGATAAGTACTATTATAATGGGATGGTCACATATGATGGCATGAAATAAAGGGGGCGTCACGCCTATTGGTTATGATCCAAAGTTGTGACTAGTCTCTTTATTTATAAACCCCCAAACCCTTTCATCCATTTTCACGAAGACTCTCTCTCTTTCTCTTAAACCCTCAAACCCTTAACCTTAGATTATCTCACTCTCCCTGGCGTCCTGTCTTTCAATATCTTAGGTAACATTTTCTCTCTCTATATATGTCTATTTGTGTATATGTGTGTATTTGTGTATGTATATATATATAAGGAGTAAAACTTATGTATATCATAAGAGACATCTTATGATGTCATGTATATAAGTTTTTCATGCACTACCTCTTTTGCCCTCCAAGCATTTGAGTTCCCCCTTTTTTTTCCCACTCAAAATTAAAAATAAAGGATATTTATTTAAAATCTCCCCAATCATACTGCCTCGACCATATCGTACTATCACTTTCTACCTCTCACTCATCCGCTGCTAGCTCCCAAAGACAAACCCTCTTCATTATCTCACTCTCTCACTCATCTACCGACCCTTCCTCCTCGTTTTTGCCTCTCTCTCTCTCTCTCTCTCTCTCTCCCGCGCGCGCGCACGCACCTTCAAGTAATCTCCGTTTGATTTGGTTTTCTTTTTGGTTCCATAAAATCTATCGATTCTTAGTTCAAAATATTTTTTTTGTTCACTTTATTCTAAATCGAATTTATAGATGTTTCCATTTCAGATTTTCCTGTGTCTGATCCTATGTTTCATTACTGTAGGTACACGGTGGTTTACATTATCAATGTTGCAAGGTAATTGTTTGATGAAATGCTTGACCAAGATTTACTTTATATATTGTATACTTATTGTGAAATTTAGTTGGGGAGTGACTTTAATTGATTATACAAGTCTATTAATTATGTTTGTAAGTAGTTATTTTTTATTTGCTTTTTATATTTAGGTTTCGGTTTATGGATAAACTGTCATTAATAGTTGATTCAAAATATGTATGTCATCAACTGTTTTGACTACACTCAATTCCATATCTATTATTTTGACTATGTCTCCAGTAGAGTTTTAGGTTGAAGTTTTTCTAAGATATAAAGCTTTTGAGCTTTGGGTACTTGTTATGTTCTAAACGCAGATGGTGGATGAATGCAGGGTTGTCGGCCAAAATTTAGAGCCTGAACTAAGAAAGGTTTGTAACTATTCAGTCAATCTACTAATGGGTAAAATAAAACTAAAGTCTTATACGAATTTTCTATTAATATTCCAATTTCCTTTTATTCTCCTTACTTATTGATAAAAATAGCAAGTTGACTGGATATATAAAATTATCATTCATTCTTTCCTAAATATAGTTAAAAATGTCATGAAATGTTTATTAGAATGTTTATATCTATTTGTTCGAATGTTTGTTCAAATGTTTATTAGAATACATGTTTACATATAAATATGGTTTCCATGTTTTCAAGTGTGAAACTATTTGCATATAAGACGTTTTTTCAAATGTCTGAGTTGAATTCAAATGACAAACCAAGTTTGACTCATTCATCAACGTGCCATATCCAAAGCCTGATGAGGCATTGATCAAAGTGTCGCATCTAACATGCTCCATTAATGCCATTTCTAATATTATTTTGAATCTTACACTTGAGGCACATCCATAGTTTTTTTTGGCACACTATGTTGGTAGGAACTTGCCCAGATATTTGTTTAGTTCTTCTTCAGATAATCTATCCCCATGAATGTGGCACACATACTATTTTAGATACATAATGATTAATAAAAAGGAATAACTTTTGAGTCTACCAAATCTTATATAGCCATGTAAAATATGCATGTTCTTCCCATTCTTAAGAGTTTTTGTTATTCTTAATACTTTGAATATTTTTTTTTTAAATTATTGAAATATTTGCTTTTTATTTATATGAAAAGTATGCACGAAAAGTCATCTAACTTTGGTTCATATTTGAGTGTTGCATACACAAGGTTATTAATATACTTCTCTTCACACTGATGAGTCATAAAGATAAGTCTGACTCGTTATTCACTTGTTAGTATATTTCAAAATTTTCTTGCTGGATTAAAACTTTAATTCATAAAAAAATGATATGTTCTTTCTCCCAAGTAGAAAGGGTTAGAAACTTACCCATCTAATGTTATATGTGTTTTGTTATTCAATTTAAACTGAACTGAAATATTCTATTTTCCATTGATTATGATCTTGGTTCTGTTAGATCTGAGAGATGAATGAAGATGACGGTTAGCTAACGAAAAGGGTTCGGAATATGAAAACTTTCAAGTTCTCTTTTTTGTTGCTTTATCTCCATTTGATTTGGATCTTATTTTACATATTTCATTGGACCAGTTTAGTGTCTTAATTTATTCTTCTTTCTTTGCAATTTATTGTTGATTGCTTTTTTATTGTGTGGTTACTTATGGTTTAAAGTGAAAGTAACATATGGTATCTCTATTTTATTTTCCTTCACCGTTGATGTAAAAGGTTGGGCAAAGTAAAGCAATAAAGTTATGAACCATGGTAGGCCAGGTCTCCATCTTGAAGAAGCATGTACAATGAATTTAGAAATAATTAATAATAGTTGGAGTTTCATTTAATCTACGAATGTAACTGTGATTTCTAAGCAGAGTAGTTCGAACATTAAATATTGTCATTTGGCCTACTGGCCCTTATCAAGTTTTCCATAAAAGAAGAAGCTTTTATACCTTACTAGGTGGTAAATCATTATATACATTAACCTTGCCACTATAAAAGATTGTCATTTGTCCTACTGGCCCATTATTTATACATGTGGTTCTAGTACCATTTAGAAATATTCAATCTCAGAGACCAATTAAAAGAAATAGGTCTTTGATTTATTCCTCGGCAGAAAACAGTCATCTCACCAAAGGCCCATGCCATCACTTGAATTAATTCTTAGGCAACTCTTTTAATTGATTGTTAATTTCGACCTCCTTTTCATTTTTGTTTTACTATGCAATTGGATGAACTTCGTTGTGGAAATTCTCTACATATAACCCCTAAGTGTTTAAACGGTTTATGTAATTTACTAATGCAAAAGGCTTGCTCATAATTTTCGGTTGAATGTGATTTTTTTTCTACGTGATATATGTTTTTGTTTGTCCATTTGTGATAATAATCAAATTTTTTGTTGTTATTTTTAGGTTATTATAAATAGGAAGAGAATGTGTCAAGGGACTCGGATTATCTTTTAGAATCCGTCAATATTTATAGGACCCAAAAGTGTTTTTGTATAGTCTAAAAATAAAGTTCCTTAACTTTTATGGATGGTTGATTGATTTAGAGCCTTAATTTTTCAAGATAGTTAGGATATTGCATAATCTAAAAACCATGTAGGAGTTCAAACCCATTACAAAGTTGAATGATTTATTTGATTTATTTTCCAAGTATTTCAATTCATTGAAAAATAATTACTCTTCACTACTTTAAATAAGCGTATTATCAGTGATGATTGGTAGGAGGGATATTTTGTACCCATGGAGGCAAATGTGGAGGATGAAGCCCCCCAATCAATGTGGCTTTTTTTTTTCTGGACAACAGTAAGGGGTGATTTCGAACAGTTTGAAGAGAGGTAAATACATAAGGAATTTATAAGGAGTTCACTTACATTAGCTGCACACATTTGCATTTTTCTGCGTTTAAGGATTTTAGAAGGAAATTTATATTACAATTCTCATATCTTCATGTTCCATTTATAGAATAACCATCGGTGCGAACTAAGATTTTGTATATCCTTTTAGGCTCACTTTTTATTTTTATGTGACATTTTGTATTAGGTGTGCAAGGTCATTCTTATTTGGTTTATTTCATCTTACAACTATGGTGATATATTGAAATTTTCCAATAAGGTATCTTGTTTTGGTTACACCAAGTTCCAATTAAATATTCATTCACTTTATAGGTCCAGTTACATTATGAATACTTGGTAAAATATGTTTTAGGTATATATTTATATTCAATTTTTGTAGGCTTTGATATTCACACTAGTGACCATGTTAACTAAAATTTGCAAGATGGATCATTGAACTTAAATGTATTTGTTTTTATTCATTTTGGTCTTTATTGTTTAATTTAATTAATTTTAGACGTTAAGGTACTGAAATAATCAAAGTGACACAATTCTTTATTTTAATATTTTTTTTATGTATGTTAATATATTCTATTCATTTTAATGGTTCATTAACTTTTGCCTGTGACTCACTTTATGCATGTAAACTGCAGTTACAAATAGTGAGACCATGTCTTAAGCATAGATACGAACTTACCTTCGCAGTAGCCATGATTTTTTGATGAAGTTGTTTACAATTTTAATTTTGAAAAATACAATGAGCATTTGAAAGATTAATGTATGTATGCATTTGAATGTTTTTGTGAAGTTAAGTGGGTTTTCAAAGAGAATGAGTGAATCTAGACTCACGTAACATAAAATTCCCAAATATATGTTACTTGTTTGAGCAATTCAGAATTCATACATTGGTTTGTGGATATACTCTCCTTTAGTACTCACTATAACAAAACTTGGGGTTAAAATGGAAATATGAATCACTGACACTTTTACTTAATGTCCATATTATTTAACAATGATTATTATTGTTAAAACAACTACCGCTGCTACTTAATAATAATTATTCATATTATCTGTTTATAGTTTGTGCTTAAGGAGCTGATTGACTAACTGTAAGTGTTGTTGTGATTGTACGGACATTGGCATCACTATACAAAAGGCATTGAACTTGAGATCTTGAGTGGGATGAAAGATAGGATGGCATGAGAATTTATTTGTGTCATTTGTAAAAGATTTATTTTAGTTGGACACATTCTATTCACGGTTGTTTGACTCTTGAAAAATGTGAAAGTGACAAACAACGATTATTGCTTCTCTCACATTGGATCAAGTGAAACTAATTTATGTTTGTCTGAACACATGATATATACTGATATGCCCCAAGTGTCACCTCGGCTCAGAGACACCAACCTCGGTCGAGGACATGGCCGACGTTGGAAGAGCCTTGGGTCGGTGATCAACAGTCTCGGCCATAGAAGGGTCGGCCCAGGCCGACACCACTACAAACCTCATCAAGGGGAGGCTGCATCAACAGCTCTTCAGTACCTGGGAATGAAAACATCGGACAGGGATATGCCGAGGTGACGAGGATACATACCTCTATCAAGTACAAATCCATCAATGAATCAGCCGATGTTCCAGGCACAATCCAGCTTAACCTCGGCCCGGGTCGACCTCAATACTTGCCTAGGCTTCACTTAAGCCATGACTATAATGACTCATCTCGGATTATATGGACAACTGGACCTTACCAGCCTCGACCTCTTATAGGTCGAGGTCAGGACTAAGCATTGAGGCCGAGTTCTTATTGGCATATGTGTGGACAAGGAAACATGGACACAATTCAGTTATAACAAATCATTCCCCTCACGTGGGGGGAATATTTCATCATCGTTCTCTACCTGTGACAGTGATAGATGTCTTCATCAGATTGGCTAGATCAACACACACATGCTCATTGCATGCATAGGGGGTACATTGCACCCCTAGGGACTATATATAGAGGTCATCCTCTACCTTGCAAAGGGATCCCCAAAATTAGCAACCTAGCTAAAACTCTGTTCAAACACACAGTTGAGAGAGAAAGCTTGAGAGATTGTATCTATGGCCATTAGAGCACTCATACAGTGATACGCATCATACACTTTCATAGTGAACATAGGCCAGATTGGTTGAACCACTTATATTCCAGTGTGAATCCCCTTCTCCTCACCTCCTTCTACTATGTGTGTATGTACTCTTATGCTGAGCTTTCAAACACCTTAAAGGGTGGTGATATTTCCAGCATCATCATTTTGTCATCGTCTGTAAGAATTTAGAAGCAATCTCTTCCTCATTCGTTGCTTGACCTCACTGGAGACTCTAGTGGTGAACCAGGGCTCCCCCTTGTGCGGAGCTGTTTCACCATTGAAAGAGGTCCTGTAAGGAATCAAGCTCATATGCTACTCAAACTCTTTCGTGTTAACATATGGCAACAAAATTTCCACCGCCGCCCGGTGGGGGAGGGCACAGTTCTAGCCAGGCACCGCCTCAGTTCGAAATGGTGGTGGTGGCCGCAGCTTTGAGGTATTTGGCTGCAATACAGCAAGCTATGCAGGAGTAGTTTGCACAGCTCAGCCAAGCTATGATGAGGCCACCTGGAGTTTCACCCGAGATGATCACCCCAGCGGAGGTCCAACCTCATCCTGATGCCAGGGGACCACCCCAAGCACCAATAAAGGACCAACCTACACCCCAGCGGAGGAGGGACGTTGCTGACCCTAGGCGCTTACGCCTGGGGAGGCAAGGAAACCCTTGCCCGGAGGACAGGTATGATGACCTGGAGGCAGAAGACGCGCCGAAAGAATGTTGGGAGCCGTATGATGTTTCGAATAATATGGTACGTCCTCTTCAGCAGAGCCGAGGTTGTGGCGTCAGAAGAGGTGAAGAGGACCAACAACGAGGATCAACTTTTGATCGATTGTGTAGAGGGTCAGCCTTTGAGAGGCTGGGCCCAGTAAATGACCTAAGACAGAGGTTATTAAGGACGAGAAGTGCAGCTGGCTCGCAGAGAGGAGACCACCAAGGTCGGCCTCACCAAGGCCGACCCCGAGCGAGAAGAGGCAGAGATCAGGAAGAGGTCAACATCAGACGTTGTGCTGCGGTTGGGGAACCCTCAGTCCAACCCTTGGAGATGGCTGGGGATAACTTCGGCTAGGCCGACGATAGGAGACCATGGAAGGACTCTATCCAATGCCTTGATGAGACGATAGGAGACCTCATTAAGAGCCGAGACCTATTACAAAGAGGTTTCTCAAAGCGCTCTCCATTTGTGGCTAAGATAGTGGGCTTACTGACCCCTGCTAAGTTCAAACCACCCGTGGTGTCTTCTAAGTATGACGGTAACACCAATCCTGTACATCACATTGAGATGTATCAGTCAGCAGCAGACATCTACTCGATACCTAACGAGATGAAGTGTAGGGCCTTCTCTGGGACTCTGACAGGAGCAACACATAGCTGGTTCACTTCTCTTCCGAAGAATTCAATTGAGAACTTCAAGGGCTTGGCCGAACGATTCATTCCCAACTTCTAATTTGGGGTAAGACCTCAAAAGAAGACCACTCATCTACTATATGTCAAGCAAGGCAAGGACGAGTGCCTAAGAGACTACATCACTAGGTTCAACAAAGAGAAACTTGAGGTTGAAAATTACGAAGAGAATATAGCCATGACCTCCCTCATAGGAGGTCTTCAGAAAGGAAAGTTATTGTGGAAACTCGCGGAAGACCCTCCCAAGTCCATGGCAGAGCTACTGGAAACTACGGGAAAAGTCATGAATGCCAAAGAGGCAATGGACACCAAGTATGAGGATGAGAACCGCGGTAGTAACGGGAAGTCCCAAAGAAAGAAAGATGGAAAGAAGAGATCACTCGATGACAAGTTCGCTCACTATACTCCTCTAACCGTGAGCTGTGAGCATATTCTCAATGAGACCAAGAATGATAGGACTCTAAGATGGCCAGAGAAACTGAAGGCCCCTCTGCATAAGAGGAACAAAAACTTGTGGTGTGAGTTCCACTAGGACTAGGACCATGGCCATATTACAGACAGATGCTTCGCCTTGAAGGATGAGATTGAGAAGATGTTAAAGTCCAGAAAACTGAGGAAGTATGTTGGTGGCAAGGCACCTCAAGGTGGAAAAGATGACCCTAAGAAGAGGAAAAACGACAGATACCGTGGTGATGCCCCAGCAAGAAGAGACAATGATTCGGAAGGTGATGATGAAGATGATCCGGACCTTCCGCCGAAAGATGATAACACCCCAGTGAAGAGGGTTAGCATGATCTCCTTTGGTGTCGACACCATATGCGAAGGACTTACAGGAGGTGGATCTGAAGTGGCTGATAGGAAAGCTCATGTGGCAGAGGCCAAGTCAGTGGCCAAATTTGAAGTCGTAAATCTAACGTCTTCTGATACAGCACAGAAGAGAAAGAAGGTGGACATAGACACTCTTATAGTTGGGTTCTCCAGGATTGACTTCAAAGGTATCTTAGCCCCGAATGATGACCCTTTGGTAATAATTATAAGGGTGCACGGATGTGAGGTGCATAGGATCCTCGTGGACGGGGGGAGTTCAGCAGACGTGATGTTTTGGCCTTTCTTTAAGAGACTAGGTCTTAGCAGAGCTAGGCTGGTACCCTATCATCATCATTTAATGGGCTTCAATGGCGAAAAGGTCCAACCATTGGGCATGTATGAGATGGACGTATGGATGGGTGACGAGTGGCCTAAGAGGTTGACCCGAAAGATAATTTTTTTCGTAATGGATGAAAACGTCTTCTCGGCCTATAACCTCATCATAGGAAGGGTATCCCTTAAAGAGTTTGAAGCTGTGTCGTCGATGGTCCACCAGATGCTAAAATTCCCGACCCCCTATGGGGTAGGGGAAGCGCAAGGTGACCAGACCATAGCACGAGAATGTTACTTCAACTCGGCCGAAGAGAGAGAAGTGCACAAGAGGGTAACCACCACTTATAGCATTGATACATTGGACCCAAGAGATGAAATAAAGTTAAAGAAGGGAAAGGCCACGAAAGAGGTAGAATCCATCTTCCTCAATAAGGACGAACCGAAAAATACCATCCAGGTCGGTAAAGCCCTAAAGACAGAAATCAAGGAAGAGCTGATAAACTTACTCAGGAAGAGACAGAGTGTCTTCCCTTGGAGTCACGCAGACATGCTCGGTATCAACCCTGAAGTTATGAGTCACAAGCTCAATGTGACCAAAGATGCCAAGCCTATCTAACAAAGACGAAGAGTTTACTCCTGAGAGAAGTATGACGTCATCCGGGAAGAGGTCAAAAAATTGGAAGAGGCTGAGTTTATAAGAGAAGTCATATACCCGAAGTGGTTGCCAAATGTAGTCATCGTGCCCAAAGATAATGGGAAGTGGAGAATGTGCTTTAATTTCACTGACCTGAATAGGTCTTGCCCAACAGACAGCTATCCTTTACCTCGGATAGATCAGATGGCAGATGCAACTGCAGGACATGAGCTCATGAGCTTCATGGATGCATATTCAGGATACAATTAAGTCTTCATGGATGCAAAAGACTCAGAGAAGACATCCTTTATTACTGACAAAGGGACGTACTGCTACAAGGTGATGCCCTTCGGTCTAAAAAATGTGGGGGCGACGTACCAACGTATTATAAATAAGATGTTCGAAGACCAGATAGGAAAGACCATGGAAGTGTATGTAGACGATATGCTGACAAAGAGCTTAAAGGCCTGCACCCATGTGGCAGACCTTGAAAAGACCTTCGATACTAGAGACTTGTATAGAATGAAACTCAACCCCGCGAAGTGTGTCTTAGGGGTAGGAGCGGGGAAGTTTCTTGGATTTATCATTAATCAGAGAGGAATCGAAGAAAACCCTAAGAAAATCAAAGCTTTGCTTGACATGAAGACACCAAGGAGCATCAAGGGCGTCCAAAGACTCACGGGGAGAGTGGCCGCATTAACAGGTTTGTTTTCAGAGCAACAGATAAGTGTCTTCCATTCTTTAAAGTGCTTGGAAAGGCCTTCCAGTGGGACGAAGAGTGAGAAGAAGCATTTAACCAACTCAAGTCATACATTGGGTCTCCCTTGTTGTTATCTCATCCCATAGTAGGAGAGAAATTGTATGTGTATCTAGCAGTCTCTAAATCGGATATCAGTGCAGCCATAGTACGGGGTGACGGTGGAATCCAAAGGCCTGTGTACTTCAATATTAAAGCCCTTCAAGGGTCTGAACAAAATTACCCTCGTATGGAAAAGTTAGCCTACGCCCTAATACATGCTTCAAGGAAGATGAGGCCTTACTTCCAAGCCCATTCCATGGTAGTCCTCATCGACTCCCCACTAAGATAGGTCCTGGATAAACCTGAGAAATCTGGAAGGTTGATGACTTGGGCCATTGAGTTGGGAGAGTATGACCTTACCTACCAACCTAGGACAACCATCAAAGGGCAAGCCCTTGCAGACTTTGTTACTGAATTCACATGGGAAGAGGCCGATGCAGAGAATGACCTGATTGGTGCTAAAGTGTTAAACGGAAGTGTCTTCTGAGAGCAGGAAGAGACGACACCAAACATCTTCCGAGAACAGGAAGAGATGGCACCAAACGTCTTCCAGGTCCAAGAAGAGTTCGTATCCAAAAAGATCAAGGGTAGAGTAGCGGAGAACGAGGAGGATCGGTACCTCTTCAAGCAAGGAACTATGTCAGAGGTGGCCTTCTCATCAGATACAGACATTTGGAATCTCTTTATTGATGGTTCCTCCTGTGATAGTGGAAGTGGTGCAGGGTTGATACTTTCAGCTCCAGATGGTGCCAACATTGAATACGCTTTAAGATTCAATTTCAAGGCATCTAACAATGATTCGGAGTATGAAGCTATGATAGCAGGTCTCTCGTTGGCAAAGACTATGGGTGTAAGACGACTCCTACTTCATAGCGACTTAAGGTTAGTTGTAGTCAAGTGTTGGGAGTCTATGAGGACAAAGATGAAAGGATGGACAAGTATCTAAATAAGGTGAGAACGATGTTAGAATATTTCAAAGAGACAAAACTGAAGAGAGTACCTCGACAAAGTAACATCCACGCAGACACGTTGGCAAGGTTGTCCTCGGCGACGAAGACAAACGTTAGAAGGACAGTTCCGGTCGAGGTCTTAGGAAAAGCGACCATTGAGGAAGAAGAGGTATGTAACCCTGGTCTCAATTTGAACCTAGGATACTCATGGATGGACCCCCTCGTCAGATATATCAAAGAGGGAGAGCTACCCGAATCCAAGCTAGAAAGGAGGAAATTGAGATATAGGGCCGCCAAGTTCTCCATAGTAGGAGACGTCCTGTACAAGAAAGGATTTCTATTGCCTCTCCTTAGATGTGTGCATCCCACCGAAGTTCCCAGAGTCTTACAGGAATTTCATGAGGGTTCTTTCTCCAGTCAGATAGGAGGAAGACCCTTGGCCAAGAGAATCATTACACAGGGATACTGGTGGCCAACCTTAGCCAAAGATGTTGCACCTTACGTGAAGAGGTGTGATAAATGTCAGAGATTCGCCACTATTCCTCATCAACCTCATCAACCTATGATGTCCATCACCTCAACATGGCCATTTACAGTATGGGGAATTGATTTAGTAGGACCCCTACCAAGAGCTGCCAACAATTACCGGTTCCTGATAGTGGCCATTGACTACTTCTCAAAGTGGGTGGAGGCTGAGCCGATGATAACAATCACAGAACATAAGACCTTCTAATTTATTTGGAGGAACATCATATGCAGACATGGCCTCCCAAACACTCTCATCTCAGATAATGGAACCTAGTTCAAGAACTCCTCTTGAGAAAAGTATTGCGTAAGAGTTGGGATAAAGCAGTTCATCTCATCTCCTAGACGACCTCATGCAAATGGTTAGACAGAGTTCACAACAGAACAATCCTCGACGGAATCAAGAAGAGGTTAGAAGAAGCGAAGGGAAGATGGACTGAAGAGGTTTACGCTGTGATATGGGCCTATAGGACCACGATAAGGACACCAACAGGAGAAACCCCATTCATGCTTGCACATGGCTCAGAGGCCGTCATACCAACAGAAAAGGGACTCCCCACTCATAGGGTTCAGACCTATGACCCTGATAAAAATAGGGAAGGGAGGAGACTAGACTTAGATCTGATTAAAGAGAGAAGAGAAGACGCAGAAATCAGAAAAGCAGCTTACCAGCAAAGAGCAACAAAATTCTACAATCAGAGGGTGAAGTCAAGACCCATTGTTATGGGAGACTTGGTACTAAATAAGACCTTACAAAAAATAAACAAACTCCACCCAAACTGGCATGGCCCCTACAAAGTAACATAAGAGGTTGTACCCGGGACCTACAGGCTAGAAAATATAATAGGAGAACCTTTTGCCAATCCCTGGAATGCTGATCATCTCAAGAAGTATTACATATAATGTTGCAAAAAGTTATGTAAATGTACCATCTTATGAAGAGATTATTAATAAGAGATCAGTTTCCATGACGGTTCTTGCTTCATTGTGCTCTAATGGTAGGAATTATGAGGGTGACGCCATAATTGGATGACCTCAGAACTTTAACATCATTAATTTGGTGAGATTAATTATGAGGGTAACATCTTAGGTGATGACCTCAGACCCTTACAACATCATTAAGTGGTGACAAGGTCCGAAGTCAGACACCATAATTGGATGACCTCAGACCCTTAAGATCATTAATTTGGTGAGATTAATTAAGAGGGTAACATCCTAGGTGATGACCTTAGACCCTTACAACATCATTAAGTGGTGACAAGGTCTGAAGTCAAACACCAAAGTTGGATGACCTCAGACCTTTAACATCATTAATTTGGTGAGATTAATTATGAGGGTAACATCCTAGGTGATGACCTCAGACCCTTACAACATCATTAAGTGGTGACAAGGTCTGAAGTCAGACACCAAAATTGGATGACCTCAGACCCTTAACATCATTAATTTGGTGACATTAATTATAAGGGTAACACCCTAGGTGATGACCTCAGACCCTTACAACATCATTAAGTGGTGATAAGGTCTGAAGTCAGACACAAAAATTGGACGACCTCAGACCCTTAACATCATTAATTTGGTGAAATTAATAATGAAGATAACATCTTAGTTGATGACCTCAGACCTTATAACATCACTATGGTGACAAGGTCTGAGGTAAGATTATTGATTAAGTTTAAACAGACATCATTGCAACAAGCATTCAGAGCTAAAACATCACATGACAAAGAAGCATTCAACAAAACAAGTGAAGTGAAAATCCTCCTCAGAGGTTGTCATACAAATGTAAGATTCCAAAAAATATGAGTTAATGATGTTTCTCAAAGATTACAAACAGTCAGGGGTTACAAAATAAAGCTTAGCAATTAAGCCAAAGTATTAGAAGGAAGAGTGTTGGCATCCTCGACCTGATTTTCTTGGCCAATGTTTGTCACCTCGGCCTCGTCATCTCCATGATTATCTCTACATGTCTCTGTACCGTCCATGGGCACAGTATCTGCAGGGGTAGAGACCTCCTCTTCAACCTCCTAAAGCTCTTGGGCAAACTGAGGGTCAGCAAAACCCAGACCTACGAAGTCAAAGGCCTTCAGACTCCCTGCCTCCTTCTATTTGGCAGCCACCCATTTTATAGCAGCCTTGATACCTCTTTCAAGGTATTCGAAGCCAAAGCTCATGAACTCATTCGAGACTTTGTAGTCTGCCAAAATCTCCTCAGAGGCATTTTCAAGGCCTGCCTTCACCGCAGAGTCAACTTTTTGCTGGAGCACATCATCCTTGGCCTTCAGAGCCACAACACGGTCCTTTTTAATCTTGGAGATATCTTTCTCCAGCTCCTTCACCTTCTTGTCAGACCCATCAAATGAAGACTTTAGGCGATCGACCTCTGCATTCAAAGAGTTCTACACCTTCTCAGCCTCTTGACCCTTCTGGATGAGGGGTAACTTCCTCAGAGTCTAATTGGCGAAATGATGCATGGCAGCCAGGCCCTGTAAATAATGTGGTCGTATATATGAGTTGAAATTCAAATCAGAGGTTACACTTTGAAACTATACAGAAACTTGAAGTCATACCTGAATTGACTTGTGGAGCCCGAACTCAATAAGTAGAGGTGTGTCCATGGACTTGTAAAAATGCTTGTCAGCCTCGGTCATGGTAGAGCCGATAACATCCAGAGCCTGCAGACTATGGCCTATGATGTTGTCATTTATCTTCAATTGCTCTATACGAGCAGCAAACGCATCTGCAGAGGATATGGGGATGGCAGAATCCCCGCCTTTCTTCTTCTGCCTCTGATCCTTAGGGGTAGGGTCACTGGCACCTCTCTTTTTTGTGGCCTGAGCCTTTGAGGTTGAAGGGGGAGGAGGAGGAGCATTCAGACCTGCCTTCTTAGCAATCCTTATCAGACTCGGTGCTGCCATTTCCCAAAGCTCATCTGAGATATCCTTCGGACGTTCTGTAAAATTGAAAGGTCTGAGCTAGTGAGTTAAACAAGCATAAACTCAGAGGTATAACTTGAATAAAAATACTTGCCAAGTTCTGTAAGAGGACTACTCCCCAAACCAGTCTTAGAGAGATAGTGGGGGGTCATAAGGTGTTCAAACCTAACGAGCAGACCATGCATCCCCTGGTCTTGAAGGTTTTTGACCTTCTGAAGATTCAGTAGGCTGAGACCTGGGTCAGCCTTGGTAGACATCGTTACCTTACTCCATCTTAGGGGCATCCTCGGCTCTAACAGGGAAGAGGGAGCATATGGACCAAATCCCCTTGGCCCTGAAGCAAAGAAATATCGAGGCTTCCAGTTATGGTTGGAAGTCTGAGTTATCTCGAACATCTTCTTCTCAGGATTTCGAGCTACAAAATGATAGTAAATCAGATGGTTTTTGGCAGATGAAGGGACGTAACATCCTACAAAGACCTGGACTGGAAGGTCTGAGTGGTGAACAACCCTCCATAGGACTATGGCCCCAATTATGACCCTCCAAGCATTAGGTCACAATTGGGAAGGGGCTAAATTGATATAGGCTAGAATAAACCTAATAATGGGATGGATGGGAAAACAAAACCCTAACTTAAACATCTGATCATACAAGAAGATCTCACCATCTCGACCGTGGTAAGCCCTCTCTTCCCTCAGAGGTCTCCTAAGCTTTATGGAAGGGCTGATGGAGTATAGATATCTGAAGCAAAGAAGGTCTACCTCAGTAACTGAACTCTCAACCTCGGCCACTTCAGAGATGTCGACATCACTCTTAACGTCATCATCAACGTCATCACCTAACTCAACGTCGCCCTGGTCAGACGTCGGGGGATTACTTGGGAACCTCTGAGCAAACTCAGCCCCGGTGACGGCCGACAAAGGAATGGCATCAAGTATTAGTGGAATAGACACACTCGGTGCAACAATCTCAACCTCTGAGGAAGAAGACGATGTGCTTAAATTTTTATGGGATGAGGCCCGACTAGAGACCTCAACTTGATCAGGGGCCTGATCCTGTTGAGTTGTGAAGTCCATGGCCTCTTGGAAGGAATCCACAGACATAGGGTCTGATATGGAAGACTCAGACTCAGACATCGGTATGGGTTCAGCAGGGACCTCTGCTGGGATAACTAGTTCCAATGGTTCAGGGTATACTACCTTCAGAGGAGGTGGAAAGATAGGTCTGGGGGAATTCCTGGGACCCATAAGCCTCCTCATGTGCTCTTTCTTTTTGTCTAATTTTCTCTAGAGTCTTCTCCCTCAAAGAAGGGAACTCCTCTAAAAGTTGGTAAAGGGGTCTGAGCATCAGAGGCCAACCCTACACTTGCAACTCTCCTAAAACTACGAATAGGACTGGCTAATGGAATGATTCACCTAAGGATCAAACTATAAAAAATTAAAGGCCTACTATGAAGAACACCAAGAACAGTTCGCTTGAAAATATGGACGCTTCGCCGGAAAACTCCCAAACTCACCGAAAAACACAAAAGTAAGGGGAAAAGAGGGAAAATGAAGAGAAAAGGATGGCAGTGGATACCTGAAGAATAAATAATAGGAGGGAATGAGGAGACTGCGAGGAATCACCAACCAAAATCCCTCGAACCAAAGCTTTTCTAGAGAGAGAAAGTTGCATAAATGAATCGCGCCAGAAATGAGAGAAGTGGAGAAGAAAGAGAGAAAATGGGGGTTTAAACCCTTAAATATGAGGGCACATTTCCCAAGGCCCATCATTGCCTTGGGAGCCCCAAAGGGCGGCTGATGACACATGCTTGCCAGGAAATCCACACTTCAGCAATGGACAAGTGTCAAATGAACATTGGCACATAGAAGAAAGACCTCGGAGGTGTAGTGATCCCATAGTCACCTGCTCTCACATGTAACTAAAGGCTAGGGGTGATTGATATGCCCCAAGTGTCACCTCAGCTCAGAGACACCAACCTCGGTCGAGGACATGGCCGATGTTGGAAGAGCCTTGGGTCGGTGATCAACAGTCTTGGCCATAGAAGGGTCAGCCCAGGCCGACACCTCTACAAATCTCATCAAGGAGAGGCTGCATCAGTAGCTGGGAATGACAACCTCGGCAAGGGATAGGTCGAGGTTACGAGGATACATACCCTATCAAGGAAAAACCTATTAATGAATCAACCGATGTTCCAAGCATAGTCCATCTTAACCTAGGCTCGGGCCGACCTCAATACTTTCCTCAACTTCACTTAAGCCGTGACTATAATGACTTATCTCGGATTACATGGACAACTGGACCTTACCAGCCTCGACCTCTTACAGGCCGAGGTCAGGACTAAGCATCGAGGCCGAGCTCTTATTGACATATGTGTGGACAGGGACACGTGGACACAATTTAGTTATAACAAATCATTCCCCTCACGTGGGGGGAATATTTCATCATCATTCTCTACTTGTGACAGTGACAGATGTCTTCATCAGATTGGCTAGATCAACACACACATGCTCATTGCATGCATAGGGGGTACATTGCACCTCCTAGGAACTATATATAGAGGTCATCCTCTACCTTGCAAAGGGATCCCCAAAATTAGCAACCCTAGCTGAAACTCTGTTGAAACACATAGTTAAAAGAGAAAGCTTGAGAGATTGTATCTATGGCCATTAGAGCCCTCATACAGTGATACACATCATACACTTGCACAGTGAACATAGGCTAGATTGGCTGAACCACTTATATTCCAGTGTGAATGCCCTTCTCCTCACCTCCTTCTACTATGTGTGTATATACTCTTATGATGCCATTGTTAACGCTGGATTGAGCTTTCAAACACCTTTAAGAGTGGTGCTATTTCCAGCATCATCATATACATATCTAGAGAGACAATGGTATTGTATTTGAATTACAAAATAATAGTTTTGTTGGCGATGTATTTTTTAAATAGTGTGGATAGTGTTATAAACAAAGGAAAATTTATCCTATTTTTATAAACAATTTACAATATTTGTGTTGTAAAATAACCATTTTGACTTAAATATTGTATATTTATTTCGACTATAATTTTGTGGCAATTTTAACACAAACGAGTATTGCTATGGGTTTTGTTTATTAGTTATAGTACTATCCAAATGTGCTTAAGTTGTGATTTTTTATTATAACTATCATTATTAGTTTAGGTGTGGCCTATTGTGGTCGATATATTGTGTCTTTAATTAAATCCATGTTCTTTACACGATGTCCCGGACATATTATTTTTGTTGGTGGAATATTAATTTTTCTTTAACATGACGGATAGTCATATAAAGAGAAAAAAATTTCTTAAATTTTCTAAAATGTTTATATTTATAATATATAAATTTTGTATTAATTACATTATACACTACTTTATACTTTTTAAAATTATATGTGTGCCTTCAGGCACAGGCATATCCTAGTTTGTATATATTTACATGTCTGTGTGTGTGTATGTGTGTGTGTCTATTAATGTGTGTTTATTTTAACTCTAATTAAAATTGAAACCTTAATTTTCATGTATATGTGTGTGTATGTTTATTTTAACCCTAATTAAAACTGAAACCCTAATTTTCATGTATATGTTAATGTGTGTTTATTTTAACCCTAACTAATATTGAAAATTTAATTTTCATGTATACGTCTATCTGTGTTTATTATAACCCTAATTTTCATGTATATGTTTATGTGTGTTTATTTTAATCCTAAATAAAATTGTAACCCTACTTTTTAATTCTTAAACCCTAGCTTACAATTCTTACACTCTAAATAAAATTTTCAATTCTTACACTATATTTAATGAGAAATGATCCTAGTTTAGTGAGATATTGTGATTATTGGTATGTGTTTTATCATATAGATGATAGACGGAGTATGGATAATTATTGTGTGACACCTCGCCTATTAAAATAATGGGTGGCTATCCCTCAACTAAAATAAAACAGGAACCTCATTGGCCCATTCTTAGCATCACTGTCGAAACCAGTTAATTACTAACCACCTATTATTAAATTAAGTCGTGCATCAATTTTAATCTTTATCAATGTGACACAACAACATTATGATCAAACCATACTTTATTTTAACAATAATTAAAATCCACAATCACATATTAAGTCTGGAAAAAAATCCATCACATGCAAATGTAACCGAATAGACCATCGGTATAACATTCATACAATAAATACCTAAAATGAAATACAATAAACTAAATATAATGACTGGCATAGGCAACATGACCAAATATGAAAAGAATCATGTCTACAATGTGAGAATAGAAATGACTACATCAAATCTTGCATCATCCTATAGTTTTCGCAACTTTGATGCCTGAAATAAGTAATCAAGCTTCGCATCCCTATGGCTGGACACCTAAAAGGTTTTGAAAATAAATTTGAAACGGGTCAGAGCCAAAATCCTTTTAAAAATATTTGGCAAGTAATTAAAATGCATAAATAAATATGTATTCATTCCGTCATATTTAAATTGATACCGCATTCTCTCATGAGACACTACTCCCCGTTCATCTAAATCACGCACCTAACGTATGCATTTTAATCACCTAGTTATGTTGTCCGCTTAACTAGTTCTCAAGTATCCCTAAATTCAATATGCTATATCATCTTGCGTATATAATGTCTTTTAGCATTCACATCTGTTAACCATTATAATTCTTAATTATAATTTATTATCTCATTTCTAATAACTTTCACTAGCTATGAATATTTGCATTTTAATTCATCATGCCCGTATATATTCATCTCTCTCGTTATATATATATATATATATATATATATATATATATATATATATATATATATATATATATATATATATATATTGTGGTGACAATTATTATGCAACACAAATAAATAGGAGAAAGGCAAGCACCAAATAAGAATCAAGAATATAAAATGACAATCAAACAACAAATGATGTACGTGGTTCATCAAAGATGTGCCTACGCCCACAGGGGTGCAGTCAGTGTTATTTATATATACTCCGGAGAGTGATTACAGAGAATACAACTTGTCCTTTTGCCCCGAACCTAGGGTTTAATATATACCTGCACATTTAGGTAAGTGGGGGTGATGGGTTCCCCCACGCCTTCCATCTCTCCCTAGATCCTCCCATAATGGGAACGTGGGAAGAGACCGGGTCATAACCAAAATAAGAGATGGGGGGTCTAGACTTTGGGCCGCCAGAATTGGGCTACTTATCTAGGCCCATGATCTTAATTTCAAGTACCCACAATTGCCCCTAAGTTTGTTGGGCCATGTTTTTGGGCTTAATAAATTTAAATGATTAGCCATAATGGATTTTTTGCAATTCTTCGAAAGCTGTGAACTATGATTAGCAATTCTTCGTATCTTGTGCACTATGATTAGCATAATTTGAAGTTTTGTTGGAATAGCCACTTTTCTACCGTCGTTTCAATCTTTCCAGCACTTTTCCATTCTCTGTGAGTTCTAGCACTTCGTGCTTTCTTCTCTCAATTTCCATTCTCATTGCTTCCTTGTCGTTTGGGCCTGTGCTTCTTCATCGTTCGAGTCGATCTTCTATCTTGTAAGTTTCCTGTACCTTTTCTTTATACTTTCTCTTTGAGTTTGTAGTTTTCTTGGGTTTTTCAATGGCGAAGATTGGGAATAGGTCGGTCTCTGAATTTAGGAAATTTTATAATATCCCTGAGTGGGTAGATATTGAGTGTTGTGCCTCCCCTCCTATAAACGTTAGAGAGATAAATGACGCCCATTGGATTCATGTTTTGTTGCTTTTCGGGGGGGACTCACTTTTCCTCCCAACGATTTGTTCTTGCATTTCTTTGGATATTTCAATATTGTTCCTGCACAATGCTCACCCAATGTGTGGAAAATAGTTAATGGCGTACATAGAATAAATCAGTTGTATGGTACTAGATTAGGACTCGCCGAGGTCCGTTTTTGCTATTGCTTCTCTGGAACTAGCTCTGGGGTCCTCTATCTCAAAGCTAGGAGCCCTGACAGGGTATTGGTATTAAACCTACTTGATTCCTATAAGGACTATTGGCAAGAGGGCTTCCATGCTAGAAACTGCACGTTGCTCTGTTGTTTCAATTTTTGTTGATTTGTGATCTTTCTAATTCTTCTTTGCTTTTTCTTCCACAGTGAGGTCAAAGAACCTACAACCTGCTCTCAGCGAGGTTCGTATCTCGGAATTGGTTAAGTCTTGGAATATCAGGGAGCCTTTGGGTGACGGCGAGCATCCCAGGTCTGCTGCCTTTCTGCTCGAGTACAAGAACGTTGGCTCCAGCTTCATAGCAAGGCCAGTGGACAATATGCTAGAGTTTGATTCCTCTGAAGAGACTGCTGTGGATACTATCTAGTTGGACGAGGAGGAGAGCATCTCTAAAAGTGACATCGTAGGTGCTGTGAGAAATTTGCGAGGAGAGAGCTCTAGCAGTAGCAGCTCTGCTGATCATAGGGAGGTATGTGAAGATCGAGAGTCGTCGAGCGCATCTAGCAGTTCAAGCGAGGAAATATCTCCTCCAAGGAAGAACTTAATCCGGGATGATGATGATGAGGACCATATGCTTCTTGCACAAAGGTCAAAGAAGCAAAAATCTAACTCTGGGGCCGTGGCTACTAGTTCCCGGTCCTCTTCTCAGGAGAAAGAAAGAAAGAGGAAGGAAGAGGAGCAGGTACGGGAGAGAGAAAGGAAAAAGGAAGAAAAGAATAAGAAGATGGAGGAGAAGAGGAGGGTAGAGGAGAGGAAGAAGAAAGAGAATAAGATAGAGGTGGAAAAGAGGAGGGTGGAAGCGAGGACGAAGGCCGAGAAGGCCTTAGTCCCGATGTCCGCGCTGCCCGAGGGGGCTTCTATTGTAATTTCCCCTCAGTTGGCCCCCGTTCTTCTCTAGAGAGATGTCCTCCCGGCTGATCGCCAAAGGGCGGTAGGGTCATAGCAATTGGCCCTTCAGGCTAGTCAAAGGCTAGCTTTAGTAAGGCTTTTCCCTTCTTTCCCATGTTTTTATGAATTCCCTCATTTCCCTCTTCTAATGTCTTTTTTTTTTGCAGTTTGTTAATGACTTCGCCGTGATGTATCGTTCACGCCATGAGCTGGTGAAGAAAAATATCGAGCTGGAGAAGGAAAATACTGCCCTGAAGCTGAAGGGTAAAGAGCTCAAGGATAGTTTTAAAGCCGTTGACGCTACTCAGATTTCATCCGACCTGGCTCTTGCTACTGCCAACAAGGAGAAGGATGCGGTAGTCAAGGATTTGAAAGAGCTGCGATAGGCTTACGACCTGGTTTGCTCGAGCAAACTAGCAGTTGTTAAGGAGAACAGGGTGCTCTCTGAAGAGCAGAAGAAGAAGGAGTTTGAGGCTGTCACTGCCAAGGATGACTCATATAATTCTGGTTAGGCTGTAGCATACGAGGATGCTGAAGTTCAGATAGGCTATATTAGTCATCTGAACTTCAAGAAGGGCAGGAACAAGGCCCTTTTGGCTGCTGGCGTCGATATCGACTCTCCCCTGTTTGACGAGCATGACCCGAGTCCGAAGCTAACCATGGATGAATCACTACCCTAGCTATTGAAGGTGCTGACTCTGTCCCCCAGATGACTCCTATTGATGCTTCCCTCGTTGTGGTGACAGAGATTGCTCCTACCGATGGCGGTGATCCTACTGATGCCGACAAGGGGAAAGGGCCATCGACCTCTGGGCAGCCCGAGGTTGCTAACTAGTTATCTGCTAGGGTTGCTTTGTATTTTTTCTTTTTTCTGTCTGTAAACATTCTTTTTACTGTTCGATGTAACCTCAATCATTATTAATGAAAAGGCTCTTTCTCTCCTCGCACTGATTTGTCTCTTTTTTTCCCTTGTCTTTCTATTGCTTATAGTTAGTTGATGTGGATGATTACATTCCTGCTACTTCCCAATTGGGAAGGATGTTGGGGCCCAATGTGATCTCCGAAGTTCGTCACACTTTTGTGAGGATCTGCAAGTCTCTGCGACTGAGGAACAAGCATTTTATAGAGCAAATAGAGCTCGTCGCCAAGCTGAAGGACAGGCTTCAAGAGATGGAGGACATTGGTGCCTCAGTCCAAGAGGAGGTCAATGCGTTGAGAACAAAGCTACTAGAGGCCTCTGAGATCAACCAAGTTAGGGAGGTTCTCCAGCAGGAGAATGAGGCTCTAAGGAGGGAGGTCTCACGACTTAGGGAGCAAGCGCCGAGCACTGCCCCAGCAGTATTACAGGGTTCCTCATCATCGCGAGCTATGGCTGGTCAGAGTGATATTCCTCCTGTATTGCGGTGTTCCACTGGTCCATCAGTTCTGCGAGCTGGCAGGAGCGCCAGGAGCCAAAACATGTAAGTGGAAGAACTTCGAGAAAGGGAAATGGAAGAGCTTCGTGGTGATGTCCAGCAAGCATATGTGATTACTGCTGGGCTTCAAAGGGATGTTACTCGGCTGCAGTACCTATTCAAAAAAGGTCCTCGATAAGTGTGGGCTGATTGCTATGACCAGGGTTGGTCAGATGCTCCAATAAGGTTGTCGGAGTTCGAAGAGCTTTCCTTTATCAGGGTGTGGCTGAGTGCTTTGAAGGAACTGCGAGTCCCGAAGAACTCAATGCTCTGGTATCGCTATGAGATTTCTCCCTCTACCCTGATGCCTAACTTCTTTCAGAAGGATGATCGATGGATCCCCATCGATGCCATCCCTCGACAATTATTGGAGTCGGATGCGAATGAGGTTGAGGAAGAGTTAGTTCCTGCTCCCGATGACGGATGAAGAGCTCGAGTGGCTGATTATCTCGCTCGGAGGCCTCACCCACATTGAGATTTTGCCAGTTGTTATTTTTTGTATTTTTGATAATGTAAATGCTTTGGGCGAGCTCGCCGACTAAACATGTATTACCCGTGTTTGTAAATATGATGAATTAATTAAAAGTTTATGTTTTGGGCAATTTTACCGACTAAACAAGTGCATCATATTCTTCATACTCTTGCTGCTTTGTGATCATCTAAGTTTGTTTTCTCATGCAGGTGTCCTCCCAGTCCAATATAATATCGGGATACCATTGTGCACCGCTTTACCTTTTAGGTTGTGTCGTCACACTTACTTAGGCCTAAGTGGGGCAATTGGCGAGGACACACCTAGTGTTGGATGCTTTATCCGATCAGGATTTTCTTCAACCAAAGAAGGTTTGATGACCAGTATAAAATTTGGTCATGTTGCCTAAGGATCCCCTGTAGGGCTTCATATATTGCCAGGGGCAATGCTAAGAGGTATATTCCCCTGCTATAATCGTGTTTCATAACGATGACCTGAGGAGGGATATTCCCCTGCTATAGTGTAGTGATCAATGTGCCTGTTATTTGGAAAAGATGTGCGATAAATGCAGTTGTTACTTATCAGAATGTAACCAATTAAATAACTTTCATTAATGATAAGGAAATTGATCTTCTAGTTTCATAACAAAAGAATAAAAGAAAGATCTAAAAATAGAATCTCTTGAGATTGGCTGCGTTCCATGCTCGTGGTATTTCCCTGCCTTCCATCGTTTCCAAGTGATAGGCGCCCTACAGATCGTCTCTGGTTATCTTAAAGGGTCCTTCCCAGTTTGGGCTTAGCTTGTCGTCTGATGGTTTCACTGCGCTGCCTAGGACTTTCCTCAGAACGTAGTCCCCAACTCGAAATGTCCTCGAGTTAACCCTTTTGTTGTAATGCCTCGCGAGCTGTTGATGGTAGCTCACTAGTTTCACTAGGGCTAACTCCTGGCACTCGTCGGCTAGGTCGAGCTCAGCGAGCAATGCTGCATCATTAAGGCCCTGGTCATATGTCAGCGAAAATGGGGTTTCTCCAGTTTCTCGTCGAGGAGTGCTTCGGTATGCCCATAGGATACGGGGTAGTTCATTTACCCATACGCCTTTGTCTCGCTCCAATCGTTTCTTTAATCCATCTATAACAGTTTTCTTGAAAGCCTCAGCTTGGCCATTTCTCTGAGGGTAGGCCACCGAATTGAAGTGGTGTCTGATACCGTGTTCATTACACAAGTTCTGAAAGGAGCCACTTTCGAACTGTGTTCCATTATTGGTGATGATGGTTCAAGGGATGCCAAAATGAGTGATTATAATCCTCCATATGAATCTTATCATATCAGCGTCTCGGATGTTCGCGAGGGGTTCCGCCTCGATCCATTTGGTTAAGTAGTTAGTCCCAACTAATAGATATTTGCGATTACCGGTGGTGGTAGGGAGTGGTCCCACGATGTCCATTCCCCATTGGGCGAATGGCCATGAGCTGGACGGGATTTTAGATCGCTGGCGGGTTGGTGGACCATAGGAGCGTGAAGTTGGCATTTCAGGCATTTGCGGACATATACCGCGGAGTCCCTTTGCATATATGGCCACCAACAGCCTTCCTTCATTACTCGAAAGGCTAGAGACCTTCCTCCGATATGGCTTCCACAGACTCCTTCATGAAGCTCGTGTAACACTTTCTTGACAGCCCCTGGGTGAACGCATTGGAGGTAGGGATCAGAGAAGGATCTCTTGTACAGGTTGCCTTCTAGGGATAAGTGAAAGCGAGCAGCTTTGACTCTTATTTGGTGTCAGCCTTCTTGTCATCCGGGAGCGTGCCATACTTTAAATAGTCCCTTAAGGGGTCCATCCAGTTGGGGGCTGATCCCACCTGGAGTACCTATTCCACATTTGGTGGCTTGCTGTCTTAGTTAATGCTCGGACGAGTGAGGAAATCGATGGGGACGGATCTTTTTAGGTGGGAGTCAACTGCAGAACTCAGGGCTGCTAGGGCGTCAGCATGACTGTTTTGCCCCCTGGGAAACTGCTAGACATTGATCTCTTTAAAGCTCGACATTAGTTTTTTACCAAGCCGAGGTAAGCTTCCATTCTTTCATTTTTTGCATTGTAGTCTCCACTTATCTGATTGGAGACTAATTGGGAATCGCCGAATACCTGTAAATGTTTTGCTCCCAAAATGTGCGCCTTTTGGAGGCCGGCTATTAAGGCTTCGTACTCTGCTTCGTTGTTAAAAGCTACGAATCCGAGCCTGATCCCTTGTTCACGGATTGTGTTCTCTGGAGTAATGAGGAAAATGCCTACTCCTGCCCCCTTTGAGTTGGAGGCTCCATCAACAAACAGTTTATAGGTCTCCTCTATTGCTGGGTTCTCCTTTTTCCTTATTGGTTGAGGTTGGTCGGAGCGATCCTCACCAGTGAACTCGGCTATGAAATCAGCAAGAATCTGCCCCTTGATTGCGGTCCTTGGTTGAAATTGGATGTCAAATCGCCCGAGCTCGACTGACCACTTAGACAGTCTGCTCGATAAATCCACTTTCCTAAGGATTGCTTTAAGGGGATGCGATGTAAGGACGATAATCGTGTGAGCTTCGAAATAATGCTTCAGCTTCCTCGAGACTACTACAAGTGCAAAGGCGAGCTTCTCTAATGGTAGGTACCTTTGCTTGACGTCCAGTAAGGTCTTGCTCGCGTAATTAATGGGGTGCTGGATTCTTGCAACCTCGCATATTAATGCAGAGCTGACAGTGTGATTGGACACGGAGAGGTATAAGTACAAAGAATCTATCTATTGTGGTATGACGAGCAGTGGTGGAGAGATTAAGTAAGACTTGAGCTCGACCAATGCTCGCGAGCAATCTGGGCTCCACTCTATCGTTTTTCTCTCCTTTAGAAGCTAGAAAAAAGGCTTGCACTTCTCGGAGGATTTAAAGATGAAGCGATTTAAGGCAGCGAGCATACCAGTGAGCTTCTATACGTCATGGATTGTGCGAGGAGGTTGGACCCTGGTGATTGCATTGATCTGGTCTGGGTTGGCCTCTATGCCTCTCTTACTGACCAAGTACCCAAGAAATTTTCCTGACTGAACACCGAAAGAACACTTGCTCGCTTTAACTTTCATTCGGTACTTCCTGAGGATTTCGAAGGTGTTTGATAGGTCTAAAAGGTGATTTTACTTCTTCTTACTTTTAACGAGCATGTCATCGATGTAGACCTCCATGGTGTCACCCATCTGATCCTTGAACATCTTGGTGACCAGCCGCTGATAGGTTACCCCTACATTCTTGAGCCCAAAGGGCATGACCTTGTAGCAGTATAACCCAACTGTCGCGATGAACGCCATTTTATCCTGGTCTGGGGCATATAAGGGGATCTGGTGATACCCTGAGTATGCATCCAGGAAACTCATTCGCTCGTGAGCTGTAGTGGCGTCTACTGGTTGGTCTATTTTTGGGAGGGGGAAACTATCTTTAGGGCACGCTTTATTGAGGTCAGTAAAGTCGATGCAAACTCTCCACTTCCCGTTGCTCTTCGGAACTACTACTGGGTTGGATAACCACTTGGGGAATTGTACTTCCTGTATGGATCCTGTATCCAGTAGTTTTTCAACTTCTTTTTCAGCCACTTTAGCCTTCTCGGGTGCGATTTGTCGTGCCTTCTGCGTGATCGGTTTGAAGGTGGGATCGACGTGCAACTGATGACAGACCATACTAGGATCGATCCCAGGCATCTCATATGGTTCCCACACGAAAACATCTACGTTGCGTCTCAGCAGAGTCATCAATTCCTTCTATTCCTGGTCGGTGAGAGATGCTCCAATCAAGAAGACTCTATTATGGTTTCCATATCCAGCCGTGACTTCTACCAGGTCCTCGATGACACGCTCGGAGAGGAGGAGCCTGGTCTCCTCTACTCTAGGTCTTCCGTACTTTAATTGCTATTTAGAAGGTGTCAGACCTTCTTCAACTTTCTCGCTGGGCTGATCTGCCTTCTTCTTTGGCTTTGGTCGGATGGCTGCTATGAAGCACCTTCTTACCATCACTTGGTCACTGTGGATCTCCATTACTCCTCGCTCGGTTATATACTTGAGTTTCTGATGGTAGGTTGAGGAGACTGCCTTCATCGCATGAAGCCATCCCCTACCGAGGATGGCCTGGTATGGCGAGTCGATGTCGACTACCAAAAACTCGATCATCTTGGAGACGTTTCCAGTGCGCACCGGTAGTACAATCTTTCCCAGGGGTATAATTATTTTTCTGGCAAAGCCAACTAAAGGGATAGTAGATTCCTTTAGGTCGATAACTCTTAACTTCAACTTTCTGAATAGGTCGAGATACATTACTTCGGACGAGCTTCCTTGATCGACGTCAAAGTTGGCTATCCTGAGTGTAATGATCAGATCATCATGATGTGGGGTCCTCACTCCTACCAGATCTTCATCTGTGAAGAAAATATGCTTGTTATAGTTGACGTCATCTGCCAGTCGATGCTTTCCGGACTGTGACTTTACTAGATCGATCTGAAAAGCCTGCATTACCGCTGTAAGTTTTTTCATCTCCATTCGAGCTGAATTTCCTTGTATTTTCCTGGCATCAGATGCCCCGTGAATTAACCCAAACTCATGTCCAGCGTCATCTTCCAGCACGTTGTCAGGTCTCGCCTCTCTATTAGTAGCCACTTTCTCTGCCCTTTTCTCCAAAAAATCGTTCAAATATCCGGACTGGGCAAGCTCCTCGAGGTGAGACTTAAGATCTTTGCAGTGCTCAGTCTTATGTCCTCCCTCTTTGTGAAAAGCGCATCTTAGGGCATTGTTCCTCTTCCAGGGATCTCCTCCCATCTTCATGGGCCACTTGATGAATGTCTCATCTTTGATCTTCGCGAGAATTTTATAAATTGGTTCTTTGAAGACGGTGTTGACCGTCTGGAATGCTTTCTTCGCATCATTGTTTCCTCCGTTCTTGGATCCATTTTTGCCCCTGTTCTTTCCTCATTTCTTCTGGTTCTCAGCTTTGTCACTTCCCTTGGTAGTGAGTTTAGCTCGACCGTTTTCTCCTGTACTGAGGCGGGTGACGTCTTCCACCTTAGCGTACTTCTCGATGCGAGCCATTAGGTCATCAATAATCATAGCTTCCTTCTTCGCCAGGGACTGGTATAGAAGGGAAGAACTAGGGAGCCCAATTTTTAAAGAGGCCACTACCACTTCCTCGGTAAAATCCTCGATCTCATTGAATAACTCCCAGTACCTCTTTGTGTAGTCTCGGAGGGTCTCTTGAGGCATTTTCTTCATTGTCGGCAAAGTATCCATCCTTTTGGGATGGGAGCTACTGGTAATAAATCGTGTCGTAAAAAGCTCGGCCAAGGATTTGAAACTCCTGATTGACCGGTGGGGGAGCCTTTTAACCACTTATGCGATACATCATGCAGGCTCGAAGGAAAAATTCGGTACATTAGCGCATCCCGGTGGTTCCAGAGGGTCATGGCCAATCGATACTGCCTGACGTGATCAATGGGGTTAGTCTTACCATCATAAATCTTGAACCTTGAAATGGCAAATTTCTTGGGGGCTTCTTCTTCCTCAATTTCCCTTGTGAAAGGTGACTTCATCTGGGTTTTTAGATCTCGCCTAGGGATTTCTCAGGTCAATCTGGTACCGTGGTGGGCAGGATGTTGGTCTATCTCCCTGCGGACCAGATTTTGTATGTTCTCGTCGCTACGAGCAGGGCTCTGGTAATGGTGAGCTCTTCGCAGCTGCTCGCGGAGGTCGTCGTCTGATTCGTCTCCCTCAACCTTTTGAGATCCTCGTCTGGGGCTCTTTCCTCGGTTGCAAGACTTGCTCGCCTGAGGGATAGGAGTGCGATATGGACGTCTCCTGTTATCAAGATGAAGCTCCCTCTCCAGTCTTTCCAGTCTTCTTTTCAAGCGAGGATTCTCAGCCTCGTATTTGCGATAAGACTCCCGCTGCTCGTGGAGCCTTCCTTCGTATGCATCAATCAATCTGGATATCTGTGTGGACCTCGCTGGTCCTTGGCTTTCTTCTGAGGCTGGCCTTTCCAAGCGAGCCCTCAGATCTGAACGTCGAACTTCAGACCTAATCCTCCAAGGTGCAGGTGGTTCTTGAATATCCCCTGCCTGGGGGGCATTGCTACTATGACCAGACATTTTAAGCTCCTTTTTTGGTGTGGGCTTTTCTCAGGGAAGATAAACGGTTCCCATAGACAGCTCCAATTGCGGTGACAATTATTATGAAACACAAATAAATAGGAGAAAGGCAAGCACCAAATAAGAATCATGAATATAAAATGACAATCACACAACAAAGGATGCACGTGGTTCAGCAAAGATGTGCCTACGTCCACAGGGGTGCAGTCGGTGTTATTTCTATATACTCCAGGGAGTGATTAGAGAGAGTACAACTTGTCCTTTTGCCTCGGACCTAGGGTTTAATATATACATGCACATTTAAGTAAGTGGGGGTGATGGGTTTGTAACACCCCGCCTAATTAAATACCGGGTGTCCAGTCACATACCAAATTAAAACAGAATATATAGTTGGCTCATTCTTAGCATCACTGTCGAAAACATTTACAACTCACCCAATACCCAATTAAGCTGGTGTTAAAAAAAATTTCAAATTTTAATTCAACAAAATCCATTTTTAGTTTAAGAATAACACTACACATTTTATTCTACAACACTGATAACACAATAAATAACACAAAAGAATTTAAATGCAATTGGAATAAACATTCCCAAATAATATAAATCCATTACAATAATCCCAACAATGTAAATGTATTAAAAAGTCCCGAATACAATAGTATTTAACCCCGATAGAAAAAGATAACTGAATCATTTGGGCGACATGCCCTAACTAAGAATATTGTGAATCAAAAAGATGATAAGCGTCTAAGAAATACTCCATAACTCCATAGCTCGTCGTAATCCGCTAAGGTTGGCGTCCTTGTTGCTGGACACCTGATATAGAAGATACAATAGAAGAGAAAATATGCAAGGAAACGGGTCAGAGCCCGAATGTGTAGATGATTTTTAAAACAGCAAGTATTTAACAAGTGCAATAAAGCATTTATTATGTACATGTTAGATCCAACTCTCACTTGTTATTCTCACCTCCCAACTAGAGTGCACATTTAACGTTTCCTATTAACTTCCTAGTTAATGGTTCCTCTACCAATTCCATAATATAATTCCATTCCAATATCATAATCCCCGTATGTCCCATACCATACGTCACATTATTATTCATTTACATTTCTCCTTTATATGATTAGTTTCTCATTAACATGAATCATTTCTCATTAATATGAATTAAGCTTTTCAATTCTTTAAGAATAACATTCATTAACTTAATTCCATTATCTTTCTCTATTCACCGTTATCTACAATTATCATCGTAAATAAATTTAACCATAATAAATATCCATTCGTTCATTTCATCCATTATATAAATATTCATATATAATACGGCACCCGAGTCACAGCTGCAGTGCAATGCATTACTCTGCTATCATGTCCCATCATTGCAGGTCGCCGAATAGGGGACTAAAGGTTTGGTAAGGATTCCTCGAACCACAAACAACAATAAAAAAATTGGAGGCGAACATAGTTCTCGTATCCATGAGTCATGCAAATACCTACGTACCCACAGTCAGCGGACTTATCAACTCCTCGATAAGTCTTTCATAGACCTATGTTCTCGAGCGACAAATCAAAGATCCCATGGATTCATTAGGATATGATTGCCCTCACGCGCAAACCTCCCACCGATAGCAAGTAAGCTAGGTATGTCATACACATAAATCATCAATCAATCAAATAGGTATTATCATACCTATAACATAATATCAATAAGGTAATATCACTACCCTAAGATATTTCCCATACGTAGCATTATATCTCTTTTAAATTCCACGTATTAAAATATCATATCTTTACTTCATAATTTAATTATCCTCGCATCCTAAAACATCTCTCCACTCCCGACGTCGTTAATGTTCATGCGCGGGGCGTCTCGCAAAGCGAAATCCAAACAAGGAACCCCTCCAATACACTACTACTTAACTTTGTCGATCGAGGAGGTCCGACAACTTCAACTATGCGATCGGGATAACCTCATATCTTCTTTCGACCAAATGTGTTCTAAACTCCCATCTCTATCCAGGAGACATATCACTACGCTCTTGTATTACACTCCATACTTGCGAAATCAATAATGAGCTTAAACTCAGTCCTTGATGTTCAAATTGTAACCCTAAGGCTACCCTCACTCAATACACAAGATTCAAATAGGTTTTTCCTCAACATCTATTCAGTAAGAAGTCACTAATATCCTACTGGTCCATAACATTATTTCTCCCGAATTATTACGAATTAAACTCTCCTTTCAATTAGGGTTAAAACCGATAGTTCCAAATCTATTATAAACACATATTCTTTCACTTAGGATTAAACCCTCTTGTAAACTTAAGGATACCTAAGTGTTATATTAAATCATTCATACTGGTCCTATCTTTAATCCTCATACATCCCCATTTGGAATTTAACAAATGAATCCAGCAACCGAAATTCCATTCAATATAATTTTCATCATTTTTAATCACTTGAATCCAAATCAATGTAATTCAAATCTTATCAAGGGTTTACTGATATTTTCTAAGTCCCATAATATTCAATTAATAATCACTAAAGATCCACAAAATTTTTGGGATAAGAATCAACATTTAAAAAGAAACAACTTTACATATTCTAGGGAGGTCGATCGATCGAAGGCAGGGGTCGATCGATCGATCCCTCAGGTCCAAGCCTGGTTTTCTGCATTTTCTGTAACTACGGGTTTAGCAATTTATGATCATTTAAACCTTCATCTAAACATCCCAAATGACTTATAATCTTTACTACATGATATATCAACATATATGAACGATTTCCAATACTCTAAACATCCTAGAATCGTCAAGGGATTGGATTAAAAAGCATGTTTATCTCCTCATTTTCTAGAAAATCATCAACATATTAACTTCAAGAACACTTCAATGGTTTTTCAGATTTTTCTTCCATAGATATATGATTATTTCGTGATTATTTTCATCCTACAACATGAGTTTAATTCCTATATCATTTCAGTTTCTAGAAATCCATTTAATCACTCCATTATTTCTTCCAAACATGAATAATCTTCTCTTTTCTTAACTATTCTAACATGGACAATATACAAACTTAAATTGCCATTATCAAACACTTGCCTTTACTTAAGGTCTGATCCTTTGGTGTAGTATATCTCAGTTGGTTGTCCCTTCTCCGGTCAAACTTTGGTGGTGGTTGGTGGTGGTGAACCTTGGTTCTTGTTCTTTTCCTTCCCAAGTAGGCTTTTCCCTTCCCAAGCACCCTTTCACTCTTTCTAGGAAGATGGCTTCTCTACTTTGTGTAGAGGAGATGAATAACCCCCATACACTTAATCTACCAATACTTATAATAGGACAAAACCCGAAATCACTATTCACCCCCTAGAAAAATGACCAAAATGCCCTTTCGGGTTGTCTATTCATTTCCAAATGACCCGAGACTCAAAATTAACATCCAAATAGACTTTTCTGACTATTTCAAACCTTCCGGATGCAACGGCACAGTCGAAATGACTATAAGGTCGATAGAAAATAAATTTCCTTTTTAATTTAATAAATTAATCCCGACACGTCCCATACCGCGCCTGACTAAAAATCCAAATTACCGAAATTATATCACACCGTCATATCAATGACATCACATTCATATATTACCTAAATATCTTTAAGTAATATTCAGAATAATCCATTTTAATATCCACAGTCCGGATAAAACCCGAATGAATTAATTAATAATAAAATCCAATTAATCCATTAATTTAAAATATAATTCATTTTAAAAGTCACTAAAATCACGGGGTATTACAGGTTTCCCCCACGCCTTCCATCTCTCCCTAGATCCTCCCATAATGGGAACGTGGGAAGAGACCGGGTCATAACCAAAATAAGAGATGGGGGGTCTTGACTTTGGGCCGCTAAAATTGGGCTACTTGTCTAGGCCCATGATCTTAATTTCGGGTATCCCCCCCCCCCCCCCCCCCACACACACACATATATATATATATATATATATATATATATATATATATATATATATATGTCTGTGTGTGTGTTTTATTATCAGATCATGCATACATATATATCAGTCACTATATATGTACAACCGCCATCCCTTATAAGAATAATAATATTTTATCAGATGCGGGTCTCTACAATGCTATTATAATACATGGAATACTCACATCATCTTGGCTACCGTGTTGGGATATCACACCAAACTATGACAGAAAAATAACAATGTCGGAGGCGATCATAGGTATCTCGATAGTGATCCATAACCATATCCATAATTACCTCACTTCGAACTTCAACCTCATAAGGCCACATGTGTGGCGCTATGGCATGGGAACTATACATATATATATATATATATATATATATATATATATATATATATATATTCTCTAATAATTTATTTAATCATGCCTATCACTAATAACACAAACGCATTATCTTCCAAAGCTCCATTTTACAATCAATGAGTTAATTATTCACTTAATTAATTAATTGATGTTTAAACTACAATTCTGGACATGTAGCTAATATCCCTCAGCCCGTATCCCAAGTTTTGAATTCCCATCACATTTTTTCACACTAAACTATATCCTCAAATATTCTAAATTCATAACCCGAATAAAGGTCCTCTTTAGCCCAAGTTTAAAATACTAACATTGTTAAATTTTTAGAAACGTAAAATATCAATATTGGATTTCTAACATCCTCAATTATTTAATTTATAAAATTTGTAGAACTATCTATTTCCAGATGGTCCGAATCGATTTGACTTCCTGGCCCGAATCGATTCACCACCAGAATCAATTTGTCAAGAGGGCCAAATCGATTCAATTCTATGTAGAATCCCAATTTTAGGCAATAAATGAATTTTCATCTAATTCCATAATTTTCTCAATACATATAACAACTATAATTCCTTTATAATAATTAATAAAAATCCAATAGATGCCCCTAATCACTTGAAAATAATAATTCACATTTCTAACATCAAATTCATGGGATTCATAATTATAATCAAGAATTTCACTATTCTAATAACCAAATCATATAATCATTCTAATATCCCATTCCTCCTATTAAAATCAATTCTTAATTCTCAGAATTCTCAATTAATATTAATTTCAGAATGTATATGATTTCCCATAAATTCCATAGTTTATACGTGAAATAACCCCAAAAATATATTTTTTCAACTATGATATGACTGAAATTTAAAACACAATTTAAGTAGAAAGTTAATTACTTGCCTTAATGTCTACAAGAATTTTCTTCCAATCCTTTAATCCTAGAGTGTTCTTGAATTGTTCTGCAATATCTCACTTGAACTATTCAATTTGTCTCTCAATTCTCTTCACTTCCTTTCAAACACTTTGTATAACTCTTTTAAACCTTTGAATTTGTGAAATGACCTTTCCTTAAACCCAAATACTTCATTTTATAAGTCCTAATCCCGTTTTTGAATTTACATATACCATTAAAAAGTTTGAAAGTCACTTAAACTAGTTTCGATTAATCTAAAAATCCCCTGAGACCCAAACACAACCCCTGGGTACTCAATTTCTACTATTTTGATCCATTCTGATCAATCGCGCACTCGAAATCGTCACCCGAGTCACTTAATAATACTTTTCCATCTCAAACTATAATAATCTTATCGAACTGTACCGATTGAGATAATATTAAATTCCGTCATGTTTACTCACATATGAAATAATTTGATTACATTTACTTTAACACACTAGTAAATACAAAGTTACATAAATACTAATTCATTCCACTCTAAATTAATATTTATTTAATTTCCTCATTATTTCTTAATTTGATTAAATTATGTATCACCCGCATAATTTAAATATCCAATTAAATATAAATATAAATATAAATATAAAACTACGAGGTATTACATACTTTCTCCTTAAAAAGGAATTTCTTCCCTGAAATTCGGGTATGCTTGGTACTAAAATCTTTGGATCCTTACACATATGGCATCCGAACATACTCATAATAAACTCATGATAACATTTTGGTGCCTCCACTATTCACCTACTAGTGGTATCATCTTGTCTAAAGTCCTACTATCTACGGTCCAAGATTAGCGACAAGTCTATTAAAATCATTGTATATTATAATGTCTCACCTATATAATGATATGAAAAACTATTGCAAATCAACTAACAATGCTCCAATAAGACGAGCCTATGCTCCATTGGCTCTATTATCTCATTGTTGGAAAAGGCACCACTTCCCTAGGTGCCAATTTCCTTTCTTACCCAAATCACATAACTCCCTTCCTGGGAGACACCCACAATAATTTTTGACCACTCAGTCTTTAACTCTTTGATTCTTGATGACGTAACACTTACAATGTTCCTAAACTATACGAAAATAACATCAACTAGCTCAATCCCTACCGATTAAGTCTAAATCATGCCAAGCCTATGTAATTGATTATTTCCCCACCAAACTACAGGGTGGATAACAAGGTCACCCGCCTCAAGCCTCAAAACTCATCTTTTAAATAATAACTAGTACGAGTCATTACACGAAACTTTACCAATGGTAATTACTCCTCCCCATTACCTTAAAGTCTAGAATACACATCTCTCTCATCCTTCAACATCCTAGTCACTTTTCCCATTTACTCTTCGGTTTATGGGTAATATGTCTCATTCAAAATGCTTTTTGTCCCCATCACATCCTAATACTCCCAATCTAAGGGGGGACTTAAGGATATCATTCTATGAAGAAATAATTGTTGAGCGATTGTTTGTATCGGTTCATTTCCTTTCCTCCGTTAAATGAAATATTTGGTATGTTACCCGATGATGTAACTCACCAAAATTAGCAATAATTATTCCGCCTCAGTCAACCAATCCCACAAACTTAAATGATATATTGACTTATTCACGATAATGGTAACCCAACAATGAAATTCATTAGTCTTCCTATCCATTCCGTAACTGGAATCACCAATTATTGAAAAAAACTAGTGAATCACCTCAGACAAATCTGCTCCCTTCTACGAGTGGTACACTTGGAGATAACTTCATTATGTTTCGCTCCCCACTGATCCACACATTTAATATCCCATGTCATGTGGTACATCTCATTCTCGTTCAATGGGTACTCCAAAAATCATGACCCACGCGTCTACACATCCTGGGTTCCCTTTGCATGGTAAAAATCACATTCTATTTATGCGCAAGCCACCCTCAGCATTCAACTGAGTAAGACTCCGCTCGACTCTCCAAAATGTTGGATTCTCCTTTTTCTAGAGAGATCCCTCGCATGTGTCTCCACAATCTTTTAACCCATCTTGGGGTGATAGATCGCCTTGTTCTATACATATATTCGAACTCTCTCCTTCCTCAATCCAAAGGTTACTTCATCTTGCTCTTCCAATTCTTCTTCTATTTCTCCACAAGCATACAGTTTAACACATTTATTCCTTGTCCTTGTCTCGAACAATAATAATATGCAAACTAACTAGGGTGCCCATACACACTATATCTCATAAATATCCGCACAAACATCATAGACGTAACATATTTATCTAAAGTTCGACCTCGCATGCTCGAGGTGGCTATATCGTAAGGGTATTCATGATTACCCCATTAATCACGATTTAATTATCCTTAAGATTGTCCCACCCATCCAGTGGTGGTATAAAAATTTCCCAGTGTTTCTTACACATCACTACCTGGCTCCACTAGCATTATATCGTATAATAGCTCTCAACTTAATTTTTTTTCTACATACGTATAATGATGACCGTTCAAACCCGATACTATAGCATCCAACAATGTCTCTAAGTTCTGACATTTAATAAGGTTCATGTATGGAACGTCTCACAATTGAAATTTAAGTAAGGAATTTTCCAAATGCCCCGTCACATGGAAATATCGATTATCAAGATCCTTTACCCCAAAACACATTAAAGGGGCACCCAAAAACCCTATCCCTAGATGTATAAGTCTAATCCTCCACTCTTCTATCTCTAAAGGAGTCATATAACATTGTAATCACACGACCACTAAGTCTTCAGGGCTAAATCAATAACTAGCTAAATATCTCCACTCGTCTTTAAACCCTATATCCCTAAAATCATAAAAGTATACTCCTTACACACCGGGATCGACTATAATAAGGAGACTATGTTCTCCTAAGCCTCCATTTCAATATAATATATAAACGACTCGACCTTTTTTCAGGTAAATTATTGCAAAAACAACACATCCTGTCCTAGAATAGCTAACATGATAGACTTACTATAATAGTCCACTGTCACTCACAATCTATGACCACTCCATACCCATCATACTCGTTTAACATTTCTCTAAAATGAGAAAATCTCCAAAAACATATCATCCTAGTATTCACACCTGCTTCTCTGCAGATGGAACTAAAGAGAATCCCGCTACCCAATGGTAAATGTACACACTTAAAAGTGATACTAACGATACATTTATTAAGCATGTTTCACGCTTAACCTAATTCTAACCCAAATATTGTGACACACTTGTATCATGTCGAACCTATCCCTTCTTCCCATGTATAAAATTTATACTTTCAATTGACAAAGTCTCTACTATTTAAATGGACCTTGTACATAATACTTGTTAGTTGTCCTTTTTCTATTTGACTTTCGAAACTCAACCAAACTTGTATAAGATTCATTTCCATTATTCATAATAGCAAGAGAACGTACTTCCTAATATGAATCAATAGTCCTAAGCATAGGTCTCTACATCAAATAAAGTTGCGACAAAAAAAGTAATAAGTCCACACAGATCCTACGGACTCTAGAACCTAATACTCTAATACCATAAGTGAAACCCCGCTTATTAAAATAATTGATGGCAAGCCCTCTACTAAAATAAAACAAGAATATCATTGGATCATTATTACTAACCATTTATTATTAATATAAGTCGTGTGTTAATTTTAATATGTATCAACGTGACACAACAACAGTATAATTAAATCATAATTTATTCTGACAATAATAAAAATCCACAATAACACATTAAGTCTGAAATAAAAATCTATTACATGCAAATATAACCAAATAAACCATCAGTATAGCATTCATACAATAAACACCTATAATAAAAACATAAAAAATAAATCTGACTGACATGGGCAACATGTCTGAATATGAAAAAAATCATGTCTAGAATGTGAGAATAAAAGCTACTTCATCAAATCTTGCAACGTGCCACAATTTTCACAGCTCTGATACATAGAATGAATAATCACGCTTGGCGTCCCTGTGGCTGGACACATAAAAGGTTTTGAAAATAATTTTGATATGGGTCAGAGCCCAAATTCTTTTTAAAATATTTGGAAAGTAATTAAAATTAATAAATAAATATTATTCATTACCTCATATTTAAATTGATACCACACTCTCCCATGAGACACTACTCGTCTCTCATCCAAAGTGCGCACCGAACATATGCATTTTAATCACCTAACTATGCTGCCCGCCTAGCTAATTCTCAAGTATCCTTAAATTCCATATGCCATCTCATCCTACGTATATTATATCTTTTAGATTTCACATTTGTTAACTGTGGTGACAATTAAACTCAACATAAAATAACAAGCAAAGGCAATAACCATAATAACTAAAGAACTTGAAAGAATGGCAATCACACACAATACAAGATTTACGTGGTTCGGCAAGAAGGACTACATCCACGGTGGTGCTCTCAATGTTTTATTTCTCTTTACTCTGGGGAGTGTTTACAAATTGCATGCCCTTTGCCCCGGGCTAGGGGTTTGATATATACATGTTATTTTCGGAGAGTGGAGGTGTGGGACTCCTCCACGTTAGTCCATAATCCCTAAAGTATCTCTTAAGAGAGATTTTAGGAACAAACTGGGTCACAATAGAATTAGTCAAGGCGCGAGTCCTTTGGACTTTGGTCCGGGCTTAATTGGGCTACTCGTATGGGTCGAAGTGACAAATCGAGGTACCCACAATTGCCCCTAAAATTTTTGGGTCATAATTTAAGCTCAATAATTTTAAATGATTTATCATAATGGATTTTTGTGAATCATGCAACAGTTTGGGATTGAAGCGCCCTTCCCGAATTGATTTAGGCGACAAATTGCCTCGTTGCCAGTGCGTAATGATTAGAAAGGTTTAAATCATCTTGGAGTGGTCATGCCGTGAACGTCGCTTCAAACTTCTTCGTATTCTCTTAATTTATCTAAGCTTTCAATGTAGCTTTCTTACTCCCAGGTCTCATCTTCCATCTTCAAGCTTCTCTCTTATCTCTTCATCATTCCTGCTTGCGACTTTGCATCGTCCGGAGTTGACTCTTATTTCGTAAGTTCTTCTCACTTCTTATTTTTTCTTTTTCTACTAGAATTTGTTCATATTCAATACTAGGGTTTCTCTTTTTTGATGACGAAGATAGGCAATAGGTCGATAACAGAGTTTAGGAAATTTTACAATATTCCAAACTGGGTGAACATTGAATGTGCCCATATTCCTCGTAATGTCAGTGTTGATGTAAAAAAATTAGATTATCTCTAATTTATCAATCACAGATAAAAATAAATAAGATAAAAGATTTTTAAAGTGGTTCAGCCTTGTAAGAATGGCCTACATCCACTGTATTTGTTATTGATATTGTTTGCGAAATTCTCGATAATAGTTTTACCCAGAAATTCCCAGTCCCCTTCTAGTGAGGAGGTTACAATGTATTTATAGCCTTGAGGCTGTACAAATGAAAGGACAATACGTTGTTATCTAGTAGACATGTACAACTGTATGGTATTAAATAAGCATTTAATGCGCAGTCGCCTCTTTGATTATCCTGATTAGAGTGATAAGTTGCTCGGACCGCCTTAAGTATCTCGAACCGCTAAAGCTTCTCCGACCGCCTTGAGTAGCTCGAGCTTCTCGGGGCCAATTGTGTCTTCTAAGTTGATCGGTGATATTGAGTTGCTCGGAGTATAGTATTTCCTCGGGGGGTTGAGTAGCTCGGTATAAACATTCACAGTTGACACTTAGGGTGACACGCATCTTCAAATAATACGTCCATATTAGCAGAATAAATTTGGTATCAACAGAAGCCCCCAATGTTTCACAGTTCGAGGTTGAGGAGGAGTGTGGAACATTCTTCTCGAAATATGGCGGGATTAAATACTCATCCTGAATTTTAGGAGTGTTTTCCTTGTATTTATTTCTTCTTTGAATTCATAGAATCAGACTTCACGAATATTTTGAATTTTTCTAACTGCTTCGATTTCCATGCCCCTTTTCTCCTTTTAGGCGCCGGTAACGCAAACGTCTTTCTTTCTAATCATTATTTTTACCCATTCCCAAGGTAAAGTATTTAAGTAATGCAGAAAATCCTGTCGTCTTTTACTTTTTCAAATCTGTATCTTTAAACTATTCATTTCTTCTCTATCTTGTGCATTCGTTTCTTCCATCGTTCATTGTCAACTGATTCACTCTTCTCCTGTAAGATCTTCTTCCTTCTCTTTTATTTATTTTATTCACCATGGTTTACCCTGTTGAATCTCTTGACAAATTTCGTTCTGTATTTTCAATTCCTTCATGGGTCATTTTGGAAGAACTTTCTGAACCTTCTGACTATTTTTCTTTGGCTGAGGGACATTGGTTCCCAGGTCTCTTCGTGGCCGAATGTGGCTTTTCTTTTCCTCCAAATCCTTTATGTTTGGAATTCTGTCATTATTTTGACGTTGTACCTGCAAAAATAGCGCCAAATACCTGGAGAATAGTTAATGGAGGTTGAACCAACTCCATGGAACCCGTTTAGGGATTCCAGAGATAATGTATTGCTACAGATGGGTTGTTAGCGATAGTACTTTTTATTTGAAAACTAGGTTTTTGAATAGGGAATTAGTTGTCAATCTTCCTGATGCCAACATGGATTATTTTGAACACAGAGTGGTAATGAAAAATTGGAAACATCCTCCATTAAATGGAGATGATGTATATCAAGGTCCTAGATGTCCTCCTTATGGCAATGAGATAGGTTGTTTTTTATTTTTGCTCTATTTTTGAAATTATGTTTTCTTCATGTTTGATAAAATGCTTCACTGATATTTGATTTTTAATTATTTGCAGTTGACAGCAAAAGAAAGTCTCCCAAATAAACGGATGTTAATTTAAGGCATTTGAAACTTATCTGGAGTTTACATCAATCTGTTGCTGGCGAACATATCAGATCAGCCTCTTATTTGTTGTAGTACAAGAGCTATACTTCATCCTTCACTGCTCATCCAGTGGTGGTTGACATCTACCAAGTACCAGCTTCTAAAACTAGTGTGGAAGGTTCCTCCCCTGAATAAAATATTCCCCTTAGTAACTGATACGGCGTAAATATTTCGTATTTCACCCGTTAACGTACGCGTTATTAGCCCCCTCGGGTACCTTAATTCCTATATTTATGCTCGATAATCATACAACCTCCATTTTATATGATAACATGCTATATGAGGTATATTTGGGCTTTTGTATGGATTACAGGTGCTAAGTATGAAGTTGGATGCATTCCAGCGAAGTTCCGTACACAATCACACGCACAAGGGAAATTTAGTCATTTCACAATTTAGGTAACTGGCCCAATGTCTTCACGGAAGTTGAATCCTTCTTAACAAGATTCGCGTGGCCGCAAATGGTGTGCGATTCCGAGTCCGAACGAAGAAGTTACGGGCTTTTGAGCGGAAGAGAATTTCAAACCAACCAAAAACATGGGAAAAATTCAAGACCTGTAGGTCCGAATCGATTCGCCCCTTTGCGAATCGATTTGGTTGGAGACAGTATGCCAGTTCCTCTATTTTCGAATCGATTTGGACCAGCCGAATCGATTCTCCCACCATTCCGAATCGATTCGCCCCTCTGGCAGTCTCGAGATATTCTCCAACTGAATCGATTCGGCCCTGCTGATATTTGTTTTTCTCCCCTTTTATTTACAATTTTGCCATGGGATTTGTTTTGTATAAATACTCTTTCTCTTCATTTTGAAGAGGGATCTTACATTTCACATTAATTTAGGGTTTGTATGGAGCTTCGCCCTACTCCACCACTTTGTGTGTTTTGCCCACTTTGATGTATGTAATCTTATTAATTTAAGTTGTATTTCATTATTTCCTTGCTTCCATTAATTTACATGCTTTCATTTACTTGCTTTCTTTACTTTCTTGCCTAGATTAAATTATTTCTTGCTTAATTAGTTTATTGCTTTGTTAATTAGTTTCATTTATGTCTTGCCCTTAGATAAATAGGGTCGGGGTTATGTTCCGCCATTTACGGGTTTGGACCTCAAAATTTAGGGTTTCGTGTAAAATTGCGTTTAATTGAAACGTCGTGTATTAAAGTCGGATTATTATGCGTTTAACTTTCTTTGTCACGTAACGTTGGTGTTTATAGAGACAATTCGAATTTAATCCGCGTGTGACCATTTTTCCATTAAATGTTTAATCTCGCAACTTTAGATTGAATTCCTTATTGTGTGATGTTTATGCTTAATTGAAAATGCTCGATTAAATTTTTTTCGAGCCTGAACTCTAATTAGTAGTTGTTTCGATCCCTGTGGTAGAATGTGATCCCGATCCTCGCTTTACTTTTGTTTAGCGTAACTTATTCTTTTCTTTTTCCACCATAACCAACCATCACCTTTTCATTTATTTATTTTACACTTTTATTCCTGAAGTTTTAAAACAATTAAAATCTAAAATCCAATCACTCCCTGTGGATTTCTTACGATACCCGACTTACCGTTGTGCTTGCTTGTCAAGTGTAGTTGTAGTTTAGGTTTTTTGCATCGCGGCGGCAAAACACACAACGATTGTGTCCTCACACGAACACACTTTTACCGCTCGATCAAAATGGCGCCGTTGTCGGGGACTAGGAATGTGTAAGTTAGGGGGTGTGATACGGCGTAAATATTTCGTATTTCACCCGTTAACGTACGCGTTATTAGCCCCCTCGGGTACCGTAATTCCTATATTTATGCTTGATAATCAGACAACCTCCATTTTATATGATAACATGCTATATAAGGTATATTTGGGCTTTTTTAGGGATTACAGGTGCTAAGTATGAAGTTGGATGCATTCCGGCGAAATTTCGTACACAATCGCACACGCAAGGGCAATTTAGTGATTTCAAAATTTAGGTAACTGGCCCAATGTCTTCACAGAAGTTGAATCCTTCTGAACAAGATTCGCGTGGCCGCAAACCGTGCGCGATTCTGAGTCCGGACGAAGAAGTTACGGGCTTTTGAGCGGAAGAGAATTTCAAACCAACCAAAAACAGGGGAAAAATTCAAAACCTGTAGGTCCGAATTGATTCGCCCCTTTGCGAATCAATTCGGTTGGAGACAGTATGCCAGTTCCTCTGTTTTCGAATCGATATGGACCAGCCGAATCGATTCGCCCACCATTCCGAATCGATTCGCCCCTCTGGCAGTCTCGAGATATTCTCCAACTGAATCGATTCGGCCCTGCTGATATTTGTTTTTCTCCCCTTTTATTTACAATTTTGCCATGGGATTTGTTTTGTATAAATACTCTTTCTCTTCATTTTGAAGAGGGGTCTTACATTTCACATTAGTTTAGGGTTTGTATGGAGCTTCGCCCTACTCCACCACTTTGTGTGTTTTGCCCACTTTGATGTATGCAGTCTTATTAATTTAAGTTGTATTTCATTATTTCCTTGCTTCCATTAATTTACATGCTTTCATTTACTTGCTTTCTTTACTTTCTTGCCTAGATTAAATTATGTCTTTCTTAATTAGTTTATTGCTTTGTTAATTAGTTTCATTTATGTCTTGCCCTTAGATAAATAGGGTCGGGGTTGTGTTCCGCCATTTACGGGTTTGGACCTCAAAATTTAGGGTTTCTTGTAAAATTACGTTTAATTGAAACCTCGTGTATTAAAGTCGGATTATTATGCGTTTAGCTTTCTTTGTCACGTAACGTTGGTGTTTATAGTTGCAATCCGAATTTAATCCGCGTGTGACCATTTTTCCATTAAATGTTTAATCTCGCAACTTTAGATTGAATTCCTTATCGTGTGATGTTTATGCTTAATTGAAAATGCTCGATTAAATTGTTTTCGAGCCTTAACTCTAATTAGTAGTTGTTTCGATCCGTGTGCTAGAATGCGATCCCGATCCTCGCTTTACTTTTGTGTAGCGTAACTTATTATTTTCTTTTTCCACCATAACCAACCATCACCTTTTCATTTATTTATTTTACACTTTTATTCCTGAAGTTTTAAAACAATTAAAATCTAAAATTCAATCACTCCCTGTGGATTTCTTACGATACCCGACTTACCGCTGTGCTTGCTTGTCAAGTGTAGTTGTAGTTTAGGTTTTTTGCATCGCGGCGGCGAAACACACAACGATTGTGTCCTCACACGAACACACTTTTACCGCTCGATCAGTAACATAATGAAAAGAAGAAGAGCTCCTACCCTCTTTGACAAATCAGACTCTGCAAATGTGGAGGCAAAGAAAAATAAGCAGGATGTTCCGAGGAAGGAACAAGAAACATTGATGTACCCCCTCCAGTTGCTGCCGAGAAAGTTGTCGAGAAGCCCCCTGTGTTCGAGCAAGGTTGTTTCTATCTCTGCTCAAAGTGAGGTTATCGTTATATCTCTAACAAAGACATCATCTTTAGTTGAAACTATTCCTACTCCCCTGAGGAGATTGAAGAAAAGTTCGTCTGAGAGACCTATTGGGCCTATCCTTCAACCTTTAAATATTGAAAGTGGTGTTCCCACTTTTGTTCCTCCGACCTCTACCATGGGCTCTGTGAAGTCTTGGATTATCCCAGAAATCCAAGGTATTGAAGACACTCTTCCTCGTGATAGGGTCACTGCCTTGGCAGCTCAACATATTTCCTCAGTAAGTATTATTAGTCTAAGTTTTCACTTTTCATTGATATGTCCCTGTATTGACTCAAAATTATTTCTTTCTTCAGCTGGTAACATGTTTCAACAATATTCTGAAATAGGATGAGGCTATTAAAGCTTTAAGCTCCTCGGGAGGTGTAGATGAAGCTTTTTTTGGTCTAACTCAGTCCTTAAATCACTCTCTTCAGAAGTATGAAGAAGATAAAGTGGCTTGGGAGAAGTAACTCAAGTCCATCGAGCAAGAGAGGGATCGAACTGTGGAGGCCTCCCAGGAGTGTGAGAGGAAAATGAAAGAGTTTGAGAAGAATAATAAAGAGCTTGAGGAGAAACTCAAGAATACTGAAGAGCTTGAGAATAAGCTCAAAACTGCTGAAGAGGAAGTTGGTAGACTTCGTGAGGTTGATTGCCAAAAAGAAGAGGTGGAAGGGAAGTTGAAAGCTTTTAAGGAGCTCCTTAGGGAAAGGACCTCCTCGGAGAAAGAAAAGAGGAAAAAGGCAGTCAAAAAATCGTTCAGTGCTGGTTGGGATAAGGGCTGGAACAAGGGCTTGGCTTCCATGACTTCGCAAATAGAGTATGCCAACCTCAAGTACTTTAGGGATGGATGGGTTGCTTCTTTGAAAGAGATGAAAATTTCTGAGAATTCAGAATTTTTCCAGCACCACATTCATGGCCATCCTCCCTCTCCTGGGGAAGAAGAAGAGGATGAAGCTTCCTTAGAGGAATCATCCATGATGATTGGAGATCAAGTTCCTCCTGTTCCAGTTGTTTAAACTTTCTACGAGCAACTTCATCCCACCAATACCTCAGTCGAGCAACTGCCATTATCCTCCGAGCAACCAACCTCCTCATCCAAACTTTTTGAGGAAGTTGTAAAACACAAGGAGAAGGTGTAAATTTTCTCGGGTTTTAATTTTGTTATTCATTTTGAATGTAACCTTGAGCTTTGTATTTACCTTTTGATGAATAAAAATTCAAACTTTTGGTTGTTCATATTGATTTCTTCTTCTACTTTCTCTGTCTGCATTCTTATTGATTCTTTTTAACTCTTCTCTTTACTAATTTATGGATAGGATGGAGCTCTTGTCAACTCACGATACTGAACTGATGAAAAAAATGGAACGACTACTTCAAGGCTAGCCATGCAGACCTATACGAGGCTCAAATTGTTGACATCATTGGTCCAGATACTTCTGAACGAGCAGTCAAAGCTTACCAATATCTGAAGTGTTTACTCGACCGAGCTGTTGCCAATAATGTAGCTTATTATGAGATGATTGAGGATCTTCAAGGAACCATGGAGGGACTCCAGCAGCAGCATAAAGAGTCCTCCTTGCTTTTGCACTAAGGGTACGAGAAGAAATATCAACAATTAAATGCTGAAAAAGGGTATAATAAATTCATTACTGCTTACGAGAGGAAAGAGAGCATTCTAAAGCTTGAAGTTGAGGAGCATAGACAAATCGCTAAACTGCTGGAGCAGGAAAACAATGTTTTGCAAGAAGCGATATCTCAACTAAAATCTGCAGCATCTTCTTCGGGAGCCTTTGTCCCTGTCAATGATGAAGGTTTCTCTTTTTTGGAAGTAGAAAATGCCAACTTGCGAGATGAGCTGGAAACTTTGAAAAAAGATGGACCCTCTAATTCTACTCGTGGTCGAGCAAGATCCTCTTCTCGAGGATGATCAAGAGCTGCTCGGATTTCTATTAAAGATTCAAGAACTCAAGAAGCTTTGGAAAATCAGGCAATTCAATTAACGACGAAGAATCAAGCTCTATCAGAGATGTCTAAGAAGAATCTGAACCTCCGCGAGCAACTTTCCACACAAAGCTCTGCTTTGGAAAATAAGGAAATCTTGGTGAAGAATCTCCACGAGCAATTTGAGAGGTTAACTTACCAGTTCCATAAACAACCTAGAGAGTTTTGGATGGCTGGTTACAATGAAGCACTCTGCCATCTTGATGCTCGTTTAGAACATTCGAACACCGAAGGGTACAAATAGGGATGGTTGAATTCTCTTTGTGCTCTAAATTTGGAAATAGGTCATTTTTTGTGGGATTACTACACTCGTGGAGTTCTTGATCTACCTGTGCCTCCTTTCAAGCTTGACCTTAGTTGTAATCCAGCTCGGGCCATTCCCCGTGTTCTAATATCCAAGTATCTTGATGACTATAGTCTCCATTCAAACTTTGAAATATCTTGGCCAAAACATCTGCTTGATCGTCCTTCTATAATGAACATCAGAATGTTGCAAGATTTGAACTTCATAAATTCTCCTTATAGTCTTGATGATCCTCCAGCTGGGGTAGACCCTGTGTCAAAGGCAGAGGGAAAGAAACCTATAGAATAGGGTTTGTTTATGTAATGAGGTTCATTCATGTAATCTGCAATTTATCATATGTAATTTGTTCTGGTTTTAATGAAGAGATCTTTAGTTTTCTTTACAATTTTAATTGTTATTGGTTTGGAAAATTTTTATGAAATATCTCTTTTATTTGATGACGAATACGTATGTATATCTATAAAAAAGACAAAAATGTCCTGTGTTATTTTAAATTACCGACCAACCGGAGTTGGTGGTCATTTTCTTCCCAACCAACTTAGAGTTGGTGGTGATTGATTTATTTTCTGACCAACCGGAGCTGGTGGTAATTGATTCCCGACCAACTTAGAGTTGGTGGTAATTGAATCCTGACCAACTTAGAGTTGGTGGTAATTGATTCCCGACCAACTTAGAGTTGGTGGTAATTGATTTGCCGACCAATCGGAGTTGGTGGTAATTGATTCCCGACCAACTTAGAGTTGGTGGTAATTGATTTGCTGAACAACTAGAGTTGGTGATAATTGATTCCCGACCAACTTAGAGTTGGTGGTAATTGATTCCCGACCAACTTAGAGTTGGTGGTAATTGATTTTCTGACCAACCGGAGTTGGTGGTAATTTTTTCTCGACCACCTTAGAGTTGGTGGTCATTGACTTGTATAGTGTGTAGCACTAATATTCTGAAAAAAATTTAACGAACAAAGAAAATGGGAAAACCTCACTTTATTCATATTAAAGAAATTGTATTACATAGAAATTTCAACTACTGATAATACTTTCGAAGATGCTCTGCATTCCATGCATTCTTTAATTCTTCTCCTTCCAAGGTTTCAATCCTGTATGTCCCTGGACGAACAACTTCTGTCACTCTATAGGGTTCGTTCCAGTTGGCTTCTAGTTTATTATGCTTTTGGATGACTTTCTTCAACACATAATCTCCTTCTTTCAAATCACATTTCTTGACTCTTTTATTGTAGAATGAAGATGTTCATTGCTGATACGTGACATTTCTTATAGCTGCTTCTTTTCTGACTTCTTCAAGCATATCTAGATCTAATCTTCTCATCAAATCACTAATAGGAGAATTGAAATTAAGTACCCTATGTGTAGGTAGACCTAATTCAACAGGTATGACAACTTCACTCCCAAATGCCATCATGTATGGGGACTCTCCAGTTGCTGTTCATGGTGTGGTGCGATATGCCCAAACCACAGACTGTAGCTCGTTAATCCAATTTTCCTTTGCATCATCCAGTCATTTTTTCAAACCATTTAGCAACGTTCTGTTTGTCACCTCATTTTGTCCATTGCTTTGGGGATGACCTGGTGCATAATGGACCTTCAATACATTCGATTGTTGATAATATGCAGCGAATTCTTTATTGTCAAACTTGGTTCCATGGTCAGTAATGAATGCATGTGGGAGGCCGTATCTATAAATTATATTCTTCCAAATAAATTGATAGACTTTGCTGTATGTCATATCAATGAGAGGTTCAGCTTCCACCCATTTAGTAAAATAATCCATTGTGACCACTAAGTATTTTAATCTTCCTTTAGTTGTTGGTAGTGGTCCGACCAAGTCTATTCCCTATATAGATAATGGCCAAGGGGATGTTATGGGTGTTAACAATGACTGAGGAGTTCTTCAGATGGACGAGAAGCGTTGGCATTTGTCGCATTTTTTAGCATAAGCTGCACAATCAATCCTCATCGTCGGCCAGTAAAATCCCTGCGTGGTTATCCTTCGTAAGAGCATTCGACCAGCTACATGGGCTCCACAAGACCCTTCATGAACTTCTTTGATCAAGTCTTTCACTTCGGAGGGATGAACACATCTTTGTAGCACTCATATAACTCCTCGTCTATATAAAATACCATTGTTTAGTACATAACGAGAGGCTTTGAACTTCAATTTCTTAGCTGCGAGTTTTTCAATTGGTAAAATTCCCTCTTCAATATAGGCCCTGATGGGATCCATCCATGATGGTCCCAAATCAAGAGCAATGAAGTTCATGACCAGATCTTCGTCTATGCTCCGACCAGCTAGAATCTCTATTGGGATTATTCTTCGTAGCTCAGTGCGTATGGCTGATGCTAATCGAGCTAGTGCGTCTGCTCTTGCATTTTCTAGTCTTGGTACTCTGACTAGCTGAATAACAATGATATTCGATACCAATTCCATTGATTTCGCATGGTACTTGATCATTAATTCTACTTTTTCCGCATATACTCCAAGAATATGATTTATGATTAACTGCGAATCGCTGAATACAACAACCTTCTCTGCCTTCATTGTTCTGGCTAGACTTAAACCTGCAATCTTTACTTCATATTCGACCTCATTATTAGAATCTTTAAATTGAAAGCGCAGAGCATACTCCATATCAACCTCATCTGGACTTTTCAAAATAATTCCTGCTCCACTACCTTCATTTCATGAAGACCCATCTACATACAAATTCCATATGGGTAACTGATCATCAAATTTTTGATCGGATAAAATTCCTCGGTGGAATATTTGTTGCTTCTTTATATCCTCCTCTAGAACTTCTTACTGCTCATCGACCATCTTCTCTTTCTCGTCAACCAACTTAAGTTGGTGGGGGTTTAAATTTGATGATCCTGTAACATTCACAGGCTGGTCGGTATTCAACTTCAGCTCTTCAGAGGTGTCAAGATAGGTGAACTCAGCGATAAAATCTGCCATTGCCTGCCCTTTAAGCGATGATCTAAGCTCATAAACTATGTCATATTCACCAAGTTCTACTGCCCAGTGCATCAGTCTCCCTGATTTTTCTGCTTTATAAAGAGCTTTCCTTAACGGCATATTAGTATACACAACTATGGTATGAGTTTGGAAATATGGCCTCATTCTTCTACTCGCTTCAATCAATGCTAGTGATAACTTTTCCAGTCTTGTATATCTGATCTCTGCTCCTCGGAAGGCCTTGCTAGTGTAATAGATTGGTTTTTGTACTCCATCCTCCATTCTGATTAACGCCGAGCTCACTGCGTTTCCCGAAATGGCTAGATACAAGTATAGTCTTTCTCCCATCACTGGTCTGGATAATAAAGGAGGTGTTCCCAGGTATTTCTTCAACTTTTAAAAGGCCTTCTCGCATTCATCATTCCGTTCAAACATTTTTTTGGAGTGTTTTAAAGAATGGGAGAGATCTGTCAGTTGCTCGTGACATAAATCTATTAAGTGTTGCAACTCACCCTGTGAGGCTTTGCACTTCCTTCTTTGTTGTTGGAGATCGTAGCCCCAATAGAGCCTTGATATTTTCAGGGTTTGCTTCAATACCTCGTTGGTTGACAATATACCCGAGAAACATGTCTTCTCGTACTCCAAATGTGCATTTAGTATGGTTCAACTTCATTTGATATTTATCTAGTTGATCAAAGGTCTGGCCTAGGTCAATTAGATGATCAACAACTTTCTTGCTCTTCGTCAACATATCAGCAACATAAACCTCCATATTGTGACTGATTTTCTCTATAAACACATTGTTCATCAACCGCTGATACGTTGCACCTGCATTTTTAAGTCCAAAAGGCATAACATTATAACAATAAGTTCCCCTTGGGGTGATAAAAGAGGTACTTTCCATGTCTTCAGGCTTCATTTCAATCTGGTTGTAAACCAGAATAAGCATCCATGAAACTCAACAATTCATGTCCCGAGGTAGCATCCACCAATTGATCGATCCGAGGGAGAGGGAAATGATCTTTTGGGGAAGCTTTATTAAGATCAGTAAAGTCCACACACATCCTCCACTTATTGTTTTTCTTCTTTACCATCACCACATTAGCTAGTCAATTAGGATATTTGACATCCTCAATAAAACAGGCTTTCTGAAGCTTCTCGACCTCTTCTTGTATAGCTTGGTTCTTTTTAAGGCTGAACACTCTTCTTCTTTGCTTCACTGGCTTGATTTCCTTATTCACATTAAGCTCGTGACATAGGAAGGTTGGGTCTATCCCTGGCATGTCTTCGTGGATCCATGCAAAAGTTTGTTTCCTGCTTCCTAAGAAAGCTATCAATTCCTGTTTTAATGGGGCATCCAACGACGCACCGATTTGAGTTGTTCATTTTGGGTATTCGTCATCCAGAATGATATTTTCAGTAACCTCCATGACTTGACCCTTAACGAGCTGAGACTCATCTCTTGGGTCTAAAGTCTCAATCTCCGCATCTTCTATCTCATCTACCTGATAAGTAGTAGTCTTCTTCCTATATTCTTCACGCTCTTCCTGCTCGGTAGATGAATAGTATCATTCCCCAGTTACTTTTTGGTCGCCCTTCACCACTCCTACTCCAAAGTTGGTTGGGAATTTTAAACATTGATGTAAAGTAGATGGTACTGCTTCGAACTTCTTCAAACCTACTCTTCCCATGATGATATTATAAGATGACTGGACATTTTTATCCATCACAAAAAAGCGCACTCTTTCTGTTCGACAAGCAGGCCATGTACCGATGAACATATCCAACTTGATCGTCCCAAGTGGAAAACTTTCTCTCCAGTAAAACCGAGGAGGGGCCGATGATATGGCTCCAACTGGGATAGCTTTAGGTTCTAACTATCCAAACATGGGTAGAACATAATATCTAATGAGCTTCCATTATCCACTAACACTCGTGAAATCACTACTTCCTTCATCCTTATTTTGATCACCAACGGATCATCATGAAGATATAACACACCTGCGAGGTCGTTCTTAGAAAAATCAATCACCAGTTTATTTTTGTTCACCTTCCTCGGGCGATCATCTTCAGCCAGATTTATTCGCTGAATGTACGAGCAAGCCTGAGCCTCATTGGGGTAAGCTTTCTTCTTTGCAGTAAGGTCTCCACCTCCTGCATCTTCACCTGTAATGACATTGCAATCAAATGATCCAAAATGAATTGAGAATACCTCACATTCTGGTTGTCTCGGTCTTTTGGGGAGATCGGGGTCATCTTCTGGATCATCTTCATGATCCCTTTTCTTGTCATCTTTTGCTCGAATAGGAGATTTAGACCTTTGATTTCCTCGTTCATTGGTTCGACCACCATTTTGACTATCAACATACTTGGACAGTTTTCCTTATCTAATGAGTGCTTCAATTTCATTCTAAAGAGCTATACAACGCTTGGTCGTGTGACCACGATCTTTATGGAATTCGCAATATTTGGACTTGTCTCTCTTATCAGGATCTGCCTTCATTTTTGCTGGCCAAGCTAGTTCCTCGCTATTCTTGATCTCTTCCAGAATGTGATTTATATCCACCTTCAAGGGAGTATAATTTTTGTATTTCTTCATCTGTTCCAATGCTTGCTTACCCTTTGATTGCCTATTACCGCCATTATTCTTTTATTCCTTATTTTCAGTTTTACCATCTTCCACCTTGATCTCCTTAGTGTCTGCATTCTTCTTCGTAGCCATGGCCTCCACGACATTCATGATTTTTGCTACTTTTGCCATCAGTTCCTCCATGGTACTTGGTGGATCTTTGGTTAATGTATAGTACAATTTATTGGGCAACAATCCACTCATCAAAGCAGTAATTGCAATTTTCTCCTCGTAATCAATTACTTCTAGTTTCTCGTTATTAAAATGAGTAATATAATCCCTGGTGCTCTCACATGCCTTCTGTCTAACACTTAGCAAGTGTGCTACTCGTTTGACTGGCTTAGCTCCAAAATAAAAATTTCCAATGAAGAGCTCTGCTAGTTGAAAGAAAGTCGCGATTTTCACCCGAGGAAGGTTATTTTACCACATCTGAGCAGATCCAGTAAGGGTTCCTGAAAATGCCCTGCATCGCATCTCATCTGGAATAGCATAGATATCAGCAGTTGCTTGGTATTATTCTATATGGAGAACAAGATCAGTTTTTCCATCATATTTTGGTGTTATTACTGGGGCTTTGAATTTCGACGGTGTGGGAAAATCCATAATCTCTTGTATGAATGGTGTTCCTCAAAATAAGGTCCTTTGTAGAGGATTCTTGGTTTTAGCCATCTCCCCTAATCTATCCTCCAACATTTGAATTGAGCCTTTCCATGCATAATTTCCCTCTTCGATCCTATTGGTTCGAGCAACCGATCGTATTGAATTTTCCTCTTGGGATCTTTCACGACGAGCAACTGGTCGTGATTGGGAAGAACCTTCCTTTAAGTCAGATGGTTGTTGAGAGTTCCTCGACATAGTCCTAGGGGGACTTCTATTCCTCATAGGACCCAAACAATCAAAAGGAGATACTCTACTCAATCTCTCAAGAGCACTTATCCTTTCTGGGGGTAGAGTGATATTTTGCTGAGTGTCTGTAGCTCGCACTGAGAAAGTCCGACCAGGTTGATAAGAGGGATCATTAGATCTATCAGTGCGATATGACTCGATGCATCTAGATTGATATTCCTCCGATAATAACATTCACCTAGTTTGTTAGAGGTGGCAAACGGGTATTTCTTTAAACACTACGTTGTCCTGAATGGGCAGGCGCTCCACTCTGGACAGTTTGTATGAGATGTCGCATGGTTTCTTACATGGCCGTCTGGCCTTGGGCCAAACTAGCCATTATACCAGCCAGATCTTGAACGTTTGGGGGAGTAGATGACATTGGAGAGATTCCAGCGTTTCGATTACTAGATTCCGGATTATCAGCCATTGATGATGAATTGTTTTGGTGAAAAATGATGAGTACAGTCGTTTCCCATAGACGACGCCAATTTTTGATGTAAAAAATTATATTATCTCTAATTTATCAATCACAGATAAAAATAAATAAGACAAAAGATTTTTAGAGTGGTTCAACCTTGTAAGAATGGCCTACGTCCACTGTATTTGTTATTGCTGATTGTTTGCGAAATTCTCGATAATAGTTTTACCCAGAAATTCTCGTCCCCCTCTAGTGAGAAGGTTACAACATATTTATAGCCTTGAGGTTGTACAAATAAAAGGACAATCCACCGTTATCTAGTAGATATGTACATCTGTATGGTATTAAATGAGCATTTAATGCGCAGTTGCCTCTTTGATTATCCTGATTAGAGTGCTAAGTTGCTCGGACCACCTTAAGTAGCTCGGACCGCTTAAGCTGCTCGGACCGCCTTAAGTAGCTTGACACGCTCGAGATGCTCGGGGCCTCTTGTGTCTTCTAAGTTGATCGGTGATATTGAGTTGCTCGGAGTATAGTAGTTCCTCGGGGCTTGTGTCTTCTAAGTTGATCGGTGATATTGAGTTACTCGGAGTATAGTAGTTCCTCGGGGGGTTGAGTAGCTCGGTATAAACAGTTGACACTTAGGATGACATGCATCTTCAAATAATAGTTCCATATTAGCATAATAAATTTGGTATCAACAGTCAGAGACATTGAGGACGGCCATTGGATACATATTCTTTTGTTGTCCATGGGGGTCTTAATTTTCCCCCAAATCATTTATTCTTGAACTTTTTTAGTTACTTCGATGTAGTTCCTGTACAGTGCTCGCCAAATGTTTGGAAAATTATCAATGGTGTGCATAGAATCAATCATGATGTTCGAACGAGATTTGACGGGAACAGGTATTTGGCAGTTTTGAGCAGTGTTTCCCAAGTTTCCCACTTCTTTACCCCACTAACTTTTGACAGAACTTAATAGTGCGGGAGTCAACCTTTTTGGTTTAACTTTTTCACATCCTTAAACCATTAAGAGAGAGAAATACAAAGTATAAAAAGTTATTTGTTTGAGTGTTTAATTCTTCAAGACAAAATCTTTAAGACACTTGTTTACACACAAAGTTTGTTTAATCCAAGCTCCATGTATATATACTTTGCTTGGAGTGTTTGGCACTGGTTTATCTCAACCATTTCAAGAGAATTTGGGGTTTTCATCTAAATCCCATAAAGAAGAAGAGCTTGTTTTGCTGCGGCATTCTCACGTGGTGAAAGGCACCATGTGTGGTTGACGGTGTACCTATGTCTCATTGGTGAAGACCAAGATTCTGGTGGAGCTCTGGGGTTGTCTACTAGACGAAGATTTTTACAAGAACAAGCGTCGGGGCTTAATAGGGATCGAGTCAAGTGTTGTAAGTCTTTCTGTCTTGTAATTTGTAAATCTATACTTAGTGGACTTAAGGCTAGGGCCGTCCAAGGTTTTTTCCCATTTTGGGTTTTTCCTCGTACATCGCGGCGTAGTGATCAATTGTTTAATTTTATCTTGTTATATCACCTAGAAAGCATGCTTAGGTAAAAAATAAAATTTGGTTTATATCACTACTTAATTTAATTTGGTGCTAATTAAATATTGGGTAATGTGTAGTTAATTCAAGTCGTATAATTTAATTTGTTAAAATTAGTTTGGCTTAATTTGGTAAAATTGACAAATATGACTTAGGCAAATTTCTAGGACTTGGGTTAATTAATTTGGGTTAAGTGAAATTACATAAGTGTGTGTTTAATTGAATTTCACTTATTTTAATTTGAAAAAGAAAAATTAAAATTTGTTAATTCGTTTTAATTGAACTATCATATCTCGCTTCCGCATCTAAAAAGGAAATTATTACTTTGTGAGTATCAGAGCTTTGATTGGGTAAAGCTCTCGCTTTCAAATTGGTATCAGAGCCCAAGCGATAAATTATTTCGTTAAGACACTTTAATTTTTTTTTTCTGGCTAAAATGGAATTTTCCCCATTCTCAAAATTTCCTATTTTCGATGGTTCGAATTACGCGTATTGGAAAGCACGAAAGAAATCGGCACTTAAATCTATTGACGAGAGGGTTTGGTTACCTGTAGTTAATGGGTGGTCTCCACCAACTCATTTAATAGATAATGAACGTGTTCCCAAACCGTCTGATAGATGGAGTAAGAATGAGTTTAAACTTTCAAATTTTAATTTTCGTGGTTTAAACGCCTTTTTTAGAGCTACCACACCGGTTGAATTTTGTCGCATTATGATGTGTGAGACCGCTAAAGAAGCGTGGGATATTTTACAACTCATTCATGAAGGTACAAGTGTCGTAAAAGCCTCGAAACTCCAAAACCTCACCACTCAATTTGAAACTATCAAAATGAACGAAAAAAAAACTTTTGATGAATTTTATGCTAGACTTTCCGACATTGTTAATTCATCTTTTAACGTGGGAGAGAAAATACCCGAGAACCGAGTAGTAAAGAAAATTTTAAGGTCCTTACCCGATAGATTTATTCCAAAAGTGACCGTTTTAAATTCTTTACCAACTTTTGCCTCTAGGAAATTAGAAGAGCTCATAGGTGATTTACAAACCTATGAACTAGGCATGTTTTCCTCTAAAACCGAAAAGAAAATTGAAACGGGCATTTCTTTAAAAGCTCGAAAAGAGGAAAAACAAGTAGTAGAGAGCGAGAGTGATAGTGACTCGGAAGATATGACCTTGTTTGCTAGTAAATTTTGAAAGTTTCTTAAAATTAACAAAGATAAATTTAAAAATAACATTAAGAAATTTGAAACTTCTAAGCCTGACAAAGTTGAGAGGATCCCTAAAACCTCTAAAGAAAATGTTAATAGGGACGAGTCGGATAAGTGTTTTGGTTGCGAAGGGTATGGCCATAGGGCTTTTGAGTGCCACACTAAACTAAGGAGAGAGGGTAAGTGACCAATTTCTTTTAATGCAACCCTTAGTGATAGTGATATGGAAGAGGGACTCGATTCCCCCACTAAAACCAACTTTGTGGCTTTTATGGCTAATCATGTGAGCACCGATATTGAATCTTCCCATGAAGATATTCTAACACATAACACTTCCGTGGTTAAAGTTTATGATTCCCTTGTCTTTGATGGTAGTGAGAGTGGAGGAGAAAGAGAGAGTGAAAATGAAGAAGAGGTTAATGTGAGTGAACTTCAAAATGGTTTTCAAGAATTATACGAAGAATAAATTAAATTAAAAAGAGAAAATTTGAAGTTAGAACCAAGTTTAAGAGAGCGTGTCATGGTTGTTGATGAGAGTGCGTTAGTGGAAGACCTTAGGACACGAGAGAGAATTCTTCGAGATAAGCTTGAATATGTAGAAGGCGAGAGAGATAGCCTTAGAGTTTTAATGGAATCAATGAAAAAGGAGCTTCTCGAGTTTGAAGAGAAAAAAAAGTGTTGTTAGAGTCTAAAAATTTAGAATTAGAAAATAAACTAAAAGTCTCTAGAAAAGTCAAAATTTATTTGGAGTGTCGTTCGGAGAAATTAGATAAAATTTTAGGAATGGTCCAAATTAAAAATCACACTTGTGGTTTAGGCTTCAATCCTTGTAATGAATCAACTGATAAAGCCAAAACCAACGTTTTAGGAGAATCGCCTAGGAAAGCTTTTAGAGATCACGCCTTAGGCAAATCTTTTCGCCGTGAGTTCAAGTGTTCACATTGTGGTCTAAAAGGTCATCTTAGGAATTTTTTTTTTATCTTAAATGAGTTCCTAGAAAATCCAAAGGTAAGGCAACCGAGGTGGCCAAGATTCTTACACCCCGAGATCGTCATTCGTCATTAGTTTGGGTTAGGAGATCCGACTTGGTAGCTTTACAAGATAGGGTTTTTGATTCTCATTTACTTTCACATGCTTCCTCCCTTGCAAAATCTAAAGGTTGAATGTGTTAGTTTTGCTTGCACACTTTAGCTTTTGTACTTCATGCTATATTCTCATGCTAAATGTATGCTTGTTTAGTCATTTTCTAGTCTATGCTCCATGCTTAATCACATGCTAGAATAATGATTTTGGTTTATCTTTTGTATTATATTTCTTTGTTTGCATTAAATAAAAAATACAAAAATATTTTTGTTTATCATTTGGTTTTTTTAGAATTTAAGCTTAATGAAAAATTCAAATTATTTTTGTTTATCTTTTGAGTGTATATTTTTATTTTTGGTTTAAAATTTGAAAAACTCAAAAATATTTTTTTGTATGTATTTTAGTTTGACACACTTTATGTGGAATATACTTGTGTTTGAATCCCATCTTTACGCTCCCACGTGGCTAGAACTTTTGGTTTAGATGGTCAATCCTTATTATGTTCTTTACCATGCCTACATGGAGTAGTTGGATTTTGTGTTGATTAAATGGATTCTATTTTTATATGCCTCTTTCACACATACAAGAGCTCTTTTGAAATTTTAACTTTATATGTATATTTGAGCTTTGTGAGGTGTTCTCCTACCAATCTTTTCATCTACATATTTGTGACCTTGGAGAACTAGTGCATGTCAAAATCCGTTGCACGTGAGATTTGTGTGAAAAATAAAAATGATATATATAAATGTGTACGGGGAAGGGCTCCGAAAGGATTTATTTATCCTTTGCGAATAGTAAGCCACTGTTTGTTTGGAACTAAAAGAAATACGTGATCCAAAGGCCTAAAAGAAAATATGGCATTAAAAGAAAAATAATGGCCAAGGCCTATGTTTAGTTGATTTATTAATTCAAAAGAATAATATAGATTCTTATTAAGGGAGTTTGGATGATATATCAATGTTTTGCACAATGTCCGTTTATCCTAGTTGTACTTTCAATGTCATGACTCTATTTTTTTATAGAATCATCAAAAGTCTAGGCTTGTATGCATTGTGTATGTTTGTTCATTGAGTTCAATTTATATTGTCACATGAGGTTATATTCAAATGTGATGAAGTTTACAATCAATTCAAAACTCTGTGAACATGTTTTAAGTGATTGTGTCTAAATTTAATCATTACTAGTTCACACGCCAACACTTTTGTTTCCATATGACACATTTTTGCCATACGAGTGTGAAAAACTTGTCGCATTTTGTGTCATTTGTGTGTTTATATCTATATATGTGTACTTACGTCTATTAGGTATATCTTATGTATACATATATTTGATATTTTTGTTTAGTCTTTGTCTTGCTTTCTAGTACATATATGCTTTAATTCATAATTGGTATCCATCTTGTTGCAGTCTTTGTTGATATCACATGCTTAATACTTATGTACCATATTGGTATCTGTTTCTTGCATCTTAGTTGGTATCCATTAGTATTTGTTATTATTTTGTTGCCCATGTGCTTTAATGTTCTCATCCCTTTATGCGCAATTGCATGTTTTTAGCCTGTTATCTCATTCTATTTATCCCTTGCATAGTTTAGAGGGTGTATATGCTTTAATTAGGAAAGATAAGTTAATGTTTTGATTCTTTAGCCTTTGTCTATTCCTGAAAAAAAAAGTGGGAGAATGATAGGGGGAGAAATGGTATCTAAACCTATTATCATCGTATCTTAGTTTGGGGGAGATTTATCTTAGGGTGAGACGTCTTTCTAAGTTGATCGTAGTTGATAAAGGAAGATAATTAATTTAGGGGGAGTACTTATTTTACTTGCATTAAAATATCTTGATATTCCCTATGCGTGTAATGTGTTTGATTAAGTGTGCACGAATTATTTTATAAGTGGCAACTTTTACCAGCAAAGAATGTGATCCTTGGGTTGTTTGAGTTAAGCACTGTATTTTTATTTTGGGTGGGACATTTTTGTCAGTCTAGTAGAGCTTGATGGCCCTTTAGGATTTTTTTTTTGTTTTTTTGTCCCGAAATAGCCAAAGGGGGAGATTTGTAAGGACACAAATTTCCAATTGAGTCCTTTGTAGTTTTGGCTCAATTCCGGACAAAAATGTTTGAGTCATAGGATAGAGTTATTGTTCATCCTTCAAGCTTATGACGTACTATAGTTGAAGATGTAGCGCCCAAGTTTAAAGCTTCATCAAAATGCCAAGTTCAAAGTGCCTCGTTTCTACGTCATCAACATGGTTCCATTGCTCCTAAGGTATGAATGCATTTTAGTATGTATATATATAGGAGCTTGGAACATTTTATATTCGGTGTATGTTCATTTAAAACTATTATTTAATTTTAGAAAGATTTTATTAAAACTTTAAAATCAAGTTTATAAAGTTTCTAGGCTAAAAATCGTATTTTTCAAACATTCTGGAAGTTCGTTCGAACTGTCGTTCGAACGAGTTTTGTTGTTCGAACAACCATGTCGTTCGAACGAGTTTGTCAACGAAGTTCCCCATTAGGCCACTGGAATGTCGTTCAAACGAACATGGTGTTCGAATGAGATTTCCAACGAGATTTCTAACGAGTTCACACTGGAACCTCATTAGAAGGATCATTAGAACAAGACTTCGTTCGAACGAAAATCTCGTTTGAACGAGATTTGGCGGGAACATGTATTTGGCACTTTTTAGCAGTTTTTCCCAAGTTTCCCACTTCTTTACCCCACTAACTTTTTGACAGAACTTAATAGTGCAGGAACGAAACTTTTTGGTTTAACTTTTTCATATCCTACAACCTCTAAGAGAGTGTTTGAGAGAGAAATACAAAGTATAAAAAGTTCTTTGTTTGAGTGTTTCATTCTTCAAGACAAAATCTTTTAAACACTTTTTTACACCCAAAGTTTGTTTAATCCAATCTCCGTATATATATACTTTGCTTGGAGTGTTTGGCACCGATTTATCTCTACCATTTCAAGAGAAGTTTGGATTTTCTTCTAAATCCCATAAAGAAGAAGAGATTGTTTTGATGCGGCATTCTCACGTGGTGATAGGCACCATGTGTGGTTGACGGTGTACCTATGTCTCATTAGTGAAGTCCAAGATTCCGGTAGATCTTCGGGGTTGTCTACTAGGTGGAGGCGTTTACAAGAAGAAGCGCTGGGGCTTGAGAGGGATCGAGTCGAGTGTTGTAAGTCTTTCTGTCTTGTAATTTGTAAATCCATACTTAGTGAACTTAAGTCTAGGGACGTCTAAGATTTTTTCCCGTTGTGGGTTTTTCCTCGTACATCGCAGCGTAGTGATCAATTGTTTAATTTTATCTTACTATATCACCTAGAAAGCATGCTTAGGTAAAAAGATAAAATTTGGTTTATATCACTACTTAATTTAATTTGGTGCTAATTAAATATTGGGTAATGTGTAGTTAATTCAAGTCGTATAATTTAATTTGTTAAAACTGGTTTGGCCTAATTTGGTAAAATTGACAAATATGACTTAGGCAGATTCCTAGGACTTCGGTTAATTAATTTGGTTTAAGTTAAATTACATAACTGTGTGTTTAATTGAATTTCACTTGGTTTAATTTTAATTTGAAAAAGAAAAATTAAAATTTGTTAATTCGTTTTAATTGAACCATCATCTCACGCTTCCACATCTAAAAAGGAAATTATTACTTTGGGAGCATCAGAGAGCTTTGATTGAGAAAAGCTCTCTCTTTCACTACTCTCTCTATCTAAGTGTTGAGTTCTTGTTTCTTGACTCACACCTTCACATCCATCATTCCTAAGAGATCCTTTTAAGAAAATTTACTATTATTGTTGTGAAGTTTATGTTCTTGCAGGAGGTGGTTTTAGCTTTGGTTATATGTTTACCAAAAAAGGAAGGTTTTACCAAGTGCTGCTCTAGAAATTATTGAAGACCTCAGAGGTAGAGTTTATTAAAGTTGGTAAAGCCGCATCAATTTCAGTATCTTACTAGACACCAGTCATACTACGCTCCTACATTTGGAGACTCTATTAGGATGGTATCCTCACTTTCATCGACATAGAGTGTTTTAGCATTTCTAAGCAACTGATTTTTTAAGTCACTCCACTCGGGAATGGAACTCAAAGTGATTAGACCACCCAAGTGGATGTGGTGGTGACTAGATCTAGTGTGTTTTCTCCTCAGGGAGGGGAGACCAGTACAACAGTAGTAGCTCCAATGGAAGGTATGAATCTGATGTGCATATTTTTTGAGTTTCTGAGATAAAATAAAGTTGTCAAAGTTGTGTACCCCCACTAGCAGCCCCCTCTGTAAGGGCAGCTGATGTAGCATCAGTAATAGTAGAGGTGTCTCCATCACGAAAGGTGGTGCCGGAGAAAGTTGTGACACCGTTGAGTTCACCGGGTGCAAAGAACATGGGTTTGGAGGAATCTCCCTCCGAGGTTATTACCATAGAGGAAGTGAAAAAGCTACTCTCCTCTTATTAAAAGGAAATTTCACATCTGTATGAGGAGTTGAAGATACCCTACCCATAAAGTGTGAATGATAAGCGATACCTGAAGGGGTATATTCCACCAAAATTTATCAAATTCAATGGAAAAAAGTAAATCTAAGGGTATATGTGAAAAGATTTTTTAAGTACCTAGGGGTGTATGGGAATGATAAAAATCTGAAGATTAGGGAGTTCTCCAAGACTCTCATGGGAAAGGAGTACATGTGGTACTCAGACTTGGTGCCCAACGGTATCCCTACATTGTAGGAAATGCATAAGTAGTTCCTTCAAAAGTTTTTCGTGGCAGAGGATGAGTTCACGTTGAGACACCTGGAGAAGGAGGTGCAAAATCTCGATGAAGAGCAAATGCAATATATTAAGTTTTTTCGTGATAGGGCACTAGATGTCCATGAGGATGTAGCGGAATCAAGGCTATTATAAATATGTATTGTGGGATTCTTGGAAGAATATAAGATCCCCCTAGTTAATGAGACCAATGATGAGACTTTTAGAGAGTTCACCAGGGATGCCACTAATATAGCGATAATAATCAACCCTAGGTCCTCAAACTAGAGGACACAGGTGCCTCTGACTTCTGAGAGATTTTAAGTCTCGGGGAGGCAACCCGTTAATTATGTAAATGGAGGTTTACAGGTAAAGAAGGTAGGCTCCGACTTCAAAAGTAGTAGCCCAGCTGATAAGAGGAAGTTTGGAGAGGATGTTCCACTGTCGCTGCCTTGTAGTGTGACAGAACCAATGGACTGCTGTCCTACATTAGTACGAGAGCCAGTAGTAAGACCACCTCTTTCAAATGGGGAAATCCCAATGGGAGTAGACAAATCTAGTCCTAAGTATTGTGAGTTGCATCAGAGGGTGAAACACGCTACCAAATACTTTTACTACCTAACGAGGATCATTGGCGAGCAGGTGGCTTGTGGGACTTTGCTAATACCCTGTAGATGTCAATGAGAACCCACTTATAATACATCATTATTTCACTGCCAATATGGTGGTAGCATATAATGAAGTATTATCTTGAGACATGATGGAATGAGATGGTGAGAAGATATGTGAAGAGCTATAAGGGTTGGCAGTTGACAGTGAACAGGGAACTGAGAAGGAGAGGAAGCATGAGGAGTGGTTCTTAAATCCTGAACAATAAGAGTCTAGATATGAAGGGGCCGAGTAAGTGAACCCCCTAAAAGGAAAAGTAAGTGTCATCTTAGCTCTAGATGAAGGAGGGACAGCTGATGCAAAGTATATCTGCAATGCTCTAACTTATGAGATGGCCTTGGACTCTGAGTGTGAAGCCATAACAAGAAGTTCTAAGTTTAAATGGTTCTTTGACCAGATAGGATTAAAGTATGACATTAGGGTAGTCATCATAAGAAGGGTTTTGAAAGTAGTGCAGCAACGCGGGGACCCCTAGATAAACTAGCAAGGACCAATTGGGAGGTTGTTTAAAAGATATATTTTTGAAGTGGTTTTCTCTAAAGATAGGCAAGTTCCATATTTTCATAACCTCCCCCTCTACGTTATAGCCATGATAATTGGAATTTCTTTCTCTAGGGCATTGATGGATAGAGGATCGTCTATAAACATTTTTCCAATCAACACATTATATAAGATAGTGATCTCTCAAGAAAAAAATCTGTATGTACCATTAGTGATTTTGAGATTTGATAGCTCAGGTATGTAGTTGCCTGGATACATGAATGTGGGTATCAATATGGGGAACTTCACTTCCCATATTAAATTTAATGTCATTGATGCTAACATAAGCTTCCAGATGATCATAGGGAGAGTTTGGATGCACACTCATGGCATAGTTTCTTCCACATACCATTAATGTGTCAAAGCCAATATTTGAGGTGCTGAGATTATTATGAAAGAAAGACAAAAGCCCTTTTCTTTTGAGGAGGCCCACCTGGTGGATTCATCATTTTATATGGAGCTTGATGAAGAGAGAACGAACTCAGTAACAAAATTAAAAGAAATGCAAGTGGTGGCAGGAGGTGCCCAACCAAGAATGTATGTGCATGACCATCTAGGGAGAGAGTGATTCTCATGATGGAAAAAGGAAGGTAGAAGAGGTAGCTAAGCCCCCTTGAAAAGGCAAGAAGGTGCTCCTACCTGATGGGAAAGTCATATAACGCTTACAACGATTTGCGCGGGTGGCGTTTTAGGATGAGAGGATCGACCCGACACTAGATTATTTTTTGGTGGATGAATCCCACGTTATCGAAAACATTAGGGAGCCTGAAGAAACCCCCACGTGTATGCAAGATGGACTAAAGGAATAATTACAAGAGTTGGATGAAATAAATTTAGGAATAAAAGGGGTGAGAGTGGACCCCTTCTATATTCCAAAAGTTTGAACCCAAAGTATAAGGAGGTGCTCATTAACCTACTCAAGGAATTCACTAATGTGATTTCTTGAAATACATAGAGATGCCAGGGATTGACCCATAGATGAGTTCCCACAAACTAAATGTTCTTCCTAATTCTCTCCTAGTTGGAGAAGCAGCCCGTACACATAAGGTTGAGCTAGACCTTAAGATTAAAGTAGAATTTTAGTGATTATTAGCTGAAGGGTTAATCAAACTCATTCATCACCCTGTGTGGCTCTCCAGCATTATGCCTATGGCAAAGAAGGATAAAAGTCAAATTCGAATTTGCGTAGATTTCATGACTTAAACTGGGCATGTCCTAAAGATGAGTTTCCCTTTCCAAGTATAGACAACTTAGTAGATGCTACCGCGGGTCATGAAATGTATAGTTTCATGGATGGGTATGTCCTCTATAATTAGATCATGATGGATTCAGTGGATGCAGAGAAGGTTTCCTTCTACACGCTATTGGAAAATTTTCATCACATAGTCATACCATTTAGGTTGCAGAATGCTGAGGTCACCTATTAGTGGACCATAATGGAAATTTTCGATGATTTGTTTCATGATGTATTGGAATTATATGTGGATGACCTGGTGGTGAAGTACAAGAAAGAAAACAAGCATATCCAGGACCTCAGATGGGTGATTGAAAGATGCCGTAGGTACAAGATGATAATGAACCCCTCGAAGTGTGACTTCGGGGTTACTACAAGAACATTTTTGGTATTTGTAGTAAATCCCTAGGGGGTGCAAGTGGATGAGGAAAATAAGAAAGTCATTGTGATGATGCCATCACCAAAAAGTCAGCGACAAGTCAAAATCTTCTTGGAAAGGTATCCTACCTAGAAAGATTCATACCCTCGCTGGCGGAGGTGACCCACTCGTTTACCCCCTCCCCCCCCCCCCCCCCCCCCCCCCCGCGCTGAAGGAAAAAGATAAGTGGATTTGGGCAGAGGAGTAGAAGAAGGCCTTTTAGAAGATCAAGGAAATTTTAACCTCTCCGTCTATGAAGATACCACCAGAGGCCGAGGCATCGTTGCTTCTCTACCTAACTCCAATTGAAAAATCTATAGGAGCACTGCTCTCTTAAGAGAAGGAGGGGGTAAAGAAGACAATATACTACTTGTCAAGGGTTATTTCAGGTACATAATCAAGATATACCAATGTGGAGAGGCAGTGTCTTGCCTTAGTCTTAGTGGCACAAAAGTTGAGGCACTACCTAATGGCCTTTAGACTTCATAATATCACAAGGTGTGATCCTATCAAATACCTCATAGCATAGACGGTCCTGGTAGGTCAAGCAGTAAGGTGGTTCTTAATTTTTTTTGAATATGATTTAAAGTGTGTGACTCCCAAAGTCATCAAAAGTCAAGCAATTGACAATCTGTTGGCCCACTTACCAAGTAAAAATTTTAAGCCTCCTAGCGAAGAGCTACATGGGGAGATTTCCAATCATGTTTGGTGAAAGGGATGGAGGAGTGAGAGATGAAGTTTTATGGCTCTAGTTAACAAGGAACAGGGGGTGCAGGTATTATCCTCTCAAATAGTAAGGAGAAAGTCAATATCTCCTTCAAGCTAGATTTCAAATGCTTGAACAATGAGGCTGAGTATGAGTCCCTCATTCTGGGATTATTTGAGGCGCTATGAAGAGGAATCAGAGTGTTACATATCCAAGGAGACTCTAACTTAGTAGTAAAACAAGTTAATGGAGAGTTATCCCTCAAGTATGCGATATTGGCACTATATAGATCCATCATCCAGAAGCTATTGGGCCAATTCTTTAATGTAACCATTGAGAGACATGCGCGAACAATGAATAGGCATCAGGATACATTATCTACAATAGACTAGAGATTATGCATGAATGAGTTAGAAGAAACCATCATAGTACGGCAGAGAACAATGCCTACCACGGAGTGATGAGCCGAAGGAATTACTGAATACGAGGCGTGTACGGTAGGCCTCGAAGTTTCTCTCAAGAAAGGTATCCAATGCCTAGATGTCTACGGGGATTTTTCCCTCATCATTGGTCAAGTACTGAGAAAATGGAAAGTTAAGGACGAGAAAATCCAACCCTTCCATGTCCACCTAGAAGAAATAGCCTCCCAATTCCAAGACATCACCTTACACTACCTACCTCGAGTAAAGAATAACCTAGCCGATGCCCTTGCTACCCTAGCTTTCATGGTTGACATGCCCGAAGGAATAACAATGGCCCCCTTCCTGGTCCAAAATCAAGATAAACCAATCCACTGCTACCACATTCAGCTCATCACTAAAGAAGATACCGAGCTAGCCAACTGTTGGTATTATGATATCTGTCACCTCCTCAAGCATGGTAGGTATCCTGAGGGTTCCAACAAAAAAGATCGGGCAACCCTCCGAAGGCTGGCCGCCCAATACATCATCTGTCACAAAGCCCTGTTTAAGAGAAACTTCGATGGAACCCATCTACACTGCATCCCAGGGGCTGATATTAAAGAGGTAATGTTGATAATCCATAGCGGGGAATGCAGACCCCACATGAATAGTCACATGCTTGCAAAGAAGATCATACAAAAAGCCTACTACTGGACCGTCATGATCCAGGATTGCACCGCCTATGTACGAAAATGCCTCAAATGCCAACAGTTCTCCAACCTTCAACACTTGCCTACATAAGAATTATACAACATGACTTCTCCCTGACCATTCTCCACCTAGGGCATCGACATCATAGGGAAGGTTATACCCAAGTCCTCTAACGGGAATGAGTTCATCCTGGTTGCTATTTATTTCTTCATCAAATGGGTCGAGGCCGAGTCATACGCAATCTTGAATGCTAAGAAGGTGGCCAAATTCATCACGAAAAACATCATCAACCGATATGGGTTCTCGCACGAGCTAGTGTCAGATAATGGGTTGCATTTCGAGGCAGAAGTCACAGAAGTGGTCAATGAGTATAGGATTCAAAGACACAAATCTTCTCCTTACCGACCTCAAACTAATGGTGCAGTCGAGGCCTCTAACAAGAACCTCAAAGCCATCATCAGCAAGATGATCAAAAGTTGTCGAGATTGGACCGATCGAATCCCATATGCCCTCTGGGGATATGGAACCTCAATCCAAACCTCTACTGGGGCTACCCCTTACCCTGTAGTCTATGGCATGAAGCAATACTACCTGTGGAGCTATAAATACCCTCGTTACGCATCATGATTGAATGCAATGTCAGTGAGGAGGACTGGCATCAAAGCCACCTCGACCAGCTGTCACTCCTGGATGAAAGGAGATTATAAGCGTTGTATCACATACAAGGGTACCATCATCGTATAACACGTTCATTTAATAAGAGAGTCAAGGACCGCGGTGTCCAAGAAGGGGATTTAGTCCTCAAAGAAATAGTAAAGCACATCTGGGACCGCAGAGGGAAATTCAAGACCAATTAGAGCGGCCTATACATTGTCAAAAAGATCTTGTCCGGCGGTGCTGCCATGATCATCGACTTAGATGGAGAAGAGATGACTCGTCCAGTTAACCTGGACCATCTCAAGAAATTTTACCCCTACTCTGAAATCTCGGCCCACTACGACATATCTCATCTTCCTTATAATCCAAAAAAAACCCTCTTCATTTCCCTCTAGCTAGAACTACGTGGGCCTGATCCTCTACAAAAATCATTCTCATAAAAATTGAAAAATTTCAAAAACCCCCAGAGGTATGTAGGAAGCTCATACATCTTACACGAGCACGACCCTTTCTTTTTCACAAAAAAATTATTATTTTCTTATCTCCGAGAACGACAGTTCATTCTAACATATACTTGAACAAAAGGATTATGCATGCCTTAGCGATCAATATAGATAACTCAAAATACAAATTTAATCCAAAGGGACAGCTAGATGATCACAAACTTATTTAGTTCAATAATAAGAAATTACAGTGAAATTACATAAGAAAAGGAACGTATGACTCCCTTCCCCCCACCTTCCTAAAAAGCGAAATAAATTCCCAAATTTATCCCCCATTAAAAAACAAACTCTCCAAGACTCCTACCCACAGCTACCAGAGCAGCCCTCTCCATCATCGTCATCTACATCCTGGGGTCCCCAAGCTTCCCCTGCCTGAATGGAGTGCCACAGATGCTCCATGGACCGATAAGCTCGAACCAGCCTCGGAAAAACTACCACATCCCCCTCCATGGTATCACATAAGGCAATCCACCTTTGTCCAGTCTCCACTACCAACATCATGCTAACTAATCTCCTCCACAACCACTTCATATAATCCCCAGGGATGTGCCAAACTCTCCTAGCAGACTGAGAGGAATGGATCGACGGACGCCGACTCTCCCACAAAGAGCCAAGCCGCATGTGCAGACGCTTTGTTAAATCTTCTACCGGAAAGAAGTCTAGTGTCCGAGGTGGAACGATCTTCTCCCAACTAAATTGGTGCAGAAGCTGCCAAGGGAAATAAAAAGAGGTCTGTTTAAGACCAACCAGCCGGACATAAGGGTATTCTCCTAGTTCGTGAATAGGGAGCAGCTGTCCCCACCAAGGAACTGACCAGTACAAATTTAGAGCCCCATGCTCCAAAAACCAGTGCTCCCAAATCTCAATATCCAAGCCAACACTGATGAAATGGAGGGAAATAAATTAGGTACAATCGAAAAAGGGTATTCCTGAGGAGTCACCAGGTGGAATCTTTCAGATAACCACATGAACAACATCACAGGGCTACCCCTCAGAAAGTCAGAATGACCTTCTCGCCAGGCATCTAAGCCATTCAAAGTCTTCGCCAGTATCACCGCCGCGGGATTGCGACGGTAGGACATCTATGAGGTAATAGCTGTAAGTTGTGGGTCCACCAGCAGCTCCCCAGTCACTAGCAGTAATTTTGAAACCAAACCTAGAATGAAAGCTCTAGCATATCCAGCATCACCAACCTCCTGTAATGCACGGACCGCAACACCACCGAAAGAGAAATCATACCTCCAGCCACCAGTGATTTGGACTCTAAGGACGAAATACAAAGAAGCCCAGCCAACAACTCCCGGGGATAACGGGAAAACTTAGGCAAAACCACAGCAATGCCAGGATTTATCCCCAATATGGAAGAAAATTCCTCATAAGTCGGACATACTTCTTCCAAGCCAAAGCGGAATACATGGTCTTCAGGGTACCAGAATTATACCGCCGCCATCATCATGTTCCACTCTATGGGCCGATTACACCATAAAGAAACTCGACGCATGTTGTAAGCATCATTGTCAACGTTATAGGAGCACATGTCCTCCAAAGTCTTGAGGTAGTTGGCAAACTCAACACTACCAGGGTGATCCATCTCACAGAACAAGAAATAGGAATGTGAAGGTGTGAGGAAAACACTCCACCCTTACCCCCTTTTGTACTTGAAAACTCCCACAAAAGACATAACCTCTGCAGAAATCGGAGGAAATCCTGCCCCACAAGGTACCAAAGGCTGAAGAGGGTACCGATTGGTAACCCCCTACTTTTGGAAATTTTCCTTTTCCTCTTTTGTCAAAATTCAAAAAACTCAAAATAAATTGATATTCTCAAAATCCCCTTCCATCTTTATATAAATTCTCATTTTGAATAAAAATTTCTTTCAAAATCCAAAAAATATTTCTTTTTTCGTTCTCAGCAGCAAAGTAAAAAGCGCATGTGCATGCATCCATTCATTCATTAACATAAGATAATAAAAAAAGTTCATTGCATTGCATAGGTATATTTTTGTGTTACATCAGTTTTGTAGGAAAATAACGAAAAGCAAAAAACAACGGGACTCAGCCCGAACCCACATTCTCTCACTCTCTCTCTCACTTGCCATCTCTCCTAAGAGCTTCCACCTCTACGACGCGCTCTCTTTCCCAGATGGCAAGATGACGCACCAAATCTACCTGAACTAGAATCCTCTTCGGATGAGGCAGACGACACCAAGCAAGAAGGAATAGGAACTGCGTCCCGAATATGGGTAGTTGCTAAGGATATACAGTCCCTAATATCCCTCAGCCAAGTGGTGGACACCCGGACCTGCTGCAAGAAAAGGTAAACTCAGTGTCAAGAAGAAAAGATCAAAAGAAACCAAAAGGAAGGAAAAGAAAAGTGCACAAAAGATATACCTCAGGGCGAAGAACCTCCTCTGTCAAGCCCAACTCCTCTGGGTCCATCGCATGAGGACGATGCAGCATAGGCACCATCCCTCCATCAGCCCACCGAATATTGTATGAAGGAGTATGCAACCGCACAAAGGGAACCTTCGAAGTCATCGTTGCCACAGATGTCTAAGGATCGCCACTGCTATGGGAGGACCCCACTAGCCGACTCGAACTCGCAGGAGGGAAGGATAGCACATCATATATGATGGGCGCCATCAGCCAGCTCATCAAAAATTCCATATAATCATATGACACAGCCGTATCGATGTACAATAGGTAGGACTCTCCAATTATCGCCGTAATCCTAGCATCCTCCAACAGCAGCCGCTCCCGCCTCATAGAAATAGGGGGCCTCGGAGGTGTCACCACCACCTCCCCCTTAGTGATCTGACAGACCACCCTCTCCACGAGATACCAAGAGTGGACAATATCGTGCACCAACAAACTTCTCATGTTCGCATTTACTCCAGTCAACCCCATGTCATGAACAGTCGTCCTCTAAGGGTAAAAGGTCACCTAAAAAATCCCCAGGAAAATATAAGAAAACATAAAATCAGAGCACCCAAAGGTCTTAGACTGAAGAATAAAAAGTCTTTCCCTATCACTGGTCAGGACATTCAAGACCTGACGCACCGCCTCTAGAGAGATACCTCCTCGACTGCTGATTGACCTTGCGCCATCGATGCAACCGACAAAAATCCCCAAGAGTCTCGTCCTTCAAAGCGATCAGCCAGGTATTACACCCGATCACCTCATGGAACCACGTCTGCCAAGGATAAGAAATTCGCAATCAAAAGAGATGCATAAGGAAAATGCGAATGCATGAAAGGAAAATGCACAAAATTAAAGATTACCACAAGAAAATACATACATGGCTCTAGTGAAAGACTGCCGACAGCACCGACTGAATGCATCCAAAGAGAAATAAAGGTTTGCCAAAGTCAGGCTCCCCCAATCATAAAGAGGGATGTTCGAAAACATCCTCGGGTATGGTAAAAACCATAAGTGGACAACGTCGTCGCTCGATGCCACTATAAATACCCCCAACACCATCAAAATAAATAACCGGGCCATCTGTCTCACCTGCAGCTCGTCCTCCACATCGATCACTTTGCCCAACAAAACATCCTTCAGGAGCGACAGAGAGATGGAGTCCCCAGACACTATCCTCCTCACATCACGAAGCTCCGCGCTCATTGCCTCCAGCCTCACCCGCAAAGAGCGATCCACCTCTATCTGCTCCCCTTCGCAATCCAGCCATAGCAGTTGCTACACATCTATGGGAGTCACAGTCATCTCCCTAAAACCAAAATGAATGGTGTGGGTAGTGTCCCACCACCTCTCCCCCAGAGCACATAAGACTACTGTTGAATGAGGTGTCTCATCCAGCACAGATGCCAAACTCCCAAAGTCTACTGAGGATACCACCCAACGCACCACAGGTGGAAGATGCTCCCAGACATCCTTAAGCCTCATCGTCCCGCTGGAATGCATATTCGACAGAGAAACATCAGACTGCCAAAAGAGAAAAACATTGTCAGAATCCAAGAAAAAAGGAAAACTACAAAAAACAAAATTTCAAAAGTCATTTTACTTACATAATCGCCAGGCTTCACCATCCTCGAAGAGAAATGATGCGAAGGCTCCCGCAACAAGGTCCACTCATCCGCAACCGGCTCAAATGAATTAAAAGAGTTCTCGCTCCCCAAAGAAAGAGGCACCCTAGCCCTCCACTACATGTTTTCCCAGTCATCAATAGCCAACCATTCCCGGTGTACTACAGTGCTCAAAAAAGCGACCATTTTTTAGAGATCGGAATGCTAGAACAATTCGCAGAAGAAAATCGCAGAAAGAGAGAAAGTAAGAAGTTATGAAAAAAGAGGGGACTTCACCCCCTTTATATAGGATACCAAGGGTCAGGCCGATCGGCATTCACACCCCACCTACCGATCGACACTGACTCTTTGCCTTCTTGAGGCAACCCAAAGTCCGTGCAACTGCTAAATGGCACCGTACATACCATGCCGACCGGCACCTCCCTTAAATTTTCGTATAGAAATTCCCAAAAAATACAAGAAAACCTTGAAAAATCTTTAAAAATTTCATAAAAATCCCGGAAAGGATTTAGAGAATTTTCACCAATAAAATTTCGCACTTCCTCAAGCGAAACCCCTATTTCCCACGAGGAACTCTCAAAAGACAATCGAATCTCTCCCCGGCGATGTCCCCAGAGGACTTCCAAAATATTCAAAACTCACGGATCATATCCTATTTCCTAAAGGTCTCAAATCTCCCTGAGAAATATGTCCAAACCCTGGACCACCTAATCACTTCCCCAGCATCAGATTGGCTGTTCCCCTGGTAAAGTCTCCAAAAGACACAAGGATTTCCCCAATAATCAGCTCCCCAACTCAAATCAAAATCACGAGGTAATTTTCCCGACAAAGTTCCCTGAGGTCATTCCTAACTTAAGCTCACAGAATTGGCTTCGACCCATAGAATTAGTCAATTCACCTTAAGCCCACAGAATTGGCTTCAATCCACGTAATTGGTCATCTCAAACTTAAGCTCGCAAAATTGGCTTCGACCTGCAGAATTGGTCATCTCACCTTAAGCCCGCAGAATTGGCTTCGACCCGCAGAATTGGTCATCTCAAACTTAAGCCCACAGAATTGGCTTCGACCCGTAGAATTTTTCATCTCACCTTAAGCCCACATAATTGGCTTCGACCCGCAGAATTGGTCATCTCACCTTAAGCCCGCAGAATTGGCTTCGACCCACAAAATTGGTCATCTCACCTTAAGCCCGCAGAATTGACTTTGACTCGTAGAATTGGTCATCTCACCTTAAGCCCTCAGAATTGGTCATTCCCAACTTAAGCCCGCGGAATTGGCTTTGACCCGTAGAATTGGTCATCTCACCTTATGCCCGCAAAATTGGCTTCGACCCATAGAATTGGTCATCTCAAACTTAAGCCCATAGAATTGGCTTTGACCCGCAGAATTGGTCATCTCACCTTAAGCCCGCAGAATTGGCTTCGACCCTCCGAATTGGTCATCTCAACTTAAGCCCACAGAATTGGTCATTTCAACTTAAACCCACATAATTGGTCATCTCAACTTAAGCCTGCACAATCGGCTTTGACCCGTAGAATCGATCATCACAACCTAAGCCCTCAGAATTGGCTTTGACTCGTAGATTTGGTCACCCCCATTATTACTGTAGGTCCTTGAAATTGACCTAAATCTTTGGTCATCACTTCCTTTAAGACCATCCCTAGCATACCCCTTTAAAACCTTAGAATTGTCTTGAATCCTCAGAATCGTTCACCCTCATCTTCAATCCCTCAGAACTGCCTTCGACCTGCAGAATTGGTCATCCTCATCCTTAGGTCCTCAGAATCGACCTCGACCCATCCTCTTTCAAAGGCATCATGTGGTATCTATTCGACGATAATAATTTGTTCCAAACTCACCCATCAAGGGTCTCTGTAGACACCCCATTCTAACACCCCCTAACCTCTCCTTAGGTCCTAGCACCTCCCTTCATCATTGCAAACCCAAGTCATACCCCGAGTACTGACCTAAAGGCCATCGAGCACTCCCAGACTCCATTTAACCAAAATTCAAACTCTTTAGCTCAACTGAGACTAAATGAATCTTTAAAGGGCACTAAAACCCCTTTCCAACGGTCCGTTCTGTGTGCAATTCTGACTTACCATGAGGACGAACAACCCATTTTCCCCCGAAACTCGATCAGGAGGTCACCGAATGCTCCCAGGCTACGTTTGACCAAAGTGAACTCTTCATCTCGATCAAGACTGAATGAATCTTTGAAGCTCACTGAAACACATTTCCAACGGTCCACCCCGTGGGCGATTTTAACTTACGGTACAGACGAACGATCCGTTTTACTCCGAAGGGTCACTGAATTCTTCCAGGCCCTGGTTGACCAAAGTTAACTCCCCGAACCAGGTTAAACGCTTTGGAATGTCTAAGTACATCTCCTAACCTTTCCAACGGTCTGCCCCATGCACGATTCTGACTTACCATATGGACGAACGATCCATTTGAGTCCGACGAGCCCTCGTCCCAAGGACCGACAAATTCTTCCGAGCCATATTTAGCCCAAAGTCAACTCCTAAACTTGGGACCAGTCTAAGGACTTTTGAAGGTCTCTGAAATACCTTTCCAACGGTTTGCCCAATGCATGATTCGGATCAACGGTTCGCGCTCTACGATCGATTTTCTGAAAGAACCTAAAAGACACTACCAAACGGCAGGTTCCAAGCTCTGCCTATCGGCAGTGTGCCTAAACACACTTGCCGATTGGCAAGACCAGGGCTATGCCAATCGGTAATGCCATGGGACTATAAAAAATAGGGCTTAACCTCATTCGAGGAGAAGGAGTAAGATCATAGATCCATCACTCTCAGCAAGCTCAGAAAACCCCTCTCAAAGTCGACATGATTTCCACATCCAAATCCCTTTTCAACCTTGACCTTTCGTCACCTTCTTCATCAAACTTGGTGAATTAAGTATCCTCCATCATCACCCAAGTGCAAGGGCTGCTCTCCAACATCCAAGATCAAGCTCAAGATCTTCAAGAAGGTCCAACATTCTCAATTCCCTCTTTAAATTCTCTTAAATTCGCATTAGTTTGTTTTGTTACTTAGTACTTTCATTCTATCATCTCACATATCCTGATATACTTTTTATTTAGTATGATTGCACATCTCTTATTTTCATATGAATAAAACCCAAAAAAAACAAGAAAAAGAGGATTTTCTCATAAATTCCAAACGGGAATTCTCACACTTTTTTCACACTTTTCTCACAACTAAAACAGTTTTTACACACACACATATAAGAGAAGTCCCCGATTGGATTTATGGGATAAATCCCACCACTCGTTTTGCATACGAACTACGTGGACTTTGATGCCTCTATAGGCCACATAGACGTCTCGGGGTAAAACCCGAGACTTGTGTCATTTTTTTTACTTTTTTCCTATTTTTCTATATTCTTTAAACTTAACTCTCTTAAATTCTTTGTTTTTACATATATATATATATATATATATATATATATATATATTTGTTCCTAATGGCGTATTATTCGACATGCGTTATCATTCCCTTATAATGATCGACGCTAGGATAATCGTATAAATCCTATTTTCTAATATTAATTTTAGGAACATTCCTATGGATGACTCGCTTTATCTCTTCCATGATACAAGTTGATGATTCCTATCTCCACTATGTATATACATGCACACATATCACGAGGAAATAAAGGAATATAACAACAACCCATGAGAGACCGTAAAGGCGGAATGGGTGCCTAACACCTTCCCATTTCGTAACTTAGCCTCCGGACCCTTTTCCAATAATTTTGGTTGCATTTGTATCAATATGTCTTTGGATGCTATCCTTCGGGATGGCTCCCTTTTCTTTTGTCTATTTTGAGTAAAGTAGACTTGGGACTCTATCTCTCTACATTTTTCACCTCATCAACGACGTTGATTGAAGATCTCCCGAGAGGGACGCGCGGGACCTAAAGGGATCCTCTCCCATCACGAGGAAATATTTGGGGATGGCCACAGGATCCTATTCTCAAACTAGGAGATCCGAGACTATTTAATTGATTATAATGAGTTATGTTAGTCACGTGCAAGGTGTTCGTGCCACTTGCGACCATTTGGGGGATGTTCATGGTTTTATCCCACTCATGGCATGTTTTCAAGCCTAAGTATGCCTATTTTTAAATTCAGGTCCTATTCTCGAACCAGGAGTCCAATGACTATGTGGTTGGTTTTTACAAGTTACGTTGGTCATGTGAAAGGTGTTAGTGCCCCTTGTGGGGCCATTTGGGGCCTGTTCGGTGTTTTGGCCCACGCGCGGTACATTTTCTAGCGTAAGTGTGCCTATATTTAAATTCGGGTCCTATTCTTATACCAAGAGTCCTACGGCTACCCGATCGATTACTATGATTTATGTTGTAACTGTACAAGCTATTCATGCTTCTTGTAGGGTCATTTGGGGATTTCTCCCACTCGCGATATATTTTCAAGCCTAAGTGTGCCTATTTTCATATTCGGGCCCTATTATCAAACCTGAAGTCCTGCGACTATGCGGTTGGCTGCTATGAGTTATGATGATCAGATGCGAGGTGTTCTTGCTACTTGCGGGATTATTTGGGAGTTTTTCAAAGTTTTGGCACACTTGCGGCATGTTTTTAAGCCTAAGTGTGCTTATTTTTAAATTCGAATCCTATTCTCAAATCGATAGAGTCGTAACTATGCGATCGGTTGCTACAAGTACGTTGATCACATGTGAGGTGTTCGTGCCCCTTGATGGGTTGTTTTGGGTTGTTCGAAGTTTTGTCCTACTCGTGGCACGTTTTCAAGCCTAAGTGTGCCTATTTTTAAATTCAGATCTTATTATTAAACCAAAAGTCCCATGGCTAAATATTTAGTTTCTACCAGTTACGTTGGTCATGTATGAGGTGTTCGTTCCACTTGTAGGGCTATTTGGGGGACTGCTCAAGTTTTTTTGTGCACCCACTGCATGTTTTAAAGCCTTAGTGTACCTATATACAAATTCACGTTGTATTCTATAATCGAGAGTCTAGCAAGTACGCAGTAAATTGCTGCAAGTAATGTCGATCACGTGCAAGGTGTTAATGCTCCTTGTGGTGCCTTTTGGGGGATGGTTAGGGTTTTGGCACACTCGAGGCATGTTTTCAAAACTAAGTGTGACTATTTTCAAATTTGGGTCCTATTCTCAAACCGGGAGTCCCGTGATGACGCACTCAGTTACTACGAGTTATGTTGGTTACGTGCTATTTGTTCGTGACCTTTGCGGGGTCGTTTGGGGAGTTATTTGGTGTTTTGACCCACCCACGACTTGTTTTCACGCCTAAGTGTGCCTATTTTTAAATCTAGTCCTATTCTCAAATCGGAGTCCCACGACTACATGGCCAGTTGCTACAAGCTACGTTAGTTATGTGCGAGGTGTTCTTACCCCTTAGGGATTGTTTGGGGTTTTGGCCCACTCGCAACACATTTTCAAGCTTAAGTGTGCCTATTTTAAAATTTAAGGCCTATTCTTAAATCGATAGCTCGACGACTATGCAGTCGGTTGTTATGAGTTATGTTAATCACTTGTGAGTTGCTCATGCTCCTTTCATGATCGTTTAGAGGCTAGTCGACATTTTGGTCTACTCGCGGCACGTTTTAAAGCCTAAGATTGCATATTTTCAAATTCAAATTCTATTCTTAAATCGGGAGTCCTAAGACTATGCATTCGATTGATACGAGTTACGTTGGTCACGTACGAGGTGTTCGTTCCACTTGTGGGGCCATTTAGGGTCTATTCGGGGTTTTGTCCCACTTGCGACATGTTTACAAGATTAATTGTGCCTATTCTCAAATTCGGATCCTATTCTCGTCGCACAACTATGCGTTCGGTTGTTACGAGTTGTGTTGGTAAAGCCTAAATGTGCCTATTTTGAAACATTTAAAAGATTATGCATATCAATTATATAAAAATGTTAGTTAAAGTAAAGAGCACCAAGTTCCTGCGATACAAGAAGGCCGTCAAATGGAGTCTTCTGAATTTATGATTTCACCATATTGATCCTAGAAACCCCCGTGTATTCCTCTACATGTACATTTCCTGATTAGTTTCATTGATATAATATTTATAAAATGAAGATAAAATTAACATCCCGTATGGGATAAAAATCAACATTACTGATATCCTCGAAATTTGGAAACTCAAAGTTGGTCATGAGGTCATTCTGTTTTGAAAATTGAAATTCCCTATTCACTGATGTCCTTGAGTTTGATTAAGGATAATTTTCAGAACAGAACAACCTCAACGCCAACTTAGAGTTTCCAAATTTTGAGGATATTACTAATTTAGTTTTTGTCCCACGTGGTTCATTAATTATACTTCATTTTATGAAGATTGCATTAATGAAACTAATCAACAAATGTATATGTATAAGTACAAGTAGAAATTAAGCAGTGTCAATTTGGTCTAATCACAAACTCATGAGACTCTATTCTCAAATTGATCATCTTGTGAAAGGTGTTTATGCTCCTAAACATTCATGAGTCAAATTAAAAATTAATAAATCAAACTTAACATTCATACATGTAACTAAACGTACATAAATCATATTAAACATTCATAAATTAAACTAAACATCCTTACATCAAACTAAACACTCATAAATCAAAGTAAAGAGCTAATATAGTGTTAATATCATAATATGATACATATAAGATTGATAAGGATAAAATAATGTTTTGATTCTCCATCTTCCTCTAAATTAACTAAAAGATCTTTCAAATTAGGGTTGTCATCAAGAGCTGACTGGAACACTTTTAGATTCTTTAATGCATTTGCTTGAGTAGTCATATCCTTTGATGCATGAACAAAAATAGACTAATTTCCATCGTCAATGCACTTCGAGTATAACACCTTATTTACTCTCTGAAAGGTATAAGTAAAAGGCTTGTCAACTATGCGATCTTTATTCTTCATCTTTGATAAATCTACCATGATGTAAGAATATATTTTCCATAGTCCGTACTTTAAATGGAATATATCATATACCGCTACAACCATCGAGGGAAGCTCAAGTTCATTCATTGATAAAGATGAATCTGAATTTCAAGCACATTTCAACATTTGCGTGACATGAGTTAAAATTTTGTTAGACCGCGTTTAAGTTTCGTAAATGGTTTACATTAATTTTTAAAACCGGTTTTAAACAAAATGAGGCATTTTTTCAAAGTTAGAATATTTTTTCAAGATATGTAGGCGAGATTTTAAAATTAAAATTTTCTTGATCATGTTGTTCAAATGACAAGGCAATGTCATTTAAATGATATTGACATGTCGTTCAAATGACAACTTCTAACGACTGGCAATGTCGTTTGAAGGGTCATTAGATAGTTGCTTCAAATGAACCCATACTGTTTTTTATTTTTAATGTCATTTGTAAGGTCGTTAGTAATGACATGAGATGTCGTTTGTAGTCGTTCGAACGACCTGCACCACCTTAACTTTTTTGTTCAGCTATAAATACCTGTTTTGGAGACCTTTTTCGTTAAGACTTTTTGCAAAATGAAACTACATCTTGGCAGGCCGTTTAAGTCTTCAAAGTTTTTTTTTTTTTTTTGGATTTCCCCAAATCCATCCCAATTCTTTTGTGAATCTTTTGTGAAATTCAAAATTCTTATTTTGAAGTTTGTTCTTGTGGAGTGCCATCTCTACTAGTGGATTGGTAGGTCTTGAGATAATTACTAGCTGACAATTGCGATCACATGGGGAGACTTGAGGGCGTTCCTTACTGAGATAGAGCTACGGTTCTTGTGGGTTCTTGTGAGAGTCCATTGCTAACGTAGGATGCGGTGTATGTGGGCTTGTTGCGGTAAATTTATTGTAGATTTCTGTAAATGTATTGTACGTTGTGATTTGTAAACATTTATAAAAATAAAAGTTTTGCCCTTTTGGGGGATTTTTCCTAAAATTTGTTTATTCATCATTTTGTGATTGTCTGTGATGGCATGATTATTCACATAGATGCATGATTAGGGTTTAAGAAGTTAAAATTAGTTTAAAGAAATTGGTTATTAAATTTGTGCATAATAAATTTGAGAAATTTGTAAAAGGTTGTCTCTACCTAAAGCACACACAAAAGGGCCTTCTTAAATTGGTATCAGAGATAGAAACACTATTTTATTGTGTGAAGTTATCTCGTTTCATTAGCTATGCCTTTCAGAGGATTTAATGACTTTAGAACACATTTATCTGACGGGTGTTATTGGAAAACACGTATGAAGTCTGCACTTAAGACCTTTTTTAAAAAGGATGATTATGAGAAATGTCTTTTCTTTGAGGGGTTTGGCCATAAGATAGATGAGTGTCCCTCTAATCTAAAGAAGTAGGTTAATGAACCATTAGAACATGTTTCTACCCTTAGTGATAGTGACCCTGAAGAAGAATTTTTTTCTACCAGTAAATGAGTCCTTACCAATGTTGTGGATAATCATATGAGTGATGAAGATGAATCTTCTCATGAAGATAATTCTTTGCATGATTCTTCCTCAACCATAGGTAGTGATGCCCAAGAAAATCAGGTTGATGTGAGTGAGGATGAGAGTGAGGATAAGAGATACTTGCAAGCTTCTTTCAATGAATTGTATTAAGAAAGTTTAAATGTAAATAAGGAAAACTTGAAGTTAGAATCTAAATTAAAAGAACATGTCTTAGAGAATAATAATGATGTTGTAATTAAGAATCTTACGACATGTGAGAAGAATCTTAAAGAGAAGATGGAATATGTTGTGGGTGAGAAAAATGGTATTCGAGGATTGATGGAGTCTATGGAAAAGAAGCTTTTAGAGTTTAAGGAGTCTAGGCATTTGCTTGAGTCTAGGATTGGTGAGCTTGAGTATAGATTGAGAGATTCGAGTAAGGTGAAGTTTGATTTGGAGTCTAGGCTAAAAAATCTAGATAAGATGTGAGGCACTGTCCAAATCAAGGATGATCGGTGTGGTATTGGCTTCAATGATAATGTAGTAACTATTCCCAAAGCCAAAACCATGCATGGGAGAGAGACACCTTGGAACATTAGGCGAGAGCCACTAATGAAGCTTTGGATATGTCCACCTAGGAAGGATAGAATAGGAGAGGACCACCTTTAGTTAACATTCACCTCCATATCTACACTTGCACACATTGTGGTAGGCAACGTCATCTTAGGCATTTCTACTAAAAACTTCAAAATGCTCCGACGAAGTTTAATAATAGAGCCACTTCGGTTCCTAAAACCCACACGCATCATTAGACATCTGTTTGGGTTAGGAAATCGAACTTAGAGGCTTTTGGAATTTTACTTCATGACTCTCGTTTGATTGCATGTGATTCTCTTCATGTTAGATCTTTCGGTTGATTGTGTTGGATGTTTATCGTACGCTAGTTGTGCTTCATGATATATCTTTTCAAGTGGTATGACATGTGTACCACTTTTGTATTTTTTTCCCATTTTTGATATATTTTTTAAAAAACCTAAAAGATTTTTGTTTTTGAAATTTTTTGAAAAAATACAAAAAGATTTTCTATTTTTTAGAAAAATTGAAAAAGCCAAAAAGATTTTATTTTGATAAATTTTTTGAAAAAGACAAAATGATTTTTGTATTTTGTTTTACACTGTTTATGGATGGACATTTAGGATACCCAAGTCACAACATCATTCCATATCCATTTGACTATTTGATAGTGTTTTGAGACGGTTTGTCATTTCATTCATGTGTTCTATAATGTTTGGAGTCATTAAGATGAGATTTTAGATTACTTTCTATATGTTTGATTCTTCGTCTCCTTTAATGTACACGTGCATAGATTTATTTGATTATTGTACTTGTCAATCATATTTTGGTCGAAATATTTTCATCTCAATCCTGTCTTTAAAATGAACCAAATGTGATTAAACTTGACGATGAAAGTAGTCCATGTAAGAACCGTTGCCTAAGAGGATTTGTTTAATATTTGAAAAAATGATGAGTGAATATGCGGAAGGGAGACGAAAGGAACACATATCCTTTGCGATTAAGACACCATTTAAATCAGACCTAAAAAAGTGTGGCATTGCAAAAAGTAGCCAAGATCCAAAGAGGTTAAAAAGAGCCCCAAACGTTAAAGCAATAAAAAGATAAATATGGCAAAAAGGGGCCATTAGGATTTAGATCACCTTAATAGAAAAATGAAAGATTTATCATTTATGAGGGTGTTTGGATGGAAATATATCAACGGGTTTGCACGTCTTGACAAAGTCTTGAAAAAGCATTACATAATTTTAGATGCTATTAGTGTGGAAATCATTTGAGATTTTGATGCGTTGAATAGATTAAGTCGATGTCATTCGAATTGAATAATTTATACACCTAAGGATGATTTTGAGTTCATTTGTTAGAAGTTTCCATATTCACCGTGCACATATGTTATGTACGTTTGAGTTGATTTACCTATTGAATATGTTCACATCCACTCCGTTTCCACGATTTGGTTATCTTAGTTTAAATTCATGGTGTAAGATTTTTTTGCAAATTTTTTCTTGAAAATTTTGAAAAATCGAAAAGAGATTGCGAATACTTTCGAGTTGGTCCTTGCATGAGCGTCATTATTATATCTTTGCTATGCTTTTCATGACACTTCGTATTTATTTTGGTTCATTATTTTCCTTGTCTATTTTGTACAAATAAAAAGGGGGAAAATGAATTATGGATTATGGGTTAGCTATAGTTTTAATTGTGGGGAAGATTTAATTGATTTGATTTGATCATGGATTGATTTACTTGATTTGATTTATGTTTATCTCATTTCAAACTCGATACGTCACGAAGGCATTTGTTTCTTGTCTCATGTATACATGTACAAATTTTGAGAATCATTATTTTGCACACACGATGATGACAAAGAAAACAAAGAGATTTGAATATTTAAAGTTGAAGATGTTTGAAATCTTAAAAACTTGCATTTTAGTACCTTTTCACTTTTGGGTTGTGTGGGAGGGTATTATATTTGTATTGGATTTTTTGTTTTGATAATTCTGATAATTTTATTTTGTACCAGCATAAACATAGGGGGAGCTTTTTAAGGAAATATTTTCCATAGTCTGTACTTTACATATAATATGTCGTATACTGCTACAACCGTCGAGGGAAGCTCAAGTTCATTCATTTATGAAGACGGATCTGGATTTCAAGCACACTTCAATATTTGTACAAAACGAGATACAATTTCATTAGAATGTGTTTACGTTTTGTAAATGGTTTACATTTATATTGGGATATTTCTTGAAACTGATTTGAAACAAAAATGAAGCGTTTTTTCTAAGTTAAAATATTTTTTCAAGACCTGTAAGAAGGCTTTTAAAAATAAAATTTTCTCGCTCCTATCGTTCAAATGACAAGGCAATGTCATTCAAATGATATTGACATGTTATTCAAACAACAACTTCTAATGAAAAGCAATGTAGTTTGAAGGGTCGTCCAAAGGGTCATTAGATAGCTGCTTCAAACGAACGCATAATATTTTGTGTTTTTAATGTCATTTGTAATGACATGAGATGTCGTTCAAACGACATGAAGATGTTATTTGAAGTAGTTCAAACGACCCGTGCCCCCTCAACTTTTTTGTTCAGCTATGAATACCTTCTTTGGAGACCTTTTTCATTAAGACTTTTTGCAAAATGAAAATGCATCTTGGCAGACCTTTTAAGCCTTCAAAGTTTAGTTTTTTTTTTATGTTTTTGATTCACCAAAATCAATCCCAATTATTTTTTGAATCTTTCGTGAAACCCAAAGAACTTATGTTGAAGTGTGTTCTTGTGGAGTTCCATCTCTACCGCTTGATTGGTATATCTTGAGGGAGTTGTTGGCTGACGATTGCGATCACTTGGGGAGACTTAAGGGTGTTCCTTGCTTAGATAGAGTTGCGGTTGTTGTGGGTTTTTGCAGAAGTCCATTGATGATCTAGGATGAGATCTACGTGGGTTTGTTTTGGTAAATTCATTTCAGATTTCTGTAAGTGTATTATACGTTGTGATTTACAAACATTTATATAAATAAAGGTTTTCCCTTTCGGGGGATTTTCCCTGAAATTTGTTCGTTCAACAATTTGTGATTATTTTTAATGGCATGATTATTCACATAGATGCATAATTAGGGTTTAAGAAGATAAAACCGGTTAACGAAATTGGTTCCCATATTTCGTGCATAATAAATTTGAAGAATTTGTATACTTAAAGCACACATAAAAGGGCCTTCTCACATAATAATTTTGGAGTCAGAATCAACTTTGCAAGCATTTGTAGGTATGTCCACCCCGGGGTTTTGTATTCCCTCCAGTGCACAGGCAAGGTGTACGATTTATGGGACGTTTGATTGTCGTCATTGTGGGGGATAATATAAAGAGATATATTCACTAGCTTATTTTTCATAAAACAGGCAAAATATTGTCGCCGCCTTGAGAGAAAAGTATTAAGGCCAATACTGATGCTTGTGTCCAGGCATTAAGTTACGAAATTAGAAGTTGTTAGGCACCCATCCTGCCCTTTTGGTCTTTTATGAGAAAATGTTAATCGTTTCCTTTTAGACGCCGTGAAGTGTCTACACATGTGTATAATATAGGTGGAGAATGGAATCATTCAACTCACGTCATGGAAAGGGGAGGATTTAATTCATCCTAAGGAGTGTTCTCGAAAATAATAATTCCAAATATAATATGAGTGTTTACCAAATAACAAGTCATTATGGAAGAGAGAATGTCAGTATCAGACAAAACACAAGCATATAAGAATATGAGATTCATAAAGAATATATATAAGATTTAAAAAAACATATAAACATGCATTAAGGAGGACTCAAATCTCGGGATTGACCCAAGACTCCTACATAGCCCAAGGGTTATCAAATTCCACGTAGTTCTAAGATAGCATAGGGTGGGGTTCAATCCATAATTTCAAATGGGCGATTTTTCATATGTCTGTGTGTAGAGTAAATATGCTTTTAAGATTGAGAGTGAACTGGAAATCCCTTTTTTGAAATTTATGGTTGAACCCTCGTTTTCTTCTTTTTGTGTTTTTTTACGAAAAGAGATATATGCAATACTACTAATAATGAGTAGAGATAAATGGATGTGATGTAATGAAACCAAAGTACTAAAACATAAATAAGATGATTAATGCTAAAATAGAATAATTAAACAAAAGGATGGAGAATTAGACCTGCTTATGAATGCTTGATGTTGGACTTGATATGCAGATATTTTTATCTTAAAATTTTATGAAAGTGGTATGGAGATGTGGGGGGAAATACCAAGGGAGGTAAGAAAGTGATGGAAGGGAATATGGGAAAATGGGTTTTCTAGGAAAGAGAATGACTCTGAATTCGAGAGAATGTTCACTTACTTGCTGAGAGGTGTGTTCAGTATGTTTTTAAAAATGAGTCCATGGCCTCTATTTATAGGTCCAACGGGGTACCGATCGACAAGGTTGTATTCCTGCCTATTGACATAGAACCTCAGGCATGCTACTTATAGGAAGGGTCGCTACGGTGCCTATAGGCAATCCGAAATAGATTTTCAGAAGAATGGGAATAAAATGAAAACCGTAAGTTTGAATCGCGCATGGGATATACCATTGGAAATGCATTTAGAGCTCTTTACACTACACCAAAATTGCTACCTTGTCACGGTAAAAAACTGTGACATGGCAAACTGATCAAGGTCAAAGACCGTGACAAGTTTGGGGGTGACAAAGGTAATTGTCATGGACTTGTCATGATCAAAGTCCATGATAAGAATTAAACTTGTCACGTACTTTGACCATGACAAGTTCGTGATAAAGGAAAACTTATCACGGTCAAAGTCTGTGACAAATAAAAATTTCTCACGGACTTTGACCGTGACAAGTTTCCTTTGTCATGAACTTGTCACGGTCAAAGTCTGTGACAAACATGGGCAAAATTTAAAAAAAAACTATCGGGCAGTATGGCCACTGCCATTGCCCAATAGTATATCTGTACCTATTACCACATATTTAAACTTGTCCAAACAACATATATATCAAGCAGTATTTAATATTCAATAACCAAATAAAAAAAGTACAAATATCCATAAGCATAACCAATCAACTAATAAAAAAATACAAATAATATCCAATATTCAATATCCAAATCAAATAAATACAAATAATGTCACAGAATAGGGTATTGAACAGGTCGGAAGAGGAAGGTAGGCCACACTACATATGAATTGATACATCCATCAATTCGTCAAACACTGCATTGTTATTCCAACCACAAAGATGCATTCTCTCTTCCAGGCACAATATGGGTGATGTGAACCTTTGCCTTTATATCTTTCATGAGACGTCCATAAACCACACTACCCGGGTGTGTGTCTGTGTCCCTGAACCCCCCATTTATTGGCGTGCTACCAAAGATATCAATTAAATACATGCTCGACCAAACCATTATTGACATAGGCCATTCGACGGGGGTCAATATGGGAATTGGATCATATGCAGGTGGTGAGTGGGTGTGTATCTACGATGAGGGTGAGAAGGATGGAGTAGTGGCATCCTCGTCTACCTCCATCTTCTTACCCTTGTCCTTGCATGAGATGGACCCCAACTGACGCTTCATGAACTCGAACATATCGGGGACTGCCGCCTCCAATCTTTCTATCTTATCTCCATGGGTCCTTACGAGCCAACCCGATATTTCTCGTATTAATACCGATGAGGCTCGACTTTCCCACTCGAGAGCTCACCCGAAGTCCTCCCCTTGTGATCTTCCCCGAGCACTTGGCATAGTGCGTTCATAGGCAAAGATTCCTTGTCGGTATCAAACTGATTGTCATGCACTTCCTTAAGCTTTTCTTAAAATGAAAAAAAGTACACAATTAGTTAAGTTAATAAAAAAATTATGACGTAATTAAAAAATTAAACAATTGTAAGATATTTTGATAACTTATAATCGTGGCTGCCATGCTCGGGGACTCCTCCTTATCCTTGCCTTCTTTGTCTGAATTGCTACATCGGCATCGAGTCTATGTGGCCTACCCCTAGGGCCACTCCCCATCTCCTAAAATAAAATAATGTAGAATTAGTAAATATTGGAAGGAAATGCTAAATTAGAATAACATAAAACTAAAATTAAAGAAAAATAAAAACTTACCATCTTGTGCTCCACCTCGGCATAAGACGTCCGCCCGGAGTAGTGCACGTTCATCTTTTTTGCCCGATTTGCCATCCTCGATTGATCATATGTCAATTGTCGCTCCTCATTCTCATCATCGACAAGCTTCTACCACTGTACCATTGAGATCGACTCCTTCGATGGTACGGTGTAACGAACCCTCAATATGGACTCTCCCTCCTGCCCAAAGTACCGTGCCCGCATGTTTTTCTTCCATGTTTTGTATTGATCTCTCAATTTTTCTAACGTGGAGTCGCAGACATATGGGAGCAGGACGAATTTTTCCTATCAAACAAATACAAACCAAAAACAAAAGTAAGTGTTAGTTGTACTTAAATTATAAAATATAATAAAATATAAATATAAATATAAACAAAAATAAAAACACAAAATAAAAATAAAGTGAATATCTGCCTGTATTGCCCCCAGATGGTCATCTTGAGCTCCCGTGGCACATTCCTCCAATCCGTGTACCCCGGGATGACGATCTAATTTAGCAAATCTAGGCCTCCAGCCAGTAAGGCCATCATGTTCTCAACGACGAACCCCAATTTTCCCAATTTGGGGGCCTAGTGGTAGACGAGCCTTCATCGCCTCCGTGACCGTGATGCCACGATGAAGCCATTTCCTAAAAAAATTATTTATATTAGTACAAACATGCATATGAGAAAATGATCAAATCCAAATGAATAAAAACATTAAATTGACTAAAAATAAATGAATTAAGGCATTATACGAATACAATTTAATGACATTATAAGAATACTAATCCATATTAGGAGTGCAAAAAAATCAGAATAAAGGATTCACAAAAGCAATCACAAAAGCAAGAAAGTAAATGAAATCACACACAACAACGATGTACATGGTTCCACAACTTCCCTACGTCCACGAGGAGGTTACTTATTTTCTATTAAGTGTTTGTAAACGATTACAATTTTCATTCCTTTGCCCCGAGTCAGGGAGTATAATTTATATTCGTGTTTGTTATAGAGTTTGAGTTGTTTAAGGAACTCCATCATAGTTTGTGGATTGACCATGAGGTTCTTGAATATCTCGACTGAGATTCTCGGCACCTATTTTGACCATATCTGAAAGTATCCTCCTCTAATCCGTGTTAAAAGTAAGCCGTGATTTGGGCCATCACAAATACCTCAAGTTTTCTTGCTCGACTACTTTCTATGGTTTGAAAAAACTGGTCTCCAATAATTGCCCCTAAAATCTATAGGCTATTGAATAAGGGCTAATAGATTTTAACCGGGTTAGAGGTTTAAGTCCTTATAATGTAGTGAGAGTCCGTGATGGTATCGTTTTAATAATAAGGCTTACAACAAGGGAACGCTTGTCTTTAAGAAGAAACTGAAGTGCCAAAATCTTTCTTGGAAGTCAAAACCCATCACTTGAGTGTTCTGGTGAACATTTGTTGCTTACTCAAGTGTTTGTTCACTGCTTTTGGTTGTCCTTGAACATACTCCATCCCTAAGATCTTTTTTTGCTTAAAAAGTTAAAGTTTCTCTCTTTTCGTACTTCATCAAATCTTCATTAACACCTGTAAGTTATAGTACCTGCCTCTTCTTGGTTCTTTTTCTCGATACTAACTAGTTAGTCTAGTTAGGGTTTCTTCTTGCTCTATTCAGTTATGGAAATGTTTGATGGTAAATCTCTAGAAGAATTTAGGCGTTAGTATAACATTCTTGAGTGGGTAATTATCGACTATGCCCCCTTCCTCGAAATGTTCGCAATGTGGATGGGGGAACTAGATTCATACCTTGTTGATAACTCAAGGAGGGCTGAAATTTTCCCCAAATGAGTTCTTTCTTAGATTTTTTTAGGTATTTTTCCATTATTCTTGCCCAGTGTGCCCCCAAGGTATTGAGGATAGTAAATGGTGTACATAGGATAAATAGTCTTTATGGAATAATATTGGGACTGACCTAGATATGCTACTATTACGAATTCTCAAAACCAAAGTGGGTTCGTTGTTTCTAAAGACCAGAAAAACTGAGCAAGTTCTGGTGGTTAATCATTTGAATTCCCATAAGGACTATTGGGAAAGTGGGTTCATCACAAGAACTGGCAACACCCTCCACTATTGGAGGGGAAAGACCATGTAACCATCCCATTTTTTACTATGGGGAGGCTGATATAGGTCGCTTCCTCTTTTTTTCCTTTATGCTAATTTGTTATGAATTATTATCATTCTTACGGATGATATTCCTCTTCTTTGTTATTGCAGCTCACGCCAATAACTAGGAGCCTGACATTAGTGAGATTAATACCGAGGATCTCACGAAGGCGTAAGCATAAAGGAGAGATTGGAATAAGGTGAGAAACCTAGGTCTATAGCATTTTTGTTGGAATACAAAAACACATGCACCAACTTTATTACTCGATCAGTCGATCAGGTCCTAATTTTAAGGGCTCCAGAGGTAGGTCCTTTTGATTTGGTAGTTATTAAGGAATAAAGTTCTAAACAGGAAGAGGAAGAGAGAAAAGAAGTGAGAAGAGGAGGAGTCGAAGGAGGATGGGAAAAGGAAATAGACGAAAAGAAAGAAGAAGAAGAAGAAGAAGAAGAAAAAAAAAAAAGAAGAAGAAGAAGAAGAAGAAGAAGAAGAAGAAGAAGAAGAAGAAGAAAAAGAAGAAGAAGAAGAGGAAGAAGAAAAGGATATGACTCCTTTAGTTAAGAAGAGGAGGTTGAGGCTTCCTGATGATGATGATGACCATGTAATCCTATCTGATTGGATTATTTATTTAAAGGTTTCTACTGCAGACTCTCCCAAGCGCAGTGGTTCTGGTCTATCCAATAAAGGGAGAGAGTAAGAGAAGGAGAGAGAGACGAAGAGAGAGAGAGAAAGAAAGAGAGAGAGAGAGAGAGAGAGAGAGAGAGAGAGAAAGATGAGGCTAAGAAGAAATTAGCATTGCAGTTTGTCGAAGAGCCCCCGTCCCTAGTCTTAATGGGGCTAGTGTGGGCAATTCCCTATTTTTATCCCCTGACCCGTTGAAGAGGTCAGTGCTCGTTGCAAATTACAAGAGTTCCTCGGGGCTGGGACCATCTCAACTCACCCTTAACACTGCACATGGGATGGATCTGATAAGTATTTCTTACTTGTTTCTTTTCTTTGATATTCCCCATTCCTATTCTGATTCTTTGCTATTTTGTTCCTCCTGTAGATGATGTATGACTTCACTACCCTTGTGGACAATCATTCTGACAGTGTTAGAAGGGAGGAATAGCTGAAGAATGACTTGGAGGAAGAGAAAATATCCCTTACCAATGCTCGTCGATCATGTGAGCATAGAAAGAGTAAGATGTCTAAGGCCTATGATGATCTCGGGGATAATCAAAAGGCAATAATTACTGAGAAGTCCGAATTAATGGAGGACCACAAAGAGTTGACTAGGAAGGTAGCTAAGATGGAGGGTGACCTTTCTCAAATCAAGGATGACACCTACCATAAAGATTTTTACAAAGATTATGAGGATGCTGAGCGCCAGATGGCTTATGCCTGTAAGGTCTCCTTTAAGAAGGGATGGGACTAGGGCTTGAAGGCTGTTGGTACACCTGCAGGTTCTAAACTCTTCGGGCTTAATTCTCCTAGTCCTGACCTTTATATTGAAGAAGAAGAAGAAGACAAAAAATGAAGTAACCAAGCTACAGGAAACATTGAGATTAATCCTACTGTGATTGGTGGGAGTGCTCGTGCTGACCAGAAATAATAGGTGGTCAACAAGGGGAAGACCAAAGTTGTCGAAGACCAAGTGAAAGACTAGTGCTCTTGTAGACTAGAAATTTCCATTTTCCTTATACATTGTCAAGTGTTGTTAGTCAGTACTATTATTTTGGGAACTTTATGTACTGGGCAATGGCCTTCTTTTCATTTTTTGTGATAATGAAATTTTCCTTTTCGTTCACGTGTTCATCTGTTCGCATTTATGCTAAAACTTGCTTCTAGTTTGATGTGTATTGTTTGTAGTCTGTTGATTTAGATCGCTATATTTCTCCCAATTCTTAATTAGGGATAATTTTTGGACATGATATCATCCTACAAGCTCATAAAAATTTTGTGAAAATCTGCAAGTTACTAAGAGATAGGAATGAACAATACAAAAACCAGACTGAAGTGATCGCAAAACTTAAGGATGACTTGCAGGAGATGAAGGAGATAGGAGACTCCGTTCAGGAGGAAGTTAACTCCTTGAAGGCATAAATCTGGCAAGGACTGAGGTTGACTAAGTGGGTGCGTTCCTACAGTCTAAAAATGAAGCTCCGCGAAAAGAGGTAGCAAGCTTGCAATCTTTTATAGGAGTATTAAAGTACAATGTCAATAACCTTAGATACTTCTTTTAGGTAGGTGATAGATGATTTTTCGTATGGTAGTTGTCTTCAAAAGCTACTCTCAAAATTCCCCTGAGTACCTACAAAACCTGTCTAAAACAACTCGTATTGCGATAAGTATGGGTATCAATTCAACTTTCAAGGTGAAACAATTTATGTGAAAACGTGCAATTCCAATTTTTTTTATTAAAACAATTTCAAGGGAGAATTAACTAATAAATGCTAAAAATTATAAAATGACTAAATAATGAAAAAGAATATGCAACTGACTGTGAAATAATGTGAGAGGGTCAAGAGAAGGGATTACACTGCATTTTCAATTATTTTAATTTGTCAATTTATTAATTTGACATATTTTGAGATAATATTAAATTTATAATCTAATTCTCGTTAAAATTATAAATTTAATAAAATCTTTTTTTAGAAAATTAATTTTAAAATGTCACACAATGAAAAATTAAGAATCATACTATTTTCAGAAAATTACCCACTAGGATCAATTTAACGAAAACAATATCAATCCTCCAATTTTAATACCAAATCAATATTCAAATGTCGAAAAAACCTATCTCTAGTTCGATTCCTAAATTCAAACATTAATTTGTTCAATTAATTTACTCACTCTCGTTATATAAATTAATTGGTGACATTTAAAAATAATTTACCTAGAATTATAGCATTAATGAAATTCATTTATTAAACTAGCATCATTCGCAATGCATCCCACCACTTGAACGGGGTGTTTAGCCAAACATTCTCATGTGTGCATAAACAACAATCAATAAAATATCAAAAGATGACATAAAGTTGAATAGAGAAATAGAATAAAATACGCAAGTCTCCTTGTCGAATCGCGTTCGTGAAATGCGTCTCAATCTTTTAACAAATCTAGCACTTGATTGCACCAAAAAGAATAAAAACAAACCTAAAAATTTATTCTAAATTAAACTGATTTTTTTTGTATTTTTTTGAATTTTTTTATGATCCTAAAATGTACATAATATACACACTGTGTCTCTATTTTCTGTCTTTCTCATCTGATTTGAGAGTCCTCTTTTTTGATTTCCATCCCTCTTCTTTATAGTCCACAAATTAGTTTGGATGGAGAGATATTGTAGGGATTTTATTTGGCCAAGTCAAAAGATTTTGAGTAGATGAAAACACGTGGGTTCACTCATAAATTTTTGGCGTTGATTTGTTCCTAATTTATAGTAATGGTGGGTGGGGTTTTGGTTGGTGGTATGGGTCGAGTTTAAGGTCTGAGATGATTGAAGTTTGGGTTGGAACCGGGTCTCAAAATGGGTCTGCAAGTGGTTTGGGCTCGGTGTAGGCTTAGGTTAGGGTTACGGGACTAGTTCGGAACATTGGAACACGCCGGGTAAGCTCAGAATGGACTTCTCACTTCACAGCTGCTTTGATTTTCTTCGTTGATCACTTTTTACCGCTATTTTGTCGCAATTACGTAGATTTAGCATCATTTCATATCGCGACTGTTGATTGACCTGAGAAATAAACAAATACGAACATAAGGTCATTTTTATTAAAATCGAGTGACTAAAATGCATGTATTTATGGTATAAATCATACAGATTTGGGTGCTTATCAGTAGGACCCAAAGAAGTATGGGGGGAAGGTTATAATGCTGGTTAGATGCCCCAAAAAAATTTAAGGAGGCTGAAAGCATTAATGCTTTTAAGGAGACGAGAACTCCAAAAGGATCATAGTTTTGGTACAAGTATTTGGTTTAATGTCCTGCCAATAGCCATAATCATTTTTCAGAAGATGATGAATGCATTATAACCGAAGCTATTACTCGCCAACTCTTTGATCAGGAACTCGAAGAAGATATCGAAGAATTTTCTCCAAAGGCAGACGATGGTCAGAGGGCAACTGTATCAAAATGTCTTGCTCGACACCCTATCTCCTCTTAGGCTTTTGTGTATCTCTTTTTAGTCTTGTGATTGTGACTTTGTATTCTTAATAACAAACTTTCTTATGCTTTGAGCGTGTGCTGAGTGAACAAATTTTAATTTTACACGCTCGTTGTTTTCTTAACACTTTTATCGCCCAAAATGATATTGATTGACCGATTGTAGGCTTTAGATAGACTCATAATTTGATTGAATTATTTTGGGCTTTTGTGACCAATTAAATATCGTTTGGGTGATGGCATTATGCCATTCATATATTTGAATATTCTCCTACTCCAATATGACTAAGAAGTATCATTCCATTCACTTTACCTTTTTAGGTCATGTTGTCACACTTCCTTAGGCCTAAGTGAGATGATGCTTAGAATATACCTGGTTATTGGGAAATCCACTCGAGTAGTTTTGTTTTTATGACCTCCAGATGTTGGAGACTAACCAAAGTTGGCTTTATTTCTTAAGGATTCCTAGTAGGGCTTTTGTTGTTGTTAGGGAAACTCATGAGGCCTCTTGTGATAACAAAAAGGGCCAAAGGGTAATTCAAAGTGTTTGTATTTAACTTGCTAACCCTGTTAATTAAACATTCAAAATATGCACAAAGGGGTGTCATTGGAAAAGGTGCAAATTAATGAGATATAATGGAGACGCGTTAAGCAACCAATGTAAACTTAAATAATAGATGGGCCAGTTCGGCCTTTATTCATTGCAAAATATTTTATCAGGTAACAAAAACTACAATAGAAACTAAAAATGTTTGTAACTTAAAAGATGAAAAAGAATATCAAAGAGTAGAACTTCTTGAGATTGGCTGCGTTCCATGCTCTTGGTATCTCCCTGCTCTCTAGCATTTCCAGATGATATGCTCCCTAAAGATCATCTCTGATCACTCCACATAGTCCTAATCAGTTTGGTCCCAGTTTTCCATGTCATGGTTTTACGGCATTGCCGAGGACTTTTTTAGATTGACCCTTTTGTTGTACTACTTGGCTAGTAGTTGTTGGTAGGATGACAACTTGATCAAGGCTATCTCTCGCTGCTCATCTGTTAGGTCAAGTTAAGTGTGTAACAACCCGCGTAATTTTGGGCTATTTTAATTAATTTTTGGAAAATGGAGGAAAATAAAATTTTTGATAAAATTATTTTTATTGCTCAAATATGTTGGTTATTATTTTTAAAGGCGAGAATTTCAAACGGTTTCGAAATCGGAGTTAAAACGAATTTTTATATATTTTTAACTCTTGGAGTTGTTTTGACTTCCAACTCTTCATTTCTTTGCCTTATTTAAAGGAGTCTTTTGGATTCCAACTCTTCATTTCTTTGCATTATAAAAGGAAGTCATGGGAAAACCTTTTAACATCATCTTGGCTTAACTTTTTTGGCAGCAAATATATTTTATATTCCTCTTCTTTTTAATTATACATTGGCCCTTAGGATTTGTGAGTTCCAACCTTAGAGTAAAGGTGTTCTTGGGGCTATTTTGTTGGAGGTTCTTAGAGGAGCTTTTGTAGATCTTTTGTGTTGATCTTGAGGATGTGATCATTGGTTTCTCATCATGGTTTGAGGTATGGGGTTTTACACAATATGCTCCTTAAATCTCGCGAGTGTCATTCTCTTTGAATTCTTATTTAATTGAACTCATATTTGAATTGATAAATTCATTGAAATCTGGAAAATAATTGTTGGAATTATTTTGATTCATATGGAATTATTCATGTTGTAATTGGGCACGTTGTCATGAGATTTTAATATGGCACGGACGTTGGGCACCCGCCAAAATTTCTGTTTCCCGGGCTATGGCTTGATAAAGCATATACGGATGTGGTGACGCCTGCTGACCCATTGATGTGTTGTTGAGAAATTATATTTATAAAATGCTATTGAGATTTCCATTTGATTTGAATATTCGTACTCGTGTTGTTACGTTTTATTCATCGCTAACATATATTTGTTGAGCATCTATCTTGTCATATTGTGTACTTCCCCATAGTTTCTTTTAGTGGCAGGTTAGCGCGGATTTTGGGGCACTATGGAGATTAATTTTAGCGAGGATTGTTTGGGAAAGATTTTTATTATTTTGATGTGTAGAGCATTGGAGATTTTTATTTTATTCTCGAGTTAGTTATTGTAATTTTAATTCGAGAGACTTGTTGTAATTGAAGAGATTGAGATTAGTGGATCTATAATATTGTGGGTTTATTTAGATGCTATATACCTTGTTATATTGTGGATTTAGTTTAGCTTTATCACATTAGCGCTCCGTTCGCTCTCTCCCCGGGCGGGCGGGGTGTTACAAATGGTATCAGAGTTTATGTATATGGCAACCCTAGGGTCTTTGATTTTGGGTTCATTGTGTGGATAACAATTTTTGGAGATAGAAAATTTTAGGTGATATTCGTGATAGGCATCTAGATAAGATGTGAGGAATTTATTTTTGGAGACGAAATTATTTTTGGAGATTGTTGACCTGATTTTGAGAGTTAGGCTTTCGGCGAATTTCGAGGGAAAAATTCCATTGTTAGTGGGGAAGTGTAACAACCCGCGTAATTTTGGGCTATTTTAATTAATTTTTGGAAAATGGAGGAAAATAAAGTTTTTGATAAAATTATTTTTATTTCTCAAATATGTTGGTTATTATTTTTAAAGGCGATAATTTCAAACGGTTTTGAAATCGGAGTTAAAACGAATTGGGCAATTTACAATTAGGTCCCTTGGTAACAATTTTTAAACATTTAAGGACAATTTACAATTAGGTCCATTTGTTATGCCACTAGCGTGGACTTCAACAAGAAGGGAATTAGTGGACCTAAGTGTTTAAAATTTGTCAAAATTCCTTTAGTGTTTAAAATTTGTTCGTGAGGGACCTAAGAGTATTTTCCCCAAACGAATTTTAAATGTTTTTAACTCTTGGAGTTGTTTTGACTTCCAACTCTTCATTTCTTTGCCTTATTTAAAGGAGTCTTTTGGATTCCAACTCTTCATTTCTTTACATTATAAAAGGAAGTCGTGGGCAAACCTTTTAACATCATCTTGGCTTAACTTTTTTGGAATCAAATATATTTTATATTCCTCTTCTTTTTAATTATACATTGGCCCTTAGGATTTGTGAGTTCCAACCTTAGAGTAGAGGTGTTCTTGGGGCTATTTTGTTGGAGGTTTTTGTAGGAGCTTTTTTAGATCTTTTGTGTTGATCTTGAGGAAGTGATCGTTGGTTTCTCATCATGGTTATGCTCCTTAAATCTCGCGAGTGTCATTCTCTTTGAATTCTTATTTAATTGAACTCATATTTGAATTGATAAATTCAATGAAATCTGGAAAATAATTGTTGGAATTATTTTGATTCATATGGAATTATTCATGTTGTAATTGAGCACGTTGTCATGAGATTTTAATATGGCACGGACGTTGGGCACCCACCAAAATTCCTGTTTCCCGGGCTATGGCTTGATAAAGCATATACGGATGTGGTGAGGCCTGGTAACCCATTGATGTGTTGTTGAGAAATTATATTGATAAAATGCTATTGAGATTTGCATTTGATTTGAATATTCATACTCATGTTGTTATGTTTTATTCATCGCTAACGTATATTTGTTGAGCATCTTTCTTGTCGTATTGTGTACTTCCCCATATTTTCTTTTAGTGGCAGGTTAGCTCGGATTTTGGGGCACTATGGAGATTAATTTTAGCGAGGATTGTTTGGGAAAGATTTGTATTATTTTGATGTATAGAGCATTGGAGATTTGTATTTTATTCTCGAGTTAGTTATTATAATTTTAATTCGAGAGACTTGTTATAATTGAAGAGATTGAGATTAGTGGATCTATAATATTGTGGGTTTATTTAGATGCTCTATACCTTGTTATATTGTGGAATTAGTTTAGTTTTATCGCATTAGCGCTCCGTTCGCTCTCTTCGGGCGGGCGGGGTGTTACAAAGTGCATAAGGCTTCATCATTGAGGTCTTAGTCGACCAGTGTGGTTCTCATAGTAGGGAGGCGTTCTTCTAGAGGGATGACAACCTCCATGCCATAAGTGAGGGCAAATAGTGTTTTCCCAGTTAGTCCCTGAGGCGTCGTGCGATAGGCCCGTAGAACATGAGGGAGTTCATCCACCCAATTCAATAATTTTTATCCCATCGATCATGGTTTTGTTGGAAGCCTCCGCTTACCCATTACTTTGGGGATAAGCCATAGAACTAACGTGGTGCTTGATGTCGTGCTCGTCGTAGAATTCTTGGAAAAAACCTCTTTTGAATTATGTACCATTGTCGATGATGATGGTTCTTGGTATACCAAAATGAGTGATGATGTTTCTCCATATGAACCTAGTCATGTTAGAGTATCAGATGTTCTCCAATGGTTTTACCTTAACTCATTTCGTGAAGTAACCAGTGGCAACCACCAGGTACTTGCGATTTTCGAATGCAGTAGGTAGTGGTCCCATAATGCCTAATCCCCACTGAGCGAAAAGACATGGACTGGTAAGAGATTTTAGGTTGCTGCTGGGCTGGTGAACCATAGGCGAGTGCTTTTGCCACTTTTTAAATTTGTGAACATATGTGCCAACGTCTTTCTACATGTGAGGCCACCAATATCCTTCCTTAATTTCTCAAAAGGCTAGAGATCTTCAACCTACGTGACTCCCACATATTCCCTCATGAAGTTCACTAAGTACTTGTTTGATATCTTATGGGTGAATTCACTGGAGGTAGGGGCCTGTGAATGGCGTCTTATAGAGTTTACCTTCAGGGTTAAGGTAGAAACAAGAATCCTTAACTTTGATTTGATGGTCCGATCTCTTATCGTATGGAAGTACGACGCTCTGTAGATAATTGATGATTGGGTCCATCTAACTTGGGGCTTTATCTGTGATGATGACTTGCTCGGCTATGACTGTATGATCAATACAAGGATGTGCGAGGAACTCAATCTATATTATTATCTTTAGGTTAGAGTTAATTACTGATCTTAGTGCTTTTAATTCATCAGCGTGACTATTCCTCGCGGGAAATGTTGAATCTACATCTGCTTAAAGTTTCCTATCAATCCTCTTACTACGTCAAGGTATGCTTCCATTCGATCGTTATTGGCATTAGAATCTCCACTTACCTGCTTGGATACCATTTTGGAATCACCGATTACATTGAGGTGCCTTGCCCCCAGTAGTTTGACTTTCTGTAAATCAGCAATCAACATTTTATACTCAGCTTTGCTATGGGAGGCTTTAAATCCCAACCTGAATTCCTGCTCGATTATTGTGTCTTCGGGGGTAACGAGAACAATCCCTACTCCTACCCCTTTGGAATTTGAGTCTCCATTCACATAAAGTGTCCAATTTTTGGACGTTTCATCATATTTGACTAATTTCTCTTTATTCAGTTGATCTGTTGGCCGATGTCCTGTGAACTCAATAGTAAAATCTACTAGGATCTGTCCTTTAATAGCCATTTTATTCTGGAAGTGGATGTCAAATCTTTCGAGATCAATCGAACACTTTGAAAGATGCCTAGAGAGGTCAACTTTTCTTAGAATGGCCTTGAGTGGGTAAGAGGTGATCAGTGTTATGGAATTATTTTCAAAGTAGTGTTTTAACTTCCTCGAAGCAATCACTAGGGCATAAGCTAGAATTTCTAGAGGCAAAATCAGATGATATTCTCCTTACTTTTCACAAACTAAGGTGGAGCTCACAACATGGTCTAATACCTCCTAGTGAAGGTATAATTGTTCTCCATCACTTTAAATTACCAATAGTGGGGGTTTACTGAGGTAAAACTTGACCTGTTCGAAAGCTTGCATGTAGTCTTCATTCCATACTAGGCCTTTGCCTATTTTTAAGAGCTGGAATATTGGTCGATAGCACTTTGAATACTTGGAGATGAAGACATTGAATACAAAGGGCATTCCAGTAAGCTTCTGAACATATCTCAATGTTTAAGGAGGCTGGACCTTGGTGACAACATCGATTTGATCTGGGTTAGCCTCAATTCACTTTTACTCACTAGGTAGCCTAAGAATTTTCCTGACTGGACCCCGAATGAAAACTTTCTTGCATTAATCTTCATTCGGTACTTTATGAGGATTTCAATGGTTGCTGCTAGGTCTGAGAGGTAATCAGCCTTATTCTTGATTTTGACGAGCATGTCATCGATGTACACTTCCATCGTGTCTCCCATCTGTTTGCTAAAAATATTGGTTACAAATATTTGTTAAGTTGCCCTTGCATTTTGGAGGCTAAAATGCATGACCTTATAGGAGTCCAAACCAACTAAGGTTATAAAGGAGGTCTTATCTTGGTCAGGCATGTGCAAGTGGATCTGATGATATCCTGAGTAAGCATCAAGGAATCTGATCATTTCGTGTGTCGCTGTGACATTAAGAAAATGATCTATATTCGATAGAGGGAAGCTATCTTTAGGACATGCTCGGTCTAGGTCGATGAAGTTGATGCAAACCCTCCAATTGTCGTTGCTCTTGGGAACCACCATTGGGTTGGACAACCATACAGGAAACTAAACTTCCTTGATAGATTCTGCATCTCGTAGCTTCTCTGCCTCTTTCTCTACTACATTGGCCTTTTCGAGAGACGTTTGATGAGACTTTTGAGTGATGGGCTTAAAATTAGGATCAACATGTAGGCGGTGGCACGTCAAGTTGGGGTCAATCCCAGGTAACTCTTAAGGCTCCCATGCAAAAACATCTATGTTACTTTTAAAAGTGCAATCAGTTCCCTTTTCTCCTGATCAGTAAGGGAAGATCCAATAAAAAACTTCCTTTTTGTCAATTTTTCATCAGCTTTAACTTATTCCAGACTTTCGACGACCCTGTCTGCAGGGTGGACCTAGTTTCTTCCACCCTTAATCGACCATACTCTAGTTGCTATTTAGAGAGAACAACCCTTTCCTTGGATTTCTCTTAGGGATTCTCAGTCTTTTTATTTTTTTCTTTCCCCTGGGCTGAGATGAAACATTTCTGGGTTGTATCCTGGTCATCGAGAATTTTGACCACTCCATGATCTGTAATGCATTTTAACTTTTAATAATAAGTGGATGGAAGGACCAAAATTTCGTGGATCCAACCTCTGACTAAAAATTGCATTGTATGGGGACTTAATGTCCATAACTAAGAATTCGATTAATGTTCCCTGCCATTAATGGCAAGGTGATCTTTCCCAATGACATGGTAATCCTTCCTGTGAAACCAACCAATGGAATAGTGACTTCTTTGAGGTTGGTGACATTCAATTTTAGTTTATGGAACAGGTCTAAATAAATCACTTCAGATGGACTCCCCTAATCCACCACAAGCTTATTGTCATCCCAGTCAGCAATCCTGAGTGTGATTACTAATACGTAGAGGCGCGATCGACCCGACCTTTAAGTTGAAGCCCACTGTCTCCTTCGTAAGGAAAAACCCAAAACCGCGATCGATCGGTACTCTGTTTTTCAGCCTTCTTTGATCCAACATGAGGGGAAAAAGTCCATTACGTAAATGGCCCTAACTTCTTCGTCTGGACTCCAAATGATGCGCCGTTTATGGCCATGCGATTCTAACTCGATGAACTACACACATGTGGAAATTACATGATCTTGAGATGAAGTGTGAATTGACTATAATGCCCTTGAAGTAGCATCTGATGACGAAACTTCTTCGAAATGCAACTGATGCTCACTTTTAACGTTCCAATACCTACAGAAGCACAATTAACCCCTGTAAAGCATGTATATATCAAAATACGAGGTTTGTCAAGTTAATGAGAATAAATATAGGCATTTAGCCCTAAAAATTATAGAATGCATAAAGATATAGGGAGGAAATATGTAATATTTGTGTCGTATCACTCCCCCTAACTTAGAAATTGCTAGTCCCTAGTGATGAAACAAACAAAACCAGTCCACAGAAGGCGGTACAAAATGTATATACGCATCAAAATATAAATGCCACTTTCGTAGGGAAAACGATTGCATTTAGCGTATGCAATAAGTCGTTAAACCCCTAGGTTACCCTAGTGGACGAGTGTAGTCTCATGAGGGTTATCGGGGATGAAACCCATAAACATCATATGGTTTCCTCAAAATAAGCCCAATCACATGCGACACACCCAACAATAGGAAAAAAGATTTCATATGCATTATTAGCACAATGAACGAATTCAAACAAAAGTCGTATTATTAACATTATAGAATTAACTTCGTTGAATTGAAAACTTAAAACTGTGGGAGGGGAGCGAGTACATCCAAAGTGTGACTTGGAAAGAAATTATATAAATCGGATACTAAATGATGATGCTGGAAACACCACCACCAAGTAAGGGTGTTTGTAAGCTCAATACAGTGATAACAATGGCAGCACAATAGTATATTAAGTATAACAGATTGAGATGAGGAAAAGAGGATGAACACCAATATATAAGTGGTTCAGCCAATTAGGCCTACATCCACTGTGCAAGTGAGTAAGGTAACTAAAATAAGGCACTACTGGTCATGGATACAATCTCTCAAGCTTTCTATCTCTACTATGTAATTTGACAGAGTTTCAGCTAGGGTTGTAATTTTGGATCCCTTTATAAGGTAGAGGATGACCTGTATATATAGTGTTTGGGGGGTGTAGTGTATTCCCTAAGCATACAATGAGAATGGGCATGGAGAACTCACCAGTGAGAAGATGACACCTGGCTAATCTTCAACTAAGTAATGATGACCTCAATATTCCCTAACGTGGAGGGAATGGATTAGTTATAACAGATTTGTCGACGTGCTTTAAGCCATTCATGTATGCGTAGAAGCTCAGCTATCTTTTCTTAGTAGAAACCTCGGCCTAGGTGAGTACGAGGTTGGTGAGGTACGACCTCTACCTTGGCTGGGAATTATGTGATGACCTTGATTGGGATGCCAGTTGAGCTAAGATATGTGTAACATAGGCTAGGGCTGATGTTGTCCTGACAATTGATGTTGAGCCTGTAGGGCTACTGATTCTCATGTGGCACTTGGAATGTCGACTATGGCCGACGATGATGTTGAAGGGTGGTTGAACCCATGAGTCCTTGCTGGCCTCGGATAATGCCCAACCGATGTTGATGTATGAGGTAGATGTGATGTCAACTGTGGATGAACTTATGGATAGTTGACCCCATGAGTCGTGCAGACCTCGACTATTGCCTAGTTGAGGGGTGAATAAAAATGTTGGCTGTGGCCGACCTTAAGATGGACGAGATTGCTGATCATCGGTCTTGAGTCATTGTTACCTAGGCTATCATCCAGGACGAGGTTGGTGCCTTCGAGCTGGCAGGTACAATTTGGGCATATCAATCACCCCTAGCCCTTAGTTACCTATGTAAGTAGGTGACTAATGGGTATACACGTCTGAGGCTGTATTTCCCTTATGTACCAACATTTCTTTGACAAGTGTCAACATCTGAAGTAGGTTGTGTGCTTGGCAAGTGCAAAGATTATGGTCTTTTGGGTTCCCCAGGCAATGATGGGCCTTGGGACGCGTGCAAGAAGATTTTGAGGGTTTAAACCCTTTTCTTTCTCTTTCTTCTTCATTTCTCACCATCTTCCCGCTTACGCTTTTCCTCTGCAATTTTTGTCTCTACAAGAGTTCTTACTGCATTTTGGGGTTTCTTTCATTCAACCCCCCTTCTTCTTTATTTCGCAACTGCTTCAGGTATCATTCTTAACTTACCCTTTGCCATTTTTCAGCCTTATTTTTCTATTTCTTGCATTTTTCGGCGACAATTGAATTTTTCGGTGGTCGTATGAGTTTTTTGGTGACTCTTGTTCTTGACTGTTCTTGGTTTGAACTTGACTAAAACCAAGTTTTGATCCTTTGTTTAGCTTGTGTCCTATTGTTTGCCTTTGGTTTAGGGTCCCAAGTGTAAGATTGTCTTCTTATGCTCAGACCTCTTTATAAACTTATAGAAGATTTCCCATCCCTTAGAGATAAGATGTTTACAAAAACTACGTAAATAGAACTAGCCTAAGAGGAAGCACGTAGGGCTGAGGCCTTCCCCCTCAGACCTATATTCCCTCAACCTCTTAAGGTGATTTACCTTAAGCCAGCAAGGCATACTGAGCCAGTCGAGGATCCAATTGACCCCTCTCTAATGTCTGAGTTTGAGTCATCTACCTCAGAACCTATGTCTGTGGATTCATTTCAAGAGGCTATGGACTTATCCATAAGGCAAGATCAGGTTCCTGATTAGGCCGAGGTCCAAAGTCGTGCCTGATCGCACAATAGTGCTAGCTCTTCACGAACTTCTTCCGATGTTAGAGTTATGGGGCCGAGTGTGTATATACCATAAATTATTGATGTTATTTCCCTGTCAGCCTCCACAAGAGTTGAGTTCGCTCAGAGGTTCCCTGATGGTGTTCATACGCCTGCCCAGGCCGACGTTGCCAGGGATGAGGATGATGGTCATGAGAGTGACATTGACACCTCAGAGGCATCCAAGATAGAGAGTTCTATCAATGAATATGACATGTTAGACTTTAGGAACCTTTATTCCATAGGTCCTTCTATCAAGATTAGGAGACCTCTAAGGAATGAGAGGGCCTTTGGTGGCCGAGATGGGGAAATCTATGTATATGAACAGATGTTTAAGTTAGGATTATGTCTCCCCATACATCCAATAATTAGAGCTATATTGTCCCATATTAACCTGGACCCATACCAATTATCCCCCAATGCTTGGAGGGTGATGATTGGAGCTATCTTCCTTTAGAGGGAAGTCCATCACTTAGACCTTCTTGTTAGGGTCTTCACAGGGTGCTATGTGCCATCCTCTGCCAAAAATCACCTGATCTAGTACCACTTCCTAGTTAAGAAGTCTGATAAGAAGATGATGTTGGTCACCCAGACCTCAAATCATATCAAGAAGCCACGGTACTTCTTTATCTCAAGGGTATGGGAATTTGGTACCTGTGGTCCCTCTTCATCACTAGAGTCGATGACCCATCTGAAATGGGGAAAATTTTCATTAACTGCCAAAGCCGACCCTGGATTAAGCCAGGATAACCTATAAAAGGTCAAAGATCTTCAAGATCAGAGGGAGCTTGGTCGTCTAGTCAAGTATGAACATCTGATGACCCCTTACTATCTCTCTGAGACTGGCCTCAGGGGAGTCCTCTGGCCGATCTTTGTAAGTGTTTATTTCGTAAAGTTTAACCTTTGATTTTTTAATTCTCTGCTATACCGACTTAGATATATTTTTTGCATGGCGCCCAGAAGGAATCTCATATGACCTGTGGGAGATGTCTGCACCAAGTCTTATCAAGTTGGTAAAGAAAGCTGGGCTCAATGCACCCCTTACTCCACCGCCTAAGTAGAACATTGGCACGTCCAAAGCCGATGCTATAAAGAAAAGGAAACCCTTACTGACTCGGAGGATTAGAGGCCGAGTAAGCACCAAAAATCAATCCCAATCTCCTCTGATGATGAATTGGCTACTCGTCTAGTGCAGCTGAATATCAGTGACAGCCTCATAGGTCATGGTCTGAAGGCAATGGATTCCATCAACTCTGCGATGACCGATGCAGGTAAGCAATTTCTACGCTCGATTGATACCCCTTTGCTGGATGAGTTATGCCTTCACATGCCTATCTAGGTACATGTTTTTTTCTTTTTTATCCCAAGTTTAAGATCTACTTTTATTGGATTAAGGTTTGCATTCATACATCTGCCTTTGTATTGCAGGGCATTCTGTCTATGCACCAGTTTGTTGACTAGACCCCGAGGAAACTTGTGACAACCCGAATATAATTATGATAAATTATATTTAAATCATTCTTACCTTATGTGATATGAAGAATGTGTTATTATTATATCTAATGTTAAGTGATTATTTTTAGTCTAATCCTACTTTCATAAATCATGAAAGGTCGAATTATTAACAAACACAAATTTGTGTTGTTTTCGATAGAAATGTCCATGTTTAAGACTAGTTTTGACCTTTATAACATAACAATTGACTTGAGGTGAAAACTATATAATTTTACACATATGAGTTAGGGTTTTAGCACAACAAACGATGCATCAAACGGATGTACGAGTAAGAAGTTAAGCCGAATTTACGAACAAGGGGCAAATATGTCAATTGACTTTAAGTGGTAAATTGTCTTTTATTAAACCAAATGGTTTAATTTAATTGGTTGGATTGGGAGGCAGCCTTGGACAACTTAAAACTCTCCCTCTAACTTATTTCTTCAGAAAATTGATCCCTAGGTTCAGTTTCAAGTGTTGTTAGCTTGGGGAAAGAGAAAGTAGAAGTTTAGGAAGAAAAAGTGAGGAGAAAAAGTGTAGAAAAATCCGTAGAAATTACGTAAAAGTCCCGAAGGTAATCCTAATTTCAAATCATGTTATTCTTATTATATTAATGACTTAGATGATATAAATAATCGTTTGTTTACTACAATTTCAGTCCTTTATATATATTTATGGTTAGATGAAAGTTTAAGTTAAATTGAATGTACAAACCCATAAAATTGCTTTGTATTGAAACCCCTTGTATTCAAAATTGTATATCTCTTTGTGTGCTTGCTGTAATTGATAAATTCCAAATGGATATAAAATTAGACTCATATATTCATATCATATTTGAGAATTAGGATTTAAGTCCTTGTGGTTAGGACGTAATGATGATTTCAAGTTGGTACATAGTTCCTGTTTGTATATTTCATTTCGGTATGCCCTAAGTTTGGTCAAGATTTTGACATAGAAAATGAAGTCATTAACTTATGAAACTTTAATTATGTACTATTCAGTATGTTTAATGAAGATGGGTTGAAAATAATGGAAAGTGATATTGTAGAAAAAATATGAAAATTCTTGGAAGTCGAAGGAACAATAGAGGAGCTTGTAGGGCGGATTTCTTATGTTGTAAAGAAATGGTCATAACTTGCTCTGGGAAGGTTGAAAAATTACACTGTCACTTGTACTAGAAAGTAAATTCATATAAATTTTCATATTGATAAGGTTGGATACCTGTATTTATACAATTTGGGAATATAGGATGGTTGAGTATAAAAGATAATAAATTGAGGCCATACTGAATACCCCATGAAAGAATATTGTCATCTCCTCTTTCTAAAGAGTATTTTGAGTACATGTTTCATGTGTATTTACATTGAGAAGTATGTTTTCATATTTACTTGTGTTTAATTATAAATCCCTTATGAGGTATTTCCTACGGTTGAATGTTCATAGCTTTATCAACATGTGTACCATTATTTTGTCTTTACTCATGTTTCATGGAATGTGACTGAAGTGGAATTATATTGTTGTTTCATAGTCATGGAAAGTTACATAATTATGTTAGGATAATACTTATAATTGAGATTCAGTTATGAATTAGTTGGATTGAGAGGTCTAAGGTCTAATCAACCCAGTTCAGCTCCACCCGAAGGAAACATAAATACATAGTTGACAACCCAAGGTGAGTGTACTCACTAGAATGATGTATTTGTATACTGTTACGAATATGATCATAATGTTATGAATGTAGAATTGTTCATTTTTCTTTACCAGAATGGGAGGTTACTCCTCAACCCGGAATGGGGGAGATTTGTCTATTAATGATAAGGGGTTACTCCTCGACCAGAAACGGGGGATAATTGTCTATTTAGATAGGATATGTGAATCATGATTCGGAAAAGTTGGTCAATCATTATAAATGAGACGGATAAGTTAATACAAAATTATTTGAACATGATTTATTGCATTTAAATTCATGCAGTAGTAATGTAGTGATGCATTCACTAGGCTATTTTGCTCATGGTTTCTTTGTTCACATTTTTTTCAGGTAATGCGATGTCACTTGAAATCTTGGAAATCGGGTTGGGTTAGTCAGGAACGGGAGAAACAATGATTTTGTGTAAATGTAAATGATGTAATTAAGTTAACTTATCCTTCAAGCAAGTTTTTATGGGCATGATTACTCTGATGTTGTAAAAATGTTTTTAGTCATATGGATTATAATGATGACTCTGAAATTAAAACTCGTGTTTACGATTTGGTTAAATTAATTATGGTTTGACTCTCTTTAACTTTTAGACTTAATTATAAGTAACTCGTGTGGGGTGTGTCAGCTTTTGGTATCATAGTCTAGGTTTTAGAGGTTCTGGAGGTAGAAGAGTCTAGATTTGGCAGTGAATGTTAGAAATATGTTTTGTCTGATACTAACGATTTTGTTAGGAAAAATATGTATATATGCATGTTGTTATATCTTTGATTCATTTAAGATATAAAAGAATGGAACAAGGGAATTTAAATGTGAGAATAGAAGATGAGTCTTCAAATATGGCAGCAAAGCCGGAGCTTGAGCAACCTGTTCATGGAAATGTAGAACCTGACCCAGAATAATTGACAGACATGCAAAAAATGGCATGTGCTATGACTCTAATGGCAGAGCAACAAGCTAGATTTATTGCTCATGTGGAAGAACAACAGACCAGGCAACTGGAGCCACAAGCATTGTCTAGGGCTGAGGAGGTGATACACAGGGAAGAAAGGAGTACTTCACATGAGAAATTTATTAAAATGAATCCACCCTCATTTGAAGGAGCAGTTGATCCAGCAGAGGCAGAAGAATGGTTTAAAGAGATTGAACTTATTTTCGGGGTGATGAGAATGCCTAAAAATCAACGAGTGATCTTGGAGACGTACATGCTGAAAGGAGAAGCTAAATATTGGTGGGATGCCACAAAACATTTGTTGATTACTCCAGGAGGTGGGAATATGATCTCATGGGATGCTTTTACCAAAGCTATGTATGATAAGTATTTTCCCCCAATGTATCAAAAACAAAAGGAGAAGGAATATTTCATGTAGAATCAGGGGAGCATGATAGTTAGAAAATACGAAGCTAAACTTACAGTATTATCTTGGTTTGCTTCGAGGTTTATACAAAATGAGGAAGACATGTGTTGACTATTTCTTGACGGACTTGAGTTAGTTATTAAATCAAGGTTGTCGGCTTTAGAGACTGTTAACTATCCAGCCTTGGTGAACAAAGCCATGCTAGTAGAAAAGGATGTGAATGAAGCGAGAGGGAATCGAGAACGAGGTGTAAAGAGAAGCATATTTGATCCGAATTATAAAAAAGGTAGTGGTACAGAATATTCGAGACTTGGAGGGCAGAAATTTGAGCATGGTAGAGGTATGGGAGGTAGTTCGTAAAGGGGTAAAGCAAGTGGTGGAAGAGGTTCAAGAGTTTCAGCACAAGGAGATCCGAATGTGTTTTTCTTTTGTGGTACATCGGGCCATGTAAAGAGAAATTGCCCATAGTTACAGAATATAGAATGTTTAACTGTCATCAAAAGGGCCATCTGAGAAAGAACTGTCCTATGTTATCAAGAGTGATTTCAGTCAGTAGTGTGGGGCCTCATAAAGGATCCTCTTCAGGTAGCTCCACCAGGGGAAGAGGTACAGAACAAGCAACTGGATCGAGGGCAGGAGGAAGAGTGTTTGTGATGACGCTGCAAGATGCTCATGCTACACTGGAAGTGGTTACATGTAAACTTTCTATTGCAAATAAAAATCTATATGCACTCATTGATCCTGGATCTACGCATTCATTCATAGCATTGCATATTGTTTCATATTTGGGTAGACCATGTTCATTTCTCAATTGTTCCTTATATAATTATACCCCAATGGAAAGTGTAATTCTGGTGGAGCATGTTTATAAAAACTGTGTCTTATGAATGGGGGAGCGATATTTCTATGTTGATTTAATACCGTTGGCCATTCGAGATTTTAATATTAAATTAACGATGGATTGGTTATCATCATATCATTCTTCCATTGATTGTTTTCGAAAAGAAGTTACATTTCATCTGCCTGGTGAACCCGAGTTCCGATTTACAGGGGAAAGGAATGTTGTCCCTAATTTTCTTATCTCAACAATTAAGAGCAAAAAGTTATTGAGTAAAGGTTGTACATGGTATTTAGCTTATGTTGTTGATGTTAGTAAGGAAGCACTTAAAGTTGAAGATGTACCGATAGTTAGAGATTTTTCTGACGTCTTCCCAGAGGAATTGCCAGGATTTCCACCCGATAGGGAAGTAGAGTTTTCCATTGAATTAATTTTAGGTACTGGTCCGATTTCCCTTGCTCCTTATAGAATGGAACCAACAGAGTTGAAAGAATTGAAAGTGCAATTACAAGATCTGATAAGCAGAGGTTTCATTCGGCCTTGTGTTTCGCCATGGGGAGCCCCAGTGTTATTTGTGAAAAAGAAAGATGGGACAATGCGATTATGTATTGATTATCGACAATTGAATAAGGTGACCGTTAGAAACAAGAACCCTCTACCTCGTATCGATGATTTATTTGACCAATTACAGGGGGCCACAGTATTTTCAAAGATTGATTTGAGATCGGGTTACGACCAATTGAAAGTAAAGGATAGTGATATTTCCAAAATAGCTTTTCGGACTTGATATGGGCTTGTGAGTTTTTGGTGATGCCATTTGGATTAACTAATGCTCCAGCAGTTTTTATTGATTTGATGAACCGAGTATTCCACCCTTTCATTGATTCATTTGTGATTGTATTCATAGACGATGTGTTGATTTACTCACATAGCATGGAGGAACATGACAAACATTTGAGACTTGTATTACATATTTTGAGAGAGAAGAAATTATTTGCTAAATTTAGCAAGTGTGAGTTTTGGTTGAATGAAATTGTGTTTTTAGGGTATGTTGTCTCGGGAAATGGGATGTATGTTGATCCAAAGAAGGTGGAAGCAATTATTGAATTGGAGAGTCCTAAGAATGTGATAGAAATTAGGAGTTTCCTAGGATTGGAAGGTTACTATCACAGATTCATTAAGGGATTTTTAGCAATAGCATTACCACTTACAAAATTGACTTGTAAAGAAGTGAAGTTTTTATGGGATGAAGAATGCGAGAGGAGTTTTAAAGAACTAAAGAATCAGTTGGTTTCAGTCCTTATACTTACTATTTCATGTGGGAATAAGTCTTTTGTGATCTATATAGATGCTTCATTTCAGGGGTTAGGATGTGTTCTTATGCAGAGTGGGAAGGTAATAGCATATGCTTCCAGACAATTAAAGACGCATGAACGAAACTACCCTACACACGATTTGGAGCTAGCAACCATGTTTTTGCTTTAAAGTTGTGGCGACATTACTTGTATGGAGAAACTTGAGAGATATTTACGGATCATCAAAGTTTGAAATACTTTTTACACAGAAAGAATTGAATTTGAGATAGACGCGTTGGATGGAGCTGATTAAAGACTATGATTGTACCATCCATCATCATCTTGGGAAGGCCAATGTAGTAGCAGATGCTTTGAGTAAAAAAACATCAAGGATTCTTGGTTGCATACGGTGTGCCCGTGTTAGAAATATTCTTGACTTGGCATCGATGGGGATTGAATTGAAGTTTTCAAAAAGGGGAGGATTATTAGCACATGTAACAGTGAGACCTTTATTGGCCGAACACATATGAAATTTGCAGATCAGTGATCCATTCCTTGAGAAGAAGAAACAAGATATACTGGATCATAAAGAGAGTGACTTTGAAGTTAATAATGATGAATCGTTGTGTTATAAAAACAGGATTTGTGTATCTAATGATCCACCCTTAAAGAAGGATATATTATAAGAGGCACATAGTTCTATTTACTCTATGCATCCAGGAGGTACCAAAATGTATACAGATTTGAAAGAGTATTACTGGTGGAGAAATATAAAACGTGAGATTGCAGAATTTGTTGCTAAATGTTTAGTATGTCATCAAGTGAAAGCGGAGCATCAGAAGCCGGCAGAATTATTGCAGTCGTTGCCTATTCCGGAATGGAAGTGGGAGCATATAACGATGGATTTTTCTACGGGATTACCACGGTCACCAAAGGGGAATGATTCTATTTGGGTGATTGTAGACCGATTTACGAAGTCGGCCTATTTTCTTCCAGTTAAGACCACCTACACTGTTGATAAGTATGCAAGTATGTATGTTGATGAGATTATCCATTTACATGGGGCACCAGTGTCAATTGTATCAGATAGAGATCCAAAGTTCATTTCTAAGTTTTGACCTCGTTTACATAATGCCATGGGCACAAGTTTGAAGTTCAGCACTACATTTCATCCACAAACCGATGGACAATCTGAAAGGACATTCAAATATTAGAAGACTTGTTACGAGCTTGTGTATTTGACTTCAAGGGTAATTGGGATGATCATTTTCCATTGATGGAATTCTCGTATAATAATAATTATCAGTCCACCATTGGAATGTCTACATATGAAGATTTATATGGGAGGAGATGTATGATGCCTTTGTGTTGGGATGAAGTCGGTAAAAGGAACATATTGGGTCCTGAATTAATAGATGTGACGACTGAAAAGATCAAAATGATTCGGGAATGGATAAAGATAGCACAAAGTAGGAAAAAAATTTATGCAGATAAGAGGAAGTATCCATTGGAATTTTAGAAGGGAGCTTTTGTATTCCTGCATATTTCACCATGGAAAGGCGTTATGAGATTTGGGAAGAAGGGGAAACTAAGTCCAAGATACATTGGACCATATGAGGTGTTGGTAAGAATTGGGAACCTGGCATATAGATTAGCATTACCTCCAGATTTATCCCATTTACATGATGTATTTCACGTATCTATGCTTCGTAAGTATTTGTCGGATCCATCTCATCAACTGAAAACTCAACCAATTGAACTGAAGGAAGACTTATCGTACATCGAGGAACCATTGAAAATTATTGATCGTAAGGAGCAGGTATTGAGGAATAAAGTTATTCACTTAGTTAAAGTTATGTGGATAAGTCATGGAGTTAAAGAATAAACTTGGTAATCAAAGGATAGCATGAAGAAACATTATCCCAATTTGTTTGATAAGTGGCCATTATATTAAATTCCGGGGACGAAATTTTCTAAGGGGGGTGAGTTGTGACAACCCGAGTATAATTATGATAAATTATACTTAAATCATGATTACCTTATGTGATATGAAGAATGTTTTATTAGTATATCTAATGTTAAGTGATTATGTTTAGTCTAATCCTACTTTCATAAATCATGAAAGGTCCAATTATTTACAAACACAAACTTGTGTATTTTTCGATAGAAATGTCCATGTTTAAGACTAGTTTTGACCTTTATAACATAACAATTGACTTGAGGTGAAAAATATATAATTGTAGACATATGATTTAGGGTTTTAATACAACAAACAGTGCATCAAATGGAGGTACGAGTAAGAAGTTAAGCCAAATTTACGAACAAGGGCAAATATGTCAATTCTCTTTAAGTGGTAAATTATCTTTTATTAAACAAAATGGTTTAATTTGATTGGTTGGATTGGGAGGCAGCCTTGGCCGACTTAAAAATCTACCTCTAACTTATTTTTTCAGTTAATTAATCCCTAGCTTCAGTTTCAAGTGTTGTTAGCTTGAGGAAAGAGAGAGTAGAAGTTTAGGAAGAAAAAGTGAGGAGAAAAAGTGTAGAAAAATCCGTAGAAATTTCGGAAAAGTCCCGAAGGTAATCCTAATTTCAAATCTTATTATTTTTCTTATCTTACTGATTTAGATGATATAAATCACCATTTTTTTACTACAATTTCATCCCTTTATATATATGTATGGTTAGATGTCAGTTTAAGTTAAATTTAATGTACAAACCCTTAAAATTGCTTTGTATTGAAACCCCTTGTATTCAAACTTTTATATCTCTTTGTGTGCTTGATTTAATTGAGAAGTTCAAAATGGATATGAAATTAGACACATATATTCATATCATATCTAATAATTAGGATTTAACTCGTTGTGGTTAGGCTATAATGATGATTTGAAGTTGGTACATAGTTCTTGTTTGTATATTTCATTTCGGTATGCCCTGCGTTTGGTCAAGATTTGACATAGCAAATCAAGTTAAAAACTTACGAAACTTTAATTATGTACTATTCAGTATGTGTACTGAATATGGGTTGAAAATCATGGAAATTTATTTTGTAGAAAAATTATGAAAATTCTTGGAAGTCGTAGGAACAATAGAGGAGCATGTAGGGCAGATTTCTTATGTTGTAAAGAAATGGTCATAACTTGCTCTAGGAAGCTTGAAAAATTACACCGTCACTTGAAATGGAAATTGTATTCATATGTGTTTTCATATTAATAAGGTTGGACACCTTTATTTATACAATTTGGGGATATAGGATGGTTGAGTATAGAAGACAATAATTTGAGGCCATACTGAATACCCCATGAAAGAATATTGTCATCACCTCTTTGTAAAGAGTATTTTGAGTACATGGTTCATGTGTATATACACTGAGAAGTATGTTTTCATATTTACTTCGGTTTAATTATAAATACCTTATGAGGTATTTCCTACGGTTGAATGTTCATAACTTTATCAACATGTGTACCATTGTTTTGTCTTTACTCATGTTTCATGGAATGTGACTGAAGTGGAATTATATTGTTGTTGCATAGTCATGGAAAGTTACATAATTATGTTAGTTGGATTGACAGGTTTAAGGTCTAATAACCCGAGTTCAGCTCCACCCGAAGGAAACATAAATACATAGTTGACAACCCAAGGTGAGTGTACTCACTAGAATGATGTATTTGTATACTGTTACGAATATGATCATAATGTTATGAATATAAAATTGTTCATTTTGCTTTACCATAATGGGAGGTTACTCCTCGATCCGGAATGGGAGAGATTTGTCTATTAATGACAAGGGGTTACTCCTCGACCAGGAATGGGGGAGAATTGTCTATTTAGACAGGATATGTGAATCATGATTCGAAAAAGTTGGTCATTCATTAAAAATGAGACGGATAAGTTAATACAAAATTATTTGAACATGATTTGTTGCATTTAAATTCATGCAGTAGTAATGTAGTGATGCATTCACTGGGCTATTTTGCTCATGGTTTCTATGTTCACATTTTTTTTAGGTAATGCGATGTCACTGCCAAATCTTGGAAATCGGGTTGGGTTAGTCAGGAAAAGGAGAAACAATGTTTTTGTGTAAATGTAAATGATGTAATTAAGTTAACTTATCCTTCAAGCAAGTTTTTATGGGCATGATTACTCTGATGTTGTAAAACGGTTTTTAGTCATATGGATTTACAATGATGACTCTGAAATTAAAACTCGTGTTTATGGTTTGGTTAAATTAATTATGGTTTGACTCACTTTGACTTTCAGACTTAATTATAAGTAACTGGTTTGGGGTGTGTCAAAGCTTCCCTTAATTGAGAAGGGAAAATAATCCCAGAAGGTGGAGGCCTACCTAAATGCTGAGGTTGAACATCTAAATGGCCGCCTTAGAGGGAGTTGAGAACAAGGTGAAACAGAGGGACGGGGATATAGCTAAGCTCCAGAAGGAACAGATCTCTGCCCTAAAGGCCAAGGATGAAGTTCTTCAATAAAAGGTTAATCTGAACTGAAATATGCCCTTGAGGATGCCTCTCAGATGATTTTGGCCAACTATAAGGTCTCTGACCAGTTTATTAGCTTTGGATTTGAGTATATCGAAAGAGGTGTGAAAGATACTAGTAAATGGGCTGCCTATAAGGAAAAAGAATCAGGGATCCTGACAGGCTCAGACTTCATTAGTCTCAGCTTTAGTAACCCTCAGTTTGCTCAAGCCTTGCAAGAGGTTGAGGAGGAAGGAGGTGTTGCACCTGCAGAGACTGCCCAACCAAAAGCTATACAGACCGAGGAAGTGAATCCTCAAAATGATGGGGCCGAGGTTACCAACGTCCAACAAAATAATGGGGCCGAGGTTACTAACCCTGTGGCTGCAGACACCTAGACCATGATTTGTGAAGCTTTACACTTGTAATTTTTGTTTCTCATCTGTAGTTGTTTGTAGCCTCTGATAACATACTATAAGGCATATTGACTTGTTATTCTCGCTTCTTTATGTTATATAATCCTCTTTACAGGAATTTTCTTCTTTTGATGAATGATCCTTTGAATAATTTTACATGTTAAGGTCTGAAGTCTGTCTACATTAATTTCATCAAATTAATGATGTTTAAGGTCTCAGGTCATCAAACTAAGATGTTATCCTCATAAATTTCACCAAATTAGTGATGTTTAAGGTCTGAGGTCATCTATCTTAGATGTTTCACCTCATACCTTGTCACCAAATCATGATGTTTTAAGGTCTGAGGTCATCAAACTAAGATATTACCCTCATAATTTTCACCAAATTAATGATGTTTATGGTCTGAGGTCATCTAACTAAGATGTTACCCTCATAAATTTCACCAAATTAATGATGTTTAAGGTCCGAGGTCATCTAAATAAGATGTTTCACCTCAGACCTTGTCACCAAATTATGATGTTTTAAGGTCTGAGGTCATCAAACTAAGATGTTACCATCATAATTTTCACCAAATTAATGATGTTTAAGGTATGAGGTCATCTAACTAAGATGTTTCACCTCAGACCTTGTCACAAAATTATGATGTTTTAAGGTCTGAGGTCATCAAACTAAGATTTTACCGTCATAATTTTCACCAAATTAATGATGTTTAAGGTCTGAGGTCATCTCACTAAGATGTTTCACCTCAGACCTTGTCACCAAATTATGATGTTTTAAGGCCTGAAGTCATCAAACTAAGATGTCACCCTCATAATTTTCACCAAATTAATGATGTTTAAGGTCTGAGGTCATCAAACTAAGATGTTTCACCTCAGACCTTGTCACCAAATTAATGATGTTTAAGGTCTGAGGTCATCTAACTAAGATGTTTCACCTCATACCTTGTCACCAAATTATGATGTTTTAAGGTCTGAGGTCATCAAACTAAGATATTACCCTCATAAATTTCACCAAATTAATGATGTTTAAGGTCTGAGGTCATCTAACTAAGATGTTTCACCTCAGACTTTGTCACCAAATTAATGATGTTTATGGTCTGAGGTCATCTAACTAAGATGTTTCACCTCAGACCTTGTCACCAAATTATGATGTTTTAAGGTCCGAGGTCACCATATAATGATGTTTCCTCATAATTTTACCATTAAAGCAATTCAAACAAAGTATTAACACATGAACATCTCTTCTCATTAATATTCTCTTCATAAAATGAGACATTTACATAGAAATAATTTCAACATCATATGTAACACTTATTCAGGTGATCATCATTCCATGGATTGGAGAAAGGTTTCCCTTCGATATTTTCTAACCGGTAGATACGAGGTACAACCTCATCGAATACATTATATGGACCATACAAATTTGGGTGAAGCTTATTTGTCTTCTGCAACATCTTCTTCAACACTAGGTCTCCTACAGCTATATGTCTTAATTTCACCCTTTGATTGTAGAACTTTAATGATCTCTACTGGTAGGCCGCCCGTCTGATCTCAACGTCTTCTCGCCTTTCCTCAATTAAATCTAGGTAAGTCTTATCTCTTACCCATTTTTCTCGGGGTCATATGTCCGAACTTTATGAGTCGGGAGTCCTACTTCCGTACGTATGACGACTTTTGAGCCATATGCTAATATAAATGGGATCTCCCCTATTGGTGTACTTGCCATTGTTCTGTAGGCCCATAGCACTGCATAAACCTCTTTCATCCATTTCCCCTTGGATACTTCCAACCTCTTCTTAATCCCATCGAGGATTGTTCAATTTGTGACTTTGGTCTAACTATTTGCGTGAGGTCATCCAGGAGTCTAGAAAAATTGCTTGTTCCCGACCCTCTCGTAGTATTTCTCCAAAGAAAAATTCATGATCTGGGTTTCGTTGTCTGAGATAAGGGTGTTCGGAAGACCATGTCTGCATATGATGCTCTTCCAGATGAACTGGAAGGTCTTCGGCTCTATAATCATGATTATCGGCTTAGCCTCTACCCACTCGAAGAAGTAATTAATTGCAACTATCAGAAATCGATAATTGTTCACAGCTCTCGGTAATGGTCCCACCAAGTCAATCCCCCATACTAAAAATGGCCAAGGGGAAATGATCGAAGTCATAGGTTGATGAGGTTAATGAGGGATAGTGGAGAATCTCTGGCACTTAGCACACCTCTTCACGAAGGCAACAACATCTTTGGCCAAGGTCGACCGCAAGTATCCTTGCGTAATTATTATCTTGGCTAAAGGTCTTCCTCCTATGTGATTGTACAAAGAACCCTCGTGTACGTCCTACAGGACGTGGGGGACTTCTGTGGGATGGACACATCTGAGGAGAGGTAGTAGAAATCCTTTTTTATAAAGGACATCTCCTATCATTACGAACTTAGAAGCTCTGTATCTCAATTTCCTCTTTTCTAGCTTTGATTCAAGAAGCTCTCCCTCTCTGATATATCTGGTAAAGGGGTCCATCCATGGGTCTCCTAGGTTTAAGTTAAGGCAAGAGTTGGCAATCTCTTCTTCCTCAATAGTTGGTTTGAGCATGATCTCGACTGGCATTATCCTTCTAATTCCTGTCCTCGTTGCTGAAGCTAACCTTGCGAGTGCATCTTCACGATCGTTGTTTTGTCAAGGTACACCCTTCATCGTCACCTCTTCGAAGTCTTCTAGCATCATTATTACCCTCTTCACGTATTTGGACATCCTTTCACCTTTGGCCTCATATACTCCAAGTACTTGATTAACAACCAACCTCATGTCACTGTGAAGTAAGAGTCGACCAACTCTAAGGGATTTTTCCAAGGAGAGGCCTGCTATTAAGGCCTCATATTTTAACTCATTGTTCGATGATTTAAAGTTGAACCTTAGTGCATACTCAACGTCGGTACCATCCGGAGCTGACAGTATCAGCCCTGCACCGCTTCCACTTTCAGAAGAAGACCTGTCCATAAGAGGTTCCAAACATCTTCATTTAAAGAGAAGTTCCCCTCTGATAGGGTTCCTTGTTTGAAAAGGTATTTGTCTTCCTCATTCCCAACTACTCTTTTTCTGGCTCTGCTGGACACAACCTCTTTCGAGTTTCGAAAGATGTTACTGTTTGATTCTTCAGCGGTCTCTGGGCCATTCTCAGTCTCAGCCTCTTCCCATGTGAACTCAACAACAAAGTCTGCAAGTTACTGCCCTTTAACGGCCATCCTACGTTGATAAACAAGGCCATACTTGCCCAACTCGATTACCCAGGTCATCAATCTACCTGACTTCTCAGGCTTGTGGAGGACTTGCCTTGGTGGGGAGTCAATGAGGATGACCATATAGTGGGATTCGAAATGGGGTTTCATCTTCCTGGAAGCATGTATCAAAGCGTAGGATAATTTCTCCATCCGAGGATAGTTCTATTCAGACCCCTGAAGGGCCTTACTATTAAAGTATACAGGCCTTTGTATCCCATCGTCTTCCCGTACTATGGCTGTGCTTATAGCTGACTCTGAGACTGCTAGATAAATATATAAATTCTCCCCAAGAATGGGTCGAGATAAGAGTAGGGGTATCGAAGGTAGGACTTGAGCTATTTAAAGGCCTTGTCATACTCTTCGTTCCATTCGAAGGCCTTTATAAGCACCTTAAAAAATGGAAGACACTTGTCCATAGCTCTAGAAATAAATCTGTTGAGTACGATAACTCTTCATGTGAGCCTCTGAACATCTTTTATACTTCTGGGTGTCTTCATATCAAGTAATGCCTTGATCTTCTTGGGGTTGGCCTCTATTCCCCTCTGGTTGACTATAAATCTGAGAAACTTTCTAGCTCCTACTCCGAAGACACATTTGGCAGGATTAACCTTCATCCTGTATAAGTCCATAGTATCTAAAGTTCTCTCCAGGTCGGCTACATGAGTGCAGGCCTTCAAGCTCTTTGTCAACATATCATCTATATATATACTTTGATGGTCTTGCCAATTTGATCTTCAAACATCTTATTTACAAGACGTTGATACGTGGCCCCTGCATTTTTCAAGCCGAAATGCATGACCTTGTAGTAATAGGTCCCCTTGTCTATGATGAATGATGTTTTATCTGAGTCTTTAATATCCATGAAGATATGATTGTAGCTTGAATACGCATCCATGAAGCTCATAAGCTCATGCCCTATAATGACATCTACCATCTGATAAATCCTTAGTAAGGGATAACTATCTTTCAGGCAAGACTTGTTCAGATCAGTGAAGTCTGCACACATCCTCCATTTTCCATTGGTCTTGGTCACAATGACAGCATTTGATAACCACTCTGGGTATATGACCTCCCTGATGAATTCTGCCTCTTCCAACTTTCTGACCTCTTCCATGATGACATCATACTTTTTCCTATAGTAAACTCTTCGTCTTTATTTGATTGGCTTAGCATCTTCTGCCACTTTGAGTTTGTGGCACATAACCTCCGGGTCGATGCCAGGCATATCTGCATGGCTCCAAGAGAAGACACTCTGTCTCTTCTTCAAAAATCTTATCAGCTCTTCCTTGATTTTGGGTTTTAGGACTTTGACAATTTGGATGGTTTTTTTCGATTCGTCCTCATTGAGGACGATGGATTCTACGTCTTTTGCGGCCTCTACTTTCTTCAATTTTGTTTCATCCCTATGATCAAGTGTATCAATGTTATATGTGGTTGTTTCCATCTTATGGGCCTCTCTCTCTTTCGTCGAGATGAAGTAGCATTCTTGTGCCGAGGTCTGATCACCCAGCACTTCCCCTACCCTATAGGGGTTCAGGAATTTTAGCATTTGGTGGACCATTGATGGCACGACCTCAAATTACTTAAGGGATACTCATCCTATGATGAGTTTGTAGGCCGAGAAGATGTTTTTATCCATAATGAAAAAATTGATCTTTCAGTTCAACCTCTTAGGCCACTCATCTCTCATTCGTACATCCATATCATACATGCCCAATGGATGGACCTTTTCACCACTAAAGCCCATTAATGGATTATGATGGGGTACCAACCTTGCTCTGCTGAGGCCTAGGCTCTTAAAATAAGGCCATAACATCACATCTATTGAGCTTCCTCCATCTACGAGGATTCTCTGTACCTCACATCCATGCACCTTATTGTAATTACCAAATGGTCATCATGCGGAGCTAAGATACCTTTGAAGTCAAGTGGGGAGAATTAAACTATAAGGCTATTAATATCTACCTTCTTTCTTTTCTGCTTAGCCTCTGAAGACGTCAGATTCATAACCTCTACTTCGGTCAATGCCTTAACCTCTGCCATATGAGCTTTTCGGTTGGCTACTTTAGATCCACCCCCATCCAGTCCTCCACAGATGGTGTTAACACCGAAGGAGATCATACCAACCCTCTTTACTGGGGCATTGTCATCTTTTGGTAAGAGGTCAGGATCATCCTCATCATCACCATCTGAGTCCTCGTCTCTTCTCGCTGGGGTTTCATCTCAACACCTGTCGTTTCTCTTCTTTTTATGGTCATCTCTTCCCCTCTTAGGAGCCTTACCATCGACATACTTCCTCAATTTTCCAGAATTCAACATCTTCTCGATTTTATCCTTCAAAGCGAAGCACTTGTCTGTCATATGGCCATGGTCTTGGTGGAACTCACACCACAAGTTCTTATTCCTCTTATGCGGAGGAGCCTTCAACTTCTCCGGCCATCTTAGAGACAGGTCATTCTCGATCTCGTTGAGGATGTGTTTGCAACTCACAGTTAGAGGAGTATAATGTGCAAACTTGTCACTGCAGACCTCTTTTTTCCATCTTTCTTTCATTGGAACTTTCCCGCTACCACTTCTGCTCTCATCCTCATACCTCACGGCCATAGCCTCTTTAGTGTTCATGACTTTTCCTGCAGTTTCCAATAGCTCTGTCATGGACTTGGGAGGGTCTTTTGCAAGCTTCCATAGCTACTTCCCCTTATGGAGTCCTCCAATGAGGGCTGTCATGGCTATATTCTATTTATATTATTCAAGCTCTAATTTTTCTTTATTAAATCTAGCAATGTAGTCTCTTAGGCTCTCGTTCTTGCCTTGCTTGGCGTATAGAAGATGAGTGGTATTCTTACGAGGTCTTACGCCAAAATAGAAATTGTGAATGAACCGTTCATCCATGCCCTTCAAAATCTTGATAGAGTTCTTCGAAAGAGAGGTAAACCAGATGTGTGCACTTCATCTCATCTGGGATTGAATAAATTTCCCAGAGAAGTCCCAACACTTTATCTCATATCAAATTGAATAAATGTCCACTGCAGACTGGTTCATCTCAATATGATGAACAGGGTTGGTACTACCATCATACTTAGGAGACACCATCGGTGGCTTGAATTTGGAAGGGGTAGGGAAGCTCACTATCCTAGCCACGAATGGTGAACCCTCTGAGAAACCTCTTTATAGGGGGTTCTCGTCTTTTGATGAGGTTCCCTATCTTCTCTTCAAGACGTTAAATGGAGTCATTCCATGGATTTGCAATGTCGTTCTGGTTGAGGTTGTCCCTAGATACTTTCAAGGGGTTGACTGAGGGTTCCCCAGTTGTTGCACGACGTCGGCTATTGACCTCCTCTTGATCCATGTCTCTTTGCTGGGGTCGGCCATGATGAGGCCGATGTTTCAGCTTTTTTCTTTGTGAGCCTGCTACACTTTTTGATCGGGATAACCTCTACCTCAGATCTTTAACTGGGTCGAGCCTTTCAAAGGTTGACCCTCTGCTCAAGCGATCAAAAGATCATCCTCTTTGTTGGGCACCACCATCTCTTCTGTCCCCACAACCTTAGCTTTGGTGGATAGGACATACAGTGTTATTCAAAACCTCATACGGCTCCCAACAGCCCTCTAGAGCATCTTCTGCCTCCATATCGTCATACATATCATTAGGGCAATGGTGTCCTTGCCTCCACAGACGTAAATGCCTAGGGTCAGCAATGTCCCTCCTTCGTTGAGGAGTAAGTTGGTCTTTTCGCGGTGCCTGGGGTGGTCCCCTAGCTTCAGGATGGGGTTGAGCAGCTGTGGGAGTAATCATCTACGGTGAGACCCTAGGTGACCTCATCATATTTTGACTGAGCTGTGTAAATTGCTCCTTCATTGCCTGCTGCGTTGCAGCTAATGATATTAGGGTTGCAGCCACCTTAGCCATTTCGGACTGGGGTGGTGCCTGGCTGGAACAGGGTCCTCTAACGCCAGATGGTGGAGGGGGTGGTGGAAACTTTGATGCCATATGTTAAAAATGAAGAGTTGGTGAGGTATGACATCTGCCTTGGCTGGGAATTAGGTGATGACCTTGGCTGGGATGCCAGCTGAGGTTAGATATGTGGAAAGTCGAACAGGGCCGATGTTTTCGTGATAATTGATGCTGAGCCTACAGGGCTACTGATTCTCATGTGGCGCTTGTAATGTTGACTATGGGCGAAGATGATGTTGAAGGGTGGTTGAACCCACGAGTCCTTGCTGGCCACGGCTGATGCCCAGCTGAGGTTGATGTATGAGGTAGATGTGATGTCCGCTGTGGACAACCTGATGGATAATTGACCCCATGAGTCGTGCAGACCTCGGACATTGCCTGGTTGAGGGGTGACTAGTAACTTTGACCGTGTCCGACCTTAAGATGGATGAGATTATTGATCGTCGATCTTGATTCATTGTTACCTCGATCGTCATCCAGGCCGAGGTTGGTGCCTCCGAGTTGGCAGGAACAATTTGGGCATATCACTAAATAAAGAAAGCATATATTCAACCCTCACGAGCATTACATTCATCAAGTGAATCCACTCGAAACAGGGAGTTAAGACATGGGACAAGCGGGCATAAAGAGTAAATATAAATGGAAACTAGGCCGCACACATGTCACAAATGAAGAATGTTATATATAAAAGGAAAAATGTAATCTGAATGAAAGGGTACCGCTCATTAAAGGAGGCAAAATGTATTTTCACAGATTATCAAAACTATTATGACTTTTAAATTAAATGCACCCTAAGATCGCATAGGATTTGAATAGGGTTATAATGTAGGTTAGGCTAGGGTACGAAATGAAAGGAATGTATGTAGGGATTTGAAGTGTTCCTAATGAAAACTTGGGATAATGGGAAAGTGCGGGCAATATAAAAAATTGGATAAACAACTTCCATAAAAGGCATTAGATATAAAAAGGGGTAGAGTAATCAAAGCTTATTGAACATCATACACAACACATACAAAATTCTCTTTCTTTTCTTTTCTTCTATTTCTAATGTTTTCTTTTGTTTTCTTCTTTCTCTTTTTCATCTTTTTCTTCACCTTTTATTTTCTTTACTTTTCACACTGTCACATGCCTAAATTGCAATCGCAACACAACAACATCATTCAATCCCCAGTAGCATTCTAAACAAAGGTATGGAAGGTGTATGTATGGTTTTAATTCCAATTTGGAGTTGGTTATGGGATTTTTGGTTAATTAAAAGAAAGTTTGTATTAAGGCTCAAAGGGGTTGGCGAGGGTAAACATATCACGTGAGGTCGAGGCTAATATGGGTGATATAATAAAGATTGCCTATGATCATTTACTAAACTTTACGGAATTCTCGAGTCAAAACAATATATGAAAATCATGCTCAAGTAACACATTTCATATATGAACTCACTTAATGAACTATCAAATGAAAGAATAGAGAGATTTCCAATGACTGTAACGTTTTTAAAGAGGAAAGAATAGTTTATACGCTCACAAATGATGTAAAGTACAAAGCTTACTCGGTGTAAGTATATACAATGCAACAAAAGATTACCGAGTTATAAAAATATTAAACCAAATCAATAAAGCAAGAAAAGTGCATGTGCTCATGGGATTAAAGTTTAATTCGCGAAGTTATTCATAACATGAATAATTAGGACTAAAGTCTAATAACTTGTAAAATTCAGAACATGCATCATTGAGTTGTCTATTGGATCGGGAAATTATTGAAATTTATCATCGAAAACAAAGGCAAAATGCCCAATAAAGGAGAAAAAGAAAGAATCTTTTTGAATTTTTTTAATTATTCTAAGAAAACAATACTAGGTAACTAACATGTGAGCAAAAAAATGGACTAAATAAAGAAATGGATAGAATATCCTACACCCCCTAACTCAAAACCTTATAATGTCCTCAATGTGAATTAAGAACCAAGTTAAAGAGAGGAAAATAGCAAAATTACCCAAAATTGGAGCGATCCCCATAAGAACAAGTCCACATAATCTACAAAACAAGTTAGTACCGAGCATAGCAAAAGCAAATAACAAAAAGTTAACAAATTACAAGAGACTAAATTAAAAGAAAGAAATGATAAAAATCTAACTATATACAACCTACTATTGAGGCTTCACACTAACTATACACTAGAAGTCTAAATAGTTAAGGTCCCACCATGAAAACGATTTGACTTTGGAGGGTGACCAGTGTACCTCACTCTCAAGCATGCTTTCTAAAAAATATGAATTTTGTTTGAACAACGCAAGGCATGTGTAAGGCAGAAGAAATGAACCATCACCAATTAAAAGTTTTAGAGGGACGATAGGGGATTGGGATAAGACAGGTGACAAAAACACAAGAGGTAAAAAAAAACTGAATTTTCTCCCAAGTATTTTGAAATTGGAATGGGAGGGGGCACACATGAGGGCAAAGATGCCTTCATGGAAGGCGAATCGAGCAAGTACTCCTCATCAGCAAATAGGTTTAACACATTAAAGTTTGAAACCGATTCATTGGGGTATAATAACGATGAATGAAAAGTGGGATGAAAGAAATTCAAACTCAAGCGATGAATCATCATCTCTTGAAGTTGATTTTCGAAGGAAATAAGATCATTTTCAATGAAATATTCTTCTTTGGGGGACAAAGAAGAAATCATTTCATTGCAAATGGATACTACATCTATTTCATCCTCATTTTTCGTTCTCAATTAAGCCATGGGCAAGCGAAGAATGGTTTGTTCCAAAGTAGGCAAAAAGTCCTCATTTGGTTCAAAACATTCTTTGACTTCAAAAGTCTCGGAAGAAAATTCATCGTCGAATGCAAATAAAAATCCAATTCATGCTCCCACAAAATATTTTCATCTCGATAACAATTTTCAATTTTCTCATTTTCAGGTATGAGCAAACCCTCACTGAATGTCATTGGTCGAGGCGCGGATACTTGCAAATGAGAAGTTTGAAAATTATTACTGGAACTATACTCAAACTCATTATTATAAGAAATTTGAAAACTACTGCAATTTGTTTCAAAATTCCTATTATAAGGAATTAGAGACCCAAAATCGTTATCATCCTCCTCATAATACACGCACTCCAAAGGTTGACTTTTGTAGTACTCACCCAAAGACATTTTTGAATTTGCAATTTTTTGGGACTCTAAGTATTGACCAAAAGTCAAAGGTTTACGAGGATTTTGAGAATTATCATAATGATTACTGAAAGGACTGGAATAAGACATGCTTCCCCCGAAAATGGCTCGAAGTGGTGAATTCCACAAAGTAGATGCGCGTGCGAAAAATTTAAGCGTTTCTTGGAGCTCAAATGTAGAAGTCCTACAAAAAATGTTAGGAAAAAATACATATAGAAAGAAAATACTACGAAATATTAAATCAAATAAATTCTAAAACATCAAGTCCCTGGCAACGGCGCCATTTTATAGGCATGGGTTTCACCGCGGCACGAGCGTCACCTACGCGCCGGTCGTTTTATTATATTCGTCTCACCAACTCTATACAAAAATCTAAACTATGACTACACTCTTTTAAGGGAATATAGCGGCCAGTCTGGGTATCAAAAATTCACAGACACGAGTGTATTTAAACTACGTTTGCAAAGAGAATAAAAAATATAGGTTGCATCGAATATCCCTCACCCGAGTTAATTAGTATAAAATGATTACATGGGTCTACGAGTTATTAAGATTGAGTCTCGTTTCGACAGTTAATTAACTCAAGAGTTGTCAAACCCCTAAATTAACATAAAAGTCTAATAACATTTTGGCATCAACAAATACCCCAGAAATTACCCACACAAGGTCGTAAGTATGGAGCATACATGATATACTCCGTCAAATCTCCTAGGCGTAATAACTTGGACAACACACTCGAAATAAACCCGTACAACTCCATCACCAAAGAAAAGCAACATGTCAACCCTAGGTGAGTTCAATTCGACACAACCTAGACTAAATTAGCGAGAAAGCATGATAAAAATGCAGTAAAGGAAAGCAGTAAATAAACGCGATAATTCTACACTAGAAAGCACGGAAATAAAAAGACGTAAATAAAGAGATAAATAAAGTAATACAAACAAAATGGAACTTGGATTGATGGAGAAGATGATGGCTAGTGTTCTACATAGCCTCGACGGAAAAACCCCTTTATGCGAGTAAGCCCTCGGGGGGAGAAAATGGCACACCCAACAAAGTCTTCAAACCCTAGCTCCTAAAACCTAACCCTAAGAGAAACTAATATATTCTTCCAAGATATGTAACAAAAGAAACCAAATTTGGTTTATATAGTAAGTTGGTAAAGAATTAAAGAAAAAAGAAAAGAAAAGAAAAGAAAGTAAAGGAAATTGCCGAGAAACTGGTATACGCAATCGACCGATCGCAGAGGCGCCGTCAACTTGGGATTTAAGTTGAAGCCCACTGTCTCCTTAGAAAGGAAAAACCCAAAACCGCGATCGACTAGGCCTTTAAGCATAGTGGATCGGTACTCTGCTTTTTAGCATTATTTGATCCAACATGAGGGGAAAAATTCCATTACAGAAATATCCCTTACTTCTTCGTCCGGACTCCAAACTACGCACCGTTTACGGCCATGCGATGCTAACTCAATGAACTACGCATTCATGGAAATTATATAGAGATGAAGTGTGAATTAACTTAAATTACCTTTAAGTAGCGTTCGGTGACGAAACTTCTCCGAATGCAATTGATCCTCTCTTTTAGCGTTCTAATACATTCAAAAGCACAATTAACCACTGAAAAGCATGCATATATCCAAATACGAGGTTATTTGGTTAATGAGCATAAATATAGACATTTAGGACAGTAAAAGTGCTAGAATGCATAAAGATATAGGGCAAAAATATGCAATGTTTATGTCGTATCAGGGGTCTTTACCAAATCCTCTTCGGTGAACATGATGTGCTTTGTGTAATCAACGTCTTTTGGTCGCTGATGCTTTCTAGCTTGGGTTTTGGCTGGATCGATCTGAAAAGCTTCCTTTATGGTAGTCACCTTCTTGAGTTCCATTCTGACGACATTTCCCTGAATATATTTGAGGTCTGACGCTCCATGAATGACTGCAAACTCGTGTCTTGTATAATCATTGAGGACGTTATCTGGCTTCTGGTCGCCATTATCTATGACCTTCTATATTTTCTTATCAACATACTCGCTAAGGTTCCCTGCCTAAACTTGATCTTCTGGTTGTGACTTCAGATCTTTGGAATTCTCGGTTCGATGACCACCCTCCTTGTGTAATGCGCACCTTAATGGGTTGTTTCTTTTAGTAGGATCACCGCCCATCTTCTTGGGCCATTTGATGAAAGATTCATCCTTGATCTTGCTGATAATATTGTAAATGGGTTCCTTAAACATTGTGTTAAAAACTTGGAATGCATTGGAGGGGCCATTCTTACTTTCACCTTTGGCTCCATTCTTTCCCCCATTCTTCCTTCCCTTTTTCTGGGTGGCATTCTTCTTTGTCCCCTTGTTCACCTTTGATCAACCATTGTCTCCCCCATTAGGATGGACCACATATTCGACCGTGGTGTACTTCTCGATATGGGCCATAAGATCATCGATGTTTATGGCTTCCTTCTTAGTGAGAGATTGATATAGCAGAGAGGTGGTCAGTAAGCTTATTTTAAAATATGCTATGGAAACTTGCACTGATCAGTCCTTGATCTCATTAAAGATATCCCAGTGTCATTTAGAATAATATTTGTGGTTTTCCTGAGGCTCTTTTTTCATATTGAGCAGTGCATCCATGTGCTTAGGATCGGAGCTACTCATTGTGAATTATGCAGTGAAAGCCTCTTCTTATGCGACAAAAATCTTGATCAACCCATAGGGGAGACTTTCAAACCACTTTTGTGCAATATTATGTTGGCTAGAAGGGAATATCTTTCATATCAGTGCATCATTGTAGCTCCATAAAGTCATTTCCTGCCAATATTACCGAACATGATCTATGTGATCTATTTTCCCGTCATAGATGTTGAACCTAGGGACAACGAATTTCTTAGGGGGATTGTCATGTTCAATTTCCTTTGAAAAGGCTTAGAGTTTAGATCTCTTCTAGTAAGATCTCTATTCAATCGAGATCCTGATATTGGTCCATCTCCATACGAAGCAGAATCCTCAAATCCACACTTGATCAATTATTGTTCCTGTGGCGCCTTTCTTGGTGGTCACACTCTGATCGTTCTCACTATGATATGTCATGTTCGGTTCCTTTCCTGGCCATCCCTAGTACTCCTTCCTCGACTGGGGGAATCTCCCACTAAGGGCTAGGAGTTTTGTATCTACGCTGCCTTATGTTTTTAGTGAGATCTCTCTCCATTCTTCCAAGTCGCCTCTTAAGGAGATAATTTTCTTTTTCTTGGCGTCAATTTGCATCTTCTTATTCTTATAGTGGGTCTTTATAGGCATCGACCAACCTAGAAATATGAGTGGACCTTAGAGGTCTATGGATATCTTCTGCAGGTTGTGTTTCCTAGAGAAACATTAGGTTTGAATGTTGGTGAATTTCAAAACTAACTCTAAGAGGGGTTGGCTCTTTTTGAATAACACCGAATTATGGAATGTTGTTATTATGGTGAGACATTGATGGTTTTCTGGTGTTGAATGCTTTCGTAGGAACACAAGTCATTTCCCTCATACGACGCCAATTGTGAGTGACGAAAAACTCATAATAAAGGATTTATGAAAGCAATAACAAAAGACGGAAAGTAAATGAAATCACACACAACAACGATGTACGTGGTTCAGAAATTTGCCTACTTCCATGGAGAGGTTGCTTATTTTCTATTAAATGTCTCTCAACGATTATAATTTTTCATCCCTTGTCCCCGGGTAAGGGAGTAAAATTTATTTTCGTGTTTGTTACAGAATTTGAGCTATTTAAGGAACCCTATCATAGTTCGTGGATTGGCCATGGGGTGCTTTAATATCTCGATCGAGATTCTTGGCACTTGATTTGACCATATCTGTGAGTATAATTCTCAAACTAAATTGTTCGTGTCAAAAGTAATCCATGATTTGGGCAAGCCGAAATAACTCAAGTTATCTTGGTCGGCTACTTTCACAGGCTTGCAAAAAGTGGGCTCCCACACATATCATCCACAAAACTAAGCATTGTTTAAAATAAATGGAATACTTATTACAAATCTAACAATTGTTTCAATTTTGGGTCATGTCACGGACTAAGAATTAATAATTAAACTGAGTAAGATCCAAATTAGAATATTCAATAACCAACCCACCAATTTTGATCCAAATCCATCGAAACTGATCAAATCCAAATAAATAAAAGCATTAAACTGTCATCCAATATTAATAAAACATTAGAAGAACACTAGTTAACAATGTTATAAGAATACAAATCCATATCATAAACCAAACTAAGAATTGTTTCAAATAATTGGAAAATTCATTACAAATCTAAAAATTGTTTCAAATTCGAGTTATCATTTAAAATGGATTGATATTCTTTGGGAGAAGCCAATTTATCCTCACTACTGGTAAAATGCTTTGACGTGTATAGGACGATTGACAATGACTCGTTGTTGATATATCGCAAGTAAAACACTTGATTGACATTTTCAAAGGCATAAACAAACGGTTCATCACTCACGTGCTTGTTTCTCTCCAACTTGGACAAGTCAACCATGATAAAATTGGTGTCAGAATCAACTTTACAAGCATTTTTATCCTCAACTCTTACCCAATCACCGTAAAACACAACCTCCTTGAAACTTATATAGTCTAATTCAAATATATTTCGAATGACACCATAGTAAGTCCTTTCAGCTTCAACGAGGTTTTTATCTGCGCACTCACTTCAAAATAAGTAAGAGCCTTGTACGAAATGGGCAAGTTCTGTACATTTGTATTTTCCTCTTACACACTTGCAACATATACATAACCATTTAATCGACACTTTTTGTACTCGTGTACCATGAACAAGGGTCCAATAGCTAGACGAGCAAGTCTTGATGTCGCATCACCCGTCTTTAAGAGCTGAGATAATAGATAAATTAAATAGTTTTTTAATAATTTATTGTATCCTAACATTGAACAAGTTACATTTTCATTATATTTACACCACATGACATCCACAACCTAAATTCGCTGTCTGATTGTGGCATCCTTCTTCATATTTTATTGTTTCCATACGCATCATATGTTCTACATTGATCATGACGAACTAATTATGAAATGGATCTTATATAAAAGTTAAAATAATGTAAAAGTTAAAAAATATAAACTGACCTTTTCCATTATTTGACATCTTCATGTGTGTCAAATAGATAACGAGCTACTTGTTCATGTTGTAAACTCGTTAATTTCACTCGCATGCCCATCACCTCACCACGTTCATAGACGAACTCATCATTTTTATTTATGTTTCTTGGGGAAGGAATATATTCCTAAGTGTATATTGATGACTCCACGGTGATGCACTCCTCTGCAATTGATCCTTCAATGTACAGTATATTCTTGACATAATATTTGAAATTATCATCAATCTTTGAAACAGATACATTCAATGATATCTAATTTTTCCTCAAAGAAGTGCCTCATCACATATGTGTACCAACAAGTGAAAAATTATGTCCAGAAAAATGGGGGAATGTACTTCTCCAATACACAAATCGCTTCAGTCACCACTACATTTGTAGCAACTATGTGATCTCGATTGACTACATTCTTACATAAAAGTGAGAAGCATATGGTAATTTTCTTAATATCCCTCCACAAATCCTTGTGCATGGAGAAATAATGCTTAAACTATAGAGGAACCAATTGCATGATCACATGCCAATCGTGTGACTTACACTTATGTAAATCATGGTTAAAATAATTCCGAATCCTTTGAAAGTTGGATGAAAAATTAGATCTAATCTTTAAGTTATATATTGTGTCTAAAATCACCTTCCTTTCCTCACTTGTCAAAGTAAACGCACCAGGGGGAATTATTATCCTTCTATTACTATCTTCTTTCAACCATAATTATGGCTTAACTTTTAACGATTTTAGACCTTTTCATGCATTTTCACTACACCATATTAAGTAAATGGTTAGGGATAAAGTCCCTGACCAGGACTATGGCTCACGGTCAGGGGCCGTGACCATTTCAGGTGTGACCATTTTTATGGGTCACGACCCAAATCCCTGACCAAATGAAGGGTCACATAACTGAGGGTTATGACATATGGCAGCATACTTTAGCCGTGACCCATACATACATCAGGTAAGGGCCAATGGCCATGACCCATCCTTTAATTTATGAGAATGGTCACGGCTCTAGTCACATCTCATGTCCATGACCCATCCTTTAATATACGAGAATGGTCACGGATCTTGTCATTGCTTATGTTCGTGACCTATTCTTTAATAGATGAGAATGGTCATGGCTATAGTCACGGCTCAAGTCTGTGACTCATCCTTTGTACTATGAAAATGGTCACGACTCAAGTCCATAACCCACGCTTTAACCTTATCAAAATAGTCACGGTCCTAAGCCGTAACCTTGTTTATATTAATAATAAATATAGATGGTTACGACTTAGATCCGTGACCATTTTTAACTACATTAAAAAAATTGGGCAAAATTTCCTCTATTTTCTGGACATTATAAAACCTGAGTAATGTAAACCTCATATGACCATAATGATAAATAATAACTTATTAAAGCCTGCATGGTCATGGGACCCTCGGTTTGAGTGCAAGACGATATTCTCAAATTATCACCGTGCTCTCGAACTAGGGGTCGCGGTTCCTACGAGTTACATTGGTCCCTTGCGAGGTGTTAGCGCTGGTCATGGGGCCATTTAAGGGGTTGGATGTTTCAATGTTTTACCCTCTAACGATATATTTTCAAGACTAAGAGTAGATTTTCAAAAAATTGGGTTGTGCTATCAAAGCGGGGGTTCCTACGAGTTACATTTGTCCGGTGCGAGGTGTTGTCAGCGGTCACGGAGCCATTGTGAGTGTGTTTCGGGTTTCTCCCTCTAATGACATGTTTTTAAGCCTAAGTGTAGATATTCTTAAAATTGGGTCATGCTCTGGAATTAGGGGTCCCACGATCAAGCGGTCCATTCCTACCAGTTACATTAGTCTCGAGAGAGGTGTTGGCACCGCTCACGGGGCCGTTTCGGGGTTGTTTTGGGGTTTTTCCCTCTGAGGGCATGTTTTCAAGCCTAAGTGTAGATGTTCTAAAAAATAGGTCGTGCTCTCGAACCGGGGGTCTCGTGACCACTCAAACTGTTCCTATGAGTTACATTGGTCCTGTGCATGGTGTTGGCCCCACTCACGGGGCCGTTTGGGGGGTGTTTTGGGCTTTAACTCTCTAACATAATGTTTTAAAGCCAAAGTGTAGATTTTATGAAAATTGGTTCGTGCTCTTGAACCGAGGGACCTGCGATCAAGAGGTCAGTTCCTACGAGCTACATTGGTCCCATAGGAGGTGTTGGCGTCGCTCACGGGGCCGCTTTGGGGGTGTTTCAGGGTTTCTTCCTCTTACGACATGTTTTCAAGCGTAAGTGTAGATATTCTAAAAATTGGATCGTGTTCTCCTACCGGGTGTCCCATGAACACGCAGTCGGTTCCTATGAATTACATTGATCCCTGCGAGGTGTTAGTGTCACTCACGAGGCCATTTGGGTGGTGTTTCGGGATTTTACCGTCTAACGACATGTTTTCAAGCCTAAGTGAAGATATTTTGAAAAATAGGCCATGCTCTTAAACCGTATGTCTCGTGACCACACGACCAATTCCTACGAGTTACATTGGTCCTGTGCGAGGTGTTAGAGCCTCTCATGGGCCATTTGAGGGGTGTTTTGGGGCTCCCCCTCTAATGACATTTTTTCAAGCCTAAGGGTAGATATTATGAAAATTGGGCCGTGCACTCGAATCAAGGGTTCCATGACCACGCGGTCGGTTACAAGGAGGTACATTAGTTTCGTGCGAGGTGTTGGCGACACTCACGTGGCTATTTGGGTGGTGTTTTCGGGTTTCGCTCTCTAACAACATGTTTTCAAGCCTAAGTGTAGATATTAATAAAATTGAGACAAGCTCTTGAACCGATGGTCTGGTGAGCATACGGTTGGTTCTTACGAGTTACATTCGGCCCATGCGAGGTGTAGGCGCCGTTCACGAGGCCGTTTGGTGGGTGTGTCAAGGTTTCTCCCTCTAATGGCATTTTTTAAAGCCTAAGTGTAGATATTCTAAAAATTGGGTCGTGCTCTCGAACCGAGGGTCCTGTGACCACGAGGTCAGTTCCTATGAGTTACATTAGGCCCGTGCGAGGTGTATTGGTGCCACTCACGGTGATGTTTAGTGGGTGTTTCGAGGTTTCTCTCTCTAATGGAATGTTTTCAAGCCTAAATGTAGATATTCTGAATATTGGTACTGTGGACATCCCTGATCCTTGCAGATAGATAGAGAGGAGAAGATGAGGGTCATCTCCGTGGTGAAAGGATCTTGGTCCCGCCCGCGCATCCCTCTCGGGAGCGTTCGGCCGTCGTCGGTGATGTGTGAGGTGAAAAATGTAGAGAGATGGAATTGCCAGTCTATTTTAATCAAAACAGATAATAGAAAGTGGAGCCATCCCGAAGGACAACATCCAAAGATATACGGATACATACGAAACCAAAATTATTCGAGTAGGGTTCGGAGGATAACTTACAGAATGGGAAGGTGTTAGGCACCCATTCCGCCCTTGCGGTCTCTCACGAATTCTTATTATTTTCCTCTATTTCCTCGTGATATGTGTGCATGTGTATATGTAGTGGAGATGGGAATCATCAACTTGTATCACGGAAGAGATAAAGCGAGTCATCCATAGGAATGTTCCTAAAAGTAATATTAAAAAATAGGATTCACGCGATTATCCTCACGTTGATTGTTATAATAGAATGATAACGCATGTGTAATAATAAGACACTAAGAACAAATATATGTATCTGTAAATGTAAATGTATAGAATCTAAGAGAATGAAATTAAAAAATTTAGAAAAATAATTTATTTTGGAAAGGATGGGACTCGAGTCTCGAATTTTACCCCGAGATGCCTACATAGCCAATAGCGGCATCAAACTCCACGTCATTCGTATGCACAATGAGGGGTGGGATTTATCCCATAAATTAAATCGGAGACTTCTCTTATATGTGTGTGTGTGTTTGTGTAAAAAGTGTTTTAGTTGTGAGAAATTTGGGAGAATTCCCATTTAGAATTTATGAGCGAACCCTCTTTTTCTTTTTCTTTTTTTGGTTTTATTAAATGAAAATAAGAAATGTGCAATAATACTAAATAAAAAGTATATTAGGATATGTGAAATGGAGAGTATAAAAGTGCTAAGTAATAAACATAAGTTAAGGCGAATTTTGGAGAATTTGAAGAGAGAGTTGAGAAAGTTGAACCTTCTTGAAGATATTGAATGTTAAAGAGCAGCCCTTGCACTTGGGTGATGGTGAAGAGTACTTAATTCACCAAGTTTGATGAAAAAGGTGATGAAAAGTGAAGGTTGGAAAAGGATGTGGATGTGGAAATCACGCTGAATTCGAGAGAGGTTTTATGAGTTCGGTGGGAGTGATGGATTTATGATCTTGTCTCTCCTTGCAATGAGGTCAGACCCTCCGTTTTAGAGGCCCATGGAATTATCGATTGACATAGGTATGGTTCTTCCAATCGATAGGTGTTTTTAGGCACACTGCCGATAGGTAGGATTTTGAACCGGCCTTTTGAAAGTCTCTGTCCAGTTCCTTCGAAAAAATGGTCGTAAAATGAAAACCTCTTATCCGAATTCCGCATGGGGTGAACCGATGGAAAGGTACACTAAAGTCCTTTGGACTGCTCCCGGGCTCGAGAGTTGTCTTTGGGACCAATGTGTCTTGGAAACGCTCATCGGTCCTTTGGACAGGGGATCATCTGACGCAAATGGATCGTTCGTCCGCATGCTAAGTCAGAATCACGCTCGGGGCGGACTGTTAGAAAGATTACGAGACGTACTTTGACATTCCAATAAGTTTGACTCGGTTTGGGGAGTTGACTTTGGTAAATCGGGGCTTTGTAGTGTTTCATGACCTTTTAGAGTAAAATGGAATGTTCGTCCCTATAGTAAGTCAGAATCGCGCCCGGGGAAGACCGTTGGAAAGGAGTTTTAATGCCCTTTGAAGATTCATTTAGGCTCAGTCGAACTGGAGAGTTGAATTTGGTAAAATGGAGCCTAGGAGCATCCAATGGCCTCTTGATCAAGTTTCTATGGAGAACGGGTCATTCGTTCACACCGTATGTCACAATCGCGCATGGGACAGATATTTAGAGAGGGGTTTCAGTGCCCTTTGAAAATTCATTCAGTCTTGGTCGAGATGAACAGTTTGACTTTTGGTCAAAATGGATCCTAGGAGCGCCCAATGGCCTCTAGGTCAGTACTCGGGGTATGACTTAGGTTTTTAGTGATAAAGGGAGGTGTTAGGGACCTAAGGAGAGGTTGGGGGTGCTAGAATGGGGTGTCTACAGAGCCCTCAATGGGTGAGTTTGGAACAAATGATAGCCGTCGAATAGACACTGCAGGATTCCCTTTGAAAGAGGATGACCAATTCAGAGGGTGGAGGACAATTTGGAGGACCTTGGGATGAGGACGAATGATTTAGAGGGTCGAGGCCGATTCTGAGGACCAGGGGATGAGGATGACGATTCCGAGGGTCGAGGCCAATTATAAGGACCTAAGGGGGCATACTGGGGATGGTATAATGGAAGTGATGAGAAAATATTTAGGTCAATTCCAAGGACCTAAAGTAATGCAGGGGGTGACCGATTCTGCGGGTCGATGTAAGTTCTGTGGGCTTAAATTGTGATGAAAAATTCTGCCGATCGAAGACAATTCTGGGGGCTTCAATTTTGATGACCAATTCTGCAGCTGGAAGTCAATTCTGAGGGCTTAAATTGTGATGAACAATTCTACGGGTTGAAGCCAATTCTGAGGGCTTCAATTGTGATGACCAATTATGCGGGTCGAAGCCCATTCTGAGGGATTAAATTGAGATGACCAATTCTGCGGGTCGAAGCCAATTCTGAGGGCTTAAGTTGTGATGACCAATTCTACAGGTCGAAGCCAATTCTGAGGGCTTAAATTGAGATGACCAATTCCACTGGTCAAATCCAATTCTGAGGTCTTAAATTGTGATGACCAATTCTGCGGGTCAAAGCCAATTCTGAGGGATTAAATTCAGATGACCAATTCTACAGTTCGAAGCCAATTCTAAGGGGTTAAATTATGATGACCAATTCTGCGGGTCGAAGCCAATTCTGAGGTCTTAAATTGAGGTGACTTCGGGGAACTCTGCCTAAGAAATTTCCTCGTGATTTTGATTTGAGATGGGGGATCATTGTTGGGGAAACTTTTGTTTTTTTGGATACTTTGCGGGGAATAGCCAATTTGATGCTGTAATTCCACTGGGGAAGTGATTAGGTGGTCCATGGCTTGGACGCTTTGCTCGGGGAGATTCACTTGGCTTTTGAGAGTTTCATTGGGGAAGTAGGGGTTCCGTTCGAGGGAGTGAGTAATTTTCTTGATGAAAATGTTCTAAATATTTCCCGAGATTTTTAGGAATTTTCTCGGAGTTTTTCTACGAAAATTGAAGGGTGTGCCGATCGGTATGGTGTGGAGGGTGCCATTCGGCAGTGGCATGGACTTTTAAACTGCCTCAAGAAGGGGGATGGTCAGTGTCGATCGGTATGTGGGGGTGTAGTGCCGATCGACATGAACCTTGGTTTTCCATAAAAGAGGGTGGGTTCCCCTCATTTTTTACAGCTTCTTGCCTTCTCTCTCTCTCTAATTTTCTTTTGGGAATCATTCTAACATTCTGTAATCTAAAAAATGGTCGCTTTTGTGAGCACTATGGCACACAGGGAGTGGTTAGTTGTTGATGACTGGGTGAATGTGGAGTGGAGGGCTAGGGATCCTCTTGCGTTAGGGAGTGAGAACTCTTTTGATGCGTTTTAGCTGGTTGCGGATGAGCGGACCTTACTGCTGGAGTCGTCGCGTCATCGCTCTTTTAGGGTGGTGAACCTTGATGGTTATGTAAGTGCAAAATGACTTTTAACATTCACTTTAATTGATTTCATTTTTTCTTTGATTTTGACAAGGTTTTTCTTTGACAGTCTGATGTTTCATTTTTGACTAGGTCATGTGGGGAGGATAGTATCTAGGGACTCTATCCGTTTGTCACTGCTGAGGGATGTTTTGTTAGGCATGGTGATTGATGTGAAGGATGGGCTACAGGTGAGGCAGATGGCCCGCTGTTCATTTTGCTGGTGTTTGCGGGGATTTCTGGTGGCGTCGAGCGGCGACATTGTCCACTTTTGGTTTTTGCTGTACTTGAGGACATTTTTTAACATCCCTCTCTATGATTGGGGGAGCCTATCATTGGTGACCCTTTATTTTTCTCTATATGTATTTAGTCGGTGCTGTCGATAGACTTTCACTGGAGCCACATATCTTCTTGAGGTATTCTTTAGTTTTCGCATTTTCCTTTCATGCATTCGCATTTCCCTTGTGCATAACTTTTTGATCGCGGATTCTTATCTTTGGTAGGCGTGGTTCTATGAGGTGACTGGGTGCAATACCCAGCTGATTGCTTTGAGGGATGAAACTTTTAGGGACTTTTACCGTTTGTATTTGTTGCGAAAGTCCAATCAGCAATAGAGGAGGTCTCTTTCTTTGGAGGCGGTGCGTCAAGTCTTGAATGGCCTGACTAGTGAGAGGGTAAGACACTTTTCTTCCTTAGTCTGGGTCTTTGTGTGCTCTGATTTCGTATTGACTTATATCTTTTTGGGTATTTTTTAGGTGAGCTTTTACCCTTGAGGGACGACTATTCAAGACACGGGGTCGACTGGGGTGAGTGCGCAAATGAGACGTTTGTTGGCACATGAGTTTGGCCACTCCTGGTATCTCGGGGATAGGGTGGTCTGACAGATTACTGAGGAGGAGGTGGTGGTGCCACCTGTGAGGCCCCCTATGTCCATGAGGTGAGAACGAATATTTCTAGAGGACGCGAGGATTGCGGCAAAGATTGGTGAGTCATATTTGTTGTATACCGACACAGCTGTGCCATATGATTATATAGACTTCGTGAAGAGTTGGCTGATGGAGCCCAGCATATATGATGTACTGCCCTTCCCTCATGTGGGTTCAAGTCATCCAGTGGCGTCCTCCTAAAGCAGTGGTGGTCAATCATCACATGCAAAGGCGACAATTTTGGATGTTCCCTTTGTGCAGTTTTATACCCCTTCATACAACATTCGGTAAGCTAATGGGGGGATGGTGCCTATGTTGCATTGTCCTCATGTGATGGATCCGGAGGAGTGGGGGTTTTCAAGTATAAAAAGGGGTGAGGGTGGAGTGTTTTCGTCACACCTTCACATTATAAATTTCTTGTTCTGTGAGATGTATATCCTTAGTAGTGTTGAATTTTCCAACTAACTCGAGACTTTGGAGGCCATGTGTTCCTACAACATCGACTACGATGCTTTCAACATGCATCGAGTCTCTTTATGGCGTAATCGTCCCATAGAGTGGAACATGATGATGGTGGCGGTACAATTTTGGTACCCCCAAAACCATGTATTCCTCTTTAGCTTGGAAGAAGTTTGTCCGACTTAGGAGGAATTTTCTGCCATGTTGGGAGTAAATCCTAGTGTGGCGACTGCTATGCCTAAGTTTTCTTGGTCTCCTTGGGAGTGGTTGGCTGGACTTCTCTGCATGTCGCCCTTGGTGGGTAGATCTTTGGTCACTTGAGGAATAATTTCCCTTCCAACGGTGCTGCGGTCTATGCATTTGTAGGAGGTTGGTGATTCTGGATATGCCAGAGCCATCATTTTAGGCATGGTTTTGAAATTCCTACTGGTGATTGGGGAATTGTTGGTGGGTCCACAATTTGCAGCCATTACTTGATGGATGTCATACCATCGCAATCCTGTGGTGGTGATACTAGCGGAGACTTTGAACAGCCTGGATGCCTGGCTAGAAGGTCGTTCTGTCTTTCTGAGAGGTAGTCTTGTGATGTTGTTCATGTGGTTGTCTGAAAGATTTTACCTGGTGACTCCTCTCGAATATCCTTTGTCAGTTGTACCTAACTTCTTTTTGTGCCATTTCAATAGTGTTGGCCTGGATTATCTAGAGTTGGGATAACTAGTTTGTGTAGCATGGAGATCTAAGTCTGCGTTGGTCGGTGCTTTGGTGGGGACAACTGCTGCCTATTCTGGAGCTAGAGGAATACCCGTACGTTCGACTGGTTGGTCTGAGATAGAACTATTTATATGTCCCTTGGTGGCTTCTGTGCCAATTTGGCTGGGAGTAGGTCGTTCCACCTTGGACACTAGACTTCCTTTCTGTAGAATATCTGACAGAGCGCTTGTACATACAACTGTCTCTTTATGGGAGACTCCATGTCTGTCGACCCATCCTTCTCAGTCCATTGGGAGAGTTTGGCACATCTCTGGGGATTATATGAAGTCGTTATAGAGAAGAGTAGATAGCAAAATGTTGGTAGTGGAGACTGAACAAAGGTGGCTTATCTTATCCGATACCATGGAGGGAGGTGTTGTGGTTTTTCTGAGGCTGGTTTGAGATTAATGATCTTTGGAGCGTCTGCGGCACTCTATTCAGGTAGGGGAAGCTTGGGGACCTCTGAATGATGATGATGATGATGATGATGATGATGATGATGGAGCGGGCTCCTCTATTAGCTGTGGGTAAGGCTCTTGGGGAGTTTGTTTTGTAATGGGGAATAAATTTCGAAATTTATTTAGCTTTCTAGGAAGGTAGAGGGAAGGGAGTTATCCGTTACTTTTCTTATGTAATTGCACTGTAATTTCTTATTAGTGAAATAAACAAGTTTTTGATCATCCAACTATGCTTTTTGATGAATTTTGTATTTTTTTTAATTATCTATACTGATCGCTAAGGCATGCATAAAGTATATGTTAGAATGAAATGTCATCCTCGGAGATAAGAAAAGAATAGGTTTTTTGAAAAAAATAAGGTCGTGCTCATGTAAGATGTATGAGCTGCCTACGTACCTCCGGGGATTTTTTGAAAATTTTTAATTTTTCTTAAGGCACATTTTTTTTTACAGATGATCAGGCCCACGTAGTTCTAGGTAGAGAGAAATGAAGATTTTTGTTGGAATAGAAGGGGGATCAGAAGAGTCGTAGCGGATCGAGATTTTGGACTAGGGGTAAAATTTATTTAGATGGTCCGGGTTGATAGGGAGCGCCATTTCCTACCCATTGAGGTCGGTAAGCACAGCGGCGTCGCCGCACAAGATATTCTTCACGATGTATGGGATGCTCTAATTGGGCTTGAATTTTCCTCTGGGGTCCCAGATGGGCTCTACTATTTCTTTGAGGGATAAATCCCCCTCTCGGACAACGCGGTCCTTGATTCTCTTATTGAATGGTCGCTCTATATGGCGATGGTACCCTTGTATGTGATGTAGATCTTTCAACCTCCTTTCATCTAGTAGGGTCAACTCATCAAGACGTCTTTGGTACCAATCTTCTTCGCTGATCTTGCTTTCAAGCATGATGCATAACGAGGGTATTTACAACTCCACGTGTAGGACATATTCCATGCCGTAGACTAGGGAGTAAGGGGTAGCCCAAGTATAGGTTCAGATTGAGGTTCGGTACCCCAGCGGGCGTAAGGGATTCGATCGACCCAATCTCGATAGCTTTCGGTCATCAAACTGATGATGGCTTTGAGGTTCTTATTGGCTACTTTGACTACACCATTGGTCTGAGGTCGGTAGGGAGAATATTTGTGTCTCTGAATCACATACTCATTGACCACTTTAGGGATGTCTGCCTTGAAATGCAACCCGTTATCTGACACTAGCTCATACGGGACCCAATATCGGTAGATGATGTTCTTTTTGATGATTTTAGCCACTTTATTAGCATTCAAAACTGTGTATGACTCGGCTTTGACCCATTTGGTGAAGTAATTAGGGCAACTAAGATGAATTCATGCCCGTTGGAAGCCTTGGGTGTAACCTTCCCGATGATGTCGATGCCCCAGGTGGAGAATGGACAGGGAGAAGACATGTTGTATAATTCTCGCGGAGGCAGGTCTTGAAGGTTGGAAAATTGTTGGCATTTGAGGCATCTCCAGACATAGGCGGTGCAATCTTGGATCATGGGTGTCCAGTAGTAGCTTTGTCTAATGATATTCTTGGCAAGGATGTGACCGTTCATATGGGTCCCTCATTCCCCGTTGTGGATTTTCTGCATTATCTCTTCAATATCACCCCCTACGATGCAGTGTAGATGGGTTCCATCGAAGTTTCTCTTGAACAGTGCTTTTTGACAGATGATGTACTGGGCGGCCAGTCTTTGGAGGGATTATTGGTTTTTCTTATTGGAACCTTCGGGTTATCTAACATGCTTGAGGAGGTGCTATATATCATAGTACCAGCAATTGGCTAGCTTGAAATCTTCTTTGGTGATGATCTCAATATGGTAGCAGTGGGTTGGTTTATATTTCTTTTGAACTAGGAAGGGGGACATTATTATTCCTTCGGGCATGTCGACTATGGAGGCCAAGGTAGAAAGGGCATCGGCTAGGTTATTCTTTTCTCAAGGTAGGTAGTGGAAGGTGATATCTTGGAATTGGGAGGCTAGTTCTTCTAAGTGGGTATGGAAGGGCTGGAGTTTCTCGTCCTTGACTTTCCATTTTTTGAGCACTTGACCGATGATGAGGGAAGAATCCCTGTAGACATCTAGGCATTGAATACCTTTCTTGAGAGAAACTTTGAGTCCTACCGTACACGCCTTATATTCATTCATGTTGTTGGTGCAAGGGAAATCGAGTTTGATAGCGATGGGAGTGTGGGAGTCATCTGGGGTGATCAAAAGTATCCTAATGCCATATTCCTTTTTGTTAGCAGCGCCGTCAAAGAACATTTGCCATCGAAGGTCGTCTTGAGCAGTGCAGAGGATGTTTTCATCAAGGAATTTGGAGATCCAGACATCAACTTCTTCTATGGTGTAGTTAGGGATGGATCTCCTTTCATGGATTTTTATGTGATGTACTTGATATCAAACTCGACTACGAGCATCAACCATCGGGCCATTCGGCTCGATAAGGCGAGTTTTTCATGTAGGTACTTGATGGGGTCCATTCGGGATATACGTTTTATGGGGAAGGCAAGCATGTAGTGTTGCAACTTTTGGGTGACCCAAACAAGCGTGACACATTCCTTTTTCAAAGAAGTCTAGTTGACTTCATATCCAGTCAATTTGCGACTGTCATAATAGATGGGTCTTTCTTTACGGGATTTTTCAATGTATTGGGCTAGAAAATCCCCAGCTGCAATGTCGGTTATGGTTAGGTATAGGAGTAAGGGGAGACCAGACTGTGGTGGCATGAGTACTATAGGTTGGGTTAGATATTGTTTGATTCGTTCAAAAGCTTCTTGGCAGGCCTCGTTCCAAACCTTGGTTGAATCCTTTCGGAGGAGTTTGAAAATAGGTTTGCAAATGGAAGCTACCTGGCTGATGAACCGACTGATGTATTGTAATTTCACAAGGAAACCACTGACTTCTTTCTCCATTTGGGTAGGTGGCATATCAAGTATGGCTTTCAGCTTGGCAGGATCTGCTTCTATCCCCTTATCACTGACCATAAATCCCAAGAGTTTCCCCTTGGTAACACCGAATACACAATTCAGTGGATTGAGTCCCATCTGATACCGTCGCAGTCGTTTGAAAAACTTCCAGAGAGCGGGAACATGACCTTCTGTAGTTTTGGATTTGATAATCATATCATCCACATAGACCTTGACCTTTTTGTGAATCATATCATGCATGATGGTTGTGGCAGTCCTTTGGTAGGTAGACCCAACATTCTTGAGACCAAATGGCATAACAGTGTAGCAAAAGGTTCCCCATGGGGTGATGAACGTTGTCTTTTCTTGGTGATTTGGGTGCATTTTAATTTGGTTGTATCTGGTAAACCCATTGACAAATGACTTAAGAGCATGACTGGCTGTGTTATCTATGATCATGTCGATATTGGGTAGTGGGTAATCATCCTTCAGAGAGGCTTTGTTGAAGTCCCGATAGTCTACACACATCCGAATTTTCCCTCCTGATTTCAACACGGACACTATGTTGTCTTGCCATATGGGATATTCGATCACGCCAATGAAGCCTATGTTCAACTGTTTGACCACTTCTTATTTCACCTTGAGCGACCATTCGATGCGAGCTATCTCAAATTTTGTTTAACCGACTTGTAATATGGAAGAGTGGGGATCTCATGTTAAGCTATTTCAGGATCAATGTCGGGCATATCATCATAGGACCACGCGAAGACATCAATGAATTCCTTCAGTAATTCTTCGAGTTGTGCACGCTCATGCTCGTCAAGGGTAGCCCCTATCCTAATATCGCGCAGTTGGCTACTAGAACCAAGGTTAACAATAACAGTTTCTTCTTCATTAACTTGAACGCGATTAAGTTTTTTTTATTAACCTTATTTAGATCAGTTAAGAATTATTCATTTGCAAAGTCATCATCGTCAAAAGTTTGATTAGAATTTAAACAATTAATAAAAGGCACAACAAGATACTCAAAATCTTCATTTATTTCATTGATAGGAAAAACAACATTGAGAACCTCATCAAAGGAGGTCTCGATTACATTTGAGCAAGGATAGACAATAGAAGAAGAGATGGGGTAAACATTGGGGTTAGGCGGGATTTCATCAGGTAGAACTGGCTTAACATGCCAATTGAGGAGAGGTGTATCAGCAGCTTTAATCAGGTGGGACAGATCCAATGATGTAGTGCTTGAATGAACCATGCAGAGTGTCAGCCCTAGTGTTTGTAAGTTGAACAAATCCTCAGAATCACTTTCTTTAGAATCTTTGATGAGCGATTGTACATGGTGTTGGGAACTTTCGACCCATGGATAACTATCGTGGAAAAAATCTCCATTCCAGGCTTCATCTTCTTGTCTGTATGGTCATATCATGGTTCTGGAAATCCACAAAAGGGGAATTCCTTGACGTTTTTAATGAATCATACATTCAAGGAGTCATCAGGAACAGTCTAGATGCAATCTAGTCTTCTCTTTGGTTGAGACTGTCGGATCATTCTGAGCTCCTGTTATGATGGTTGATACCCCAAACCACAAGGAGGGAAAGATTTTTTCAGTATAATGGGCTTAATTATCCCTTGATGTCTTTGTCCTAGCCCCAGTCCGGCCATGAAGTGCATGTTTTTGAACATCTGAATCACATTGACATTACCACGAGGGTCGTATTCTGGAGAAACCCTTTCTCTGAAATTATCCTCTACTGGGAGTAGAAGTGGCTCAACACGAAATCCAGATAGGATCAAGTTATTTGACCCGTGCTCTATCTCAAGGATTGGATTTCTGGTACCTTCATTCTCGGTATTGTCGTCGTCGCCCAAAATGGTGGTGACTCATCCGTCGGCGAAGAACTTCAATTTTTGATGGAGCGAGGAAGACACACCCTTTGATACTATGGAGCCAAGGTCGTCCAAATAACAAGTTGAAATAAACTAGAATGTCAATAACTTGGAATTCAACGAAAGGGTTTATAGGTCCAGCCCCTATTACAAGTTTTATAGATCCCATCACTTCCCGCTGAGTATTATCATAGGCTTGTACAGCAACGGAGGTTGGAGCGAGGTCACTTTCCTTTAGTCCTAAGAATTTGAATGTTCTTAATGGGAAGACATTTAAGGAGGATCCATTATTGACAAGAGAGAATGGTACAATCTTTCCCATAGCTTCGACGAAGATATTGAGTGCATGATTATGGTTTGGCCCGATTCTTGGGATTTCTTCTTTGAAAAAGGATAGCATCCGGGTACAGTTCAAGGATCAGACTAAATTTATCGCTTCTTCTGGTGTGGTAGAAGGAAGAACTGTGGGTCCATTGAGAAACTTGATCAAAGCATTTATGTACAGCTGGGAAGACACAAAAAGCCCCCATAGAGTGATATTAGCTTGAGTTTTCTTCAGTTGATCGACAATCTTGCTCTCCTCGAGGGGCATCTCAAGCATGGGAAGGTTTTTAAGGCCATTTCCTTTGTCATTGGCAGGTAGTAAGCTTGGGATCTGGTAATGACTCCCTGATCTGGTTATATGATTTATTAAAGAAGGTAAGAACATGAACCCTATTTCCTCATCAATCTCGAGTTGTTCTACCACCTTACTTATTTCTCTGAGGAGTTGTTCAAATGATATCATCCCACACATGTCGGCTACCGGGCCAGTTTTATCGGAAGCTTGTTCTTTATTTGAATCTTCAAATTATTCCCCCCATCCGGTGGTAACAATTCTGTCTTTCCATGTGAAGTCAATGCATTCCACTATTTCAATAGATTCTTCGTACATGTCCTCCCATTCTGCGGGGAGATGTAAGGGTGAATGGACTAGGCACCCTTATAGCTTAAGATTATAAAGAAACTCGATCATAATGTAATATTGTGGGTTTTCCTAAAAAATTCTACTAGGATTTGGACAACATCATCTAGGCTGACTTCATCGGTCAGTACTACCCAACTGTCTGACTCTCGGGCCCATTTTTGTGCTTCTAAGAACAACGTACTGAACCTCTTCCAATCAATGATCATTTGCAAGGGCAATTTCATTTCGAACTCTAGGAGTTGGTTTAATACTTATGATAATTCCATACCTTAATTTTCAAAACGGTTACGGAGAGCGATGCATGCTCTGGTAAGGAGCGACAATGCCTGATCAGAGAGGCTGCCAGGGTGTAGGAGGAAATATGGGATGATTTGGGAGTGGGTTGTGAGTAATGTTTGGTTTAGGATTGGCTGGGGGATTAATGGTACCCCGGTCAATTAGACCTTGGACTATGTTTCGAAGGTAAAATCATTGGTCAGTGGTATGGCCAGTATTTTGATGAAATGCGTAATGGGCATCTGCCTTGAAGTTTATTAGGAGTGGATTTGGCAATGGATAGGGGTCTAAGGGTTTGATAAGGTTTTGGCTTAACAGGGCTTGATAAACTTTGGATAGGGGGCATGGAGCTCGGTGTATTCCTTTCGGACTGGGATAGGGCGCCTTGCTGGTGCCCACAAGGTGGTTGGTTGAGAGATGTTATTGATGGTTGAGACTGCAACATTGACAGGTTTATCATATTTTCTGGGAGTGAACTTTTGGAACACTTTATTTGGTTCAACTTCTGTTTTAGCAAGACCTTCCTCATTTTCTACTCCTGCTTCTCAGAGAGCTCCGAAGTGGGGATATTATTGTCCTCCCATGGGGTAAGAAATTCTTCTTCACTATGTTAACTTATTCTTCCTCGGATGGTCGATTGGTCATGGTGGATTCTTTTTCACTCTATCGGTCTATGAAGTTACTGACGAATTCCCCAGAGTCATGTTTGAGATGTTCTAAATCACGGCGGGTGACCTCAAGCTCTTCATTGTATTTGTACTGAGACATGAATTCTCGAGCTACATCCTCTTAGCTACGGATTCTGGACTCCTCGAGAGATAAAAACCATCGGAGGGCGCTGTCCTTCAAATTTATTAGAAATAATTGGCCCATGACTTCTTCAGAAGCCTCTAGGATAGTCATAAAATGGTTATAACTACGAAAATGAACAATCGGGGGTCCACTTCCGTCGAATTTCTCGATATTTGGCATTTTGAACTTATCGGGTAACCTCTCCTTAGGATAAGGAGACATGTGCGTTTAGTCCATGTAATTTCCATAGATTTTGACTTGGTTAAACTTCTTAGTTAGCATCTTGAGATCTTCTTTGACCTTCTTCAACTCTTCCTCTTTTGGATCAATGATCATAGACAAGTTTGACCCAGGCCGAGTAAGATTTGGCATAGGTAGCTGGGCAGGCGACGGGCCATTAGCAGGAGGGGCACATGGAGCGTACTGATACTCTTTGGGAACCTAGATAGGATCGGGTGGACCCACAGTGTGAGGAAATAAGGCCTCAGGCTCTTGAGGAGCAGGAACCTAGTTTCGTTGCATCTTTCAGACCTCAGTCTGGGGGTTGTCAATCTTGGACACGAGCGGAGCTAAGACTATCGTTAGATCTGGCTCCATAACTTGTACTTGATCTGTTTTCTCCATGCAAAGGAGCCATGCCAAGGGCGTGTGATCAACCTGAAGAGGCATAAAATGGAATTTATTTTTGTAAAAAAAGAATGAAAATATTTTTGACATTTTTTCTTATTGAGATTTAAAGACAAAATAATTTTGGATTTTTGATAAAGAAAGGAGAAATGTTTTTGAATTTTTGATAAAGAAAAGAGAAATATTTTTTTGGGAGACGGGTCTCAGCATGATTATTATAATTATTATATTCTCACTTGTATTAAATTCTCCTAAATGAAAAATGAAATATCGGATGGGACCGAGCCTGGAAAAGTTGGGTTTGTAACATATTCAAAGCTAAGGTTGGACTTGTAACCAGGCTCACGGGAAGGGTCCCATTTTAAAAAATGCACGAAAATTTGGGCGAGAGACTGACCCAAAATTTTGGCAGAGTTTCGTGATGAAACCGACAATCTAACATGTGTGTCCTAGGCTTGACACCTATTTGCGGGTATACAGTTGGTTGGGTGAATTGGAAAGGGTTCCCCCCTTTGGCGTGACTTCCACGATATACGTCTTGCTTTTGAGGGAAATCGGTACATGTGGACAAGACATTTGATATACCTGAGTGTACGTGAATTGCCTCACTATATACCTCGTGGGGATGGTACGTGTGAGAGCTAATTAGATATACTCAGTGTACGTGAATGAGTTCCCTACGATATACCTCGCGTCATGACTTCAATTAAATAGTACGATACGGGGGAACTGTTCAATATACGTCGAAGGTACTTGGCCAATGGAAGGTGAGAGTAATATCTCTTAGGCTAACTGTGCCCTTCCGGACCAGTGCCCATCACGAAGTGACACTCCAGGTACTGGACAAAATTTGGTCAATAACAATGCTCTTTGGTGATGATGTGTGAACCATGCATGATTATCTTATTAGTATCTTATGATGAGAGTATATTTATTAATCATGCCAAATAGGGAGAAAAGTACAGTACCCATAGTATACCCAGCATGGACAAGTGATGTGTGCAATATGTGGACATATGTGATCCTAGGTTCATGTGGTGCGAACTGTACATGGAGAATCTTCTACAAGTGTGAATAGAAGCATAAGCATGAGGTACACATGAATAATAAAAAGGGAACATACAAAATAAGGGAATATATGAGAAAATAAAACATCCGTGTAAATAGAGTCTAGATCTCTTTAAACAAAAGTCCCCGGTGGAGTCACCACTGTGGCTATCCCCGATCCGGGCGGAGAGATAGAGTGGAGAAGATGAGGGTCAGCTACGTGGTGAGAGGATCTTGGTCCCGCGCATCCCTCTCGGGAGCACTTCGGCTGTCGTCGGTGATGTGTCAGGTGAAAAATGTAGAGAGATGGAGTCTCTAGTCTATTTTACTCAAAACAGGAAAAATAAGGTGGAGCCATCTCGAAGGACAGCATCCAAAGACATACTGATACATACGAAAGAAAAGTTATTCGAGTAGGGTTTGGGGGCTAAGTTACAGAATGGGAAGGTGTAAGGCAGCCATTCCACCCTTGCTGTCTCTCATGGATTGTTATTATTTTCCTCTATTTACCCGTAATATGTGTGCATGCGTATATGTAGTGGGGATGGGAATCGTCGACTTGTATCAAGGAAGAGATAAAGCGAGTCATCCATAGGAATGTTCCTAAAAGTATTATTAGAAAATAGGATTTACGCGGTTATCCTCGCATTGATCTTTATAATAAAATGATAATGCATGTGGAATAATATGCCACTAAGAACAAATATATGTATATGTAAATGTATAGAATCTAAGAGAACTAAATTAAAGAATTTTGAAAAATAATTTTTTTTTTTTTGGAAAGGATAGGACTCGAGTCTCGAATTTTACCCCGAGACACCTACATAACCTATAGAGGCATCAAAGTCCACATAGTTCGTATGCATAACGAGGGGTGGGATTTATCCCATAAATCAAACCGTGGACTTGTCTTTTATGTGTGTGTGTGTGTGTAAAAAAGTGTTTTAGTTGTGAGAAAAGTGTGAGAAAAGTATGAGAATTCCCGTTTGGAATTTATGAGCAAACCTTCTTTTTCTTGTTTTTTTTTGGTTTTATTTATATGAAAATAAGAGATGCGCAATAATACTAAATAAAAAGCATATTAGGATATGTGAGATGGAGAGAATTAAAGTGCTAAGTAATAAAAACAAGTTAATGCGAATTTAGGAGAATTTGAAGAGAGAGTTGAGAGAGTTGGACCTTCTTGAAGATGAGCATGATCTTGAATGTTAGAGAGAATCCCTTGCACTTAGATGATGGTGAAGAGTAGTTAATTCACCAAGTTTGATGAAAAAGATAATGAAAAGTGAAGGTTGGAAAAGGATTTGGATGTGGAAATCACGCTGACTTCGAGAGAGGTTTTTTGAGTTCGCTGAGAGTGATGGATTTTAGATCTTGGCTCTCCTTGCAATGAGGCTAGGCCCTCTTTTTTATAGGCCCAGGGCATTGCCGATCATCATAGGTCTGGTCCTGCCAATTGGCAGGTGTTTTTAAGCACACTACCAATAGGCAGGATTTTAAACCTGCCGTTTCGCAGTCTTTTTCAAGTTCCTTTGAAAAAATGGTCATAAAATGCAAATTATTAATCCAAATGATGCATGGGGTGAACCGTTGGAAAGGTAATTCTGAGACCTTCTAAAGTCCTTGGGACTTCTCGCGGGTCCGAGAGTTGTCTTTGGGACAAATGTCGCTTGGAAAAGCTCGTCGGTCCTTTGGACGGGGGATCATCGGACGCAAACAGATCGTCCGTCCGCATGGTAAGTCAAAATCGCACACGGGATGGACCGTTGGAAAAGTAATGAGACGTACTTTTACATTCCAAAGAGTTTGACTCTGTTTTGGGAGCTTACTTTGGTCAATGAGGGCTTGGAAGCGTTTGATGACCTTTCAGAGTAAAATGGATCAGTCGTTCGTACCGTAAGTCAGAATAGTGCACGGGGTGGACCGTTGGAAAGGGGTTTCAATGACCTTTGAAGATTCATTCAGTATCGATCGAGCTGAAGAGTTGACTTTGGTCAAATAGAGTTTGGGAGCGTCCGATGGCCTTTTGATCAAGTTTTGAGGGAGAATGGGTCGCTCGTCCACACCGTAAGTTAGAATCGCACATGGGATGGACCGTTAGAAAGGGGTTTCAACACCCTTTGAAAATTCATTCTGTCTCGGTCGAGCTGAAGAGTTTTGACTTTTGGTCAAAACGGAGCCTGAGAGCTCCCGATGGCTTCTAGGTCTATACTCGGGGTATGACTTAGGTTTACAGTGATGAAAGGAGGTTCTAGGGACCTAAGGAGAGCTTGTGGTGGTGGTGCTAGAATGGGGTGTCTACAGAGCCCTTCGACGGGTGAGTTTGGAACAAATGATAGCCGTCGAATAGACACCACATGATGCCCTTTGAAAGAGTATGACCAATTCAGAGGGTCGAGGCCAATTCTAGGGACCTAGGGATGAGGATGATCGATTCGGAGGGTAGAGGGCCGTTTGGTGGGTGTTTCGGGGTTTTGTCCTCAAACGTCATATTTTGAAGCCTAAGTGTAGATATTTTGAAAATTGGGCCGTGCTCTCAAATCGGGTGTCCCGTGACCACGTGATCGATTCATACGAATTACATTGGTCCCGTGAGAGGTGTTGGCATCATTTATGGGACCGTTTGGGGGGTATTTTGGGGTTTCGCAGTCTAACATCATGTTTTCAAGCATAAGTGTAGATATTCTAAAAATTGGGTTGTGCTCTCAAATCGCGTGTCTCGTGACCATGCGATTGGTTTCTACGTGTCGCATTGGACCCGTACGAGGTGTTGGCACCGGTCACAGGGCTGTTTGGGGGGTGTTTCGGGGTTTCTCCCTTAATAGCATGTTTTCAAGACTAAGTGGAGATATTCTGAAAATTTGTCTGTGCTCTCAAATTAAGGGTCTCATGACCACGCGGTCGGTTCTTACGAGTTACATTGGCTTCGTGTGAGGTGTAAGTGCCGCTCACAGGGCCATTTGGGTGGTGTTTTGGGGTTTTACCCTCTAATGGCATGTTTTAAAGCCTAAGTGTAGATATTCTAAAAATTGGGTCGTGCTCTCAAATTGAGGATCCCGTGACCACACGATCAGTTCCTATGAGTTACATTTCTCCCATTCGAGGTGTTAGCACTGCTCACCGGGTCGTTTGGGGGGGTGTTTTAGGGTTTTGCTCTCTAACGGCATGTTGTTATGCCTAAGTGTAGATATTCTGAGAATTGGGTCATGCTCTCAAACAAGGGGTCATGTGAGCCCGCGATCAGTTCCAATGAGTTATATTTGTCCCGTGTGAGGTTTTGGCACCGCTCACAAGTCCGTTTGGGGGTGTTTTGGGGTTTCTCCCTCTAACAGCATGTTTTCAAGCCTAAGTGTAGATATTTTGAAAATTGGGTCATGCTCTTGAACTGAGGGACCCATAACCATGTGATCAGTTCCTACGAGTTACATTGGTCTCGTGCGAGGTGTTAGCACCGCTCACGGGTCCGTTTGGGGGGTGTTATGGGTTTTCCCCTCTAATGGCATGTTTCCAAGCCTAAGTGTAGATATTATGAAAATTGGGTTGTGAACTCGAATCGAGGGTCCCGTGACCATGCAATCGATTCTTGCTAGTTACATTGATTCCGTGCGAGGTGCTGGCGACACTCACAGGGCTGTTTGGGTGGTGTTTTGGGGTTTCACCCTCTAACGGAATGATTTCAAGGTTAAGTGTAGATATTTTAAAAATTGAGCCGTTATCTCAAATTGGTGGTCCTGTGAGCATACGGTTGGTTCCTACGAGTTACATTGGTCCCGTGAGAGGTGTTAGCGCCACTCATGAGGTCGTTTGGTGGGTGTTTTGATGTTTCTCCCTCTAATGGCATGTTTTAAAGCCTAAGTGTAGATATTCTAAAAATTGGGTTGTGCTCTCGAACTAAGGGTCCCGTGACCACAGGTTCGGTTCCTACAAGTTACGTTAGGAACGTGCGAGGTGTTGGCTCCACTCATGGGACCGTTTGGTGGGTGTTTGGGGATTTTTCCCTCTAACGGCATTTTTTCAAGCCTAAGTGTAGATATTCTAAATATTGGTACGTGCTCTAGAACCGGAGGTCCCATGTCCACGCTGTCGGTTCCTACTAGTTACATTACTCCCGTGCAAGGTGTAAGCACCGCTCACGGGGCCTTTGAGGGGTGTTTCGAGGTTTCATCCTCTAACGACATGTTTTCAAGCCTAAGTGTAGATGTACTAGAAATTAGGTCGTACTGTCGAACCGGGTGTCCTGTTACCACACAATCAGTTCCTATGAATTATATTGGTCTCGTACAAGGTGTTGGCAGCGCTTATGGGGCCATTTGGGGAGGGGGATATTTTGGGGTTTCACAGTCTTACAACATATTTTCACGCATAAGTGTAGATATTATAAAAATTTGGTGATGCTCTTAAACTTTGGGTCTTGTGATCACGCGGTCGGTTCCTATGAGTTACATTGGTCCCGTCTAAGATGTGGCACCGCTCACGGGCCGCCTTGGAGGGTGTTTCTAGTTTTTTCCCTATAACTTCATGTTTTCAATTCTAAAAATTGGGTCGTGCTCTTGAACCAAGTGTCCTATGACCACACAGTCAGTTCCTACAAGTTATATTGGTCCCATACGAGGTGTTGGAGCCGCTCACAGGGCCGTTTTTGGTATGTTTTGGGGTTTCTTCCTCAAACGACATGTTTTTAAGCCTAAGTCAAGAGGTGTACAAACCTTCGTCGGTGGTGGAGTTGTACTTCACCTCATATTCGAGATTCTCCATTATAGGTATGGCGTTAGAAACTTGGTAAAGTGTGAAAACCGTTGTAGTGTTTGTCTAGAGTATCATATTGTGTGTGTGAGTCACAACAAAAGTAAAAAATAAGCACACTTGGTCTTTAAAACGTACCGCAGGGTGTGGGCGCCCCCAGCGATACCCAAAAGGCATCGCGAGTGGCACGAACACCTCGTGCTCTACTGTTTTGAGCTAAAGAGTTTTGTAACTTTTTAAAGCTAAAGAGTTTTATGAACATGACTTTATTTAGAGTTAAATGGTTTGGGGGGTGTTTCAGGGTTTCACCATCTAACTGCATGATTTCAAGCCTAAGTGTAGATATTCTTACCATCTCTCTCAAATTAATGTTTTGTTTGCAAAACTCTTGAGCCATAAAAAGTTGCAAAACTTTTGAGATCTAAACAGTTGTGCACGAGGTGTTCATGCCACTTGCTGTGCCATTTGTGTTCCACTGGGGATGCTAACCCCCGCGGTACGTTTTTAAGCCTAAGTGTTCCTATTTTAAAGTTTTATTGTATTTCACACACATACCATTCTACTCTAGACAAATACTACACTATCATTGACACTTTCCCACGTTTCCAATGCCATACTTATGATAGAAAATCCTTATTATGAGGTGGAGTAGAAATTCACCATCGACGATGCTTTATACACCTCTCTACTAATTGTCCATGATCAATATTTGATCGTAAAGCTCTTAAAATTCCACGACTCTTGCACTGATTGTCCACGTTTGGGGGGTGTTTCGGGGTTTCGCCTCCTAATGGCATATTTTTCAGTCCAAGTCTAGATATTTTGAAATTTACGTCGTGTTCTCAAACCTGGGGTCCCGTGATTATCCAATAGCCAAAAACCAACAATAACCTAACAACCAATAATAATCCCGTACTCTTTCCAACATACTATCCAATAATAAGCTAACACCGAATAATTATCCGTCAGCCAAACCAAATAAAACCAATAATTATCTCGTACTCCTTCTAAAATACTATCCAACAACAAGCCAACAACCAATAATTATCCTGTACTCCTTTTATCATCTAAAAGATTCAAAAGATAATGCATATCAATTATATAACTACTTCAGTTAAAGTAAATAGTACCTAATTCCTACAATCAAAGAAGGCCATTAAATAGAGTCTTCTATATGTGATTTAACCAAATTGATCCTGGAGGCCCCAATGTATTCTTTTACATGTACATATGTGATTAGTTTCTTAATAGAATCTTCATAAAATCAAGCTAATTTAACTTCATTTTATGAGCACTGCATCAATGTAACTAATAACCAAATGTATATGTAGGAGAACACGTGGAAATTGAGCTGGGTCAATCTGATCCAATCATAAACTCAAATGACTCTATACTCAAACCGAGCATCTTATGAAAGTAACTAAACTGAACAAAGCATATTATCGAAAGTTAACTTACATAAATAATATTAAACATTCGTAAAAGTAACTAAACATTCATACATCAAAGTAAAGCGCTAATACAATGTCAATATCATCATAGAATACAAATAAGATTGACAAGGATAACATAATATTTTGATATTCAATCTTCCTTTAAATTAACTAAAATATCCTTCAAATTAGGGTTGTCATCAAGAGCTGATTGGAACTTTTTTGGAGCCTTTAATGCATCCACTTCAGTAGTCATACCCTTGTGTGCATGCATAACAAAAGACCAATTTCCATCGTTTATGCACTTCTAGTAGAATACCTTCTTTACGTTATGGAAGGCACAAATAAAAGGATCATCGACTATGCGATCTTTACTCTTCAACTTTGATAATATACTATAATAAGTTTGGAGTAGGGATTGACTTTGCAAGCATTCGGTGTATCCTCGACCCTTACTCAATCACAAGACAATACGATTTCTATGAAATCAAGGTAATCAAGTTCTGGATTTGTTGGATTAACCCATAATAGGTTAGCTCCGTATTCTTGGATTTTTATCGCTTTTACTAGGGATATATGTGATCAAGGTAGAAATTGATATGCCACTATTTTGCATAAATAGGTTTTCATCATATGGATATGAAATGAAATAAAAAATATTGGTGCAAAATTTCTTAAACTCTTTTACACGAAAACTATGGCCTTTTGCTAGTCATGCAAGCCTGGAAGAGGAATCAAATCTTCTTAGAGGCTGAATTTATTAATGAATTTGTATTAGGAAATGTTTTTATCACACACGAATGAATAACTGCACACATAAGATGTGAAATTTACCTCTTTTGATACCCACACCCTAAAATTAGTTGTCGTGCAATTTCTCCTTTGATTTTGGGTAATTTCGTTCTCATACTTCCTACCGGTAAATTTTAGAGTTTAGATCATAAAATATAAAAAACATATAATTAAAGAATAAGAATTCAGGATATGCTCTCTCTCTCTAGTCTTTGACTTCATCTTGCGATTCGATGATATAACGAGTTTCTTGGTCGTATTGTAGATTTATGACTTTCACCTCTTTAGGGTTACCAAACGATAATTTGTCCTCAAACTCACCAGGTTCATCGATCACTCATTCTCCACGAAGATTGAACCTCCTTACCTCTTGTTCTGGCATATGCTCCCTAGCGTGTAGCGATGATTCCACTGTTCTGTATTTTTCAACAATTGACCCTCCAATATACTGTGTATTCTTTATGTAATCTTTGAAGCTTTTCATCAATAACTCAAAAGGATACATCATATGATACCTAACATGACCACACAATAAAGCTTCATCGCATAAATTCACAAGTAGGTGGATGCTGATATCGAAGAATGATGGAGGAAAATATTTCTCTAATACACAAACAACCTCGGCTAATGTTAATTTCACAACTTTAATGTGCGTTTTATTTACCAGTTTTGTATGAAGTAGGGTAAAACACAAACTTATTTCCAAAATTTCTTGACGAAGATCTTTATGTTCAAGAAAGCAGTGCCAAAATAACAGACGAATTAATTGGATGATTACATACCAGTCATGAGACTTGCACTGTTTCAAGCCATTTTCTTGGTAGCTTAATAACCTACGTAAATTACCAAAATACTCGGTTAGATTCTTCAAATTGAACAACGTGTCTAATAGGATCTTCTTCTCACTAGTAGTCAAAGTGAAAGTAGCCCGAAGGGTAGAAATTCTTCCTATTATATAATCATTTTTTAAGCACAGTTTCTTCTTTATTTTAATATCATGTAGATCTAGGTGGGACCGCTCTCCATCTTTGGAATGAGATCCACACAAACATGTTCCTATTAGATTATCTGCAACATTCTTCTCTGTGTGGATCACATCAACTATGTGCCTTCCACACTGATCTTTCTAACATGGAAAATAATAAAATATTGATCGCCTGGACCACGACTTCGCTTTACTAAGCTTTACATTTCAGGTTTACAAACTAGAGGTGTTTGCCTACATACATATTCCTCGTAGTCGAAGACCTCACCTTATCCTCGATCCGCTGACCTAAAAAGACGATCAGGTGGTGTTCTGCGCTCATGACCGATAAGAAAAAAGTTAGACTTCTTGTTCCTAAAAGGGTGATTGGTTGATAGATATCTACGATGACCCGTGTAACTAACTTACTACTATGTTTTAGCCAACAGGCTTCAATTTCCTCCCCACATATGGGACATCCATAATAACGATGAATATTACGATCGGACAAGGTTCCATAAGATGGAAGGTCGTAGATCGCCCACATCATCATTGCCTTAAATGATATCTCGTCACCCATATGAGAGTCTAATGCCGTCACACCTTTATCCCACAACTCTTTAAGTTGTTCAATTAATGGTGCTAAGAATATATCAATATCATCACTAGGAGACTTTGGCCTGGGAATCAACAAAAAGAACAATGTGAACTCCTTTATCACGCATAGTGCCAGAGAGCGACTTAAAGGCGCCAAGAAAATTGGCCAATAACTCTTATTTGTACTTAAAGTATCGAAAGGGTAAAACCCATAGGATGAAATTGCAAGATGAACGTTGTGCATTTCCTTTACAAATTCATGGTGTTGTGGATTTAAAATTTTCTAGATGGGTGAATCAATTGGATGACGCATCAAATTTACACCCACCTCACATTGAGTATTCCATGCCATGGCCTCCTCTATCCACAGTATAGTAAAAAACCATTTTAACCGTGGCCCAAGTGGAAAATACTTCAAAACCTTTTGTGGGACTTGAGGGTACTTGCCACTTTTTACGGCATTGTCCTTTCCATTCTCATAAACCACATATCTAGGCTCATTGCATATAGGACATTCATCCTTCTCTTTCGGCTCATTTCTCTACAATATGCAATCATACTTTCATGCATGAATAGATTTGTATTTCAAACCCAAACCCTTCAAGATCCTCTTCATGGTAGGATAATTGTTTGGTAATGTGTTCTCTTTTAGGTGAATATCTTTAACCCACTTAAGAATTTCGATTATGTTGTTCCTAGACAAACCAAATTTACTCTTTAAATTATGTAAACCAATCATTGCATATAATACCGAGTGATCTTCTTCACAATCTTTATACAACGGTCTAGCCGCATCGGCTTTCAATCGTTTGTATTCCAGATCTCCAGGAAGTTCAACATCAAAATTTTCATTTAGTTGGCCATAATGCGTATTATCCGTATCCATATGTTGATGGTTTTGACGGTTGTGCAGTCCATAAGCATCATTAATTAAGTCGATCAATGGGCGATGTGTTTGTGAATCACGTACCACTTCCACTCGTTGGTGTTTTGTTATGCGATCTGGTACCAGAGATTCATCTGGAATATAAGGTATATTTTTTTCACCATGGTATGTTCATATTTCATAGTCTTGACAGATTCCTCGCTTTAATAAATGTAACTCAACGTATTCCAATGACTTATATTTTTTGTTCATACCACCGGTGCACGAACACTAAATCTTGTCACTTTTAGGATTTTGAAAGCATATTTAACAAATTCTTTAATGCCATTTACATGATGATTTGAAATTCGATTAGTCTCTCCCATCTACTCTTTGTATAGTGGGAAATCCATGAAATAATCTTTAAATTTCATCCTTGTGGTAATAGGTGAAAAATATTATTATAACTGGAACAAAAATAATATTCTTACAACTGAAGAAATAAAAAATATTATTAAAACTAAAACAAAACCAATTTTCTTAAAATGAAAAAACCAAATATTCTTATAACTGAAAAAAAAATGTTTTTACAATTGAAACAAAAGAAAATATTATTAGATCTTTTCAAAGAGATACACTCGCCAAACAATAAAAGAGTCTGCATAATTCCTCAATTCTAGTCCTTCCCCGCTGCTAACATGCACATGTACATCTTCACAACCATTGTATATTTCATCGACCTGTATTTAAGCCTCACCCGTCTCCAAAGTTCAGTTTTGTAGTGGATTTCAGACAACCTTGGAGATGAGTGTGCACACCCCCAACAACCCTTTTATTGCTTAGGTCTTTGAAATAACAATTTTCCCCGAAGTCACAATGAGTTGTTGATGATGATGCAAGTCCCATGATAGGAAGTGGCACGGGGAATAAGAATGTTGAAGGGATCGAGATTTTGGAGGGGAATGTTGGATGAGGCGTCATCTGGGAGGGGAACGTTGGATGAGGCGGAATTTGGGAGTGGAATGTTGGATGAGGCAGAATTTGGGATGGCAAACATGAAGAGGGGGGATAAGGAAAACCTTGAGGAGGAAGTTAAGGGTAACCTTGAGGAGGCAGCATTGGGACCGCATAATTTTGTAAAAAGGACACAAGTTTCCTAATTTAATTCATTAAAATTCCCAGGTTATTTTTTATATCCTAGACATCCCCATCGGTATTAAACTGTCATTCCTCATTGGATAAAAAATGATCCTTGATAGAAGAAAACTCGTCCATGAGAGGTGCGGTCTATTGAATTTTTATTTTTGGCATATGTGAGCCAGCACCTCTCTTCCTCCCTCTATTGTCCTTTCCAATGGTTCAGGTCAGGGAATCATTTTCAAGTTCAAAGTCATCATTGGGTTTCGAACCCGACTGACTGGTCATGGCCTTTATTGATTCTAGCGTCTCAACCAAGTGCGACGGGAATTTATTATCTTTGTCCCGTTGGACATGAACGAATAAGTTGGGCCGATTTGTTTTTTTACCCGCATCTGGACCGTTCTTTGTCCTACTCTCCCATTCATTCTTCAAATCCTCATATGATTTTGATCCTAGCCTGTGGATATCAGTTTTTTATGCCCTATTTTTTTTATTTTTCTCCTTTTGGACCAACTTTTTCTCCATCGCCTCATTCTCCAAAAACATATTCCACTACTCCACTGGAATTTCAAAATTGGGAGGCACTCCTCCATTCGAAGAAAAAATATCGGAGCTCACTGCCTCCTTTGGGAAATGTTTCTTTCAAAAATTTCTCTTATATTTTGCTCAATGATTCCGCAACCCGAGATATAACCTTATTCTTGGAATGATCAGTAAATTAGAAATACTTGCAGAGTTGATCACATATGTATTTTTTGACGGATTGATCAACTAGGTTCCTATTGTCTAGTCCATCAACTCCTATGTTCATTTTTCCCAATGCTAAAAATTGGGCTTTAAAGTTCAGCATCTCATTACTATAACCCGTCGGGTTATGATAAGGGAGAACCCAATGGGCTTCTTTTGGATTGAATGGGAGGCACAGACAACATTGGATGGGGTAGGTGGAGCAACGGGAGTGCTGGATGAGGGTGCCGAATAAGCTATAGTTTGACTTGGTAAGGAGGGAACCATTGGTGGAGTTATGTATTGCTCACCCACTGGTGTTGATAATTCAAGTTGTACAAGAGATGGTGAACCTTATTGCGATGTCTCCTCGACCCTTGGTACCCTTGGGTTGTTTCCTCTCAATATCATATACAAAAATGAAAAACCGTAAGTGACTACATAATTATAATAAGAAATTATAATTAATTAATCAATCTTAAAAGTATATATAACTATAACTATAACTATATATATATATATATACCTTTTCAAAGTAAAACTTTAGAATATGTTTAATGTGTCTAATATCCATCCATTCGGTATTAGTTTTTAAGAAACTAAGAATTTTTGTGCGTGGCCAACTAGGAGCAAGGGTATCTATGATTGATATGTAGATATCTGTGACATGAACTCGGAATCCCGTCCTTTTCAACTTGTTGGAAAGATTCAATTTAGAGTGCATATGGAGCGAGACATCACAGTCTATGTCAATGCTTTCTGTACGCAGTTGTATCTATAATGAATGGATTTTTTTCGCCTTCTCCGACAACATAACCAAGGTCAAAGCTACATTGGAATTATCTGTGTGAAATATATTTTTTATAACGTCATCACAGTTTTATGGTAAGGAAAATAGAATACGATCGAACATGTATTCTTGCTGGAGATCAACTGTACAATTAATAAGGTAGTTAAATTGTTCAATTTTTTTATTTCCATACCTATAAATAGGAGTAGCCTTTATATGACGTTCACTAACAAAAGAGTTATGTGTGCGGTTAAATTGCAACCTCTCTAACTCTTATTTCCAGTCATTACACCGTGCCTAATTGTTCTTGAGAAAAATATACGAGGGCGTGAATATGAGTCCTAGGGTCAAGGTATAAGGGTATATTAGTTTGATTAAGGTTTTGAGAATGGAAAGGATTTTGAGTCAGTGGGTGCGGAACCTAAAATACTCAATTTATTTCAAAATCTAAATATATACTAAGCCCTAAATGAATATACCCTTAAATAATGCAATTTATATTAATCCCTAAATAACCACATTCAGTTAATACTAATAATAGTCAATTAATTTCAAACTCTAAATAAATTTCAAGCCCTAAATGATAATACTCTTAAATAATTAAATTTATTTTAATCCTTAAGTAACCACATTCAGTCAATACTAATAATGACAATACCCTTAAATAATGCAATTAATTTCAAACTATAAATAACGATTCTCAATCAATGTTAACAATAACCAATAAATTTCAATCCTTAAATATAACATACCTAATCAAAATATGAATTATAAGACATCACTTTTTCTTGTAAAAAGTATACACATATACACACACATAGACACACATATATACACATGTATACACACGTATACACACATGTACACACATGTACACACACATATACACATGTATATAGAAATACACACACATTCACACACATATACACACGTACATAGAAAAGACCACATATATTCACACATATATACACACATATACATTAGGGTTTAAATTATAAATACAAAACAAGGGCTATCTGGGAGATCGAGAGAGATCTGGGCCAAAATTAGGGTTTGAGACAGAGAATACAAATCGTCGAAATCACACAGAAAGAGCGATAGAGAGAGATTGATGCGGGAACAAATGAAATGGAGGCATAATGTTTTTAGTATAGGGACACTAGTCATAGCCTGGAGGCGTGACCCATTACCTTTACCCTTAAATTTTGTCCACATCAGCATGTAGGCAACCATGTGGTCACGACCCTCATTCTTGACCCATGCGCATGAACAAATTGAGATGTTCACGGACCAAAGCCATGACCCGGTAGGTGCGCATTATGGCCTTAGTCATTACCCTTGTACGTGACCTTACCATGACCAAACATGGAGGGAACTTTGCCAAGAATTTGGCACTATGATGGTCATGACCAGGTCACGGCCAAAGTTCGTGATCCATACTGATTAGGGATTTTATCCGTGAACACTTCCAAGTTCATCCATGGCCACACTAGGTCATGGTAATGGTCATGCCAAATTTGATATGGTCAGGGCTTTGGGCTGTGACCAGCTGGTCAGGGCTTTAGGCTGTGACCTCCTAGGGTGACCATTCGCTGCATTTGGTGTAGTGTTTCTCCATCTTTTTAATGATTCCCCCAAGGCATGTTTCCATAATATGTTCAGTTACGTTCTTCTCCACATGCATCACATCCAGTACATGGAACACCAGGTTATTCTTCTAATAAGGCAAGTCAAATAACATTGACCTCCTTGACCAAGCCCCTCTTATCTCAGTTTTATTCCCAGTTGGGATCTTATGCCTCACATCCCTGAATTTAGGATTTTTACCTGGCATATTAGGGCTATAATTATAAGATTTACTTTTAGTTTCTAAACCTAAAATTTTTCTCAGAGGTAGCCTATGTTCAACCCTACCCGATAAAAACTCGAAACCTTTCTTAAATCTAAAACTATAATTGGGGGGGGGGGGGGGGGGGTAAAACCTCCTATAGAAATGGTATATATATTTTTCGCTATTGATGAGACGCAGAGATTTAGTATCCTCTCCCCAAATAGGACACACCAAATAACCATGGACTACACAACCGGATAAAGTCTCATAAGCTGGAAAATTATGAATTTACCACGTCAACATAGCTTTCAGCGTAAACTCTTATTTTAAAAAAAATCAAATGGTTGCGCACCCTATTTCTACAACTCATTTAATTCTTCTACCAAAGGAGCCAAGTAGACATCGATGTCTTCACTCGTTACCTTTAACCCATGTATCAATAAAGACATCATCAAAAATTCAGGTCTCATACACCATGAAGGAGGGAGGTTTAGTAGTGCTAGGATCACTGGCCATACACTCTGATTAGTGCTTATATTTCCATATGGATTGAAACCATCTGTTGATATTGCCAAATTAATGTCACGTTGTTCTCAAGAAAAGTCAGGATCATCATAATTAATCCTCTTCTAAGCCGGAGAATTAATAGGATGATGCAAGAGATTATCCCTTAATTCTTCCCTAACATGCCAAGTCATTGACTCTACTATCCATGAAACTGTGAAAAACTGCTTCAATCTAGGCCCAATGGGAAAATATTTTAACACTTTTTGAGTCACTTTTGAGCTTATGTCTTCCTTGCCAATAGATTGCATATATCTAGGTTCTTCGCATACCGGACATCGATCGAGATTTCCATACTCCTTAGAGTATAGTATGAAGTCATACACATAAGCATGAATTGATTTATACTTTATTCACAAACCTTTTGTAATACCCCGTATTTTTATAGCTTTTAAATTATGGGATTTTTTTAAATTTAATTGAGATAAATTAATTTAATTTTAATCCGGAATGTTGCTTTAAATATTTACTAGCGTGACGAGAGTTAGTAATTATTGGAAATTTGATATTTGTTGAATATTACTGGATGAGTATAGTAATATATGAGATTTATTTTTATAATATTGTCACGTGTGAATAAAATGACAATTATGGAAATTTAAGTCGGGACGCGCCTGTCTCGTGTCGGGACTAAATATTGTTAAATAAAAGTGAATATTTTATAAGTTGTTCGTATGGTCATTTTGAGTGCGCCAACGTGTTTGGAAGGGTCGATATAGTCAGAAAAGTGTACCCGGGGGTTTAGTTTGGGTCTCGGGACATTTTTAGGCCCAATTAGTACCCCGGGAGGGCGTTTTGGACATTTCGCAATTATGGGTAATTAAACCTACGAAAATTAAAAGGGTTATAGAAGATATCTAGGTTGTCTTCTAGGGTTAGAACAACCAAAGACAAATGACGGCCATTGGAGAGGAAGAGGAGAAGCTCTCCAAGGAGTTCTAGGCCAAGAACACCTCCAATTGCACCGCCTCCACCACCAACGCGTAGATCGCGAGACGGGGAATGCAACCACACCAAATTCGGCACCAAACCAGATTTCCGAAAATCCCAGGCAAGTGTTTATCTTGCTTATTTCGTTGGTTCATCTTTAATATTAGTTTAGGAGTAATTAGAATGAGTTTTTTTATGTAAGAAAACCAAAGATTTGAGATAGGAATCGCATGTAGTTATGGTTTAAATGATAATCCTGGAAACCCTTGCCATGTAGAGGAATTACCCACGAAATTATGATGTTTATAAGAAGAAATTTCTGGAAATACTTGTTAGAACCATGTTTTAAGAGAATTCTAGGGTTCTTGATAATTATATAAATTTTTGGGCTATTAATCCATGTTTAATGATAGAAATCCACATGCTTTACGTTGGAAATACCTAGTATGATGATATAATGTTCGTAGTATGAATCTTTGGACGTTTGGGAATGTAAAACTTGAATTTGGATGAAGATAGGTGTCAGAACCCGTAACTGCAAAACTGCAGAAATCGAAATACCTGTTTGATCGATCGATCGAGCCCCAAACCTCGATCGATCGACCCCTCCTGGAAGACTCATGTTTTCCCTTCTTAATTAGTTGAAATTCGATTTAATGTGAAATAATTCTTGGACATCCTTAATAAAGTGCTTTGGGAGATAGGGAAGACCAGTAGGACATATGAATAATTTTGGGACTTTTAATATGAGACGAGAATTGTATTTTTGGGACAATTACTTAAGGGTCGATGAATTTATGTATTAAAGGGAGAGATGCGTAAGAGAGTTACGTTGGAACATAAAAAGGATACCTACTGAATTTTATACTTGGGAGGATAGAGTCCATGAGAGTTACGTAATAAGTTGGAAGAATCCTTCGAATTAACGTTAGAGACGAACCCTTATACGCGATACTAATAATGTGAAAACAAGGATAAATGTCGTAACTATGGAAGTTGAGATATACCTAATATTGATATGGTAATATTAGTACAGTTATATGATTGTGTATGCATATACTATCTATGTGTGAAAATCATACCCACGCTACTTTCTATCCCTGAGGTTACCGCGCTGGGACGATCTTATCCTTTGTTGCCTTCGGGGGGATATTGATTCGTACCCTAGGAGATAGATATCCTTGGTACAGGATATCGAATGGATAGTTCAGACGGTCCTAAGAGAAGCAGGTACGTGCCATCCTCTTAGAGACTTGGAATCTATGCTTCGCCTCAATATTGTTTGTGTATGTGTTAATACAATTCGAGAGTGATTCCAAATTTGTATTCCCCTTAATACGAGTGATACGGGGTTTGGATAGTAGAGTATGCCGCACCATAGTTTTATTTGGGGTGCTCCTATAATATATATATTGTACGAGTAGTTAATATATATACGAGATTGTGGAATTTGGAACTGCCTACCGTGATATGGTAAGTAAGACATGGTTGATGACTCAAATTGTAAATACTTGTTTTGAGAAAGTATAATATGACACTGGAAAACTCTATTGATTAATAGAGTTAAAATGAGAACTTTGGTTTCCTCGTTGAAAGATTACTTTTTAAATAATTGTATTGCTAAGTTTTTAAATCTTGCAAATAACCTAAGATAAGTTAAATCATTGGGGGAGGTTAGTGCGATATATGACGAGATAAACCATTAGGAAGGTTAGTGCGATAGGTGTGCACATTAGAAGAGAGGTGAGAATTTCTCAAGAGAGTGACGCACTAATATGTTGTTGCATTGGCCTGTAATCAATTTAAATACTTGCTAAACGAATTTTAAATCATACACACTATCAGGATTTGACCCGTTTCCATTTCTCTTTCTCTCTTGTGTATATATGTATATATTACAGGTGCCCAGCCACAAGGGCATCTTGCTTAGTATTCCTTGGGAGGAACGTGCTGAAGCTTAGGTGGGAGTTGCAGGCCACTTGCTTAGACGGTTTCATTTACTTGATTCCACTTCTATTATTCTCAGTTATTGGGGCATGTGTCGCCCTTTCCACTATTTATCTGTTTATTGGGACATTTGTAGTTCAGTTATTTCTAGTACTGTTACTATGGGATTTATTCAGTATGGATGTTTTACTTTAAGTTTTAAATGTTGGGATCTTGGATGTTGAATGTTTAAATTAATTGGTTTATGTTCCAGGATATTTGTGATATGAATCTTACTTATTGGAAATGTTATCAATAAATAAATAAATAATTTTTCTTTAAAAAAAAAATAAAATTTGGAAGGTAATGTTTAATATGGTTTTGACACTTAGCTTAATTAATTAGGGTGTTAAATTGGAAAATTTATTTTTACGACAGTGATGCTAAGAATGAACCAACTGTTCACCTTGATTTTAATTTAATAAAGGAGTGATCACCCGGTATTTAATTAGGCAGGGTGTCACAGGTGGTATCAGAGCATCAGGTTCTAGTGTCCTTAGGATCTGTACGGCTTATTATTCTTTAAACGTTGCTTTGTTTATTATAGAGCCCTATGTTTAGGATTGTCGATTCCTTTGACGAGACTTCGTTCTCCTGATATAATGTGAATACATTAGTGAAAATTTAATTTCTTTCAGATGTGTGCATGTGCCGAGCGATGACGGATGTCAGAAGAGGACCGTTAAGCGTACATCAGGAGGCAGGGCTCAGTTGAGATTATAAAATATATCCGAGGATGATGACCGTAGTCGAGGTCACCTCCATTGTGGCACGAGAAGCCAAGACTAGAAAGGCGACTAAGGCGCAGCAGTGATTTCCAAATGTTGTTATAGTCAAATGAGGTGCGTGGGTAAACTTACCCAACGTATTACAAAAACGTGTAGAGACTGTTAGTGGGAAATTCTAGAAATGCGGAAATTGTTTGTCTTTACCAAAGGAGGTAAAGTATCCAAAGGTTTAGATATAGGACGAAGTGTGGAAAACTGAAAGTGAAAATTTAGAGAAAATTTTCTTGGCTTTCGGGACGAAATTATAATGGTTGGAGTCAACCACCAATTTTAGAAGTAGAATGCTATGCCTATAGGAGAACCTTAGGTACAGTGTTGACCGTATGTTCCTTCCTCAACTGTTCAGGGTGAGAAGCAAACGTGGTTCTGAACTCATTGCAGGAGGGCATGACGGAAGTCCAATTGCGGATATGAATCCTAATCATTAGCAAATTTTGTATCGAAAGATGTAGATATGAGTGGAGGAAACGACTCCAAGTGGGAGACCAACTCATAATAATAATTGATAATACTCGAGGAGGAAACTCTGATGGTCGGCTGATTCAGAGGTTGACAATGTTGTATTTTGTCAATAAAGATGATAATGCTCCTTGTGTGGGAAGTTTAAAGGAATCGAAGAAGTTAGTCGAGAATAAGACTGAATACGAGGGTGGTAGTGTATCACCACAAAGGGATGTGGATACACATCAGGGGACCCATTTAAATGATTCGGATAATGGAATTCTTACCAAGTGATGATAAATTCAGTAAGTACTATTATAGATAGTAACAAGATCTTTATGGCCTAAAAAGTTAAGGGAACGACCGGGATGGTTAACAGTAATCGAGTTTACTAATGTCCGAGAGAAGGACAACCCTAACCTGGTTAGTAGGACAGGTGATAAGTGGATTATGTGTTGAGGTATTTTTTGCAGAGTGAGATCGCTCACGATAATATGTCCCAAAGTGAGAAAAAAGACAAGAATATGGTGCCTAGTAAAAGGCAACGATTAAAGTAATTTTGTTTGGTTTGAGTAGACGTGCTACGTCCGGAAACCATTTGCGTAGTCAAGACGATTGACAAGGTAGAAGCATAAGTTGTATCCTCAGAGTATGAGGCGTGTTTATGTGACACGAGCGAGTCACTATATTTTGTTCCTTGCTAGATTAGCATGTGAGACGACCTTAATGCATATCATTTTAAACGTTATTAAAATGTGAATATTTTTCCCTAGTGTAGCAGGATTTTTTTTTCTTTAGTGCTATCCGCGGAGGATGAATGTGTATATTAACAGTGTTACGTATTTTATTGAGGTTACTCGTTGTAGTGATGCGATACACGAGTATGATATTATCTTTGTTAAAATGTTATAGAAATGGTTAGTACGATAGTGGGCATTTATTGCAAGACTATCGGAGTGGTTGCATTAGTGCAACATGTTTTATGTTTGTTTTGGCGAGGCTTTACCTGTCAGAAGGTTGGACTCACACTTATATTATCTATCCTAGAGACTTCGGAGGAGATAGTGGGCTCGAGATATTTGATGCCAAAGTATGTATAGACTTTGCCAGTATAATTCCGTATGTATCGGGATTTACCGTTGGGCGAAAATATTTGACTCAGTATTATGTTTAGCACTTCGGACTTAGTGATGGGAAGAGTGCATTGTTATATTTATCTTTAGAGATGTGGGAGTTAATATTTATACCCCTATTATTAGGGAAAGGAATTTCGAGAATTCCAACTTGTATATATTCGAGGTTTATGGAATGCTATTACCACCAACCTATACTGAACAATAGTGCAATTAGTGAAACGTTCTTTGTTAAGCATAATTACGGGAGAAATTGTAACTTTTCTGTCAAGGGACGGAATAAAGGGTTATATGCTATGGACGGAGGACCTAACGGATTTCGATAACCGACAATTCTAGGTAGTAGTGTATCGGGGGGGTTCCTTGTTTGGATTTCGCTTTGCGAGACATCCCACGCATGAAACTCAGTGTAAGGTTGGAAATAGGGAGGCATTTGGTCACTATTCCATGAGTTCGGTACCCTGGTCGAAATGGGATCAAGTAATTATGTATGTAAGCTGGATGTTGAATTTTGATTTAAAGCCATTGGAGCCGGTTGTGTGGTAAGAAAGCATTGAAAGTTACCCCACGAGTTGAGGGGTGGAACGATGATAAGGAAGATTTAAAATTTTGATTTTTAGGGTGATTAGAGTGTTGTAATCACGCTGCAAGCACCAGGGAAAAACAAAGAATTTGTTTATTAGTGTGGAGCGTATGTGATGCTTATGCTAGTATGCTCGGTTTATAAGGTGTGTAGACATCCTGGCTAATTGATGTTAAAACTCATCCAAGATGAAGGGGCGTGGCAATGGACGTGTGGAAAATGTGTTTGTGGTGCTAACAGAACGAAGTGGAAGTGATATAGTGGATTAAACATCACATGAGGGGCGATAATCCATACATAGGTGTGTAATTAGAATATCACACCCAAATTTGAATTGGAAGACTGTGGGAAGTCATTTAAGAAGAGTATTCCTTGAATGGAGCAGAATTAAATGATTATGAAGAACACTCGGAGCGGAGTTGTTAGTAGGCAAGTGTGAGAGCGACTCACACATATAAAGGGTGATGATGTTAGTATAGTATAAGAGAACCAGAAGTGCGCTTCGTGGAGAGAAGAGCACGGGTCAGAACTTTCGGCATACTCCAAGGAAGGAAGGGGAGTATTACGTGTCACTTAATGTGAGACATTTCAAGGAAGAATCGATGTTTAGCGGGACGTAGTGAGTAGTCTCTACATGCACCGCCCATAGGTAAGGTTTGGTTGAAAGAGGAGAATCAACCAAAGAATTTTGTGTTTATCGACAATTCCTGAAATTGGAAGAGGTCGGTAAAGTCGGTACAGTTCTTGAATGGGTTGCCATCATCAAAACAAGATCAAGGGTTCATCCCGAAAATGTGAATTAATCCGCTGAGAAGGAAGTGATTGATATTCCTTTGGGCTGGCTTACAATATTAACTAATATGCCCCAGACTTCCTTTGAAAGGAAAGATTGGGCCAGTGCATGGTCCGGCGCAGTATAAATTTCTAAATCCGGATGAGATTGGTGAATCCCACCTTTGATATGGGATTTCAGGAACCAGCGGAGATAAGATTTCGTTTCGAGTAGGATGTATCACCCTTAGCCAGGGAATAAGCGCATGGTGATTAAAGATTAGTGGAGCCACGTGAAGGAGATTTTGGAATCTTGCTATGATGATTTCAAGAATGCTCTGTAGAAGCACTTGTACCTGTTTGTCGCGTACGAGGTACTTATTAAGGTTTTGTTATGGAAGAACCTCGACTATTCTCCTTCCGTATGTTTAGAGGAGAGTAGATAATCAGAATTTTTGGATCGGTCGAGAAAATACCCGATAACTATGGTAGAATTCCACGACTGTTTTAGGCGAACAAGTGGTCAAATGTTCGTATCATTTTCTCAGGATGGGAGTTTTGTATATGAATAAATCCTTGTAGTTGTCATGTAGCGAGGTGCGGCCTCCTAATGATAGTGAGATAATGGAATTTATAACGTATAGACGTGACTTATGCAAATGTTGTCGGTTGGGAGTGCAATGTGAAGTGTCTCCAATGAGAATGCTAAACAAACTTGTTGTGAGGAAAGGACTAAAGTGATTGAACGTCGTACTATGTAGATAGTTGCGTACTGACAAGTATATCCAGAATTGTGCTACCTGGTAGGCCTTATTTTCCGAATTTCCGGACGAAATTCCGTTATTGGGGGGGAAGTATGTAATACCCCGTATTTTTATAGCTTTTAAATTATGGGATTTTTTTAAATTTAATTGAGATAAATTAATTTAGTTTTAATCTGGAATGTTGCTTTAAATATTTACTAGCGTGACGAGAGTTAGTAATTATTGGAAATTTGATATTTTTTGAATATTACTGGATGAGTATAGTAATATATGAGATTTATTTTTATAATATTGTCACGTGTGAATAAAATGACAATTATGGAAATTTAAGTCGGGACGCGCCTGTGTCGTGTCGGGACTAAATATTGTTAAATAAAAGTGAATATTTTATAAGTTATCTGTATGGTCGTTTTGAGTGCGCCAACGTGCTCGGAAGGGTCGAGATAGTCAGAAAAGTGTACCCGGGGGTTTAGTTTGGGTCTCGGGACGTTTTTAGGCCCAATTAGTACCCTGGGAGGGCGTTTTGGACATTTCGCAATTATGGGTAATTAAACCTACGAAAATTAAAAGGTTTATATAAGATATCTAGGTTGTCTTCTAGGGTTAGAACAACCAAAGACAAATGACGGCCATTGGAGAGGAACAACAGAAGCTCTCCAAGGAGTTCTAGGCCAAGAACACCTCCGATTGCACCGCCTCCACCACCAATGCGTAGATCGCGAGACGGAGAATGCAACCACACCAAATTCGGCACCAAACCAGATTTCTGAAAATCCCAGGCAAGTGTTTATCTTGCTTATTTCGTTGGTGAATCTTTCATATTAGTTTAGGAGTAATTATAATGAGTTTTTTATGGAAGAAAACCAAAGATTTGAGATAGGAATCGCATGTAGTTATGGTTTAAATGATAATCCTGGAAACCCTTGCCATGTAGAGGAATTACCCACGAAATTATGATGTTTATAAGAAAAAATTTCGGGAAATACTTGTTAGAACCATGTTTTAAGAAAATTCTAGGGTTCTTGGTAATTATATAAATTTTTGGGCTATTAATCCATGTTTAATGATAGAAATCCACATGCTTTACGTTGGAAATACCTAGTATGATGATATAATGTTCGTAGTATGAATCTTTGGACGTTTGGGAATGTAAAACTTGAATTTGGATGAAGATAGGTGTTAGAACCCGTAACTGCAAACTTGCAGAAATCGAAATACCTGTTTGATCGATCGATCGAGCCCAAAGCTTCGATCGATCGAAGGTTCGATCGATCGAGCCCCAGACCTCGATCGATCGACCCCTCCTGGCAGACTCATGTTTTCCCTTCTTAATTAGTTGAAATTCGATTTAATGTGAAATAATTCTTGGACATCCTTAATAAAGTGCTTTGGGAGATAGGGAAGACCAGTAGGACATATGAATAATTTTGGGACTTTTAATATGAGACGAGAATTGTATTTTTGGGATAATTACTTAAGGGTCGATGAATTTATGTATTAAAGGGAGAGATGCGTAAGGGAGTTCCGTTGGAACATAAAAAGGATACCTACTGAATTTTATGCTTTGGAGGATAGAGTTCATGAGAGTTACGTAATAAGTTGGAAGAATCCTTCGAATTAAGGTTAGAGACGAACCCTTATACACGATACTAATAATGTGAAAACAAGGATAAATATCGTAACTATGGAAGTTGAGATATACCTAATATTGATATGGTAATATTAGTATAGTTATATGATTGTGTATGCATATACTATCTATGTGTGAAAATCATACCCACGCTACTTGTTATCCCTGATGTTACCGCACTGGGACGATCTTATCCTGTGTTGCCTTCGGGGGGATATTGATTCGTACCCTAGGAGATAGATATCCTTGGTACAGGCTATCGAATGGATAGTTCAGGCGGTCCTAAGAGAAGCAGGTACGTGCCATCCTCTTAGAGACTTGGAATCTATCCTTCGCCTCAATATTGTTTGTGTATGTGTTAATACAATTCGAGAGTGATTCCGAATTTGTATTCCCCTTAATACGAGTGATACGGGGTTTGGATAGTAGAGTATGCCGCACCATAGTTTTATTTGGGGTGCTGCTATAATATATATATTGTACGAGTAGTTAATATATATATGAGATTGTGGAATTTGGAACTGCCTACTGTGATATGGTAAGTAAGACATGGTTGATGACTCAAATTGTAAATACTTGTTTTGAGAAAGTATAATATGACACTGGAAAACTTTATTGATTAATAGAGTTAAAATGAGAACTTTGGTTTCCTCGTTGAAATATTACTTTTTAAATAATTGTATTGTTAAGTTTTTAAATCTTGCGAATAACCTAAGATAAGTTAAATCATTGGGGGAGGTTAGTGCGATATATGACGAGATAAACCATTGGGAAGGTTAGTGCGATAGGTGTGCACATTAGAAGAGAGGTGAGAATTTCTCAAGAGAGTGACGCACTAATATGTTGTTGCATTGGCATGTAATCAATTTAAATACTTGCTAAACGAATTTTAAATCATACACACTATCAGGATTTGACCCGTTTCCATTTCTCTTTCTCTCTTGTGTATATATGTATATATTACAGGTGCCCAGCCACAGGGGCGTCTTGCTTAGGATTCCTTGGGAGGAACGTGCTGCAGCTTAGGTGGGAGTTGCAGGCCACTTGCTTAGATGGTTTCATTTACTTGATTCCACTTCTATTATTCTCAGTTATTGGGGCATGTGTCGCCCTTTCCACTATTTATCTGTTTATTGGGACATTTGTAGTTCAGTTATTTCTAGTACTGTTACTATGGGATTTATTCAGTATGGATGTTTACTTTAAGTTTTAAATGTTGGGATCTTGGATGTTGAATGTTTAAATTAATTGGTTTTTCCAATAAATAAATAAATAATTTTTCTTTAAAAAAAAATAAAATTTGGAAGGTAATGTTTAAATATGGTTTTGACACTTAGCTTAATTAATTAGGGTGTTAAATTGGAAAATTTATTTTTACGACTGTGATGCTAAGAATGAACCAACTGTTCACCTTGTTTTTAATTTAATAAAGGAGTGATCGCTCGGTATTTAATTAGACAGGGTGTCACACCTTTCAAATTGTTCTTCATAGTAGGATAACTATTTGGATGCGTATTCTACTTGGGTAGGAAGCCCTTCACCCAATTCAAAATTCCTGTCATGCTATTGGCAGAAAACCCATATTGGGTCTTTAAACTATGCAAACCAACCATGGCATATAAAGTTGTTTGATTTTTATCACAACTAGATTAAAACGACTGGGTCGAATTAAATTTAAACTTTCATAGTCCATGTCAAGGTTTATCTCGATATCTTCATGAGCACCTGACCTTGTACGTCGTCGGTGACATCATTTTCTTCCACTTCATGAACTCCATACACATCATCAACTAGATCCTCTAGCATTTAATGATCTACATTGTCCTTCTTCCCTTGTACATCTATCTTACTTGTTAAATATTGTTATGAAGATTGCTCGGGGGAAAAAGTAACTTTTGATTCCCATGAAAAATACAAAAGTGATAACTATCTGGCATACCCCATCTTAACTAATGTAGTTCAACTATTTTCCACTCAAACACGTTACCATTCCTACACTTAGCACACAAACACAGGAACTTTTCATTATTATGACATCTCTTTGCATATTTCACAAATTCATTATAACCTTTATGAAACAAATACCCTAATCTATTTGTCTCACCCATCCACACTTTGTATTTAGGATATCCCATCACAGCTACTACAAACAATCACTTATTATGGGTAAAAAGCGTATATTCATGGATTAGTATGAAAAATAAAAAGCTATAGTGATGATTCATACATAGTTATAGATTAGTTTAAAAAGAGTATATTCATTTATTATGTAGTAATGTTTATAGTGATAATTTATATATAGTTTTGTTTCATTCCGCATTATTAATTCTTTAACAGCAAGCTGATAAAATTTATAGTAAGTTTCATTTCTGTCTTATTTATATTAAGTAGAATCATAACCCTAAATGTTAAAACTCCCTAGGGCCAACCAACTCAATGACCATATAAATGTTCAAATCCACTAATCAACAACAATTCAAGAATCCCAAACAACAATTCAAATAATAATGAAAAATATTAGGATTTCCTAGGGCCAACCTACTCAATGGTCATTTAAATGTTCAAATCCACCAATCAACAAATTATGAAGTGAACATGAGAATATAAAAGGCATTATATCATGTCACAATATTGTTATGTCATGCATTCACATGAGAATATATATATATATATATAGAGAGAGAGAGAGAGGGAGAGAGAGAGAGAGAGAGAGAGAGAGAGAGAGAGAGAGAGAGAGAGAGAGAGAGAGAGAGAGAGAGAGAGATACCCGAATGTGTGTAGGAAAGAGAGAGAGATGGTCGTCGGATTATGTGAGGAAGAGGAAAGGGGGTCGATACTGCTGGAATTAGAGTAAGAAAGAGTTATAAGGACAAACCCACTATAAATCAACTCATACCAATTACTACAATATATCAATTTATAACAATTATTAATTCAATATACAAATTTTAATTTCAAAGCACCAATTTCAATATACAAATATTAATTTCAGAATCCACACACTGAAGACTGCGTGAGAGAAAGAGGCAGACGTGAGAGAAAGAAAAATGAGGGAACCCAAAATGAGGGAAAATAAAATGAAGCCTCTAGGATATTAAGTTACAAGAGTTACCTATCACAATCAAAGACTGTGAAAAAATTTATAACGTTGCCACAATCCTCTGCCGTGACACGTCTGTGATAACCCTATTTGTCACAATCTTTGACCATGAAAAAAAATGCATGTTGTTTTTCACCATTTTTTACCTTAACAATATTGCTCGGGTGACGAGTGATATTTTGGAATTTTTGGTGTGGTGTTAATAATCCATTGAGCCACTCTTGAGTTGAGGAGCTAACCAAGTGAAATGGAACTCTTAAGTGCCTGATGGTCTCTAGACGAGAGGTTTTTAGAGGAAAATGGATCATTTGTCCGAATCGTAAGGCCGATTTATGCACGGGGCTCACCATTGAAAAGGGAATTCAGTGCCCTTAGAGATTTCATTCGGCTTTGTTTGGTTCGGAGAGTCGACCAAGTGAAACAGTCCCAAAAATCACTTAATGACCCTTTAAAGTAAAACGGGTCATTCATCTGAACTATAAGGTCAATTGATGGAAGAGATGGATCTTTGGAAAGGGTATTTAAATCCGTTAAAATATTCATTGCGCTTCGCTCAAGCTGGAGAGTTGATTGGAGTTAAACAGGGCCCGAGAGTGCCCAATCGACTCTAGATCAGTTTTGAAGGTAAAATGGACCATTAGTTCGGACCGTAAGTCTAGTTTGCACAGGAAATGGAACGTTGGAAAGGATATTCAAACCCTTTCAAATATTTATGAGATTTTCTCAAGTGGGAGATTTTATTGGACATAAAAAGGGCTCGAGGGTGCCCGGTGACCTCCAGGACGATACTCAAGGTATGACTTATGGTTTGTGGTGAATGAGTGAGTTATAGGGACCTAAGGAAGAGCTTAGAGGTCCTAGGATGGGGTGTCTATGGAGAGACCCTCATCGGGCGATCTTAGAATAAGTGAAGGTCATCGAATAATAGACACCACATCGGCATTGGGGAAGAGAATTTTAGGTCAATTGTTCTCTCCTAGAGGATGAGGAGGACCCATTCAGAGGGTCGAGGTCAATTTTGAGGACCTAAGGAGTGTAAGTACCGATTCTGTAGGTTGAGGTCAATTTTGAGGTTCTAAAGTTCAGACTACCAATTCTGGAGGTCGTGGTCCATTCAAGGACCCAAGGTTGGGACGACCAATTCCGTGGGTCGAGGTTAATTCTGAGGACCTTGAGTTATGAAGACCAATTTTGCGAGTTGAGGTCAATTCTAAGGACCTAAGGTTGTGATGACCAATTCTGTGGGTCAAAGTCAATTTTAAGGACCTTGAGTTATGATAATCGATTCTACGGGATGAGGTTAATTATGAGGACCTTAAGCAATGACGACCAATTTGCAAGCCGATGAAAATTTTGAGGAACTAAAGTCTTGATGACTTATTCTACGGGTCGAGGTTAATTCTGAGGACCTAGAGTTATGATGACCAATTCTGCGGGTCGAGGTCAATTTTGAGGACCTCAAGTTATGACGACCAATTCTGAGGGTCGAAATAAATTTTGGGACCCTAAAGTTGTGATGAAAAATTCGGGTCAAGGTTAATTTTGAGGACCTAAAGTTATGATGGACAATTTTATGGATTGAGATCAATTCTGAGGACCTAGAGTTGTGATGACCAATTTTTTAGATCGAGGTCAATTATGAGGACCTAAAGTTATGGCGACCAAGTCTGTAGGCGAAGATCAATTTTGAAGACCCAAAGTTATGACGACCAATTTCACGGGCCGAGATCAATTTTGAGGACCTAAGGTTGTGATGATGATTTGTATGGGCTGAGGTCAATTCTGAGGACCTAAAAGTTATGACTACCAATTCTGAGGGGCGAGGTCAATTTTGGGAACCTAAAGTTGTGACAACTAATTCTACGAGTTGAGATCAATTTTGAATACCTAAAGTTATAACGAGGAATTCTACAAGTCGAGGTCAATTATGAGAACTTTGAGGTGTGACGACCAATTCTGTGAGGTAAGGTCAATTATGAGGACATTAAGTTAGGACGACTAATTATATGGGTTGATGTCAATTCTGAGGACCTAAAGTTGTAGTTTATGGGGAATTATCCCTCTAGAGAAAGCGTAAATAATTTTGGGTGTATTGTGTTATTTTCAAATTTCATTGGGGATTTTGTAGGTTTGTGGTTCCTATTGGGAAATAACATCATTGGTTCCGTGGGGGAATATGCTAATGATAAGAGTGTAAAGTTAATCCAGCTGGGGACTTTGAGAGTTTATAAGGGGGTTCATGCTCCAAAAATTATTTTCTTGGGAGAAAATAATGTTATAAAATTTGTAGGGATTTTTGGAAAATTTTCTTCTTGATGAATTATTGACTCTTTTTAAGGGAAACATGTGAGCTTCTACCCTCGGAGACCTCTTTCGAGGGTTGCGAGCGCTACGAATATGCATGCATAGATGAGGAGGTTGTTGTCGCATAAGTTTGGTAACGTCTAGACCTTGTATAGAGTCTGGTGCAATAGATGAGGTGACATCCATTTATGATTCTTTCCTTTCGTTGTTATGACTGGAGGAGCTTGGCATTGATGATGTTGTATGCTTAATTTAACAGCTTTCTACCTAAAAAGATAGACTCGGGAAGGCAAAAATAGATGCAACTTTTGTTTGATTATCTTGATTTAATGACTTATTTTACATTCCCTTTAATTTGTTGCTGAGGATTTGTTTTGAGAAAAAGTAGGAAAATTATTTTTATTGGAACTTTTGAGTGGAGGAAGGCCTTGGAGACTCGGTTTGGAAAAGCTTCCCTTTGAAAAAACTGATTTTGAGAAAAATGTGTTTTTAGAAATTTTTTGCTAGAGGAAGGCCTATGAGGCTTGGTTGGTATATGGATGAGGGGATAAAAAGTTTTATTTAAAGTGGAGCATGTCATCTTTGTTGGGGTGTGCTGAATCCAAGATGTAAGAGGGTTCTTTTTATGTTGGTTTTGCCAGAGCTATTTCCTTAGGCCTAACTACTAGGCTATTACTGATAACGATTGATATGACAGTCAATCCTCAGGTGGACACGATAGTGGCGTGGATGTCTTACCACTATAGTCCTATGGTGGTGGTGTTGACGAACACCTTGAATGGTCTCAATTCTTGAAAATAGGGACATTTGATCTTCTGAGGGGAAGCTCGATGATGCGGTTCATATGGCTTGCATAGATGTTTCTCCTGGCGTCCTTTACTGAGTATCCCTTATTGGGTGTGCCTAATTTTTTCGTCCGACTTTTCTTTAGTTTTAGACCTTCAATAGAGAATTGGGTTAACTGGTTCGTGGAGTTTGGAGCCCGATGGCTTCCTTAGTCGATTCCATGGTGGAGTGACTTGCCACTTTTGCATATAGGAGAGTGTCGCTATGTGCAGCTGGTTGGCCTCCAGCAGAATTCCTTTTATTTTCCTTGGCATCTTCTGCGCCAAGATATAACAAACTTCTTTCAAGTAAAGGACCTGACTGAATCATTATGGATGATTTTGGGACCCTTGTATCAGCGTCGTCGATTGTCTACCCATTTGTCATAATCTGTCGGAGGGGTTTGGAATGCATTTGAGGATTATCTAAAGTGGTTGTGGAAGTAGGTAGTTGGAAAGATCTCAAAAGCGGAGACTGATCAAAGGTGTCTTTTGGCTTTCGACACCATAGAGGAGGGTGATGTAATTTGTGCCAAGCATATCATGACGTATAAGGAGTGGGAGACTTGGGGACCACCAGAATAAGGTAATGATGACGAGGTGGGGCCATCTAGTAGTTGAGGGAAGTGTTTGTGAAGCTAGGGGTAGTATTTGTGAGGCTGGGAATAATTTTTGTTTTGGTATTTTGTGTTAATATCTGGCATGTTTATCAATTTTTCTGTGGAGTTGGAAATTTGGACCGGGTTGGTTGTTTTGTAGGTTGGTTTTTTTAGTGGAAGGGGGTGGTCTGTTTGATTACCTCGACTGATATTTCAGTAACTACTTCATTCCTTAATTTTAAATAAAAATGATTTTGACATTTTTGTTGTGATAAGTTTTTTTAAGGACAAATTTCCAAATACTGTCAATTTGTATGTATTAGCATTATTCTCGACAAAAATAAATTTGAGTCACAAATAGATTTTTACTTGTCACGATTCCCACATAGTCTATGACATGTTGTTTAAAAGACGTAGTGACCAAGCTTCAAGATAGATCTTGTCGTGTTTGCACGTTTCACATCGTCAAATCATATTGCATTCCAATATACTCTCAGGTACGAACGCATAATGTTTATGGGACTCAATTTTTTTTAAGGATGTTATTTTGTTTAAAATTGATTTTTAAAGGTTAAAAATGTTTTTAAAGGGTTCATACTTCGTTGTTTCATAGAAAAATACATTTTTGAGTCGTGTAAATCTTGCCCTTATATTTTAGAAGATCATACGTCATTTAATGTCATTCTAACAACATTAGCTAGTCGATCTAATGACATGCGTATCTCGTTTGAATGACAAGTGTATAGTCATTCTATTGACAGGTGAATATTGTTCTAATGACTTTTCGACTTAAGATTCTTTATTTAAGGAAATTTTCTCTTAGATTTTTGAGGTTTGCAAAACCAAAATTACAAAACAAAACCATTTCTTTTTCTTGCACTTATTTACAAAGGTTTTTCAAGCTAAAAATATCCTTTGTGTTTCAATATTTGATCTTTCATATACATATGGTATAGAGATCTTGGTTTGGCACCATTAGGAGTTTCTTCATCTCTGTTGAACAATTGTTTTGTCGAGTTTTGTGATGAAGAAGCGGTGGACTCCAGTTTCTAAATCATCGTCAGTTGCCAAAGCTATTCGGTGGATACCGAGACATATGTGGACTCGTGTGTTGTGTAAATTACATAGGTCAACTCTTGTATTGCACTATGGAGGAGTGGTTGAGGCATAGAAGTACGCCAGGACTTGTGGGGTATCGAGTCATTGAGTAAGTCTATTATTTATACTTTGTAAAATCGTATCATAGTGATATTATGTCTTGGGTCATTCGAGGTTTTTTCCCTAAGTGGTTTCCTCATATATCAATGTTGTGTGTTTTGTGGACTTCATTTATTTTACTTGCTTAATCACACTTGATGCATGTTTATGATTAACAAGATAAAGTTGGTTTAAGTAAAATGGGTTCACAAAATTGGTGTGAATTAAAATTGGATTTCTTTTTGGAAAAATGTTTTCACATAACGCACACATGAGATAAGGGAACTACAAATTGGTATCAGAGGTGGAAACATTAATCTATTGTGTAGATCCTTATTTTTGTGCTTTTTGGTAGCTGTGTGTGTTTTTCTCTCTTGGTTTATTTTTCTCTCGATGGATTCTCAAAGTTTTGAAAAATTAAATCTTTTGAATTTGAAGTTTGCAAAACGAATTGAAATACTTTAAGAAGAAAATTATAATTTTAAACATATGATTGAATATTTGCAAATATTTCAAATTCAAAGAGATATCATTCGTGAGAAGTGATATGATAAATATAGCATCCCTCAGCGGAACAATTACAATGGACGTCGAAGATCCCGGCCATAGCCTATTAACTACTAGCTGCAGCCCCCTTTACATCTACCATATGTTTTACCTATCACAGTCTCTCATATGAAGTATGCGCCCTATACTTTACAGGGTGCATCCCCAGTTTGCTCACCTAGCATGCCATAACCCCTTCTCCCCACCACAGTAGCACATCATCTACACCTATAAATAGAGGACTACACCTTGAGATAAGGGCCCGGGTTCATTTTTTACATCGTCACTTAGCTCAGAACATATTTTCTCTCTACGACGATTGGCATAGCTTAGGGACTACGCTCCGGCATCGTAGTCATTGCCCTAACATCCCCGAAATGTCCATATTCATGTATTCTCTTCTATTGTCATGCTTTTACGCCTCTTTAGGCATAATTACTATGTACCAAACAACGCATATAATGATGAGGCACCAAAGTGGACGTAGGATCATTTTAATAGCCAAACCACTATATATCATGTCTTTTATCTCTCTTTACTTGCTTTATCTGTTCATAACATATCTTACACTCGACTTGCTGATACGAGGACGACAAGTGGACGATTTCTCGTAACATCAATCTGGCGCCGTTTGTGGGAAATGAGGTATTTCAATCTTGGTTCTCTATATTTTGGGTTCTCAAATACCTTATTTTATTCATATGGTCCTTTGAATCATTATCTCATGGGTGAATTTCGGTTATAGAACTCTTATTTTATATACATACCCACAAATGGGTATCGTACATATTAGGATCATTTTATGGGTCTCCTTTTCTATGATCTTAGGTTTATTTTTACACACCCCGATGATGTTACCTCACTAAGATAACGCTGAAAAATGCGAAGGGCAATAGGCTCGCAAAGGTGGGTAGCTAGGGATGTGATATGTTTTCTTGTTTAATACTTTCTCAGCCTATGATCTAGGGTTTCCTACCATAATTGTGCCATTATTGTGCACTGTACCTTAGAAAGGCCCTAGTAGGTATGAAAAACTCAGTTTCTGGGTTCCAATTCCGGGATTGTTCCTTCTTGCCTAAGAAAGGATGTGGCCTGGTAGTGTAACTACCATTCTACCACAGCCCCTACTAGTGCAGTTGGTTTACATCAGCTTCAAAACATTGGGAAAGTGCTCACAAGTTCAACCTTGGTGAATTCCACTCAAAAGGTAGCAACAATGCACGTACATGCCATACTGGTCGGGGCCTCATCAATAAAGTCATGCAGTGATGCAAACGTTGCATCCCAACTTCATATTTGGTTCATCCTATATTCTTTGATTACTGACTTCTACTAGTTTTATCTCAGATTATATAGTTTTTAAAGACTAACAAAGCATAAAATGGAGGGGGAATCCAGTCAAAGCACAGAAATGAAGAACGAGATTGCTTAGTTGGACAACCACCTTAATCATCTATATGACAGTCACACCTCACTACATACTCAGGTGAACTACTTAACTTAGCGAGTTCTTATGCTAGAGGCTGCGGAACCCAAAGTTATTAGCCAAGCCTTTGCTGCCGCAGCCACATAAGCTATTGTCCCAGGGGTCGCGGCCCTGGATCAGATGAGTGATAAGAAGAGAGTTAAAAAAGAAGGAAAATGTTTTGAAGCCTACACTCCATTGATTTGCGAGATTGAAGAGGTGATGGAACTCATGAAAGAAGACAAATTTCTTCGCTACCCCAAGAATTTGAAGTCCTCTCCTCATAAGAGGGATAAAACTAGATATTGCAGCTTTCACAGGGACCATGGGCATAGCATTGGAAAAAGCTTTGCGCTGAAAGATGAGATTGAGAGGCTAGTGAGGCACTGGATCTGTAGTAATTCCTAAAATATGCTTAGAGTATGCAGCCTTTACCAAATAGGACACATGATTAACTCCACCTTAGTCTATATTTTCTATTTAACCCGAAGTGTTTGTTTTATGCACAAGAGTTATATTAGAAACTTGACATATATACATGAATATATGAAATTGGGCTTACTTACTATTGTCCTAACAAAATAATATTTATGCATGAAGAACAAATTTAGTCATGTTTTATCGCTTGACTTCTCATTTATAGAAATATTATGAATGACCTTCATCTCAAATAGATTTGAAGGGAAAGATGACCAGTTATCTCGGAAGACTATTTATTCCGGGAGTGATCCTTATTTGGCATACAACCTTAATGTCTTACAATGCCAATCATGGCGCAAGAACATATTCTTATATTCATAAGGGCGACTATCTCTCGATCCCATTTGGAGACATCTTATTGTATCGGGAATGATTATATTGGATCAGCACGAAATGCCTGACATGACGCCAAGAGGCGAAAGAAACTATCAGGAGCTTCAAATCATCGAGAGCAGATCTCAAAATTTTCTTACAACGCCACTCATAGCATAAGAACATATTCTTATATTCACAAGGCCAACTGCCTCTTGGTATACTCCTGTCAACATTATTAGCCATGGGGTCTTACAATTCCTGTTACATTAACCATGGGGGCAACCAATGCTCGTTATATTAGCCACGGGGGCTTATAATGCCCGTTACATTGGCTAAGAGGGATTACAATGCTCATTACATTAGCCACAGGGGAGACCAATACCCATTAAATTAACCACAGGGGCTTACATTACCCGTTACATTAGCCACGGGGGCGACCAATGCTCGTACATTAGCCACGGGGGTGACCAAGCAACTAATGCCCGTTAAATTAGATGTGGGTGTCTTAATAACATAACCTAACCCTGGAAGACTTGATAGTATCCTGTATGTCTACAAATGCCCATTCTCAGAAGTTAAGGGCAAGAAAGGTGTCGCAGTCTCTAAGCTAGTAAGGATGCAACTACAAAGGATTTCACTCATTAAGATGCGGCAGATAAAATAGACTAAATATTTAAGTTCATTCACCAACTAATATTTAAGATGCCTCTGCCTCGGAACACAGTGGATGCCTATTTGAAGAAACCACTGACATAGTGTTGACGCGGCCTTATGTCCATTGCAGTTGGTGAAGTAATCTTGCAACCTCATCTAAGTAAGAAAGTATCAAAGAAGACAATAGTTATACATTCAAACAGCAGAGTATAAAAACATCTATGCTAGTCTTAAAGCATTGGAGAAATAAGGCATGCAAATAGTATAGAAAATATTAATTTCTAAAAGGAGTCGCAGCTCGAATAATAAGGTTCAGATAAGTTTAAAAGGGCAGCAGCCCTATATGTCAAAGATCAAAAGCTAAATCTGGCAAAAGGTTGTTGTTGTTATACAAATAAAAGGCAGCAACCTTATATATATCAGAATGAATAAAATCAAAGTTCATAAAGGGACGCAGCCCCATGTTTAGAGAATTAGAATCCTAAGAGGCAACGTCATCATCTTCTTTACCTTCTTTCCATCAGCAGCAGTCATGGTCTCCTCATTAGCTACCATAACCTATGTCTCAACCCTTAGCCTTGCTCTCTCCTCAGCTACAACCTTCATCTTATCCACTTATTGCAAATGTACAGCATCACCAAGGCCCTCGGCAAGAATTGTTTCTTTAGAGCTGGGAATTTTTTTTATAACTCTGTGCCTAAGCTCTTGGTAGCCGTGGAGGTAGGCTTTATTGTTGATAATAAAGAAATCCTTGGAGCTTTTAAAAGATTCCAGAACTTCGTCAATGGAAAATTGGATAGCATCGATATTATTAACATTTATCTTTGTAATCATTGCGACATTATCTTCCTCCAATTTCTTTATAGCCGCAGCATGAGCCTTAACACCATTGGCAGTCTTGCCCTCCAGCTCATCGAACTTCCTCTGGAGAAGTTCAAATTTTCTATTTGATGAGGTCGTGACCTCAGCAGCCTCAATGGCTTGGGCTTGAGCAATTTTCAAAGATTCTATAGCCTATTTGATGTTATCCTCAGCCTTCTTCTTGGCATCATCCACAGCCTGAATCTTCGTGTCCGTTTCCATCTTGTACGCCCCAAGTGTTATATAAGAGGATTTTTTCCCATCTTGAAAGGAAGAAACCCTGGTATTCTCCACTTCTGCGACATGAACCCTCTATGCAGCACCTTTCAACTTGTAGAGGGCTTTTTACTTTCGTTTTTAGGATATCACAACATCCACTGCCTGAAAGGAGATTAAATGTTGGAGGAAAAATATTGAGTATAAAAAAGGTATTGAAAAGGTAAATTTTCACTTACTCTCAGCAAGCTGTGGAGGGCATAATCCTCTAAGTCTTCATGGTCTTCTTCCATTACATGATCCAGGTCGATGGCATATCGAACACTCTTCATTCTGTGGAAAACCCTCGTAGTAATGTCCCAAGAAGACTCAGGATTAGCCTGCTAAAATGAGGTCGCGAACGTCCATCGGTGCCTTTAGTGGCACAACCTTGAGTAAGTGTCAGGTTGGCATTGACAGCCACTATTATTAGAGGATGTGAATTTAAAGTATTGATTGGAGAGGTGGTGCGGCCTTTAAGATGTTCAAAAGTTGACATTAACCTTTCCACGACAAAGTTGGAGCTATTGTCATCATCAAATGTACCATCAGGCCTTTCTTGGGTAGCAGGGTCTTCAGCCTGAGTTGAGGGCACGATAGGATTAACCTGATCACTAGCGGGGACTGTAGTAGCACGTTTCGGCTTTCCCCTCTTCCTTTTTCTCTATCTAGAAACATTATTGAAGATGGTTGCATCCTCATCAATCTCCGCAAGTTGAGATGCTAACATCTCTTTATCCATCTCCTCACTTGAAGAAGAAATAAAACAAGATTAAAATCAAAGTTGGGAGTAGCTGTCTCGGAGTTAAAAATCAAAAGGGAAATATTAATACCTTCCGCACTCATTACTTTAGTCACAAACTTGTTGGGAAAGAAGCCTACTTCAAATATGGAGGATGAAGTCACTAAGGTACTGAAATATTTATCCTTAGAACTTACTGCTGCGGCCCTTCTTATACTACTCTCTTGCCACTTACTTAGTGGAAAATTTTCAAGAGCTTCATAGAAATTTTTACATTAATAAAAAATCAAAGGAAAGAATATGGAAAGTACACAACTGAAAATAACAGGACGCGACCACTATTCAAAGAGATGCATTCTTATTTACCTAGCTTGGATGGACGTCCCAATTACCGGGACATCTTAAAGGATTTATCTCTCTCGGTCTCATCTGGGTGAATTTTCCACCCTTCTCTAGAAATGTAAAAATACTTACTATTCCAATTCTTCACACTAGTGGGCCTCCCACTATAGAGGGTTTTGTCATTGCTGCGGATGGTAAAGTAAGATTACCATGCAAACTTTATAAAATTTTCCTTAGGTCCATAAAAATGGAAAAATTCTACGAGAGTTATGTCCCTATTAATCTTATTCTTCCACAGCACCCCTGAGGCAAGAATTGCCCTCCAGCCATTAGGATCTAGTTGGACTGGGGATAACTTCATGTTCTAGAAGATTATTCTGATGGGAACCGAAATAGGTAGCCGCAGCCCATAAACAAATGCATGTAGGGGGAAGCAGACCCCATCATCATAAAGTGTCGTACAAGGCCTTTCTTCCACTGTGGGTGCTGAGCAATTCACAACTTCAGGAAATGGAAGTTCCTCAGTAACTTTGTCAACCTACTCCTGAGTCATAATGCTTTGGACGCTCAAGGCCACAAGAGGTCTCTCATCTCTATTAGAGGGTCCATCAGGCGCGTCCCTACCTTCAAATGGCCCAGTGGACACAACATCAATATCTACTCGGTTGTTGCTAGAGTTGTCCTCCTCTTTCGTTATTGTGGAATCAATACTTTTCCTACAAGAGGAGTCTGCGGAGTTAGTCTCTTTCCTACAAGTTTTTTATGCTGTGTTATAATCCAGATCTAGAACGACACAATTTGTGCAATCTTTGATCTGGAAAGGCCCTATTGTTTTTAAAGGACGCACATAAGGAAGTTCAGAGGGAACGGCTCCAAAGTGTTTGTTCCAAAATTCTCTGAGAAATTCGTCAGGATGAAAACTCATATGGATGCAGCAAGACCTGAAAAGAAGAAAGCTAAAGTAGAAATGTTAGCAAATTTGGATAACCACACCAAGTGTTGGGAACCAAAGTCCTAGAAGTTAACTTCTGTTGCGGCATATTATTTTGGGGGATGGAGGTGTCAGTTATATTCTTACATGCTGTAGTCATTGGACTATTGGAAAAAATGCTCCAGACACTAACCTAAAGAACCTTAAAGGTAAGGGAATATTTATTATACAAGTATTGCCACATGATACAGTTAGATATATACATGTTCCATCCAATTTCTTAAACATGCCAATATTTAAGGGCTGCAAACACTGACCTAAGGCCCCAAATTGCAAAAGGGGTGTTATTATGCCGCAACCAGGTATTCCCCATGCCGTGGTCATATACTCAAACATGTTATCTCTTCTACCTTGAAGATTGAAGGCCTATAATGTAAAAAGGTTTATTCAAGAACATCAATAATAGTGGTATGTATCGAATGCTTATACCACTCTAAAACCAACAAATACAATACAACACAACTACATTTCATGGGTTTGTTTCATATTCTGTAACCACATTCATTTCTTGAGTCAATAATGTAAGATTAAGAGAGTAATCTAGGCCAACAGACTTTGATTATTTGTTTAACATGGATGTTAACAACGTATTTTATCAATTGTGGATTGATTCAAATGAAAGATCAGTTATCTATTACAACTCAAGCAATTATATTCAAATGAGTCAAACTCATGGTGAAATTAGTAAGATACGAATTATAATGATGGATCATTCAATCATAGTAGTTTTTTGCAAAGTTAGGAGTTCAAACGGGCCATTTACAATCAGAGATCATGAACAGTTGGAAGAATTAAATTATAAATCCATTCAAGAGGTTTTTGATTGGAAAAATTACCTGGAAATGGGTGCAAACTAGTTGATGAGCTTTAAACCGCCTCAAAGTCACCACACACTGCTTTGAAAGGTTGTCAAAAAATTTAAGACAAGGAACGAATAAAGATTAGCTTTCAATTTTCTCTCGAGGGTTTGAAAAATGTAATGAAGTCCACGTCTGGTTCAATTTATATAAGAGTGCACAGGAAGGTGAAACATCATGTTTAAATTAGTCGCCGCAGAGACAACATACCGTGGCATGATAATATCAAGACGCAGCACCAAATTATTCCTTGGCACTACGCCTTGGGGGCTTATTGATATGACAAATATAACACCCCGTTGAGGAACAATGACAATGGACGTCGAAGGTCCCTGCTACTGCCTATCACCTACTAGTTGTGGCCTCCTTTACATTTTCCATATGTTTTTCTATTGCAGTCTCTCATCTGCAGTTTGCAGCCTATACGTTACAGGGTACGACCCCAATTTTCTCACCTAGAAGTCCGCAACCCCTTTTCCCCACCACATCATCACAACATCTACACCTATAAATAGAGGACTACACCTTGAGATAAGGGCCCAGGTTCATTTCTTAGACCGACACTTAGCTCAAAACCGATTATTCTCTCTACGACGCTTGTCATAGCTTGGGGACTACTCTCCGACATCGCAGTCCTTGACCTGACATCCCCAAAATCGCCATATTAAAGTATTCTCTTATATTCGCATGCATGTAGGCCTCTTTAGGCATAATTACTATGTACCAAACACTGATATAATGAGAATGAGACACCAAAGTGGACGTAGGCTCATTTTAATAGCCGAACCACTCTATATCCTATCTTTTATCTATCTTTACTTTCTTTGTCTGTTCATAACATATCATACACTCGACTTGCTAGTACAAGGACAACAAGTGGACAATTTCTCGTATCATCAAGAAGTTCGTTACTTTTTATGATGCCTTTAATTCTTTTAAATTATCTAGGGAATAGAGTGAGAATAACGTCCTTATTTTAGAAAAAGAGTTAGAGGACTTAAATAATTCTAGGGTTTGTGCCAAAGAGGATAATGTTTTGATTGATGATTATAAGACACGTGAGAAGATTCTTAGGGATAAGTTTGCTCACATTGAGGGGGAGCGAGATAACCATTAAGGGGTAATTAAAAATATAAAGAAGGAGTTCCTAAAATTTGAGGAGTCTAATTCTTTGCTCGAGTCTAAAATTTTGAAGTTGAAAAATAAATTAAAAGACTTGAGTAGTGAGAATAATGATGGTAGTGGATTATCTTATTTTAGTGATTCAAATTTTAAAGCCAAAAACATAGTTTTATAACACCCTGTATTTCTGTGCATGTAATATTTAATTAATTCGGGAATTTTAAATTAATTGTGTGTCGTAATTTAATTGAATTAATTATGGTAATAATTATTTAAATAATAATCGGAGAGTGAATGGTTAATATTTATGAAAATTTAATTACTAAGTGAATACTAATAATTTATTTACGTCATAACATGTAGTAGTGACGTGGCATTTATTTATCTCAGTCGGGAGTCAGTATAGACTAATTTGGGTGTCAGATAAGGATTTTTATAAATTAATTTGGATGTCAATTTTGAGCGCACGGTCGAGTCCAAGTGGGCCGAGATAGTCGAAAAAGTGTACTCCGGGGTAGTAAACGGGTAACGGGGCAGTTTTAGGCATAACTAGGCCCACATGGGGCTATCGGGTCACTTGGGTTTGGCCCGTTAGGCTAAAAACAGGATTTAGCTTTAATACCTAATTATGAGAAAAGGGGAACGACAGAAAACACAAATCTAAATCCTAAGTTTTGAGAGAAAACTAATGGGAGAAGTTAGAGTGGATTGGGGAGCCTTTTGGAGATAAGAGTAGGGACGAATTTGGGGGATTTATCATCAACCTTGCGAATCTCACACTCGGATCAGACCATACGAAACCATAAGGCAAGTGGTTAACTTGCTGTAGCATTTATTTATGTTTTCAATTCATATTTGTGTGATGTGGAAATCAAAAATTCGTTTTGGGTATAAACGGGTACAAAAATGGGGTTTTGTAATTAGAAAACCAAAAGGAGAATTAGTGTAGGAATTTATCATGTTACATGATTCTGAGTAGATAGTTAATCTTGATTGATGAAATAAATTAGGATAAATTGATGAAATTGGGACTGAACAAAGAAAGCCCGGAAATTTCCCAATTTTTGAATAAGTACAGATTTGTGGGAATTAAGTAATGTTTGAGGTTTTAGGGGAGGTACTAATCATATTCCCATGTGTTGAAAATGTTGTCTACGTTTGGGTTGAACCATAGAAAAGGTTGGATTTGGGAGAAATTCATTAATGGATGAAACAACATTGGAGAAGACGAAGACCTGTTCGATCGATCGATCGATGGTTCAGGATTTTTGACAGGTCGGCCAGTTTTGTTATATAAGAGAAATTAATTTAAAATTCGATTCCCATACATTATTTAGTGAGAAATACATATAGAACACAATTTCTAATAAATTATAAGGGAAAGTAATTGGGATTGGGAGGGATTTATGTGTGACACACTATGGTTAATTTTTTGCACAAAATATTCCAAAATAATTAAATACGAATTAAGTGGGCGAGTCCGGTTATATTGTTTGAGCGATGCCAATGTATTAAATTAATTAAGATTGAAAGCTAATTAATTTGGAGTCGAGGATTTAGACTCGGGTATTATTTATTTCTCGGGCTATGAGAGCTAGTCCGAGCATATTAGTTGGGTTACACCAATAATAATGTAATTAATTAATGTGCAAATTAATTAACAATCAGAGTTGGACCATAAACTCGAGATGCGAAGTTTAGGCTAGTGTTACAGACTCAGTACACGGTCAACCCGGGATATTTTGTATTTATATATATAAGGTGTGCGATAGTATATATATGGTGTGTGAATATAAATATCAGTGATTAAATATTATTAATACATATACTCTAGTGTTATCTGAGGAGGTTGTGCGATGTGGATGAATCCCGTAGCTTGAGGAGTAGGGTGAGTATATCCCCAAGTCATAGCGTCCGTTGTATGGGTAAGTGTCTTATCTCACTTTCAGGGAAGGAATATGACCGCCTCCATTATGTTTATGTTTTTGGCCAAGTTAGTGACTGATTCTGACTTGGGATAACTAGGTTATGTGAGTACACCGAGTGTGAGAGAACTTTAGAGAATACATCCGGTGAGTTATTGCTCGGGAGGATGTGATATATTTATATTCAACATATGTGTGAATGTTTTAATATGGTTCTACATACATAATGGTATAAATAGTTATATACGAGTCATTAAATACATGTAGTGAATTGTATTAATTATATATGGGTTATATTCATATTCAACATGTGTGATTGTTGTAAGATAACTGTACGTACATAATGGGTGAGTAATTATATACGATAATTTTAAATACATGTAGAAAAGTGTATTGATTATATAACTGGAAAATGTTATATGGCTTTGAAGGAAAGACTATTAACTAAGTTAAGGCAATAAGTAACTTATAAGTCATACATTAAAATACTCGGGATTGAGTAGGGCGTTTGACAAGATTTATATCACGTATCTAGTTTCGGGGTAGAGGACTAGGTGGGATATAAAGGAGACGTTACGTGTGCACATTAGTTGAGGGGTGAGTCTGTCCTCAAGGGAGTGCGACACTAACTAAAATATGAAGCGCATTCATGCATATTTTATTACTGCAAGTTAATTATTTGCTAAATGATTTCAAAATGTTTTGGGTTCTAACCCTTTATATAAAATATTTTCAAAACCTTTTAGGTGTTCAACCACAGGGATGAAAGGCTTGATGCATTCTAGGGATTCGTTGTAGCAGCATATTGGGATGTTGGAGGATTTGGATAGGCGCCTCTATTCCTTCTATTCCTAGTGTAGGGATTTTCTATCAGATATCCGAGCATGTTGCTCACGGTTTTATTTAGTATTTATTTCAGATACTTTACATCCATTATTATCTGTATTTACATTTGTGTTGGATTTAAGTCGATGGTTTATTCGTCCAGTTTCTTATTTATATGTGATGGTTATTTTCAGTTAGCTTGTGATTGTTAATGATTCATTTTCACATTAGTATTTCTTTGAATTAATGAAAGATAAAACTTGGCACCAGTCTAATTTCAATTGGGTTGTTAATAATTAAAAAGTTTCAACAGTGATAATAAGAATGAACCAACTGAGAAACATGTTCTAATTTAATTTAGGACTGATCACATGGGGTTTAATTAGGCGGGGTGTCACAGATGGTATCAGAGCATCAGGTTCTAGTGTCATTAGGATTTTTGCGGCTTTTCACATTTTAGCTTAGCATTCTGTGATGTAGAGCCTTATGATAGGATTGTTTTATTCCTCTACATAGCGAGTTACGTTCTCGTGCTATCAACTATAGTGAGGTGATTCATACACGAGTTCGGTTGGGCTTTGCATACCGAACATTATTTGGGGCGACCAATGAGGGCCATAGTAGAATTACAGGAGGAGAGGCTCAATAGAAGACATAGGGTATTCTGGAAATGGTGATCATGAAAAGAATCACCTTGATTGTTGTTCAGTCCAGTGGGGATAGAATAATGACACAGGAGCCATAGTCTTCCAAACCACTATTGTAGATACGGTGGTACAATTTTAGTCTCAACCAGCATAGTCAACAAAGGGTGGGGAAAGTGTGGAAGGATCCTTTTGGAAGGGCTATCTGTAAGGACTGAGTAGCAGAGTAGCACGATAAGTCGATGGGAGGAAATAACCCAAAGACAATTGTGTAGGATAGTGTGCGGTGGCACCCACGACTAAATTTTGAATGAAATTTTTGGCCCAGTGGGGCGTTGTTGTAGTGGTAGGAGAGTCAGTCACCACGTATGAAGGATTATATGTGGAGTCAAACGAGAAATTTTGGGTATGATGTGACTATAAGATAGTCCATCCGCTATTCAAATAAGGATGCGGGTGAAATTTCAGAGTTTATGAAATGAGTAAGATTGTAACTGATAGTGAGAGGGACGATAAATTGTGTAAGAGAAATTCATAACTGACGAAGGGGATACGGAGAACAATAATGGAACCCATGAATGGATAATGAACCATGCGAGAATACACAATAATGGATGGGAAATCCGACTAGGATGACTAGTGTTGAGGTAGTCAATATCTTTTGTTTTCCATCTCACATTAACGCTTCTAAGATGCAGGAGCCAATAAAGTTAGAGAGTTTAAACTAAGAAATAAATGAGATTTAATGGTGATAGTGAAGCACGATGGAAGGGTATACCTAGTAAGGGACCCATCTTGACGTTTTAAATTAAGTAAATTTCTACCTATTGACGGTGGATTTGATCTGAGTCATCGAGGCCAATAACAATTCCCATAGGGCTAGGGAAGACTATGGGACAACGGGGGTAGCCCTTAGAGTCAACACTACCAAGTACGCAACAAGGACAATCCCAATATGGCCATTTGGTCTAGAGGCAGGGGATTGACATAGGGAGGTGTCTTATGTGTGGAAGTGGAACCACAACAATTGATTATGTTCACAGTGAGGGAGGGGATAGAAGTGGAATGCCTAGTAGGGACAATAATTGCGAAATTTTGGTTCGGTCGGATGGGAATATTATGTCCAGGAACCATCTGGGTCACCGGTGGATAGGTGAGTGGAAGTATGAGTTTCATCCTCGGATAGATGGGGTGAATTTTATGACACAAGTGATCACAATATTCTTATTACCATTATATTCGCGTGGGGGACGAATTTAGTGGGTGTATAGTAGTGTTACTATTAAGTATATTGTTACCACAGGGTAACAGGGCTCTTTTTTGTCTTATCTACAGGGGAGCAGGTGTAAAAACTGAGAGGGTATATTTTATTAGATTTACTCATTTTAAGGAGTGTTATGGAAGCGTGGTTTTTCCTGGGTATGGATTGGTTAGCAATGGGTGTGAACTATTATGGATAGTGATAGTAAGTTTTGGTGTTCGTGACATCAGGTTATGAATAACTCCTGCTAGGTGTCACCTGAGAGGGAGACTAGTCTATATATATGTGTGTGTGTGTGTATATAGCTTGTATTGTACCGTATGATAGACATATACAAATATCTTGTATTATTATACTTTTTTCGGAAAGAAGGGATGTATACTGAAGCGATTCAGGGCAGTTAAAATTATTTTTTGAGCGGGGAGAGATAACTCGGGATTTATTTTGCGCAAGAACTAGTGATAATAAGGGCGCGATATTTTATGTTGTTTTTTGTAGCATAATAGTATGCATGTATGGTTTTGTGTTAAGAGACAAGTATTTGGCGGTACGTGCAATGGACTGAGGGTCTAACAGATCTCAATGAACGATAATGTTAAGTAGTAGTGTATCAGGGGGTTCCTTATTTGACTTTCTCTTTCCGAGATGTCCCACGCATGAAACTTAGCGCAACATTGCAAGTGGGCAGATGTTTGGTCGTTAGTACATAGGTTGGGTACCCGATTATTATTCACGTATGTGATATGACTACGAGTTGGAAGTTATACTACGGGTTACGGCTAGCATAGTCGGGTAACTTTCATGCGATTGAGCATGGGGACAGGGTCTATGGGCACCCTGGTTAATTAAGGTAAATTTTGTGTGGTTAAGAATGGAACATAGGGTGTATGGTCTCCATGGTAATGTGATTTGAGAATCGTCTTAAATAAAAGGGATGTGTAAATAAGCATATTAAATGTACGCCGGCAGGGCAGTCAGAGAACAAGTGGAAAAGTGTAGTGAACTGAAATCCGTTTGAGAAAGGAAATGGTCTGACTAAATGTATATCAAGGATAACTACCTCCACCATAGGGAGTGAGAAGGTGGGGGAGACCTATGTAATAAGATATCCCTAGGCAAAGGAGAAACGCACATTTTTGGGAAGATAGAAAAGAGTATCACTTAGTCATATACCTAGAGTGGTTTTACGCATAGACAATGTATACATTCCTGCCTCATGAAAACCGGACAAGGAATATAGTTCTTGAGCATGGGAATTGGTGATGAATGAGACATAGTGAGTTTGTCTCCCGGTAGACTATTTAAGGATGGAAAAGGTTGATTGGAGGGTACCAACCAAGATTATTTTTAAAAATTCTATGGTTCCAGTGAAGGGATTAATGCTCAGGTTGGTAAACTGTTAGGAGGTGATCGGGACAGATTTACATATTGGGTTGAACGTGTCGCCCATAAGTCGATGGGTAGACGCGAAGTGAGGATAGTGCATTTTAGAATTTTGGGTAATTCGGGAGTAGTATTTACCACAGGTAGAGTTACGTGTGATGCCTCATAACGGTTTGGTTTGTGTGACACCTTAGGAGACTTTATGGGTAATGTTTCATTATCCACCTTTGGTAGATAAGAGGTGGGGAAATAATAAGCTACTAGGACCTGAGATGGGTTATGGTCCATCAGCGGGAATTAAGTAAGTTATATCCTTTCCTATAGTCAGGGACGTAAGGAGGGGTACGTCACCATGAGTTAAAGGTACAGGTGTGACATGATTAATCAGGGATGATGCGGGTAATTACCCGAAAGATAGTCACACATTTTGGAACCAAGGAAATTGACACCCATATAGGAGGGGAATTTCCTAACTGAGAGGGAGTGGATCCGGCGGAGTGTAGGATCATTTTATGGGGCACTATGTTGTCCGGGGCCATAGAGTTAAAAATTTATGACCAGGTATTGGTTTGGGTCTCTCCATGAAAGGAGTGATGAAGTTCGGCAAGAAAGGGGAGATAGTGTCGAGGTATGTGGGTCATTTCCCTATCTTTGAGAGGGTGGGACTGGTAGGTTATCGACTGGGTTTGCCAGAACATCTTCAGCGGATATGGGATATGTTCCACGTGGCATAGCTAGAGGGATACAGGAGGAGAGATTGAGCTTTTTGGGCACGTTCCACTCGAGGAAAATGACTTGAAATAAGACACCTCATATGAGGGGAGACTGGTAGCTATGTGAGCACAAGCTGCAGTCTAAGATAGTACCACCAGTTAGAGTATAGTGGAGTGGGGTCATCACAATATTTATGAGTATACGTGGGACCGAGAGGAGGATATATAAGAACATTTTGGGGCATAACTGGGCCCACACGGGGCTATTTGGATTACTTGAGTTTGGCCCATTAGGCTAAAAATGGGATTTATCTTTAATAACTAATTAGGAGAAAAGGGAAATGGCAGAAAATAAAAATCTAAATCCTAAGTTTTGAGAGAAAACTATAGGGTGCAGTTAGAGTGCATTGGGGACCCTTTTGGAGACAAGACTAGGAAGGAATTTGGGGGATTCATCATCAACCTTACGAGTCTCACACTCGAATCACACCGTACGAAACCATAAGGCAAGTGGTTAACTTGTTGTAGCATTTATTTATGTATTTAATTCATATTTTTTTGATGTGGAAATCAAAAATTCATTTTGGGTATAAACGTGTACAAAAATGGGGTTTTTGTAATTGGAAAATCAAAAGGAGAATTGGTGTAGGAATTTATTGTGTTACATGATTCTAAGTAGATAGTTAACTTTGATTGATGAAGGAAATTGGGATAAATGGATGAAATTGGGACTGAACAAAGAAAGCCCAGAAATTTCCCAATTTTTGGAGAAGTAGAGATTTTTGGGAATTAAGTCATGTTTGAGGTTTTAGGGGAGGTCCTAATCATATTCCCATCTATTAAAAATGTTGTCTACGTTTGCTTGAACAATAGAAGAGGTTGGAGTTGGGAGAAATTTGTTAATGGCTGAAACAACATTGGAGAAGACGAAGACCTTTTCGATCGATCGATCGATGGCTAGGATCGATCGATCGATGGTTCAGGGTTTTTGACAGGTCGGCCAGTTTTGTTATATAAGAGAAATTAATTTAAAATTCGATTCCCATATAAGATTTAGTGAGAAATAAATATGGAATATAATTTCCTACTAAGGGAACGTATTTGGGATTGGGAGGGATTTATGTGTGACACACGATGGTTAATTTTTGGGGAAAAATATTCCAAAATAATTAAATACGGATCAAGTGGGAGAGCCCAGGTATATTGGTTGAGCGATGCCAATGTATTATATTGATTAAGATTGAAAGATAATTAATTTGGATTCGAGGATTTAGACTCGGGTATTATTTATTTCTTGGGACATTAGAGCGAGTCCGAGCATATTAGTTGGGTGACACCAATAATAATTTAATTATTTAATGTGCAAATTAATTAATAATCAGAGTTGGACCATAAACTCGAGATGCTAAGTTTAGGCTAGTCTTATGGACTCATTACACGGTAAAGCCAGGATATTTTGTATTTATATATATACGGTGTGCGATAGTATATATATGGTGTGTGCATATAAATATCAGTGATTAGATAATATTAATGCATGTACTCTAGTGCTATCAGAGGAGGTTGCGTGATGTGGGTGAATCCCTTAGCTTGAGATGTATGGTGATTGTATCCCCAGCTCATAGCGTCCATTATATGGGTGAGGGGATTATCTCACTTTCATGGAATGAATATGACCTCCTCCATTTTGTTTATGTTTTTGGCCATGTTAGTGAGCGATTCTGACTTGGGGTAACTAGGTTAGTGAGTACATCTAGTGTGATAGCACTTTAGAGAATACATCCAATGAGTTATTACTCGGGAGGATGGGTTATATTTATATTCAAAATATATGTGAATGTTGTAACATGATTCTACATATATAATGGGACAAATAGTTATATACGACTCATTAAATACATGTAGTGAATTGTATTAATTATATATGGGTTATATTCACATTCAACATGTGTGCTTGTTGTAAGATAACTGTACGTACATAATGGGTGAGTAATTATATACGAGAAGTTTAAATACATGGAGAAAAGTGTATTAATTATATAACTAGTAAATGTTATATGGATTTCAAGGAAAGATGTTTAACAAAGTTAAGGCGATAAGTAACTTATAAATCATACATTAATATACTCGTGATTGAGTAGGGCGTTTGACAAGAGTTATATCAAGTATCTAGTTTCGGGGTAGAGGACTAGGTGGGATATAAAGGAGATGTTAGGTGTGCACATTAGTTGAGGGGTGAGTCTTCCCTCAAGGGAGTGAGACACTAACTAAAATATGAAGCGCATTCATGCATATTTTATTACTGCAAGTTAATTATTTGCTAAACGTTTTCAAAATTATTTGGGTTCTAACCCTTTATATAAAATATTTTCAAAACCTTTTAGGTGTTCAACCACAGGGATGAAAGGCTTGATTCATTACAGGGATTCGCTGTAGCAGCATATTAGGATGTTGGAGGATTTGGATAGGCGCCTCTCTTCCTTCTATTCCTAGTGTAGGGATTTTCTATCAGATATCCAAGCATGTGTCTCACGGTTTTATTTAGTATTTATTTCAGATACTTTAGATCCATTATTATCTGTATTTACATTTGTGTTGGATTTAAGCCGATGGTTTATTCGTCCAGTTTCTTATTTATATGTGATGGTTATTTTCAGTTAGCTTGTGATTGTTAATTATTTATTTTCACATGAGTATTTCTTTGAATTAATGAAAGATAAAACTTGGCACCAGTCTAATTTCAATTGGGTGGTTAGTAATTAAAAAGTTTCAACAGTGATAATAAAAATGAACCAACTGAGAACCATGTTCTAATTTAATTTAGGACTGATCACATGGGGTTTAATTAGGCGGGGTGTCACGAGTTTCTTTTAAAGTGTCAACCACATCCCAAGGTGTTAGAAAAGGTCAACCTAAAGGTTCATTTCTTCATCATGTTTACACATGTTTGCATTGTGGTAGGAAAGTTCACCTTAAGTGCACAAAAAGTTATTCGATTTATTTTTGTGTCGTGAGTTTACATGTTTGATGTGGCATATTAGTGTTCTTGGACCCCCATCATTTCATTATCCATATGGCTAGGCCATTGTGAAACCCTCCTATTTTAACCACGGGTGATCAGTACTTCATTAAAATAAATAAGAGTCTTATCTGGATCATCCTTTGCATCATTGTCGAAAACTTTTTAATTTACTTACTACCTATAATAAATTACACATGTGGAAAATTTGATCTTTCATTAATAAAAACATTTGGAAATTAAATAAATAACCAAACCATCCAAACAATAACAATGATATGAATCCATCAAAAGATAAATAACTAAATATATAATACCGAATAAATCATCGATCCGCAAGTCTAAAAAAAAACAACAGAAATAATAAACCTGAATACACTATCTGAACTGATATAAAAGTAATATCTGAAGGGGAAACATGCCCAAATGAATAATTGAAAATGAATCCTACTCTAGGAATGATGTAACTTAAGCGTATAATCCAAATCCTGTAAGCCTCCACAAGTGTTGCAGCTACGCATCCCTGGAATGAATCATAAATCTTGGCGTCCCTGTGGCTGGACACCTAAAAGGTTTTGAAAATATTTTTCCAGATAGGTCAGAGCCCAAAACATCTGGAAAATAATTAGAAAGTATTTATCACAATTTAAAAATCAGTTATTGATTACACATGTGAGTTTAACGTACATTATCTTGAGTTCGTCACCTCTCAACTAATGTGCACTCCTAATGCCTCCTACCTATCTATGCTACCCAACCCGACTAGGTCTCCAGAAACTATCTATCCGCTAACATGTTTGTCTCCCCCGTATCGCCCATAAATTACGCTTCTCCTTACATCATTAGTTACGTGTCTCTTTAACTTCTCATGTACCGCTCATATAGTACGCTATCATAATATTAATAATTCCCATGCCTCATATGTTATTATTCATTATAACTAACATTTCACTTATGTTATCATTAAACAATTTCATTGAGTTGATCTACCTAAATCATCTTTTAGATATACACTATCTAACTTTACTACCATAACACACAAGATAAAATATCGTTTAGTCACGTTACATTTAGATATATGCTATCTAAAACTACTACTTTCATACACAAGTAGGCTAAATACACATGTATGTATAGATATATCACACAATCTATATACATAACTCCAGCATATCTGAACTAAAAACCGTCGTGCGAGTTTGCATATTATGCTATCACGTCCTTGTACCTCTCGTAACCAATCATGGATTTCACTCAAATTCTATGTACAATTAAAATGGAACACATTTAAAGTAACATAAAAAATTCTTGCAGATTACTATGCTGACATAATAAACACCCTATAGTAAAATTATGATTTCCCCCTCTACAGAACTCCAAATGACCTCATTCAAAGCTCATTGGAAAGATAAGACATATAAATTTCCATAAATATATGACTTGAACTCCAATTTTAAGTACAATTGAAATGACATACATTTAAAGTCATGATAATTGTTTTGGCAGATTGACATCTTAAGTTTATTGATTAAAACCTAACTCATTCAAGATTCATGTTCTTCAACTAAGAACCCATCAAGATTCCATCTTAAACATTAAATATATTATATTTCATATTATTTTCACATATGGATTCATTCTACATGTAACCCTATACCGAATCATGAGTTATATTCATCTAAATCTAAATAACATAACTGAAATCATAAAATTGAAAACCCCGCACTACATGGGTATTATAACTTCTTCAAAAACATGCACGATAAACAGTTGTCTTATGATTGCAGGTCTGAATCCATTGATAGGATTATATGATTGATCTTCCCTCACTCCGATTTCAATTCCATCACATTTGGGGTGAGAATTTGTGTAGGAAGCTTTGATTTTCTTCTCTTCTTCCTCTTCTATTACGATTGTGTTAAGCCTAGCCTGCCACTCAAAGGGGAAGATATATCACTTAAAATTTTGGAGTTCCATCTACCACAAACTCTCGAATAACCAAAACGCCCTTTAATAGTGCTGGGTTTGTCTAAAATTTCCTCGGGACCCAAATTATATACCGAGCTATACTATTTTGACCCTTTAGGAATCAATCGTGACCTCTATACATCATCCGAGTCACTCTACAATAATTTCCTAAGTCAACCTCATATGGTCTACACGCGACCCCCGGATGAGAAACCACACAGTCCCGTTGATATCACTCACTACGACGTATAATAAATGCCGCATAAATTATTCCATTAACAATAATCATTATTCCCAAAAATATTTAATTCCGTCAAATCACGACACACGTGAAATTTAAAATTCACCTAATTAATTTATTCTTAATTACTAAAAAATACGGGGTGTTACAAACATTTGGTGGCAATTATAGATGCTTAGAATGATCTTAACCATTGTCAAATGGGGTTGTTTCAAAGTGGATTTTCATTTGGATTCGACATTGTATATATTCCAGCACACACATATGCGTGAGCGTCTATAAATGGTTGACTTTTCATGCATATTTGAGTTTGGTGAGACGTTTTCCCCTCAATTTTGTCATCTATGAGTAATTAGACTTAGGAGGAGGTGTGCATGTAAGAACCATTGCCGTGAGGATAGATTTTGCTTATATTGAACAAATGATGATTGTTCTCGAGAAAGGGCTTCGAGAAAATAATAAACTCGTTGTGAAATCCACCATTCAAAAGAGCTTGAGAAAAAAATAAGGCAATAAAAAGAAACATATGCCAAAAATGGGGCCAATAGGATTTCTCTAAGGTGAGAAAATAGAAACCTCAAAAGAACTTGAAAATAAATATGAATGTTTGAGGGCATTTGGATGGAAAATTATAATGAGTTTGCACCATGAATCCTAATGTTGAAAAATCGTGTCATGACGCTATTGTTTGAAGAATTGTCAAAATTTTGGATTTGTGTGCATGTTGTTTGTTTAGTTCATTTAGCTCAATTTACTAATTGTCACATATTTCTAAAACTTTGTTTGATGACATTTATATATCAATTAAAGATTCTTTATCATTTTGATGTGTTCAAGTTGCGATTCATTTGTTGTACTTCACGCCCATTCATTCCATATCCATGTCTGAGCACAATGATACTATGTTAGCATGAGACTTATATTTTTTGTTTTTAGTGTGTTTTGTCGTTGTTTTGTATTTCCAGTTAGTGTTTTAAAAAAAAATCATCGGGAAAATCCTGCATGTTTTTAGGGATGGAATATGTAGTTTGTGAAGTTATTGAAATAACTTATGGATGTTGTTCAAATGACATACCCCCTGTCATTCGAAGAGTCGATCGTGTGGAAGTAGAAACGTGGATTGAAAACTGTTAGGTATGCTCGCGAGATAGGTCATTTTTTTATTTTCATCGTTCTACACCTTACTGTTTTGGGTCATTTCTTGGATAGATTGAACGAGACCTTATATCATTCAAACGACACTGCATTGTTGTTCGAACGAGTTGAGTTGACTTTTTGACTCTTCGTTATGTTTTTGTACCTGCTCCGTATATGTGATGATATTATACTATTTTGGTACATTTGGATAGTTTATTTGAAGTCGATATTGATTATTCATGTTCAATTTCTACACCGCATTGATTTGTTTAGTCCCATCTTTCTTAATATTGTTGATTCATTTTTTTGTGACTGTTTTCTAGCTACAATTTGGTATATTGTGATCGTTATTAGCTGGCTATCTTTGTTTATCTAGATATTCATCATGTGATTATTCTCATTCTAGATATTTGTTTATTTTTCTGTGGTTATCTATTCGATACAAAAAGGGGAAGAGATAGTATGTGATGTAGGGGGAGTTTTATTTGATGAGGACATATGTTTATCATGTTTTGATCATACTGTTTACATATTGGTATAATTGATTTGAGATATATTGAAAATATGTATACAATTTGGTATCATATGTTTTGCTCACATGTTTAACACATGGTTTGTTTCATAAATTGGTTTCATAAGGTTTTATATCATTTGTACCCCCATACTTCACGTGGTATTGTTTTTTTTGTGTGTGCAGTGATTATTCATGTAACACCCCATATTTTAGAGGATATATAAATTAATTAAATTAGTGAGTTGGATTTATTTAATTTGGAGAAATTCATTTAATTTGGTGATTTAAATTTAATTTATTTAAATTGGAGAAATTATTGAATTTGGAGATTTAGAATTTATTATTTAAATTTGGGGATTTAGAAATTCAAATTAATTCGGGTTATTGAAAATTTTCACATGTGTCGCATTTTGAGGTTGAAATTGGAAAATTTTATAAAGTATCTCGGATGACAATTCTGAGTGCACGGTTGAGTCCGGAAGGGTCAAGATAGTCGAAAAAGAGTACCCGGGGGTAGTAAATGGGTCTCGGGGCATTTTTAGACATGACCGAGCCCATACGGGGGCATTTAAGTCATTTTTAATTGGCCAATAGGCTTAATTACGGGATTGAGGAATTTTAACCTAGGTTTAAGTGTGTTGGGCAGCCATGAGTCATTCCAAAACACAAAGGGTTGAGAGAGGAGAGAAAGGAGAAAGAAGAAGAAGAAGGAAAGAAGGATGACAAGAGCAATCGGGGCAAGAATTTCGACATGGGATCATCGGATTTAATCCCCCAAGGCAAGTGTTTTCTTGCTTTAATTTGAGTTGTAGTTAATGATGTAAATAGTTGTAATTATGTCAATTAATTCTGGAAATTTGAAAGTAGGAATTTGAATTGAAATTTGTGGGTTTATGGTGAAGAAGATGAAGAATAACCATTGATAGGAGATTTTTAACTTTGTGAGAAATTGGGTTAATAGTGAGATTATAACTTAATTTGAGAAGTGAATAACATGATTAGATCTTGATTTTTGAATCTCCATTAGAGGTATTGTTGGAAGAAATTTTTAATGATGAAGTTTGGGTGGATTTAGGATGAATCTTGGGAGGTTTTTGGGGTAAAAGATCTGAGTATAATCGAAGGTTTTGGAGCTTTAATGGCGATTCTGTCCGCGTTGCCCTGTAAAAAATCGCGTTTTCTACATTTTCTTGGCTCACGCGCTTCCTCCAAAACTGCTCCAAAATGCCTCAAAACATCAATTTATTAATCTGGGCAGAATGTGGGAAAACTTTTTAAGAAAGGTTTTTTTTTTTAAATCTTCTTTGAGGTAAATCTTTATAATGCCCTAACTTTTGGCATACGGACTCGAATTAGTGTGCCATTCACGGCCACACATAGATAGCGAAGAGTATTACGCTGTCCTGGGAATATTTTTAATTAGACACAAAAATTGAAAGGTCTAAAATACCCTTGAAGACGGAACGAGTTATTTGATTTTTAGCACAACTTTAAATGAGCATAACTTTGTCATACGAATTCGGATTTACGTGCCGTTTGTGGCCACGCATAGCAAATGGAGAGTAGTACGCAGTACTAGGAATTTCATTATTGAGGCATATATTGTGAAATGCCTAAAATACCCTTGGAGTTTTAATTAGTGATGAAACTTTCCCGAATTGAAACTAAAAATGGTTGGGAATTTTGTGAGACTAATATGAACTTAATCAAGTATATATGAGGTGAGATATATAATTATATAAATTATATTAAATAGTGGGATGTAGCTATTTTAGTATTGGATCGTATTTAATATGAGCGAACTAGTAATAATTGGAATATATGTATATATATATGAATGCGTGAATTATATATATAAATATGGGAATACATAATCCAATAGAAAAATGATAATAGGTTACGGGAATACCTAAAACAATGATAGGTTGTGTGAATATGTAAAACAATGAAAGGTTGTGTGAATACCTACTATTTTAATAGGGTGCGTGAATACATATTTGATTGTTTTATTATGTGTATGACATACCTAGCTGCTTGCTATCGCGGGGGGTTGTGTAGAGACGGTCTTATCCTGAGTGACCTTCGGGGGGATATTTGACTTGTATCTCAGAACATAGGACTGTGAAAGACTTATTTGTGAGTTGGTAAGTCCGCTGACTATGGGAGCGTAGGTATGTGCGTGACCCATAGGTATGTGAACTATGTTCGCCGCCAATATGTGTGATTTGTTTATATGGTTCGTGGGACATTTCCGAACCGATAGTCCTTGTTTGAGTACGAGACGTACCGGGACATGATAGCAGAGTATGCAATGCACTATAGGTGTATCCTTAGGGTGCTGTATTAGTATATATATATAATGGTGGTGGATATATATGTATACTTGTGATATAATTACAATGTGATAATTGTAGGCTATTAAGATTGTGCTGATACATATATATAATAGTGAGGGATATATATTTATGCTTATGGTATATCTACAATGAGATAATTACAGACTATTAAGATAGTGAAATCTTATATAAACGTAAATAGTAAATACTTGACTTTAGTGTGATAACACTTATTTAAAAATGATAATTGTTGAGATCAAATATGATATACTACTACGAGGGGTAACTAGAAGGATAAGCCTTTTTCCTAGTTAGAAGTGTGTCAGATGGCTAGGCGGAATAAATGAATGCGATAGGTGTGCACTATAGAAGAGAGGTGAGATTGTCCTCAAGAGAGTGGGACCGTAAAAGCCATTATGAACATTATATACTACGCATTTCATTTATTGCAATAAAATGCTTGCTAAACATTTTTATAAATCGGGTTCTGACCCATTTCTTGTGCTTCTTCTCTCTTGTCTATGTATATGTATATTAATAGGTGTCCAGTCACAGGGATGCCATAGTTGACTTATCTATTCCAGGGTTACGCAACTGCAACATTGTGGATGGTTGCAGGATTTGATTTAGACGTATCATTTCTTTATTCCTAGAGTAGGATTCTTATCTCAGTTGTAGATTCATTCAGGTCATGTTTCCCTTTTTTACTTTTAGACTCAGTATTTGGTTTATGTATTCATTTATTGAATTATTATTATTGGGATTTTGAGCTGATTGTTTATTCGGCATGTCATTTAGTCATTTAGTACTGTTTTAGACTCATGGTTTGGATGTATGGTTTATTTGTTATTCAGCATGCATATTTAATTGTTTAATAAAAAGATAAAATTTAACATCAGTCTTTTTGAATACTAGGTGGTTAGTAAAGTTTTAAAAAGTTTTCGACAGTGATGCTAAGATTGAACCCCTGAGATTCCTGTTTTAAATTTGATATAGGACTGATCACCCGGTATTTATTTAGGTGGGGTGTCACAGGTGGTATCCGTGCATCAGGTTCTAGTGTCCTTAGGATCTGTATGGCTTTTCACGTTTCAGTTTAGCGTTCTTTGATGTAGAGCCTTATGATAGGATTGTCAAATTCATCTACGTATGTGATTTCGTTCTCCTGCTATCAAGTATAGTTGATGTGATTTATGTACGAGTTCGGTTAGTTTTCGGACACCGAACATTATAGGACAATCAACGGGGGCCGTTAGAAGGAATGCAGGAGGAAGGCGACAGAAGCAATAGAGTAACCTGAAAATAGTAATGGCGATAGAAGCCACCACAATTGTTGTTTAGAAAAGTGATGATAGGAAAATCTCGGGGACAGTAGTTTCCCCTAGCACAGTTAAGGATGACAATGGTGAAAATCTTACACTCACCCAGCGTAGTCGGCAAGGGGTGGGGAAAGTCGAAAGGACTCTTTCGAGGAGCCATCGATAAGAATCCAGAAAAAGAGGAAGTGTGATAAACCAATGGAAGGAGAAATCCAACGACAACTATGTAGGGTAGAGTACAACGATACTCAGTAGTAAATTTTGGACAATAAAATTTTAAGCTCATAGGAGCAACGTAAAGTGACAAGAGCCAGTCACTATATATAAGAAGAATATGGGATTAAATGAAAATTTTGAGTACAATTTAATCGTTAGATTTTCGATCTGTTGTTCGGACAGGGGTGCGAATGAAGTTTCGAAACTTATCACAAGTGAGCAAGATAGAAACTGATCGCGAGAGAGAAGTTAACTTGGTTAGTGAACTTCGTACCCGACGAAGGGGATATGAAGTATATGAAGGGTACATAAGTTATTAATGGGCTCGTGAGTAGAATACAGAAGCGTGAGTGTAAAATCCGAATAAGATGACTAGTGTCGACATCATCAAGGTTGTGCGTTACAAGTTTATATCAACGCTTCCATGGGAAGTGAACCTTGAGAATTGAAAATTGAGCTGAAAAGAAAGACTAAATTTAACGGTGTTAGTGAAGCACCACATGAGGGTATACCCAGTAGGGACCCAGTTAAATGTTTCGATTAAATTGAATTTTTACCAAGTAATGGTGGATTCAGTCAGGGCCATTGAGGACAACAACAAGTCCAAGAGGGCCAGCGAAGCCAAATGGACAACGGGAGTAGCAATCGGGGACCCGATGATCAGGCAAGGAAGATAACATGGAGAGGTGTCCTATGTGTAAAGAGTAAGAACACTTGTGCATACCGTGTTTATCGCCAATCGGGGATAGAAATGGGATGCCCAGTAGGGGCAACAGTTATAAGAAATTTTGGTTCGGTTAGGACGAGGGCGTTATGTCCCAGAACCATTTGAACCGCCATTCGAGGTGATTGAGATATATTCTGTGTGACAGTAGCTTGTTAATACTAAATTCACATGTGAAATGGGTTTAGTAGAGATGTCGTGATATTGAATTAGTATACATATCTTTGTCGTCGCGTAACAGGGCTCTCGTTAGTTCCATATGCAGGGGAGCAAGTGAGAACACTAGGAGAGAGTCGTATATTATGAAATAGATTTTTTTCTCCTTTTGAGGGATATGAAAGGGAGCATATTTTATCTTGCATAGTGACTGTATACCGAGGGTTGGAGCAATAGTAAACTGTATGGGAAGTCTACGATGCTCGCTGTGCCAGGGTAAGACATTCTACTTCATGAATCATCACCCGAAGGAGGGTCGAGTCAATATATATATATATATATATATATATATATATATATATATTGTATTATACCATAGACTTCGATGAGTATAGTTGTCTCGTTATGTTTAAATCCTAGTGAGTGGGGACTTTTACCGGTGTAATTTAAGGTATATCAGCCAACCGTTAAGCTTAAAGATTTAGATCATTATTGTTTACATGCTGAGAATTAAGTGATAGCTAGAACACCGTATTGTGTGATGCCTTGAGAGACGTGGGCATAGGCAAATTAAATAATGTGTCGAGAGACAGGATTCGTGATATCTAAGTTATGTGCTTTGGACCTACGAATTTTGTTGAAAATTCTAGAGAATAGTGCATTGAGAAATTTCTTTAAACTTAGTTGCAGGATGTTACACGTAGGGACATTAATTTATGTCCACGGTGACGAGACGTAGTTGGATTCTAATGCATCGGTTTTACAATTTTAGTTACTGAACGTGTAGGGAAAACACCTTAAGTTGAGAGCTATTAAAAATATAGGGCCAGTGGATGAATATAATATATATTATAGTGTGCATATACGTGTATATATTTGATACTGTGTTTCATAATAGACATATGAGAATATGTTGGCATTGTTATATGTAATCCCAATGAGTAGGGACATTTACTGATGTGATTCAAGGTATATTAACTTATTATTGAGCGGAGAGATATAGCTCGTGATTTATTTGCGCTAAGAAACTGGTGATAGTAAAAGAACCGTATTATATATTGTCTTGTGTAACATGGGAGAGAACGAATATACTTTTATGTTAAGAGACGGGGGTTTGGGGGATATGTGCTATGGACTGAGGGCCTAACGGATCTCAACGACCAACAATGTTCGGTAGTAGTGTATCGGGAGGGTTCCTTGTTTGGATTTTGCTTTGCGAGACATCCCACGCATGAAACTTAGCGCAACGTTGGAAGTGGGGAGTTGTTTGGCCATAGGACATAGGTTTGGTACCGTGGTTATTATACATATATAGTTATAACTATGAGTTGATAATTATACTACGACTTAAGGCCTATAGAGCCGTATAGTGTTGATGTGAAAAAACTTGGTGGAACACTTTCACCACGAGTAGATCGGTGGGATAACCTAAATGATAATTATGTTGCAATTGGTAGGGTAGTATAGTATAACCTCACCGTATAATCAGCTCAAATATGAAAAGCTTAATTATAGCAAGTTTATTACGTTAAGTTGAATTGGGCAGTTATGTGCAGCATATAGGGTGTATGGGCACCCTAGATAGTTAAATTTTTATATATTATCCGCGATCGATAGATGTAGAAATACATGTGCTAAAAGAGTAAACGAATAAGGGAGTTATCGCAGGGGGATGTTGGAGTATTCCCCAGTAAAGGAAGTATTATAGCCGTTAGTGGTTAGGCTCATAGTAGTGTCAGAAGTTGGAAGCTTCAAAGCGTTGTGTAGGCAGCAATGTGAGATGATACATTATATGATGGAACATTATAATATAAGATGACTAAAGCAAATTGGCCACAGGATTGAACGGTAGTGTAGGGACCGTTGGACTAAGGGGTAGCGCTAGGAGAAGTGTAATGAGAACATCATAACGATTTAGATTGTGTGGGAAAGGATGAGGATGAAGGTGTACGAGATTACATCTCAAGCTTTGAGTACTAGTCTTATCCGAATTTCGAGGACGAAATTCCATTGTAAGGGGAGAAGTATGTAACACCCCATATTTTAGAGGATATATAAATTAATTAAATTAGTGAGTTGGATTTATTTAATTTGGAGAAATTCATTTAATTTGGTGATTTAAATTTAATTTATTTAAATTGGAGAAATTATTGAATTTGGAGATTTAGAATTTATTATTTAAATTTGGGGATTTAGAAATTCAAATTAATTCGGGTTATTGAAAATTTTCACATGTGTCGCATTTTGAGGTTGAAATTGGAAAATTTTATAAAGTATCTCGGATGACAATTCTGAGTGCACGGTTGAGTCCGGAAGGGTCAAGATAGTCGAAAAAGAGTACCCGGGGGTAATAAATGGGTCTCGGGGCATTTTTAGACATGACCGAGCCCATACGGGGGCATTTAAGTCATTTTTAATTGGCCAATAGGCTTAATTACGGGATTGAGGAATTTTAACCTAGGTTTAAGTGTGTTGGGCAGCCATGAGTCATTCCAAAACACAAAGGGTTGGGAGAGGAGAGAAAGGAGAAAGAAGAAGAAGGAAAGAAGGATGACAAGAGCAATCCGGGCAAGAATTTCGACATGGGATCGTCGGATTTAATCCCCCAAGGCAAGTGTTTTCTTGCTTTAATTTGAGTTGTAGTTAATGATGTAAATAGTTGTAATTATGTCAATTAATTCTGGAAATTTGGAAGTAGGAATTTGAATTGAAATTTGTGGGTTTATGGTGAAGAAGATGAAGAATAACCATTTATAGGAGATTTTTAACTTTGTGAGAAATTGGGTTAATAGTGAGATTATAACTTAATTTGAGAAGTGAATAACATGATTAGATCTTGGTTTTTGAATCTCCATTAGAGGTATTGTTGGAAGAAATTTTTAATGATGAAGTTTGGGTGGATTTAGGATGAATCTTGGGAGGTTTTTGGGGTAAAATATCTGAGTATAATCGAAGGTTTTGGAGCTTTAATGGAGATTCTGTCCGCGAAGCCCAGTAGAAAATCGCGTTTTCTACGTTTTGTTGTCTCACGCGCTTCCTCCAAAACTGCTCCAAAATGCCTCAAAACATCAATTTATTAATCTGGGCAGAATGTGGGAAAACTTTTTAAGAAAGGTTTTTTTTTTAAATCTTCTTTGGGGTGAATCTTTATAATGCCCTAACTTTTGGCATACGGACTCGAATTAGTGTGCCATTCATGGCCACACATAGATAGCGAAGAGTATTACGCTGTCCTGGGAATATTTTTAATTAGACACAAAAATTGAAAGGTCTAAAATACCCTTGAAGACGGAACGAGTTATTTGATTTTTAGCACAACTTTAAATGAGCATAACTTTGTCATACGAATTCGGATTTACGTGCCGTTTGTGGCCACGCATAGAAAATGGAGAGTAGTACGCAGTACTAGGAATTTCATTATTGAGGCATATATTGTGAAATGCCTAAAATACCCTTGGAGTTTTAATTAGTGATGAAACTTTCCCGAATTGAAACTAAAAATGGTTGGGAATTTTGTGAGACTAATATGAACTTAATAAAGTATATATGAGGTGAGATATATAATTATATAAATTATATTAAATAGTGGGATGTAGCTATTTTAGTATTGGATCGTATTTAATACGAGCGAACTAGTAATAATTGGAATATATGTATATATATATGAATGTGTGAATTATATATATAAATATGGGAATACATAATCCAATAGAAAAATGATAATAGGTTACGGGAATACCTAAAACAATGATAGGTTGTGTGAATACGTAAAACAATGAAAGGTTGTGTGAATACCTAATATTTTAATAGGGTGCGTGAATACCTATTTGATTGTTTTATTATGTGTATGACATACCTAGTTGCTTGCTATCGCGGGGGGTTGTGTAGAGACGGTCTTATCCTGAGTGACCTTCGGGGGGATATTTGACTTGTATCTCAGAACATAGGACTGTGAAAGACTTATTTGTGAGTTGATAAGTCCGCTGACTATGGGAGCGTAGGTATGTGCGTGACCCATAGGTATGTGAACTATGTTCGCCGCCAATATGTGTGATTTGTTTATATGGTTCGTGGGACATTTCCGAACCGATAGTCCTTGTTTGAGTACGAGACGTACCGGGACATGATAGCAGAGTATGCAATGCACTATAGGTGTATCCTTAAGGTGCTGTATTAGTATATATATATAATGGTGGTGGATATATATGTATACTTGTGATATAATTACAATGTGATAATTGTAGGCTATTAAGATTGTGCTGATACATATATATAATAGTGAGGGATATATATGTATGCTTATGGTATATCTACAATGAGATAATTACAGACTATTAAGATAGTGAAATCTTATATAAACGTAAATAGTAAATACTTGACTTTAGTGTGATAACACTTATTTAAAAATGATAATTGTTGAGATCAAATATGATATACTACTACGAGGGGTAACTAGAAGGATAAGCCTTTTTCCTAGTTAGAAGTGTGTCAGGTGGCTAGGCGGAATAAATGAATGCGATAGGTGTGCACTATAGAAGAGAGGTGAGATTGTCCTCAAGAGAGTGGGACCGTAAAAGCAATTATGAACATTATATACTAAGCATTTCATTTATTGCAATAAAATGCTTGCTAAAGATTTTTATAAATCGGGTTCTGACCCGTTTCTTGTACTTCTTCTCTCTTGTCTATGTATATGTATATTAACAGGTGTCCAGCCACAGGGATGCCATAGTTGACTTATCTATTCCAGGGTTACGCAGTTGCAACATTGTGGATGGTTGCAGGATTTGATTTAGACGTATCATTTCTTCATTCCTAGAATAGGATTCTTATCTCAGTTGTAGATTCATTCAGGTCATGTTTCCCCTTTTTACTTTTAGACTCAGTATTTGGTTTATGTATTCATTTATTGAATTATTATTATTGGGATTTTGAGCTGATTATTTATTCGGCATGTCATTTAGTCATTTAGTACTGTTTTAGACTCATGGTTTGGATGTATGGTTTATTTGTTATTCAGCATGCATATTTAATTGTTTAATAAAAAGATAAAATTTAACATCAGTCTTTTTGAATAGGTCTCACATCTAACCCATACTCTCTTAGCCGGTATTTACCATTACCTCTAATGAGCTTGTTACACAAGCTATCACATCTTCTTAGGTATTTCTTACTCATATTATGCTCACCTTTTTTCTTCATTTATGTTTAGTTCTTTGACATATTTATGATGATTAGGACACTACTATAGTGCTTGTTGTGCCAGTGGTCACCTTCCACCATTTTTCTTTGGAGGGGGATCAGGTATTCCATTATCCTTCTAGCTTTGATTTCTTTGTCTAGCTTATACTAATGGTTCATTTTTTTAGTTGTCTCACGGCACTACCTCATCAGTGCCCCCTATTTTTATGTCTCTAGTATTTCCTTTTGCAACTGAGTCACCTTGCCCTATTGCTTCTAGTGAGGGTCCTGTCATAGTGCCTCTTTAGGTAATTATTTTTGTTGTAGGCTTTACATTTCTGCTTATTTCTTGTGAGGTAAGTAGTTTTCTAACACCCTCCTTTTTTTCTTCATTTAGAGGCTATTTTTGCAAAGACCTGTTTATCCGTGGCTCCCATATCGAGTATTGTAGAGGCAGTCCCCCATGCATCACTCTCTAGGTTCCCCTTGACTACAATGGGGATGATCACCTAGGTATTATGTATTTCTTTTATGAGAGTAGCTATTTTTACTCATCAGGTCAGCATAGTTGAAGTCCCCCTGTCAACGGGACTTATTACGAGTTTTGTTCCCATCGCCGTTGGATAACTGGAAAGAGTCCCGGATGTGGATCCAGTGAAATACTTGGTTTCATATACATTTCAAATTTTCTTATACTACGCAAGTTTTTTCTAATAGTTACAACCTTTAGTGCTGGAATTGTTTCGGTGACTGTGGAACACTTTGGGAAGATAGCTATGTGAGATGTATTATACGGTCATACCCTTATGTCCTTTCTACTTCCCCTTTTCTTCTTGCTTTTATTGTGCAAATATGCTCACCTCCACTGTTATTTCATTATTTCCAGGCTAATGAGGTAGCTTCTCCAATAACTTTGGAACATATTTGAAAGATAGCTACGAGAAAGGTATTGTACTGTCATACGCGCCTCTCCTTTCTACTTCTCCTTTTTCTTCTTTCTTTTACTATGTAAGTATGCTCACATTCACCCTTATTTCTTTGTTTCTAGGTTAGTGAGGCGACCGCTCCTAGTTCTGTGGAACGGGCGGAGAGTGCTATGATGCGCACTCCCCACGTATTTAACTGTCATACCCGAGTTATTGTTGGCTATTAGTTTCATAATCTTTTTTTTCTTGACCTGTGAAACATGCTGATATTTCTCTTCACTATTTCTTTTCCTTAGTTTGGCATCCCTCATCCAACTGATTCCTCTTGTCTGGGTGGCAGCATACTCACCCCCCAGATCTTTGGGGCAACCTTTATATTATAGTTGAGGCGAATGAGAAAATGTCTCTCATGTCCGCTCACTCTTGGCTCAAGTGCAAGCCTGTCGCGTTAGTAATAAACCCGGTAAGTCAGGATCGTATCCATAGGGAAATAGGACAACGAAGTTGTGACGACGGGAAAGATGAATGAATCCTAACACTGACTCTAAAAAGAAAGGAAAAATTATTTGGTTTTGAGAATGATTATACTAGATGAAAATAAGAAAATTATGGAAAGATGCAATTATACTAAATTACCTAAAAGACTGATGAAAACTGATTTAAAACTTTAAACTATGTGATGAGAAAAACAGGACGGGAATACAATTCCCCAACCCTAGTGTATTATCGTTACAATACTAATCGTAAATTCAACTGATTAATTAGACCCATAATTTAGTACTCCCAAGCATTATTTATATTAGGTTCAAGCCCGCATCATACTTAATCTAAGGACGAGTAAATCGGTATCGCGATAGTGACACTCGAATTATATTCTAAAGCATCCCGATTACTCCGAAACAAACGAGATCTAAAGATCTACAATTGTCGTGTTCCTACGCAATACGGTCGTAGTGAATCACCAAATTCAGAGGATTATTGTTATACACATGTAACTATCACATCAGGCTGGATTCATGTATCCCGACCTTAGAAAATCTAGCCTAGCATGCTGAAAGTAATGAAAACAGTGTTTGATGTACAGATAACCATAATTAAACTAAGGAAAATTTTTAGAATGATGTAAAAAGAAATTTGAATGAAGAAAAGTAACTCCTAATCTTACCAAAGCAGCAACTACGGCAATTAAGAACACTTGTAATCAAAGAATTTCTAAATAATCTTCAGTATTGGAATTTAATAGAATAAACTGTATCCAATCTAGGGTTTCTAAAAAAGAATGGAAAATTCAATTAATTCTCTATGCTAATAATGATAATAAAATGGGTTTTTATACCCTAAAAAAATTCAGGAGTTTTAGTTACACTAGGACTCTTCATAGGAGAGGATAAGATTACAGAATCTCGACAGCCGGACCGGTCCGGGGCTTAGGCGGATCGGTCTGCCTTCCATGAGGATCGGTTCTTTTAATTCTCTGCCAGATCGATCCTTTTATTTTTCATCCCTCTTCGGTTTGCTTTCGATCTGGGGTCTTTTGGATTGTTGCACAGCGGACCGGTCCGGACTGGGGGCAGCTCGGTCTGCCTGGTTGACTTTTTTCTCCAACTTTGACTACTCATAACTTTTGTTCCGGGATTCCGATTGAGGTTCTGTTTCTTCCTATGTGCTCATGAATGTGATATCTTGAACTTCTCTTTAGGTGCCTCATCCGAATTCTGGATATAATTTACACTTTTGCCCTTTTAACTTTGCTTCTTTTCGTTTCTTGCTTCTTCCGATTTCTTTCTTTCGTCATTGACATTAAATACCTACAAAATTCATACAAAATACCAGAAACTCAGTGTAGTCCTTAGGATAAGTCATTAGCAAGATTATGAGATAAAGTCAAATCGATTACATTATTCGAGGTGCTAAAAGTAACTAAATTAAGGGATAAATTGGGAAGAATTTATGCCTAATCAAATCCCCATAACTTGAAAAAGAATCCTAGCACGGCTCAACTCTTGAAAAATATTCTATTGGGATAGAATACCTTTTTTTGCGGGAAAGCGATTGCATTTAGCATATGCAACAAGCCTTTAAACCCTAGGTTCCCCTAGTAGGACGAGTTGTGTCTCGTGAGGGTTTGCAGAGAATGTACCCACAAAATTCGACTCAAAGAAAATTCAAAATATGCAAAAATTGTGTAATTCAAACTTTCCCAGAAAATAGTCATCATCAAGTCATATTCAATAATCTCAAATCATAATGCGTGTGTGTGAAGCCAGAAAATTAATCGCCAATTTCCACCGATTGATCATTACGTTACTTACTCGAAAATTCGTTTTGATTTCAAATTCTCACGAAATACTCTCACAAACGAATCTCTCGGATTATGGCTATTCTCTCGGTATGCGTGATATAAAGAGTAAATATAATGGATGAAAAGTCACGCATACAAGTATAAAGATGGAAATTTTATAGTAATGGGATCTCATCCACGGATTACGGTTTTAAAAATTGGAACATTGCCTCTTTTTCACGCATTCAATCTATTTTATTATCTTTTCGTATATTAGCTCTCCACGCGGTAACCAATTTCGTAATTTATTCTCGGTTAGGCTTTTTTGGGTTTTAAGGTATATTGGGTAAAATGAAAATAGTAGGAAAGGTTGGAATTGGAAAAGTCATTTATGATATCAATTTGTGCTTTTTCTAGGCTATTGCTCATTTTTTTTCTTCTTTTTCTATATTTTTCTATTTTTCACTTGTTTTCTTTTCTTGCTATTTTTGTTGAGCATATCTATTTTTTTCTTGCCCCTTTATATGCACTTTTTGGACTTAATTCTGAATTTTTCCATTTTCACAATTCCGATCTGTTTGGGTTTTTTGGGTTGTCAAACGAAAGGGAAAAGTTTATTTGGCTCAATTTGGGTTACAAAAGGGGTGATTTTTCACATCTTTTTCTGGCCTATATTTTTGGGTGACAAACGAGGGCCTACTTCATTGTCCAAACTGCCAATTGCATTACCATATGCGTTTCGATATGAATTTAAGTTTAGAGATCAATTTTAGCACGTTTTCCAGGCAATATCACACACATTTTTCAAACCGATCAAAATGAAAGGATTAAGATCCTCGACGACTTTTTAACACGCTGAAAAGAACTTTGACTTAACAATTAACTCGGACTGATTTAAAAACTCGTAAAAAATGATAGGCTTGAATCTCACCGAGTTTGTTAATCTCCGCACTTATTCGTTAAGTCGTCAATTTTCATTCAATTTCCATCTTTGGTCAGTTTCGGCTTTTTGTGTGTTGAATTTTTACAACTTGAGACTTCAATCCGACTTTTAATGATATTTTTGAAAAATTTGCATTCCAATTTTTATTTATTTTGAAAAAATATATTTTTGTTTTTTTCAAATTTTTGTGATTTTTTTGGAAATTTCTAGGCATTTTTGAAAATTTGTGAAGTCTTAGAAATACGCACGTGTGACACCCCCTAACTGAGACTTTTTCATTGTCCTCAAGCAAAAAGGACTAAAATCTAAACAAGTCAAAATAATAAGTGCGATAAATAAAACAAACAAATGGTGAAAATGTAGATTTTATAGAAACAGAACTGTGGTACAATTACAAGGAAAAACATTCAAACATATGAACATGAAAAATAATTAAAAACTGCCATAAAAACCTAAAGCTTCACTGGGGCGGGAGTTGGGAGGAACCGGGCGCGTAGGGACCATAGGGATCATAGAAATAGGAGGGCAATGGCTCATTGGGATACCCTTGGCATCGGTAGATGTCCGCTTGGAAATGGAACATCAAGCTCGTATCGTGACGGTAATCGGTCAAGAAGTTGCTGAAACTCATCTCCAGTGCCACCATACGGTTCATGAGGTCACTACCCGCCCACTCAAAACCAGGGTCGTCATCATTGTCCGCCGACTCTTCATCCGGACCAACATCCCCCATTTCGACATTCGCATCGGCTGCCTCTTCTTCCTCTTCATCGCTCTTGCTCGAGGCAGCCTCCTCTTCGCTATCACTTCCCCTCCTAGCCCGACGGACAACTAGCTGTTTGGCGCTCTTAGTGCGGGTCCCCTGTCCAAAAGGACCGGGGAGGCGAATTCGGTCGAGCGGAGCCGCAATGTCAGCTTCCTTGAGGATGGAAGTGATCAAACGAGCATAGGGAAGTGGGGTGACACCTTTCTCATCCAGGGTTGCAACTATGATGTCACCGTATAAGGTGCGGGCCAAGTTGATGGAAGTGTGTGGGTCAAAGAGGTGGTAGGTCAAGGTGGCCTATCGTTGAGTCGTTTGATGTTTGCAATATGTTCGCACACACGATTTGTAAGGTGAGGTGGGCCTTCTCATTAAGGCGGCCCACCGCGACAGTTTGCCTCGTCCATGCTACACCGGGGGCAATGCGGTCCATGATCACTTCATTGGTGACCGGGGCGATATTCCGAGGGTAAGTGAATTCTTGCACGTCGGGAACTTCGTATTTGGCCAATTTGGCCGTGAGGAGGGACAATGAAAAGGGAATGACGGTCCCATCCACGTAAGCTTGAGCCTTGAATTGGCCCGTCCTACCAAGGGTGCCATAAAAGGAGCGCACCTCGGCCGCCCAAGCCGCTTCATATGGTTTATTGAGGAATCGGCACCAACCCCTAGCCATGAAAAGGGTGGTGACGGATTGGGGTAAACCTGTCCATTCGACAACGCGCTCCAAATGGATTTTGCGATCCGGAACGAAAAATGATGGCACCACCGTTCCTCTTGGCGAAAACGAAATTCCCCATCTCTAGAGGGGAGGATGTCGGTGGAGTCATACTTGGTGGGGGCAGCTCTTTAGGCCATGATAACGAGAGAGATTTTTTCTGGAAAATTAGGGAGGGAGAAGAGAGGAGTTTGGTTGAAGGTGTGGAGTGAAAGGGAGGGTTTGGGTGGTTATTTATATGTGAAAGGGTGGGGTTAGGGTTTGGATTTGGAGGGAAAGGGTTTGGAGGGAAAAGGGGGTGTATTTGGGAGGGAAAGGTTAGGCTTGGGAGTGGTGTGGATGATTTGGGAGGGAATGAATAGGATTGGGGAGAAAGGGGGTGAATCTAGGGAAGGGGAAAAACAAATCTGCAAAAAGCGAACCGATCCGCCTGGGGACCGGACCGATCTGGTCCTTTAATATGTAGGCAAATTCGACTACCGGACCAGCTCAAAATTGAAGGAACCGGTCCGGGGCAAACCGTTCTGGCCCTAAAATAAAGGAACCGGTACGGCTCTTGTGTTTGAGCTGGATTTCCCCCTAACTGAATTTTGATCTCTCTCCTCCGAAAATTTTCACGTTCACAACATATGCCCCATCAATTTAGCTAAAAAACCTCTTGATATCAATAACCAACGCAACTCTATTCAATATTCCCGAAACATGTGAATGCTTTTTCCCGAGTGTACCCTAATCCTATCGACGCTCACTACATACACGACTCTCACCCCATACGCGTCGGGGGTGCAATGACCTCGTTGTAATAGCTCACTCTACCTCGTAAATGGGGTCCGACAACCAAAAGGTGTCGACTTCTTCCACACACACCTCTAGATATGGATTTAGGCATTGTCCATTTACTTTGAATGTATTTCCCCCTTTCAAATCGTCTAATTCAACAGCTCCATGAGGGAAAACATTCTTCACAACGAACGGGCCAGGCCATCGTGACCATAACATGCCCGGAAAGAGATGAAGCCGAGAGTTATAGAGAAGAACATTTTGCCCGGGAAGAAACTCTTTGCGTCTAATGATGTTATCGTGAGCGAGTTTCATCCTTTCTTTGGAAATTTTAGCATTATCATACGCATCATTGCGTACTTTTTCTAACTCGTTCAATTGAAGCTTGGGGATTTCACCGGCCTTATCCGTGCATAATTCAATTTCTTAATCGCCCAATACGCCTTGTGCTCTAATTCAACGGGAAGATGGCAAGGTTTTCCATACACAAAGCGGAAAGGGGGCATGCCCAGTTGATTTTTATATGCGGTGCAATAGGCCCGTAGCGAATCGTTCAATCTAAGTGGTCAATCTTTCCGGGTAGGATTGACAGTCTTTTCAAGAATGTTCTTGATATCCCGATTTGCTAGTTTGGCCTTCCCATTCGTTTGTGGGTGATAAGTTGTTCCAACCTTGTGAAAGACTCCATACTTTCTCATGAGCTTTGCGAATGGCCTATTGCAAAAGTGCGTGCCATTATCGCTGATTATCGCTTTCGGTGCACTGAAGCGAGAAAGTATGTGTTCCTGCAGGAACTTAATTACCACTTTGTTGTCATTTTTCTTAGTAGCTATAGCTTCCACCCATTTAGAAATTTATTTCACTGCAACAAGGATGTATAGTAAACCAAAGGACAGGGGGAAAGGGCCCATGAAGTCAATACCCCAATAGTCAAAGATCTCAATAATGAGTATGGGGGTAAGAGGCATCATGTCTCGTCGGGTAATGGCCCCCATTTGTTGGCACCTATGGCAAGATTTGCAAGCAGCGTACACATCCCGAAATATTATGGGCCAATAGAGGCCGCATTGCAAAATTTTAGCGACCGTCTTTTTCGTCGAAAAGTGGCCTCCACAAGCTTTCGAATGACAAAACTGGATAACTTTCGGGATCTCATCGTTCGGTACACATCGTCGGATGATTTGGTCGGCGCAATGTTTAAAAAGGAAGGGATCTTCATAGAAAAACATGCGCGACCAAGTAATAAACCTCTTCTTATCTTGCGGTGTCCAGTCGGGAAGGACGGCTCCCGTGACAAGGTAATTCACGATATCCGCAAACCAGGGTAAAGATGAGGTAGCAAAAAGTTACTCATCCGGAAAGTATTCATCTATGGGTATGGGATCACTAGGTACGTCAGATGAAAGCCGTGATAAGTAGTCGAAAATGATGTTTTCTACCCCTTTTTTATCTTTAATGGATAGATTGAACTCTTGTAGGAGTAGGATCCACCTTATGAGGCAATGCTTTGCATTATTCTTTGCAAGTAGATATTTCAATGCCGCGTGGTCGGTGAAGCAAGTAATGGGAGAACCGATAAGGTATGACCAAAATTTATCAAGGGCAAATACTACCGCTAGCAACTCCTTCTCCATGGTAGGGTAGTTGAGTTGTGGTCCGGTAAGGGTCCGACTAGCATAGTAGATGACATGAGCCTGTTTATCTTTTCTTTGGCCCAAAATATCCCCTATCGCATAATTGCTAGCATCACACATAAGTTCGAATGGTAAGGACCAATCCGAAACTTGCATGATGGGAGACGACACAATCATGGTTTTCAGTTTTTCAAAAGATCTTCGGCATGCTTCTGTCCACTCAAATGGGGTGTCCTTTATGAGTTGGTTGCTTAAGGGTCTAGCGACGGCGCTAAAGTCCTTAATGAACCTTCAATAAAACCTCGCGTGGCCCAAGAAGGAGCGCACATCCTTAAGCGATTTTGGTGGGGGAAGATCATCTATGACATCTATTTTCCCCCTATCAACTTCTATTCCCTTGGATGATACTATGTGGCCAAGAACTATTCCCTCGATGACCATGAAATGGCATTTCTCCCAATTCAGCACTAAGTTCTTTTCCACACACTGGGCAAGTACTTTTTTCAGTTTTTCTAGGCAACGATCGAAAGAGGTGCCAAAAATGCTGAAATCGTCCATGAACACTTCGAGTCCTCTCTCGACCATGTCGCTAAATAGGCTCAACATGCACCTTTGAAAGGTCGCGGGTGCATTACACAAGCCAAATGGCATACGTTTGTAGGCAAGCGTGCCAAAAGGGAAAGTGAAGGTCATTTTCTCTTAGTCAAGTACATCTACCTCAATTTGGTTATATTCGGAATAACCATCATGGAAGCAATATTAAGGGTGGCCATCTTCTCTCTCAAGCATTTGATTAATAAATGGCAAGGGAAAGTGGTCTTTCCTAGTTCCCGCATTAAGTTTCCGGTAATCAATGCAAACGTATCAGTCGGTGGTGGTACATTGGGGAACTAGCTCTCCCTTAGCATTCTCAATCACTGCCATGCCTGACTTCTTCGGGATGACTTGAATAGGGCTCACCCACCCAATTGCTATCCGAGATTGGGTAGATAATCCCGGCATCCAATAACTTGATGATTTCGGTTCTCACTATTTCTTTCATGTTGGGATTTAGCCTTCGTTGTATTTATCTTGAGGGATTGTCATCCTCTTCGAGATGGATCTTGTGAGTACAAATCAAAGGACTTATACCCGTCAAATCAGCAATGCACCAACCAAAAGCACTTTGGTGCTTTCTCAGAATTTTCAACAGTTTATCCTCCTTCTCTTCGTCTAGGCTAGAGGAGAGAACAACAGGAAATGTCTCATCCTCTCCTAGGTATGCATATTTAATATGGGTGGGGAGTTTCTTCAATTCAAAGGTTGGAAACTTTTCGTCGGAGGTAACCATGCATGTATCCCTCGGTGGTATTTCCTCAAATCTAGAAACCCAATTTACATCTCTCACGTCCCCGTTCGACGCTCTCTCATCGAGTAACTCTCTCAACTCCTCAACCTACCTCTTGAAGTCGGTGTACGTCCCCGCACTCTCATGGCTCGACACTAGACAGGACCCTAAGGGATCTCTGCAATAATTCTCCTCAAAGTACTCCTCTACTATCTCATCTATGAAACTCACCGTGTGAAGATCATCTTCTTCCCCCGTATGTTGGGCTATGTGGAAGATGTTGGTCTCTAGGGTCATGTTCCCAAAGGTGAGTTGCATTCTACCATTCTGAGTATTGATGATTGTGTTAGCCGTAGCTAAGAACGGGCGCCCAGTGATGATGGGAACATGGTTGCTCGAGGTGAAGGAGGGTTTCGTGTCCTAAATGAAAAAGTCTATCGGGAAGCAGAAAGTGTCAACTTGGATGAACATGTCCTCAACTATGCCTCTTGGGATCTTCATGGTTCGATCCGCTAATTGGAGAGTGACTTTTGTGGGCTTGATATCACCAAATCAAGTTTCCTATAAATAGAATAAGGGAGGATATTGACACTTGCTCCCAAGTCAAGTAAGGCTTTTCGATTTTATTTTCTCCAATGATGCAGGAAATGGTGGGTGCACCGGGATCTTTGAATTTAGGCGTGAGATCATTAAGTAGAATGGAGCTCACGTTTTGGGATAGAAAGACATTTTTCTTTACCTTCATCTTTCTCTTTACCGTCAACAAGTCTTTGATGACTTTTGCATAAGCTAGAATTTGCTTAATGGCATCAAGGAAAGGTAAGTTCAGCTTTACTTATTTTAGCACCTCTATCATGTCATCACGTGGATTTACTTTATGGGAAGGAATCAACCTTTGAGGACACGGTGCCGCGGAGGGTGGTTTCACTACTACCTCGGGCTCACTAGTGTCTTCTTTATCCCTCTCATTCAAGGAGACATCTTCGGCCTCTTTCGTGTCGGGCGAAATCTCCTTATCTTTCATTGTGTCGTGTGGGGGAGGTGATAAATCAACGACTCTCCCACTATGAAGAGTGGTCACAGCTTGACATTTCTCCTGATGTTCAGTAGAGGTGGAGCTAACACTAGTTTGACCTTGTGGAGGTCTTTGGCCTTGGGTAGGAAACTTGCCCTTCTCTTGAACACTCAATGAGGACTGTATCTTTGACAGACTTGTATTTATGTTGCTAATCAGGAGATCATATCTAGCATTGGTTACAGTTTGGATAGTGGTAAATTGATTCATAGTATCCTCAAGAGTTCTCCGCGGTGGCGGGATATATGCTCTTGGGGTGGTGGTACTTGCACATGTCCTTGCATGTGTGGCGCTTGTTGAAAGTGTTGTGGTGGAGGAGGGGCAACATGGGAAGTAGGGTTCATCGCAGCATGTTATTACCCATAGCTAAAACCAGGATGGTTTTTCCATGAAGGGTTGTAAGAATTCCCATGCGGAGCACCGAAATTACCCTTAAATCCTCCTGTACCACTAACTTGCTCTTGAAGCAACACTTTGTAGGAGGGTATAGTCGGGCATTCCTCGGTTGAATGACCCGCCTCACAAATTGCACACACCTTCTCGACGGGGTTTGGTATGGATCCAGTTGGTCCTCTTCCATATACCTCACATAGATCTCGAAATCCTTTCTCCAGCGTATCTAATCGATTGTCCATCATAAAACTCTTATCTACGTGAAATAGCCCGGACGCCGCTGGAGTGGTGGTCACTTGACGATTTTGATTTTAAGCATTAGGATCAGATGTATCCGAGGATTGGGTAGTCTCGGTGACGTACCTTAGGTGAAGCTCAGCATCGTGGGCATCTAAATCGACAAATGGACCATTACCGATGGTTTCAACGAGTTTCTTGGAAGTAAGGTTCAGCCCATTATAGAGAAAAGAAATTATTTATGTCGTATCAAATCCATGATGGGGGCATGAAGGAACTAATTCATTGAAACGCTCATGACATCGATGAAATGGCTCATTTTTAGATTTCCTGAATGCTTGAATTTGAGCCTTTATGGAGATCGTTCGATGTGGTGGGAAGAATTTCTTGAGAAATCTTGATTGCAACCCGTTCCAAGATGGAATCGAGCGTGGAGGTAGAGACCATATCCAGGTCTTCGCTTTATCTTTTAGTGAGAAGGGGAAGAGTTTGAGGCAGATCACCTCTTGTGTGCAAGTTTGATCATTGAGATTATCACACACATCCTCAAATTCCCTTATATGAAGATATGGCTTTTCAGAATCCATACCATGGTAATGGGGTAGCATCTGGATCATCCCGTTTTTAAAACGAAAGTGCCCAGCATTATACGGGAGTATAATGCATCCCGAAGTGACAGTCCGCTCGGGATATAACATTTCTCTCAGCGGGCGGTATGGAGCCTCTTCCTCACCGGCAGTTGCACTACCGTGTTGCGAACTCTCTCTCTCTCTTAAAGACTCGGTGTTCTCACTTGGTGTACTCTAAGTGTGCTCGGAGGTGTGTCCTAAGAAGGAAAACAGAGTGTTGCTTGATATTGAGTGTGATGGTGTGGGAGGTGGAATCCAGAACTGTGGGGCGTTAGGAGTGTGAGGGCTATCGGGGTCATACTCAACGATTGTGTTTTCGTAAATGCTGGTTGGAGTACTATGGGGTGTGGGAGTGAGTTCAGAATTTTGCATTAATATCTTATAAGAGATGCTGATGGATCTTTTGTGCTTTTTGAAATTTTTATATGTTTTTGGATTTTGGGGAGATTTCTGGTCAAAGATTTAGATTGACTGGATCTAATCCTAAGTCTACCTAATTCCTCGGCAATGGCACCAAAAACTTGACGCGACTGAGAAAGTGTTTCTAATGTGCATTCACTCTAGGATCAAGTGCAAGCCTGTCGCGTTAGTAATAAACCCGATAAGTCGGGATCGTATCCACAGGGAAATAGGACAACGAAGTTGTGACGACGGGAAAGATCAATGAATCCTAACTTTGACTCTAAAAAGAAAGGAAAAATGATTTTGTTTTGAGAATGACTATACTAGATGCAAATATGAAATTATGGAAAGATGAAATTATACTAAATTACCTAAAAGACTGATGAAAACTGATTTAAAACGTTAAACTATGTGATGAGAAAAATAGGACGGGAATACAATTCCCCAACCCTAGTGTATTGCAGTTATAATACTAATCGTAAATTCAACTGATTAATTAGACCCAAAATTTAGTACTCCCAAGCATTACGTATATGAGGTTCAATCCCGCATCATACTTAATCTGAGGACGAGTAAATTGGTATCGCGATAGTGACACTCGAATTGTATTCTAAAGCATCCCGGTTACTCCGAAGAAAACGAGATCTAAAGATCTACAATTATCGTGTTCCTACGCAATATGGTCGTAGTCAATCACTAAATTTAGAGGATTAATGTTATATACATGCAACGATCACATTAGGCTGGGTTCATGTATCCCGACCTTAATAAATCTAGCCTATCATGCTGAAAGTAATGAAAATAGTGTTTGATGTGCAGATAACCATAATTAAACTAAGGAAAATTTGTTGAATGATTTAGAAAGAAATTTGAATGAAGAAAAGTAACTCCTAATCTTACTAAATCAACAACTACAGCAATTAAGAACACTTGTAATCAAAGAATTTCTGAATAATCTTCACTATTGGAATTTAAAAGAATAAACTGTATCCAATCTAGGGTTTTTGAAAAAGAATGGAAAATTCTATTAATTCTACATGCTAATAATGATAATAAAATGGGTCTTTATACCCTACAAAAATTCAGGAGTTTTAGTTACATTGGGACTCTTCATAGGAGAGGATAAGATTACAGAATCTCGACAGCTGGATCGGTCCGGGGCTTAGGCGGATCGATTGGCCTTCCATGTGGACCAATTCTTTTAATTTTTGGACAAACCGGTCCTTTTATTTTTCATCCTTCTTCAATTTACTTTCGATCCGGGGTCTTCTGGATTGTTGCACAGCGGACCGGTCCGGACTGGGGGCGGATCGGTCTACCTGGTTGACTTTTTTCTCCAACTTTGACTGCTCATAACTTTTGTTCCGGGATTCCAAATGAGGTGTCGTTTCTTCCTATGTTCTTATGAATGTCATATCTTGAACTTCTCTTTAGGTTCCTCATCCGAATTTCTGGTAGAATTTACACTTTTTCCCTTTTAACTTTCCTTCTTTTCGTTTCTTACTTCTTCCGGTTTCTTTCCTTCTTCATTGAAATTAAATACTTGCAAAATTCATACGAAATATCAGAGACTCAGTGTACTCGTTAGGATAAGTCAGTAGCAAGATTATGAGATAAAGTCAAATCGATTACATTATTCGAGGTGCTAAAAGTAATTAAATTAAGGGATAAATTGGGAAGAATTTATGCCTAATCAATAGTCACTTACATAGACTAAGTATAGCTGTCCTTTGTCTTCTTTTCCCCCTTCACTCGTCATGGCTATCTATTTTTAGGATCCTCTTGGTGAGTCTATTGGGGCAGCTGATGAGGGAGATCGGAGTTTTCAGGCCACTCCTACCACCAATGATGCTGACTGTAGTATGGAGTCTTCATTCCTCCCTTCCGAGATAGAGTCTCTCCATTCATAGGGTGACACTGAGGTGGAGGCTCTTGCAGTTTTTATGAGAAGGTTGTGGCACAAGGATCAACCCAGGTTCTTTGGGACATATGAGTGTCATATTTTGGATTTGATTTTGGAGCATCATCCTAAGACGTTCACATCTCAGAGTGTGCTTCATATTGGTAGCCTCACGGTGTTCAACCTTAAGGACCTTGCCAGTCATATTTTTGATTTCTTAGCTACTTCTCCCTTTGAGTTGACCATTGCTTCCACATTACTATTCTTGGACGCAATTTGTGACCTACATTAGTTCTGCCATTTTCAAGTAGGTTGGCTTGATGTTGGAGTCCATCATTTTCTGAGCATACCCTTCCGAAAGATGGTGAGGCATTCTAGGACTGAGTAGCGGAAGGCTAAGGCTACTAGGATCAGGGGTTAGATTGAGTCATTGTAGGCCAGGCTTGATAGACATAAGGCTGGTGATCAAGAAGACAAGGCACCCTCTCCCGCGATGAATTACTTTTTGTTATTTCTAGTGGATAGTTTCTCATCATATTGCCTTGTATAGTTTCTCATGTTTAAAGGATTGATTATTTATAAATGAGAAAACACCCTTTTGCTTATTTTGTGCTTTCGGCATTTGTATATACTTTTGGTATCTGCTTATCATGACCTGCACTTATTTTTTGTGAACACTTGGTCAATTAGGACTGCCCCATAGGCTGTGGGGTACTTGCGTAAATCTGAGCAAGCTATATATTTTTTTTAGAACTGCCCCCTCTAACTATATGGGTATTGAAATATTATCTAAGCAAGTTACTATTTTAGAGTTTCTCCCTCTGATTGTGGTGGCACTTTTCCATATTTTTGTATATATATTCACAAGTAATGACTTGAAGGGGGGGGGGGGGGGTGACATCTTCTCCTTCCTTTAAGTTCAGTTTAAAAAAAATACTTACGAATGAAATGAGTAAAGGATAACTGATTATTTTTAACTAAAGCATCCCTAAGTCTATGGGGTCCTTATTCCATAGTTTTTCTTAAGAACATTCATAGTCTTAGAAAAAAATAGAGACGCGGGTAAACCCCCTTCTCCACATTTTTCGAGAACTGGTTAAGGATTTTTTTTCTTTGAGAACAGAAGCTATTACTTGTTCTCTAAACTGTAAATCTCTTTGTGAGATAATAAAATTAGAAAATATTATTTTATCATCGAGATGACAACCATTTGCTGGTCTGGTGATGAAAAATTTATCTGCTATGTCAGTAGGGACTTTGCTCAATATAGTTTTCTCTTAGGATGGATGTACCCCCAAGTAAAATGAGTAAAGTTCCTCTTTGTCATGGACAATTATCTAGTCTAGTAGAGAGTGTTCTCAAAAAATATTTTGGTGCATCTACCTCGTACAATAGGTAAGAAAAAAAAATAATCATCATGCAATGGTGAAAAAAGTTTGTATTCACTTTTTTCATATTACACTGTTTACAAGACTTCATTGCTCTATCATATTTACAATAAAAATGTGACACCCTGCCTCATTAAATATCGGGTGATCAGGCCTTTATTAAATTAAAACATGTTTCTCATCTGGTTCATTCTTAGCCTCTCTATCGAAATTTTTTTAATTACTAACCACCTAATAGTTTATTAATGTGACACCCCGCTTAAAATAATAACGGGTGGCTAACCCTATACTAAAATAAATCAGGAATCTCAAGTGGATCATTCTCAGCACCTATTGTCGATACTAACTAAACATAGCTAACTACCCAATACTATAATAAGCGGATGCCAAAAATTTAAAACCATCCAAATAACCATTAAACCAATAACATATTAATTACTGAAGAAGATAAAATGTACACAAAAGGAAATATACCCGAATATGGTGTCTGGTCACAGACAATACAACAAATCCTGAGGAACGAAATATAAAAGTTCGATAGAGAGGCTAAGAATCCTATCTAGATTTTAAAAGAAGTAGAAAACGGCTATCACACCAATCCCGCAACAGTCTGCATCTGCCACGGCTTTGAGAACACTGGATGGAAATGCATCATTAGTGTCCTTGTGGTGGGACACCTATAATATATATATATATATATATATATATATATATATATATATATATATATATATATATATATATATATATATATATATATATATATATAGAGAGAGAGAGAGAGAGAGAGAGAGAGAGAGAGAGAGAAATATAAATGGGTTAGAGCCCGAGGTGTCCAAACATTTATAGTAAGTGCATTAAAATTCATAATAATTATAAATGCAAAATTTCATGATTTCGGTGGAGTCTCACTCTCATGACAATCAAACTCACCCCTCGACTAAAGCGTGTGCCTAAGAGTATACACATGAACCTTAATTAAACTACCCAGCATATCCTATGTATAATTCAAACTCAATCTACACATAGATTACACCCGTGTGACCCACTAACTAAAGAATACCCCAAAAATCTCCCCATTCTATCATACCCTAAGTTTACGCCCGAACTTATGGTTAACATAAACAGATACATACGTTTACTAGAATCCATCAGTTTCTATTTATTAATACCCAATTATTTTCATGCCATATTTATATACTTATAAAGAAACGTTTCATCATAACCCACAAACCCAAGTGCCGAGGACTAAATTTCTTTGCACTCCCAACATTGCGTTACGTTTCGTACTTAGGACATCTCGCAAAGAAAAATCCAAACAAGGAACCTCCCCGATACACTATTCCTTGACAATGTTGATCGTCGAGATCCATTATGCCCTCGGTACACAAAACAAATAGCATCAACTACCTATTCTGAATAACTATCACTAATTTCCTAAATAAGACATCGCACAAAACCTTTAAGATCTATATAACACTATTTTAGTTATAAAGCACGATCATTCAACCCTAACAAGCATGTACACATAATACACTTAGCGTACATTTAAATATTCATAACACAATCACTTATAGGATATAAAATAATTCACAATGCTATCATCTTCCATGAATTACTCACTTTATCCCAGGTTACGAGCCACCGGACTATTATCACACCGCCCTGGTAATAAAACAAAACACAACGCATGGGAAGCGGCCAAAGTTTCGAACCTGAAAGTGAGAACGAATCATACCCAAGACTTATCACCCAAAATAAAAATCACACAATAAATAATGGACGTCTATGCCCTGGGGACTATACGCTCCCTAGTCCTTAAGCCGGGGGCCTCACCCACATCGTGCAACATCCCGTGATAGCACTGGAGGGTATGTCACACAATAAATATATATCATTCACACTTGATATATATACAATCACGTCGTATATACAAACCATCACACAAGGTATACACACTCATGTCATATATATATATATATATATATATATATATATATATATATATATATATATATATGACATGAGTGTGTATACCTTGTGTGATGGTTTGTATATACGACGTGATTGTATATATATCAAGTGTGATATATATACATATATATATATTATCTCCATCCGTATGCATAAATGGAATAAATTCATCTATAGGTATATGTAACTCTCATTATACAAACCGACGCTATAACGCATACTTTCCCAATTCATTTCCTTACACGATCCCTCACTTGAAAAATATTCATCCATTTCACATCCGATATGAATAGTCTCCCAATTTGATCAACATTAAGAATACTATTTGAACACAGAGCGTATATAACAATCATCACACACTCACCATCTATATATGCATGCACGCCGATATACAATAACTACCCCAGTTATAGGTACGAACACAACTATTTATCGATGATACATTAAATCCCTCCAACTTCGGATTACAGTTCAATTACTCCTATAAACCTTCCACATTATCGCATTTAAGATTGAATACTTAAATTTAACGTCACTAAGGGCATACGCCCTCTCTCTCGTTGATCCTCGATAGTATCTAAATAAAAAATCCTGTCGTTAGGAGGATTCGACACAAAAGTCGGCATAGCAATTTCACGTCATACCTTCACAACTCCATTGAAGAGTCCTCAACCTTAAATCATATAATAACTCCCGTCTAATCTCCAAATAGTTCTCCTATCCCTAATAAGATTCCCCATTAAATCGATGCGACAACTCCAATACATATATATTTTCCCAAGATAGTTTTATATGTTCCCATGACCACATTATGTGAGAAACTCCCAATAAATATCCAAAACGTACTTCCCGTACCATATTAGTATGTTCCTAATCTATAAGCCCAACCAAAATGGAGTAAAACTCATTCTAGAAAAATTTCTCAAAACAACCCTGTTTTCGAATTGATTCGGCCCAACCCGAATCGATTCGGTCTTCAAAGCAAATCGATTAGCCCCTTATGATTATCGATTTGGTCCAAAGGACCTATGAGTCTGTATTAGGCCGAACCGATTTGTTCTGGATCCGAATTGATTCGGTCACCCAGACCTGTAAGTCTGCAACATTTCGAACCGATCCGAAAAGGGCCAAATCGATTCGGCCTGTTCAGCAGGCTACGAAATAGTCATTTTTCTCCAAAACCTAAATTTCCAAAACCCAATTTTAACAACTTTCAACCATTAATCTTTAACCCAATCATGTTTCCAACATCAAATCTCATCCTATATCTAATCCCATCAAGTTATACACCCTTAAACCCATGTGTAAACATCAAATGCAAGGTTTAATATCCAAAATCAAGGTTTTGACATATTAACCCAAAATCCATAATTTTACCCACAAATCATTAAATAAATTACACACATATATTATTTAGTAAGATTAATCACTTGCCTCAAAGTTTTATAGGTTGAATCTTCCTCAAAATCGCGTATTGGCCGGAACCTCCACGCTTTTCCTCTTTCTCTCTTTCTCTTCTTCCTTTCCTCTTCTCCCCCTCTCTCTCTCTCTAAGGCTTTCTCAATCTCTCAAAATGAGATTCTTAACTCCCATGGGCTTTAAAAAAGTTATTTCCAAAGTACCCAACTTTAAATGATAATACACACTTTAAATGACTCGTTTACTCCAATTCGAGTCAAACTAACTTAAATTATTCCGGAACCCAAGGACAGTCATTTTGACTATCTCGACGCATCCGATATCAACTGCGAACTCAAAATTGTCATCCAAAATACTTTATAACATCCTCAAATTTTGACCTCAATGGCCAAACTTAAAATTCTCCAATTCAAATAAATTTCATTTCTCCCAAATAAATTAAATTCTCTATCCTAAAAATCACGGGGTATTACAGACTTCCCCCTACAAGAATTTTGTCCTCGAAATTAAGTTAAACGTAGGACTTTGAACCTCAACTAGTTCTTATGTCACCTACCCTCTAGATTACCATACCTATTTCTCCCACTTCTCACGGAGAATCACTTTATTTTGAAATCAAATTAGTTAACCAGGGAGCCCATACACCATGTACCCGAGCCCAATTACATAGACATTACCTGACTCCACTTAGCCTCAAATCTTAATATAATTCTCAATAAATTTAATCTACAACATCGTACTATGTATATAAAATTTTGAAATTTCCAATGATTGAACTCTTCTCAATTCCTGACATTCGCTACTTTCATGCGGGGAGGTCTCGCAAGCTAAATCCAGATAAGGAACCCTCACAATACACTACTGTGTAGCTCTGTCGGGAATTGAGATCAGTTGAATCAGGAATAAGGTTTTGTAAAAGATTTTCGAACCATAGCTTTTTTCCGAAGGCCTATAAAACAATATAATAAAAAATAGTTTCATGTCTTTTCACACACAAATAAAACTCTTTATGCTCAAGACACAAGGCGTCAATAAACACAATACTCTTACCAAAACATAGTTCTCAAAACTAACACAGGCATGAGCTAAAAATTCTAGCTCAACGAGAAACCTGTTAAACCCTAAATTTCCTCAATAATAAAATCCTTTATATCACATCAAAGCATTACCATAGCATAGGCCCTTATACAACTAGAACACTACGAACAAACACCTCTAGCCTAACTATCAAGTGATATCCTTACCATTACTACTCAATAAAATTTAACAGTTCGCACTTCTGAAAATTGAAAAGTACCACTCTATTCTAGCCCATCTTTAACCAATATATTCTCCCTAAAGATATTATCCAAGTTCCACACTTGCTCACTCGTTCCTCCAAGGAAATTCTATACACCATATGGTTATAACAGCTAATCACTCACCAAAACCTTACATGCGATGCTCCCAATACCACGCAAAGCATAACCTAAGCACATAGGAAAATAATTCACATACTGCCTCCATACTTCAACTACCTCGCTTCATCAATGGGTCCCTATCCGGAGTTCTGTTTCCCAAATTATCCTATGAACTTCTGTAGGGGTTGCACATCCAAAACTTCCTCAAAAAGTTGTGGTCTACCTCTTCAAGGACAATCCCTCATCTTATAACCTAATTCTCCGCAAAAGAAACATCTCCCAGAAAATCATTCATGTCAATCCTGAGGGACAAAACACTATTATGGCCCTCGAAAATCCTGCTTATAACCTCATTACGGTGATGACCTTACTCTGCTAGAATCATCTCCTCCAGTCCTACTTGATGACCCCAAGTCCCCAAATTTCTTACTCCCTTTTTAAATGAAGACGATACTCCTGACAATAAAACAATATCGTGTTCATCACATCGGTAGAAGTCAGAAATGTCAGGTTCCCTAACAAATGCTACCGAATTCACCAGTCTCGTCTTCCCAAGAACTTCACTATTCGTTCCTCCTCCGTATATACCTCATCGGGCACAAAATTCGCCAACTGAGTAAATTCTTTGTACTCAACCACCGTTTGATCACCTTCAATCACATCCAATAATCTCATCCTTATCTCCGTCTAAATCGCGAAAAGAAAATACTTCCAGTCAAAGCGTACCCAAAAATTTTCTATGGGCATTGCATCTCTCTGCTCCGATATGGTGACTGACTCCCACCATTAGAGACTTGCACCCGTTAGCCTAAAGGTGGTAAGCATTGGTTTCTGTACCTCGCTGTAATCAACCATCCGAAGGTGCCTTTGCATCCTTCTTCCATTGACTTGTGACTATTGCATTAGCTCCCCCCGAAATATCTAAAGGGTGTCCTTTCCTAAAGGCTTTTCGTATTCTTTCCCACGTAGATGGCCATGTGTGGTCTTGAGCTATCAGAACTGCAGGATGATGTGACATCACAGTAATGGCATCATCTACTGCTTGTTCCACCATATTGGAAACTTCATCTACAGTCACAGAACCTTGATGCATTTGGGGTTCCATATTCTCAGCCCCTCCGGTTGCACTGCCTGGATGACTTCTTCTCGGCGACGTCTGAGATGAAAGCAACTGTATCAGAATTTCATTCAAGTGATTACACATCGCAGAAGATAATATAGGCATAGTGAACACAACAGTCCTAACAATAGGGATCTACATCAAGAACGTATATGGAAGAATGCAAAAAACCTGCACTGATTCTAAGACAATAGATACTGATGCTCTGATACCACCTATGACACCCCACTTAAAATAATAACGGGTGGCCATCCCTATACTAAAATAAATCGGGAATATCAAGTGGATCATTCTCAACATCTACTGCTGATACTAGCTAAACATAGTTAACTACCCAATACTATAATAAGCGGATGCCAAAAATTTAAAACCATGCAAAGAATCATCAAACCAAAAACATAATAATTACTAAACAAGATAAAATGTACACAAAAGGAAATATACCTGAATATGCTGTCGGGTCATAGACAAAATAACAAATCCTGAGGAACGAAATATAAAAGTGCTATATAAATAAACCTTTGGTATAAACCCGATACACAAAATGAATCATATCTAGATTTACAAAGAGGTGGGAAACGGCTATAACACAAATCCCGCAACAATCCGCATCTGCCACGACTCCGAGAACACTGGATGGAAATGCATCATTGGTGTCCTTGCAGTGGGAAACCTATAATATATTACATTATATATACATATATCACAAGAGAGAAATATAAATGGGTCAGCGCCCGAGGTTTGCAAACATTTATAGTAAGTGCATTAAAATTCATAATAATTATAAATGCAAAATTTCATGATTTAGGTGGAGTCGCACTCTCATGGCACTCAAACTCACCCCTAGACTAAAGCGCGTGCCTAAGAGTATGCACATGAACCTTAATTAAACTGTCTGGCACATCCTATGTATAATTCAAACTCAATCTACACATAGATTACACCCGTGTGACCCACTAACTCAAGAATACCCCAAAAATCTCCCCATTCTATCATACCCTAAGTTTATGCCCAAACTTTTGGTTAACATAAATAGATATATACATTTACTAGAATCCATCAATTTCTAGTTATTAACACCCAATTATTTACATACCATCTTTATATACTTAAAAAGAAACGTTTCATCATAACGCACAAACCCAAGTGCCGAGGACTAAACTTCTTTGCACTCCCAACATTGCGCTACGTTTCTTTCGTGGGATGTCTCGCAAAGCGAAATCCAAACAAGGAGCCCCCAGATACACTATTCCTTGACAATGTTGATCGTCGAGATCCATTATGCCCTCGGTACACAAAACAAATAACATCAACTACTTATTCTCAATAATTATCTCTAATTTTCCAAATAAGACATCACATGGAACCTTTAAGATCTATATAACATTATTTTAGTTATAAAGCACAATCATTCAACCCTAACAAGCATGTACACATAACACTTAGCGTACATTTAAATATCCAGAACACAATCACTTATAGGATATAAAAATACTTCACTATACTTCACAATGATTTATCCCAGGTTACCAGCCACCGGACTATTATCACACCGCCCTGGTAATAAAACGAAACACAACGCGTCGGAATCTGTCATAGTTCCAAACCTGAATGTGAGAACGAATCATACCCAAGACTTCTCACCTATAATGAAAATCACACAGTAAATAATGGATGACTATGACCTGGGGACTATACGCTCCCTGCTCCTGAAGCCAGGGGCCTCACCCACATCGCACAACTTCCCATGATAGCACTTGAGGGTATGCTCACACAATAAATATATATCATTCACACTAGATATATATGCAATTAGGTCGTATATACAAACCATCACCCAAGGTATATACACTCATGCCATATATATATATATATATATATATATATATATATATATATATACATACTATCTCCATCCATATATACAAATGGAATGAATTGGGAAAGTATGCGTTATAGCGTCGGTTAGTATAATGAGAGTTATATATACCTATAGCCGAATTCATTCCATTTGTACATATGGATGGAGATAGTATGTATATATATATATATATATATACACATACTATCTCCATCCATATGTACAAATGGAATGAATTCGGCTATAGGTATATATAACTCTCATTATACTAACCGACGCTATAACGCATACTTTATATATATATATATATATATATATATATACTATCTCCATCCATATGTACAAATGGAATGAATTCGGCTATAGGTATATATAACTCTCATTATACTAACCGACGCTATAACGCATACTTTCCCAATTCATTTCCTTACACGATCCCTCACTTGAAACATATTCATCCATTTCACCTATGATATGAATAGTCTCCCAATTTTATCAATGTTAATAATACTATCTCAACACTGAGCATATATAACAATCATCACGCACTCACCATCTATAACCGTATACACGCCAATATATAATAACTACCCCGGCTATAGGTATGAACACAACTATTAGTCGATGATACATTAAATCCCTCCAACTTCGAATTACGTTTCGATTACTGCTATGAACCTTCAACATTATCGCATTTAAGATTGAATACTTAAACTTAACGTCATTAAGGGCATACGACCTCTCTCTCGTTGATTCCCGATTGTATCTAAATAAAAAATCTTCTCGCTAAGAGGATTCGATACAAAATTCGACATAATAATTTCAGGTCATACCTTCACAACTCCCTCGAAGAGTCCTCAAGCTTACATCATATAATAACTCCCCTCTAATCTCCAAATAGGTCTCCCATCCTGAATGAGATTCCCCATTAAATCGATGCGACAACTTCAATACATATATATTTTCCCAAGATAGTTCTATATGTTCCCACGGACACATTTTGAGATAAACTACCAGTAAATCTCCAAAATGTACTTCTCGTACAATATTAGGATGTTCATAATCGATAAGCCCAACCGAAACGGAGTAAAACTCATTCTAGAAAAAATTCTCAAAACAACCCTATTTTCGAATCGATTCATCCCAACCCGAATCGATTCGGTCCTCAAAAGAATCGATTTGGTCTAAAGGACCTGTGAGTCTGTCTTAGTCTGAATCAATCTGTTCTAGATCCGAATCGATTCATAAAGGGGATGAATTGATTTGGCCTATTCAGCAGGCTACGAAATTGCCATTTTTCTCCAAAACATAAATTTCCAAAACCCAATTTTAATAACTTCCAACCATTAATCTTTAACCCAATCATGTTTCCATCATCAAAAATCATCCTATATCCAATCCCATCAAGTTATACACCCTTAAACCCATGTGTAAACATCAAATGCAAGGTTTAATATCCAAAATCTAGGTTTTGACATATTTATCCAAAATCCACAATTTTACCCACAAATCATGAAATAAATCACACACATATATTATTTAGAAGGCTTAATCACTTCCCTTAAAGTCGTAGAGGTTTAATCTTCCTCTAAGTCGCGTATTGGTCAGAACTTCCAAGCTTTTCCTCTCTCTCTCTCTCTCTCTCTACGGATTTCTCAATCTCTCAAAATGACATTGTTAACTCATGTGGGCTTTAAAAGTCTTATTTCCCAAGTACCCAACTTTAAATGATAACACACACTTTAAATGACTCGTTTACTCCAATTCGATTCAAACTAACTTAAAATATTCCAGAACTGAAATAAAACCCAAGGACAGTCATTTTGACTATCTCGACCATTCGGGATCAACCACGCACTCAGAATCGTCATCCGAAATACTTTATAACATCCTGAAATGTTGACCTCTATGGCCAAAATGAAAATTATCCAATTCAAATAAATTTTATCTCTCCCAAATAAATTAAATTCTCAGTGATAAAAATCACAGGGTATTACAGTTAAACTGGTGCCAAATTTTATCTTGTAATTTCAACAGATAAACAATTTATGCAGAATTAAAATGCAGCAATCACAATACACTAGAGTCCAACATCACACATTGTATAAATGAATAAAATAAAACAGAATAAACCATCGACAAAATCCAAAACTCCGTAAGAAACCGTCACAAATATGAAGACTACATAACTGAAATAAAGTCGTTCGACAACACGTCTAAGTACAAAAATATTTAACAGGGACCCTACATTAGATCGGAAAGAGATAATCTTCTATGCAAATCCTGTCAGCATCCATAGTGCTACAGCTTCGAGTCCCTGGAATGAAGTCATGTCTGACATCCCTATGGATGGACACCTAAAGGTTTTGAAAATATTTTATAGAAAGAATTACTCCTCAAAACATTTTGAAAAGATTTAGCAACCGTTTATCACAAATAAAAATCAGTTATTTATTACACATGTTAGGTTCATGTATAGTCTCTTGAGCTTTCTCACCTGTCATCTATTGTGGACGCTTAATACTTTCTACTTAGTCCACTTAACTATACTACCCAAGACAACTAGACTAAAGTATTTAACTGAACTTATTTACACGTCTAAGTTCCCAATACTGGCCATACAGTATTCTAACAAAATTAACACCTCTCGTATGTTATTGTATTCGTAGAAAACTCTTTGCACATTGTTGTCCTTTAAATTTGTAATTGAGTTTCACTACTTAATTTATTCATTAGATATTCACAATCTATCATTAAACCATTATAAGTAAGTCTCTCTACTTAACTTACCCTTCATATATATATATATATATATATATATATATATATATATATATATATATATTGTAACGGTCTACTATCACACATAAGTAGATTATTTATACAGTATATACTTCACACACAATATAGACTAAGTGCATACATCCTCGTAACACATTATAAGGACTCTTGGTTCGGAATGTTACCTCGACACCAATATTTATTTAACGGTTTGAAATGTTACCCCGACCCCAATAAATAAATTAATAGATTAGTCTGAAGTATTCTTCGACCCCAATCTTTAAATCATATATTAGTTCAGAATGTCGCCTCGACCCTAATAATTATTTCATATATATGAATATGAATTTATGAATATGCAAGAGAAATACACTATGTATGAATACGAATATTTAGGTGGTGTGAATACGTACTAATTTTCTATAGGTGGGGTGAATGTCTCTCTACTTTTCTATACGAAAATTAGTACGTATTCACACCACCTAAATATTCATATTCATACATAGTGTATTTCTCTTGCATATTTCCCATATTTATTATACTTTACGATTTATCTCACTATCGTATTCATTTGTAATATTCACACAACTCTACGGTTCCTAGTTACCCATTTCATATATTCACTAGTTAATTCATCTCTAACCTACTGATCTGCCCCTTGGATTGACATTTAATCTCCTCGTAACTCAATTCCTAATTTTTTGATACACGACTCAATCGGGTTATCGTCGTCTGTCCATACCCCAAGTCTTACACTCAATGACCTTGACAGACCTTAACTACATACCTATTATCTTCCTTAAGTCCCTACATAGGTATAATATCATTAATAAGGTTTCCCACAATCGTTGGTAATCAAATAAAACTTAACCAACAAAATAACCTAAATTCATCTTTGGTCGATCGATCGATTAATTTGATCGATCCATCAATCGATCAAAATTCATACATCGATCGATCGATCGATCAGATATGGCTTTGCCCATCTTCGATTTTCATCACTTTTAACCCATCAATCTCTCATTAACCATTTTGTAAATCTCTCTTAACATAAAAAAACATCCACAATATGTATATAGACTATTTCTAACGTAAACATAGCACCAATACTTTACAAAATTCATCCAAGAACCATTAAAATCTAAATATTATCGAAAACCCTAGATATTTGTGTTCTTCATATTTCATCATCGCAAACCCATATTTAAATCCGTAGGAAGAATTATAATTCGTCTGATTTCAATTCCTCTATAGGTGTTAATACAAGCTACATGCAATCCTACCCAAACATGTATCCAATTTACTATTTTCTTCCAATAATATTAAGATAAGTAAACTATTCATGAAAACCCTACACATGGGTATTATAACATCAAATGGATTTGCAAATAAACACTTGCCTTAATGAGGATGATCTAATTTCGAATTTCATGAAGGTGTTGGGTTGTTTTCTCCTCCAATCTTCCCTCTCTGCTTTATTGAGGTGTAAGAGTCCTTCGAATCCCTCACCAAATCCTCCTTAATCTTTGGGAATTGTTTCTCTCTTCTCTCTAATGGCCTCTCTTAGGTTTAATTTCTTCTAAGCCTTTCCTCAAGTCTTAAACATCTGATTTAACACTTAAAATATCGTAGGTCTCTTAACCTCTATTCGCCAAATGATCAAAATGCCCTCGATAGGTGCCGATTTGGCCTAAAATTAACCCGACACCCAAACAATACCCATGGGTATACTTTTTTGACTATTTTGACCTTTAGAAATCATTCGCGACCTCTAAATTATCATTCGAGTCACTCAAAAATATATTTCCTATCACGACCTCAAATTAGTCTACACGCAACTCCTCATTGAGATAAAATAAATTACGCCCATATCACTCGCTATGTCGTAGATTTATAACTATTAATTATTATTATTCACACTTAGTAAGTATTAATATTATTTTATATTATTAATCAGTATATATCTCTCTATTAATATATAATATTAAATCCTATTAACTTACGACACTCGTGTAATTTTATTTAACACATACTCTTTCCCAATTTGAATTAATTAAATCCTCAATACATTAAATTTTAAATGCGCAAGGATACAGGGTATTACAAAAAACTTCCTAGTTTTAGAAAATGTTGCTCAATTTTCAAAAGAAAGGAATTTTAACGAAAGATTAGGCATAATACCTCTTCAACCATTCAGAGTTAATGGATTGAAGACAATCACTCTCTAGCTCTGAGATCTTGCAGTATCCATACTTGCCTACCCCTCTCACCATAAAGGGGACTTCCTAGTTAGGTTTGAACTTTGATGCCGACATACTGTGGAGGTGATGAGTGGATGCATAAAGGACGAAGTCTCCCACTTGAAACTCTCTAGGCTTGACTAAGTTCTCATAAGCTCTATAGAGCTACTGGCTTAGACTTTAAAGTTGTCTTTTACTTTATATCTATGCTCGTCTAGTGCCTCCAGCTGCACATGTCATGGATAAAGGATGAGTCTGTTGCTTAGAGAGACCCTAGAAGAGGGTATTGCCAATTCTATCGGTAGAATAACTTTCGTCCTATACACAAGTGAGAATGGGGTGAACCCGATCGTCTTTCTCTTTGAAGTGCGGTAAGCCCATAGTACCATAAGTAGTTTCTCATCCCATGCCCTCAAGCATCTTCTTTAGTATATTGATCAAAGTTTTGTTTGTGGCCTCTACTTGGCTATTTTCCTCTGGGTAGGAGATAGTTGAGTTATTATGCACAATCTTGTACTTTTCAGTGAGAAGTTCCATCTCCTTGCACACAAATTGTTTCCCATTATCTGGTAGAATCACTTATACTAAATGTGCATATGATATTCCTTAATAAATTGGGTTACCATTTGGGCAACCACTCTTATTAGAGGAATGTCCTCTGCCCATTTGGTATACAATTTCGTACCCACAATAATGAAATATTTGCCACGAGAAGATGGGTTGATCTTCCCTACCAAATCAAATTCCAATGTGTGGAAGGGATAAAGAGCTAAACTTTGCAGACCGACTAAAGGGGAATGCACTATGTTTCAATGTACTTGGAAATCTTTGTACTTCTTAACATAACGAATGGAGTCAGCCTCCATGGTTGGCCAGTAGTACCCCAATGTCATTAGTTGATCGTACAATCTGGCACCTCCCATGTGGGAGAGCTTGTGAGCTTCTTTTATCACCCTCTTTGTATCCCCTTTCGCTATATTTTTCAATGAATTCTCATTGTAGACCTTTTTATAGAGATCCCCTTCTACCAAATAGAAGTCGGCCACTCTCTTTCAGAGATAAATCTCATCTGCTCTTTACGTTGGAAACTCACCATCTTTCAAATATGCTATGTATGCTTACCTCCAATCCTTAAATGCAACTACAAAGTTAGCTTCTAATAGCTGGTCAAATTGGGGTTGGCATGTTAAAGAGCCCTGCTACAGACGAGCAACCTCCGTGCTCATGGTGTGCTAGTAGTAACCCCTCCACTGCAGTCAATGATAAAGAGAGATATGAGTATCCCAACAATGTTTCTCATGCATTGTTACAAACCTCTATCTTGCTTCCTCTTCTCCTACACACCTTGATAAGAACCACCCGGGGATCTTATAACAAAGTGTGCCTTGCAGAAGGTGGTAGTTATCCAACACTAACATCTTTATTATTCCTTGTCTTATTTTTAGATTCTTTATAACCAGTACCTCCATATTATTAGTGCAGGGGAAATCCAATTTTGATGGCGATGGGAGTGTAGGAGTCATCTGGGGCGATAAGAAGTATCCCAATGCCATATCCCTTTTTGTTAGCAGCGCCGTCAAAGAACATTTTCCATCGCATGTCGTCTTGAGCAGTGTAGATGATGTTTTCCTCTCGAAATTTGGAGATCTAGTCATCAGCCTCTTCCATGGGGTAATCAGCGAGGTAGTAAGAGATGGCTCTTCCTTTCATGGACTTTTGTGTGATGTACACAATATTAAACTCGGCTAAGAGCATCAACCATCGAGACATTTTACTAGATGAGGCGGGTTTCTCAAGCAGGTACTTGATGGGGTCCATTCGGGATACAAGTTTAATGGGGAAGGCGAGCATGTAGTGTCGCAAATTTTGGGTGACCTAGACAAGCGTGACGCGTACTTTTTCCAAAGCAGTGAAGTTGACTTCGTACCCAACCAGTTTGCGATTGGAGTAATAGATGGCTCTTTCTTTGCGGGAATCCTCAAGATATTTGGGTAGTAAATCCCCAGTTGTAGTGTCGGTTATAATTAGGTATAGAAGTAAGAGGAGACCAGGATGTGATGGCATGAGTACCGGAGGTTGATTCAGGTATTATTTGATTCGGTCAAAGGATTCTTGGAAGTCCTCATTCCAAACTTTGGTTGAATCCTTTCGGAGGAGTTTGAAAATTGGTTCACAAATGGATGTGAATTGGCTGAAGAACCTGTTGATGTATTAAAATTTCCCAAGGAAACCTTGGACCTCTTTCTCCATTCGGGGAGGTGGCATCTCAAGTATGGCTTTTAGCTTGACAGGATCTGCTTCTATCCCTTTTTCAATGACCATGAATCCCAAGAGTTTTCCCATTATCTGACGAAGACACATTTCTCTGGATTGAGTCTCATCTAATACTGTCGCAGTCATTTGAAGAACTTTCAGAGAGCGGGAACATGACCTTCTCTAGTTTTGGATTTAATAATCATATCATCCACATAGACCTCGACTTCTCTGTGAATTAAATCGTGAAAGATGGTCGTGGCAGCCCTCTGGTAGGTAGCCCCATCATTCTTGAGATCAAATGGCACAACAGTGTAGCAAAAGGTTCCCCATGGGGTGATGAACAAGGTTTTTTCTTGATGATCTGGGTGCATTTTGATTTGGTTATATCCGAAAAACCCATCGACAAATGACTTGAGAGCATGACTGGCCGTATTGTCCACGATCATATCGATATTGGGTAGCGGGTAATCATCCTTTAGAGAGGCTTTATTTAAGTCCTGGTAAACTACACACGTTCGAACTTTCCCTCCTGATTTCGGCACAGGCACTATGTTGGCTATCCATGTGGGTTATTTGATCACACGAATGAAACCCGCATTCAGCTATTTTACCACCTCTTCTTTGACTTTGAGCGACCATTCGGTGCGGAGATTTCTTTGTTTTTGTTTAACCGACTTGGAATCTGGAAGAGTGGGGATCTCATGCTGAGCAATTTCAGGATCAATATCGGGCATATCGTCATAGGACCATATGAATACATCCACGAATCCCTTCAATAATTCTTTGAGTTGTGCGCGCTCATGCCTGTCAAGGGTAGCCCCTATCCTAATCTCGTGCAGTTAGCTACTAGAAACGAGGTTAACAATAACTGTCTCTTCTTTATTAACTTGAACGCGGTTATGTTGTTTGGTATTAACCTTATTTATATCCGTTAACAATTATTCATTTGCAAAATCATCATTATCAAAAGTTTGATTAGAATCTAAACAATTAATGTAAGGCACAACAAGATACTCAAAATCTTCATTTATTTCATTGATAGGAAAAACAACATTGAGAACCTCATCAAAGGAGGTCTCGATTATATTTGAGCAAGGATAGACAACAGAAGAAGAAATGGGGTAAACATTGGGGTTAGGTGGGATTCCAACAGGTAGAATGAACCAGTGATGTAGTTCTTGAATGAACCATGCAGAGTGTCAGCCCCAGTGTCTCTAAGTTGAACAAGTCATCAGAGTCACTTTACACAGTCTCTTCGGTATCTTTGATGAGTGGTTGTACATGGTGTTGGGAAATTTTAGCCCATGGGTAGCTGTCTTGGAAAAAGACCTCCATTATGGGTTTCATCTTTTTGTCTATATGGTCATACCATGGTTCCAGAAATCCACAAAAATGGAAGTCCTCACCCTCTTTGATGAATCGTCCATTCAAGGAGTCACCTGATATAGTCTGGATGCAGTCTAGTCTTCTCTTTTGTTGAGACTATTGGATCGTTCTGAGCTCTTGTTCTGATGGTTGATACCTTAAACCACAAGGAGGGAAAGCTTTATCCAGTTCAAAGGACTCAACTATCCCTTACTGTCTTTATCCAAGCCCCAGTCCGGGCATAAAGTGAATTTTTCTGAACATCTGAATTACAATGACATTTCCATGAGGGTCGTATTCCGGATAAACTCTTTCTTTGAAATTGTCCCCTGTCGGGAGCTGGAGTGTCTCAACTCAGAATCCTGATAAGAGCATATCATTTGACATGTGTTGTATCTCAAGGATTAGATTGCTGGTACTTTCACCCTTGGTATTATCGTCGTCGCCCAAAATGGTGATGACTCGTCCGTTAGTGAAGACCTTTAATTTCTGATGGAGTGAGGAAGACACACCCTTGATATTTTAGAGCCAAGGTCATCCGAGTAATACGTTGAAACAAGATGGGATGTTAAAAACTTGGAATTCAATGACGGGGTTTATAGGGCCAGCCCTTATTATAAGTTTTATGGATCCCATCACCTTCCAATGGGTATTATCGTAGGCACGTACAGTAGAGAAAGTTGGAGAGAGGTCACTTTCTTTCAGTCCTAAGCATTTGAAGGTTCTTAATGGGAATACATTCAAGGCAGATCCATTATCGACAAGAGAGAGTGGTACAATTTTCCCCATAACTTCGACGAAGATGTTAAGTGCATGATTGTGGTTTGGCCCAATTCTGGGGATTTCTTTTTTGGAAAAGGATAGCATTTGGGTAGAGGTTAAGAATTTGACTAAATTTATCGCTTCTTCTGGTGTAGTAGAGGGAGGAACTATGGGTCCAGTGAGCAACTTGATCAAAGTGTTTCTCTGTAGTTGGGAAGACATGAAAAGCCCCCATATAGTGATGTTAGCTTGAGTTTTCTTCAGTTGATCGAGGATCTTGCTTTCCTCGAGGGTCATTTCTGGCATAGGAAGGTTTTCAATGCCCTTCCCCTTATCATTAGCTGGTAGTGATCTTGGGATCTGATAATGCCTCCCCGATCTGGTCATGTGATTTACTAAAGAAGGGAAGAACATGAACCCTGTTTCTTCGTCAATCTCGGGTTGTTCTGCCACTTTGTTAATTTCTTCGAGGAGCTTCTCAAATGATATCATCTCATACATGTCGGCTACCGAGCCAGTTTTCTGGAAAGCTTGTTCTTCATTCGAATTTTCGAATTCTTCCCCCCATCCGGTGGCAATAATTCTGTCTTTCCATGTAAAGCCAATGTATTCCACAACTTCAATGGCTTCTTCATACAGGTCTTCCCATTCAGTGGGGATATGTAAGGGTGAAGGGACCAGGCGCCCTTGTAATTTTAGAGTATCAAGTAACTCGGTCCTACTGCAAATGTTATTGGTTTGCCTGAATAATTATGCCATGATCTAGACGACGTCATCTAGGCTGACTTCATCGATGGGTACCACCCAACTGTCTAACTTTCGGGACCATTTCCATGCTTCCAAGAACAGCGTGCTGAATGTCTGGTAATTAATGATCATCTGTGAGGGTAATTTCTGACCGAACTCTAGGATTAATACTTCTGATAATTCCATACTTCCATTTTTAGAACGGGTACGGACAGCGATGCATGATCTATTAAGGAGTGAAAGTGCCTGATTAGCTAGGCTAATAGGGTGTAGGAGGAAATATGGGCAAGTTTGGAGAGGTTTGATAGAGTGTATGGGTTTGATTTGATTTGAGGGATCACATTCTGGATTCCTTTCTAGGAAGATAGCATTGGTATGATTTGGGAGTGGGTTGTGAGTAGTGTTTGGCTTAGGATTGGCTGGTGGGGCAATGGTACTCCGATCAATTAGACCTTGGATTATGTTTCGAGGGTGAAAGCATTGGTCGGTGGTATGACCAGTGGTTTGGTGAAAGGCGCAATGGGCATCTGCCTTGAAGCTTCTCGAAAATGGATTGGACAATGGATAGGGATCCAAGGGCTTGATTAGGTTTCGGCTCCACAGGGGCTAATAAACTTTGGAGAGGGAAGCATGGAGCTCGGTGTATTCCTTTCAGACTGGGAGGTGCCCACTAAGTGGTTGGTTGAAAGATGTTGTTGATGGTTGAGACTGCAGCACTGGCAGGTTTGTCATATTTTCTGGGGTGAACTGTCCGAACACTTTCTTTGGTTCAACCTCTATTTCAGCAAGACATTCCTCGATTTCTACTCCTACTTCTCTGAGAGCTCAGAAGTGGGGATAGTATTATCCTCCCATGGTTTCTCAGACATGGGGCAAGAAGTTCTTCTTCACTATGTTCACTTGTTCTTCCTCGGATGGCCGATTGGTCATAGTGGGTGCCTTTTCCCTCCATCGGTCTATGAAGTTACTGACTAATTCCCCAGAGTTCTATTTGAGAAGCTCTAAATCACGGCGGGTGACCTCAAGCTCTTTGTTATACTTGTACTGCGACATGAATTCACGGGCTACATCCTCCCAACTACGGATTATGGACTCCTCGCGAGACAAAAACCATCGAAGAGCGCTATCCTTTAGAGTTTGTTGAAACAATTGGGCCATCACATCTTCTGAATCCCCTAGGAGAGTCATAGCAGGGTGATAACTGCGAAGATGGACAATCGGGGGTCCACTTCCTCCGAATTTCTCGATATTCGGCATCTTGAATTTCTCGGGTAACCTTGCCTTAGGATTAGGAGACATGTGGGTGTAGTCCATGTAATTTTCGTTGATTCTGACTTGGTCAAACTTCTTAGTTAGAATCTTGAGATCTTCTTTAACCTTATTCAATTCTTCCTCTTTCGGATCAACGATCATAGGCAAGTTAGCCCCAGGCTGGGCAAGGTTTGGCATAGGAAGTCGGGCAGGCGGCAGCCCACTAACAGGAGGGGCACGTAGAGCGTGATGATATTCTTCAGGAACCAAAATAGGCTCGGGTGGACCCATAGCGCGAGGGAATAGGGCCTCGGGCTCTTGAGTAACAAGAACCTGGTTTCATTGCATCTCTCGGACCTCAGTTTCAAGGATGTCAATCTTGGACACGAACTGAGCTAATATTGTCGTCAGATCTGGCTGCGCAACTATTTCTTAATATGTGTTCTCCATGTAAAGCAAATGGATACTGGACTCGAAAGAGGTAGAAGGGGAACGAAAAGAACTCCGGGGTGATTTTACTGAAGATCGAAACCAATAAGGAGCCAGGCTAAGGACGTGTAATCGCCCTGAGAGGGCGTAAAATGGAATTTATTTTTTAAGAGAAAGAAGGAAAATATTTTTAACATTTTTATTTTTTGAGATTGAAAGACAAAATATTTTTGGATTTTTGGTAAGGAAAGGAGAAGTGCTTTTGGATTTTTGATGAAGAAGGGAGAAAATTTTTGGAGATGGGTCTCAGCATGATTATTATTATTATTGTTATTATTATTATTATTATTATTATTATTATTATTATTATTATTATTATTATTATTATGTTCTCACTTGTATTAAATTCTCCTCGATCCAAAATAAAATGTCGAATGGGACCCACTCCTAGAAAAGTTGGGTTTGTAACATATGCAAAGCTATGGATGGACTTGTAACCACGCTCATGGGCAGGGTCCCATTTTAAAAATGTGCAAAAATTTGGGCGGTAGGCCGACCCAGAATTTCGGCAGAGTTTCGGGTTGAAACCGGCAATCTAATATGTGTGTCCTAGGCTTGACACCTATATGCGGGTATGCAGCTTGGTTGGGTGAATTGGAAAGGGTGGTTCCCCCCTTTGGCATGGCTTCCACGATATACGTCTTGCTTTTGAGGGCAATCTGTATGTGTGGACAAGACATTTGATATATCCGAGTGTATGTGAATTGCCTCACTATATACCTCGTGGGGACGGTATGTGTGAGAGAGAATTCGATATACTTAGCGTACGTGAACGAGTTCCTTGTGATATACCTCCCGTCATGACTTCGGTCAAGCGATAGATACGGGGGAACCATTCGATATACGTAGAAGGTACTTGGTCAATGGAAGGGGAGAGTCATAGTGCTTAGGATAACTGCGCCCTGCCGGTCTAGCGACCATCACGAAGTGACCCTCTAGTTACGGGACAAAATTTGGTCAATCATAATGCTCTTTGGTGATATCGTGTGAATCATGCATGATTCTCTTATGATGAGAATATCTTTCCTGATCATGCCAAACAGGGAGGAAAGTCTGAGTACCAATGGTAAACCAAGTATGGGTGATGCGTGCAACAAGGGGATATATGTGATCCTAGGTGCACGTGGTGTTAAGTGTACATGGAGAATTTTTTACAAGTGTGTGAATATAATCATAAGCATGAGGTACACATGAATAGTAAAGGGGAAAAAAGGGGGTTATATAAGAAAATAAAATACCCATGTAAATAGAGTCTAGCCCTCAAAATGAAAAACTCCCCAGCAAAGTCGCCACTGTGGCCATCCCCGGATATATCCTCGTGGCAGGAGAGGATACCTTTAGGTCCCGCGCGTCCCTCTCGGGAGTGCTTCGGCCGGCGTCGTTGATGAGGTGAAAAATGTAGAGAGATAGAGTCGCCAGTCTATTTTACTCAAAAAATACAAAAGAAAAGGGAGCCATCCCGAAGGACAGCATCCAAAGACATACTGATACATACGAAACCAAAATGATTCGAAAAGAGTCCGAAGGCTAAGTTACGAAATAGGAAGGTGTTAGGAACCCATTCCGCCCTTACGGTCTCTCATGGGTTGTTGCTATTGTCCTTTATTTTCCCGTGATATGTGTGCATGTGTATACGTAGTGGAGATAGGAATCAGTGACTTGTATCATGGAAGAGATAAAGCGAGTCATCCATAGGAATGTTCCTAAAAGTAATATTAGAAAATAGGATTTATGCGATTATCCTAGCGTCGATCATTATAAGGAATGATAATGAATGTGGAATAATACGCCATTAAGAACAAATATATATCTATATATATATATATATATATATATATATATGGAAAGGATCAAGTGAGGTCCTAGTTTGAAGACCCTGAATGAGGACCATTTTTTTTAAATAGTAAAAAAAATATTTTGGGGCTGATTTTTTTTTATGTTTTTTAAACATTTCAATATGACCATAAAAAATAATCAACTCAAAATGAATTTTTTTGACATTTTAAAAAAATTGGTCAAACTTTGTCAGTTTTTAAGTTATTTTTAAGTTGTTAAAAACTGACAAAGTTTGACCGATTTTTTTAAAATAGTAAATAAATTCATTTTGAGTTGATTTTTTTTATATGGTCCTAATGAAATGTTTAAAAGCTATATAAAAAAATTAGCCCAAAAATATTTTTTTTACTATTTTATCAAAATTGGTCCGCGCCAGCGGTATGCAAACAGAGGTCCTCATGAGATCCGCTCTCTCTCTCTCTCTCTCTCTCTATGTATATATATATATATATATATATATATATATATAGAGAGAGAGAGAGAGAGAGATAGAGAATTTAAGAGAGTTAAGTTTAAAGAATATAGAAAAATAGGAAAAAAGTAGAAAAAGGGACTCGAGTCTCGGGTTTTACCCCGAGACGCCTATGTAGCCCATAGAGGCATCGAAGTCCACATAGTTCGTATGAAAAATGAGGGGTGGGATTTATCCCATAAATCCAATCGGGGACTTCTCTTATATGTGTGTGTGTAAAAAGTGTTTTAGTTGTGAGAAAAATATGAAAAAAGTTTGAGAATTCTCGTTTGGAATATATGAGAAAATACTCTTTTTCTTATTTTATTTTTTGGTTTTATTTATATGAAAATAAGAGATGTGCAATAATACTAAATAAAAAGTATATTAGTATATGTGAGATGATAGAATGAAAGTACTAAGTAACAAAACAAACTAATACGAATTTAGGAGAATTTAAAGTAGGAATTGAGAAAGTTGGACCTTCTTGAAGATCTTGACCTTGATCTTGGATGTTTGAGAGCATCCCTTGCACTTGGGTGATGATTGAGGATACTTAATTCACCAAGTTTGATGAAGAAGGTGATGAAAGGTGAAGGATGGAAAGGGATTTGGATGTGGAAATCATGCTGACTTCGAGAGGGGTTTTCTGAGCTTGCAGAGAGTGTTGGATCTTTGATCTTCCTCCTCCTCCTAGAATGAGGTTAGGCCATCCTTTTTATAGGCCCGGGGCATTGCTGATCGGCATAGCCCTAGTCCTGCCAATTGGCAGGTGTGTTTAGGCACACTTCCGATAGGCAGGGCTTGGAACCTGTCGTTTGGCAGTGTCTTTCATGTTCCTTCGAAAAATCGGTCGTAGAGCGCAAACCATTGATCTAAATCGTGTACGGGGCGAATCGTTGGAAAGGTATTTCAAAGACCATCGAAAGCCCTTTAGACTACTCCTGGGTTCGGGAGTTGACTTTGGGTTAAATGTGGCTCGAAAGCATTTGTCGGTCCTTGGGATGGGGGATCATCAGACGCAAATAGATCGTTCATCCGCATGGTAAGTTAGAATCGTGCATGGGGCGGACTGTTGGAAATTTTAGGAGATGTACTTCAACATTACAAAGAGTTTGACCTGGTTCGGGAGTTAACTTTGGTCAATCGAGGCCTAGAAGCGTTCGGTGACCCTTCGGAGTAAAACAAATCGTTCGTCCGTACCGTAAGTCTGAATCGTGCATGGGGCGGACCGTTGGAAAGGGGTTTTAGTGCCATTCAAAGATTCATTCAGTCTCAGTCGATCTGAAGAGCTAACTTTGGTCAAATGGAGCCTGGGAGGGTCCGGAGACCTCCTGATCGAGTTTCGAGGGTAAATAGGTCGTTCATCCACATGGTAAGTCAGAATCACGCACGAGATGGACCGTTGGAAAGGGGTTTCAGTGCCCTTTGAAGATTCATTCAGTATCAGTTGTGCTGAAGAGTTTGAATTTTGATCAAACGGAGCTTGGGAGTGCCCGGTGGCCTTTAGGTCAGTACTCGAGGTATGACTTGGGTTTACAATGATGAAGGAAGGTACTAGGGACCTAAGGAGAGGTTAGGGGGTATTAGAATGGGGTGTCTACAGATCCAAATTTAAAAATAGTTAGACTTAGGCTTCAAAACGTGCCATGAGTGGGCCAGAACCCCAAACATCCGCGAAAAGTACCCACAAGGGCCACGAACACCTCGAACATGACCAACGTAACTCGTAGTAACTGACTATGTAATTGCAGGACTCTCAATTTTATAATAGGACCTGAATTTATAAATAGGCATACTTAGGCTTGAAAATGTGTCCCGAGTGCGCCAAAGCCCCGAATATCACCTAAGCAGCCCCGTGAGGTGCAAGAACACCTCAAACATGACCAGCGTAACACTTCGTAATTGGCCGCATAATTATGGAATTCCCGGTTTGAGAATAGGATCCAAATTTGAAATAAGCGCACTTAGTCTTGAATACGTCCCACAAGAGTGCCAAAACCTCAAATATCTGCCCAAGGGGACCAAACACCTTGCACGTGACCAACGTACCTCTTCGCAACTGATCACGTAGTCACGGTAGAGCAGGTTTTAGAATAGGACCCAAATTTGAATACAGGCACACTTAGACTAGAAAAGGGGCCGTAAGTGTGCTCAAACTCCAAACAGTCCCGCGAGGGCACGAACACCTTGCACATGACCAACATTGCTCATTGTAATCGACCACGAAGTCACTGGACTCTCAGTTTGAGAATAGGGCCCAAATTTGAAAATAGGCACAATTAGTCTTGAAAACGTGTTGCGAGTGAACCTAAACCTCGAACAGCCCCCACAGGGCCCCACTAGGGGAAAAAACACCTCGTACGTGACCAACGTAACTCGAGCAACTAACCTCATAGTCATGAGACTCCCTATTTGAGAATAGGAACCAAATTTAAAAATATGCACACTTAGGCTTAAAAACATTTCGCGAGTGCGCTAAAACCTTGAATAGCCTTCAAACGGCCCCGTACGGGGCACGAACACCTCATACGTGACCAACTTAACTCGTAGCAACCAATTGCATAGTCTCGAGACTCCCAGTTTGATAATAGGACCTAAATTTGACAATTGACACACTTAGGCTTGAAAACATGTCGCGAGTGCACCAAAATTTGAATACTCCCAAACGACTCGTAAGGGTCATGAAACCTCACACGTGACCAACATAACTTAGAGTGATCAACCACGTAATCATGGGATTGTCGGTTTGATAATAGGGCCCAAATATTAAAATGGGCACACTTAGGCTCGAAACGTTTTGCAAGTACGCCAAAACCCTGAACAGCACCGCAAGAGGCATGAACACCACACACAAGACCAACGTAACTCGTAGTAACTGACTGCGTAGTCACAGGACTACCGGTTTTAGAATAGGACCCAAAATAGCAAAAAAAAAATTCATTCAAATATAATCACAGACATGAATCGTGACCATGGTTTTATTTCATGATAAATTTATGGTTGCAGATATGGCCCATGACCAAAGTGAAGCGTGTGTAAAAGTTGGTTATAACTATGGTCTATGATCGTGTCGCAGCATGTGTAATTTGGGTCATGGATATAGTTCGTGACCATGTTTAATGGTTTTTCATGCTTTGTCATGACTTTAGTCCATGACTATGATTAAGGATTTGTTAAGGTCGGGTCATGAATTTGGTCTGAGACTTCCTTTTCATGTCCCTTATTCGTGGTTACTGTTCCTTATACTTCCACACACCCCAGCCCATGACTACACCTTTTGGTCATGTATGAGGTCCTTGACAAGTGGTTTTGATCACAGCTATTTTGGTCACGGATCGGATTCGTGACCCGTGGGCCTGGTCACAGCCCGAATCCGCGACCATCCCCCTATTTTGGTGTAGTGAAAGGAGTAGTTAGTATGGAATGAAAACTCCATTGAATTAATATCCCATGAGATTTAAAGATCCCAAGAAATACAAAGTAACTCAAGGCTCTTCTAAGGTAGTTGGCATACCACCAGAGTTTATTTGCCCCATCAGACCAAATCTCATCAAAAATGTGCAATTAATGGTAGTTGATGTTCTATCTATACTGAATCTCATTCATTTTAGTGCATATAATGTTTTAGTTGGTTATAAGATAAGTCACCCAGGTGATATTTTATTACTTCTCGGGTTTTTCGCAGACAGTTTACTCCAGAAGTTCAAACGGAGAAAGGATCTCCCACTTATGTGCCTTTTCAACGAAAAAACATTTGAGAAAGAAACTAAGTCAAGCATGTGTGAACATAACTGTAAATCCTTCACCTCCAGGTTCCTCTGAGAAAAAATTATCCAATAAACCAAGTGAGGTTTCTGAGGAAGTTTTCACGCATGACATTCTATCTAAGCAACCTCAGCAAGCTCGATTGGTAATTGTTTTCTCTAAGTGTGGAACTATTTCTTTGCGAAAGAGATATTATTATAAAGAATCTCTTCATTTTCCATTTGCAAGATATCACCTCATCTCCAATAATTATCATAAATATTGATGGGATCCCTCCATAAAAGGAATGGTTAAGTTCAGTTATTGAAGACACCAACATTGCACTTTCTCCACTACCTCGTTCTTCAATGTTTGGACTTAATTATTCTAAGTCATCCTACTATGAGAATATTGTTACTGTAGCATAATAATTACTAATAAATGAAGAGCTAGTGATATTTACAAGTCAAGTTGTTGAATCATCTATTCCATTAAATCCTTTAACTTCAATGGAGTTGCTATTAGTTGTGACCCCTTCAACCAGTTATGTTGAGTTAGATTGGAAAAAGAATTTTATTTTGGTTATTATTACATAATCTCAGTATGTGTGGATTATCATAACCAAGATTAATGTTGTAGTTGCAGGTGAACATAATGACCATAAATATGCTTCCTCTGGATAAGTTTCTCTCATTAGTAAAACCATTATTGAGGTAACTACCATTAAACTAATGTTACTAGGATTGAGGTAATTACCATTAAAAATGTTACCATTAAGCAAAGACTTTATTGATGAGGCTCTTCGAGGTATGATGTTTTAGAATAGCAGATGTAAAAAGAGAGATCATCCACATCCCTCTAATGAGAATATTCTAGTTTTTATCCTCATTGCTATGTTAGTGGAACCTCAATATTCCTCTGATGATGCACTAGTTCAAGCAGCAGAGGATGTGATTCTTCCTCCTTCCTATACTTTTGATTCAACAATAGAGGAGTTTGCTTTTCATGACTCTATATGTTTTTCTATATGACTTAGCTCACCCATTGCTAAGGTTTACAAAATAAATTTAGAATTTGTAAGGAAACTTCACACAAAATTTTGCTAAGGTTTTTCTCAAAGTTACACTTTGTAAGTCAACTTAATAGCTTACTACTAATATTTTTTCCCAAAACTTACACTTGGTAAGTAAAATTAGTAGTTTACTATTAAGGTTTTCTCATTTTTACACTTTGTAAGTCAACTTCATAACTTATTGCTAAGGTTTCTCTCAAAATTTACACTTTGTAAGTCAACTTAGTAGCTTACTAATGAGATTTTTTTGTGTTTTCACTTTGTAAGTCAACTTAATAGCTTACTACTAAAATTTTCTTATGTTTACACTTTGTAAGTCAACTTAGTGGCTTACTACTATGGTCTTTCTCAAAATTTATACTTTTTGGTGACTTAGAAAATATCTTGTTAAGATTTTGGCTAACTTTGACGTTTCATCTATATTTTGTAGCCTATCATAGGAAGCATCCCTCTCGAGGCACCTCAACTAGTTGTGCCTGCTGTTGAGGTGGATCTAGTTGCTCCATCTCATTCTCATTCGCCCTCCCACGATGATCAAGGTTCTACTACCATCATTTAAAGGGAGTAAAGTGAGTATACACTACACCAAAACTGTCAGATTGTTACGGTCATTGATAGTGATCAGTCAAACTTGTCAAGGTCAATGACTGTGACAACTTCTTTGTAACGGACTTGTCACGGTCACTGACCATGACAAGTTCACTAAATTGTCACGGTCTTTGACCGTGATAAGTTTTTTTCATAGTCCAACACCGTGACAAACCCCTGACAAAAAAAAAATATCACAGTTAAAGATTGTGGCAAGTTCGTGACAAGTTTCTTTGTCAAGGACTTGTCACGGTCTTTGACCGTGATAATTATGGGCAGAATTTTAAAAAAACTAATACGCAGTATGGCCACTGCCACTACCCAGAAGTATATTTGTACCATTTATAACAAAATTGTACATGTTCAAACAGCATATATCCAAATAAAATACAAATCATATACCAAATCAAGTCATTTATAATCCATATTCAAATAAAATAGAAATGCAAATATCCATCATATCCAAACCAAATTGTTCCAAAATCAAAAGAATATAAATACAATCCAATTTTCAAAATAAAAAGAGATAGAAATAATGTCAATCTTAAGAAGGTTGGAGGAGGAAGGAAGGTCACACAACATATGCATTGACTCGGCCCACAATATGTTGAACACCACATTGTTCGCGTAACCACACGGGTGAGTTCTACATTCCCTCCACCACATGCATGACGCACACTCTTGGCTCAATGTTTTAGAGGGGACATCCATGAACCGGCATACTGTGACACCCCACTTAAAATAATAATGGGTGGCCAGCCCTATACTAAAATAAATCAGGAATCTCAAGTGGATCGTTCTCAGCATCAATTGTCGATACTAACTAAACATAGCTAACTACCCAATACTATAATAAGCGGATGCCAAAAATTTAAAACCATCGAATGAATCATCAAACCAACAACATATTAACTACTGAACAAGATAAAATGTACACACGTACAACAATAAAAGGATGTACTCAATTAATACATCATAAGTACACAATGTAACACCCCGCCTAATTAAATACCGGGTGGCCAGTCCCATACCAAATTAAAACAGAATATACAATTGTCACATTCTTAGCATCACTGTCGAAAACATTTACAACTCACCCAATACCCAAATATGCTGGTGTTAAAAACTTTCCAAATTTAAATTTCAACTAAATCATTTTTAGTTTAAGAATAACACTACACATTTTATTCTACAATACTGATAACACAATAAATAACACAAAAGAATTTAAATGCAATTGGAATAAACATTCCCAAATAATATAAATCCTTTACAATAATCCCAACAATGTTTAATGTATTAAAAAGACCCGAATACAATAGTATTTGACCTCGATAGAAAAGATAACTAAAATCCTTTGGGCGACATGCCCTACTAAGAATACTGTGAATCAAAAGATGGAAGGCGTCTAAGCAAAAACTCCATAAATCCATAGCCTGTCATAATCCGCTAAAGTTGGCGTCCCTGTTGCTGGACACCTGATATAGAGATACAATAGAAGAGAAAATATGCAAGGAAATGGGTCAGAGCCCGAATGTGTAGATGATTTTTAAAATAGCAAGTATTTAACAAGTGCAATAAAGCATTTATTATGTACATGTTAGATCCAACTCTCACTTGTTATTCTCACCTCTCAACTAGAGTGCACACTTAACGTTTCCTATTAACCTCCTAGTTAATGGTTCCTCTTTTCTAGTCTCCATATTATAATTCCATTCCCATATCATAATCCCCGTATGTTCCATACCATACGTCACATTATTATTCATTTACATTTCTCCTTTATATGATTAGTTTCTCATTAACATGAATCATTACTCATTAATATGAATCATTTCCCATTAATATGAATTAAGCTTTTCAATTCTGTAAGAATAAACATTCATTAACTTAATTCAATTATCTTTCTCTATTCACCGTTATCTACAATTATCACTATAGATAGATTTAACCACAATATTTATCCTTTCAATCATTTAATCCATTATATATATATTCATATATAATACGGCACCCCGAGTCACAGCTGCGGTGCAATGCATTACTCTGCTATCATGTCCCATCATCGCAAGTCGCCGAATAGGGGACTAAAGGTTCGGTAAGATTCCACGAGCCACAAACAACAACAAACAAATTGGAGGCGAACATAGTTCTCGTATCCATGGGTCACGCACATACCTACGCACCCACAGTCAGCGGACTTATCAACTCCCCGATAAGTCTTTCATAGACCTATGTTCTCGATCGACAAATCAAAGATCCCATGGATTCATCAGGATATGACTGCCCTCACGCGCAAACCTCCCACCGATAGCAAGTAAGCTAGGTATGTCATACACATAAATCATCAATCAATCCAATAGGTATATCATACCTATAATATAATATCAATAAGGTAATATCACTACCCTAAGATATTTCCCATACGTAGCATTATATCCCTTTTAAATCCCACGTATTAACATATCATATCTTTACTTCATAATTTAATTATCCTCGCATCCTATAACATCTCTCCACTCCTGACGTCATTAAGGTTCATGCACGGAGCGTCTCGCAAAGTGAAATCCAAACAAGGAACCCCTCCAATACACTACTACTTAACTTTGTCGATCGAGGAGGTCCTTCAACTATGCGATCGGGATAACCTCATATCTTCTTTCAACCAAAAGTGTTCTAAACTCCCATCTCTATCCAGGAGACATACCACTATGCTCTTGTATTACATTCCGTCCATGCGAAATCAATAATGAGCTTAAACTCAGTCCTTGATGTTCAAATTGTAACCCTAAGGCTACCCTCACTCAATACGCATGATTCAAATAGGTTTTTCCTCAACATATATTCAGTAAGAAGTCACTAATATCCTACTGGTCCATAACATCAATTCTCCCGAATTACTACGAGTTTAATTCTCCTTTTAATTAAGGTGAAAATCGATAGTTTCAAATCTCTTATAAACACATCTTCTTTCACTTTGGATTAAACCCTCTTGTAAACTTAAGGATACCCAGGTGTTATATTAAATCACCCCTACTGGTCCTATCTTTAATCCTCATACATCTCCAATTAGAATTTAACAAATGAATCTAGCAACCGAAATTCCATTCGATATAATTTTCATCATTTTAATCACTTGAATCCAAATCAAATTAATTCAAATATTATCAAGGGTTTACTGATATTTTCTAAGTCCCATAATATCCAAATAATAATCACCAAAGATCCACAAAAGTTTTGGGATAAAAATCAACATTTAAAATAAACAACTTTACATATTCTGGGGAGGTCGATCGATCGAAGGCAGGGGTCGATCGATCGATCCCTCGGGTCCAAGCCTGGTTTTCTGCATTTTCTGCAACTACGGGTTTCACCATTTTACTCATTCAAACCTTCATACTAACCTCCAAAATGAGTTATAATTATTTCTATATGATATATCAACATATATGAACAATTTCCAATACTCTAAACATCCTAGAATCATCAAGGGATTGGATTAAAAGCATGTTTCTCTCCTTATTTCCAGAAAATCATCAACATATTTACTTCAAGAACACTTCAATGGTTTTTCAGATTTTTCTTCAACATATTCATGATCATTTCGTGAATTATTATCATCCTACAATATAAGGTTACTTCCCATATTATTTCAGTTTCTATAAATCCATATAACAACTCCATTATGTCTTCCAAACAAGAAAAATCATATCTTTTCATAATTTTCTAACATGGACAATATACGAACTTAGGTTGCAATTATCAAACACTTGCCTTTACTGAAGGTCTGATCCTTTGGTGTAGTATATCTCAGTTGGTTGTCCCTTCTCCGGTCAAACTCCGGTGGTGGTTGGTGGTGGTGAACCTTGGTTCTTGTTCTTCTCCTTCCCAAGTAGGCTTTTCCCTTCCCAAGCACTCTTTCACTCTCTCTAGGAAGATGACTTCTCTATTTTGTGTAGAGGAGATGAATAACACCCATACACTTAATCTACCAATACTTATAATAGTACCAAATCTGAAATCACTATTCATCCCCCTTAGAAAAATGACCAAAATGCCCTTTCGGGTTGTCTATTCATTTCCAAATGACCCGAGACTCAAAATTATCACCCAAATAGACTTTTCTGACTATTTCGAACCTTTCAGACGCAACGACGCAGTCGAAATGACTATTAGATCAATAGAAAATAAATTTCCTTTTTAATTTAATAAACTAGTCCCGACACGTCCCATACCGCGTCTGACTAAAAATATAAATTACCGAATTTATATCATACAGTCATATCAATGACATCACATTCATATATTACCTAAATATCTTTAAGTAATATACAGAATCATCCATTTAAATATCCACCGTCCGGATAAAACCCGAATGAATTAATTAATAATAAAATCCAATTAATCCATTAATTTAAAATATAACCATTTAAAAGTCATTTAAAATTACGGGGTATTACACACAAAAGGAAATATACCCGAATATGATATCGGGTCATGAACAATACAACAAATCCGTAGGAACGAAAATATAAAAGTGCTATATAAATAAACCTTGGGTATAAACCCGATACACAAAATGAATCCTATCTAGATTTACAAAGAAATGGGAAACGACTATAACACAAATCCCGCAACAATCCGCATCTTCCATGGCTCCGAAAACACTGGATAGAAAGGCATCCTTGGAGTCCTTGCGATGGGACACCTATAATATATTATAATATATGTATAGCAAGAGAGAAATATAAACGGGTCAGGGGCCCAAGGTACGAAACTTTTATAGCAAGTCCATTAAAATGCATAATAATTATAAATGCACAATTTCATAATTAAAGTGGAGTCGCACTCCCTTGGAACTCAAACTTACCTCTCGACTATAGTGCGCACCTAAAAGTATGCACATGAACCTCAATCAAACTACCCAACACCTTCTAGGGATAACTCAATCTTAATCTACACATAGACTAACACCACGTAACCCACTAACTCAAGTATAATCCAAAATCTTCTCATTCTACCGTACGCTAAGTTTACGCTCGAACTTATGTGTTAGCATAAACATATACATATACTTACTAACATCCATCGATTCCTAGTTATTAACTTAAACAAGTTATTAATACCTAAATATTTGCATGCCATCTTTATATACTTATAAAGAAATGTGTCAAAATAATGCATAAACCCAAGTGCCGAGGACTAAACTTCTTCCCACTCCCAACATTGAGCTACATTTCGTGCGTGGGACATCTCGCAAAGAGAAATCCAAACAAGGACCCCCCCCCCCCCGATACACTACTCTTAGACAATGTTGATCGTTGAGATCCATTATGCCCTAGGTACATAACACAAATAACATCAACTACCTATTCTGAATAACTATCTCTAATTTTTCAAATAAGACATCACACAGAGCCTTTGAGATATATGTAACATTATTCTAGTTGTAAAGCACGATCATTCAACCCTAACAAGCATGTACACATAACACCCTCAACGTACATTTAAATATCCATAACACAATCACTTATAGGATATAAAAATACTTCACAATGCTATCATCTTCCAGGAATTACTCACTTTATCCCGGGTTACCAGACACCGGACTATTATCACACCGCCCTGGTAATAAAAACAAATCACAGCGTATGGTAAGCGGTCATAGTTCCGAACTGGAAAGTGAGAACAAATCATACCCAAAACTTCTCACCGAGAATAAAATCACACAATAAATAATGGACGACTATGACCTTGGGACTATACGCACCCTGCTCATCAAGCCAGGGGCCTCACCCACATCGCGCAACTTCCCATGATAGCATGTGTTAGGTATCCTCACACCATAAGTATATATATATATATCATTCACACTAGATATACATGTGATCACAACAACAAATATATAAACCATCACACAAGGTATATACATTCACACCATGTATATATATATATATATATATATATATATATATATATACTATCCCCAATTCGTATGTATAAAAGAAGTGAATTCGAATATGTGTATAAATCTCATTATACTAACCGACGTTATAACGCACACCTTCCCCATTTCATTTTATAATGTGATCTCTCACTTGAAACCTTTTCATCCGTTACACTTATGATATGAATAGTCTCCCAATTTAACCAATTATTAAGAATACTATCTCAACACCGAGCATATATAATAATCATCACGCACTCACCATCTATATCCGTATGCATACCGACATACAATAACTACCCGGGCTATAGGTACGAACACAACTATTAGTCGGTGATACATTACATGCCTCCAAATTCAGATTACGGTCTGATTACTCACATCAACCTTCAACATTATCGCATTTAAGATTGAATACTTAAATTTAACGTCACTAAGGGCATACGACCTCTCTCTCGTTGATCCCAAATCGTATCTAAATAAGAATCTCGTTGCTAGGAGGATTCAACACAACAGTCGACATAACCACTCCAATTCATTACCTCATAACCACCTCGATGAGTCCCCCAATGCCACACCCTATGCTAACTCACATCAATCTCCAAGTATGATTTCCTTCACTAATTTAATTCCCTACTAAGTCAATGCGACAACTTCGATTTGTACTCTCTCGAATTAACCCGATACGACCCCAATATTTCATTATATATGAAACCCTCTAAAAATATCCAAAACATACTTATCATACCGTATTAGAATGTTCCTAATCGATAAACCTAATCGAAACGAATTAAAACTCACTCTAGAAAAACTTCTCAAAACAGTCATGTTTCCGAATCGATTCGGCCCAACCCGAATTGATTCGGTCCTAAAAGCGAATTGATTCACCCCTTAAGGGAATCGATTCGGTCTGAAGGACTTATAAGTCTGCTACATGCCGAATCGATTCGCATATGGGGCGAATCGATTCGATCCAAAAGACATGTAGGTCTGCAACATTCCGAATTGATTCAGAAAGGGGCTGAATCGATTCGGCCTCTCCAGCAGCTACAAAATGGTCATTTTTCTCCAAAACCTAAATTTCCAAAACCCAATTATATCATCTTTCAACCCTCAAACTTTACCCCAATCATGTTTCCAACATCAAAACTCATCCTATATCTAATCCCATCAAGTTATACACACTTAAATCCATATGTAAACATCAAATGCAAGATTTAATACCCAAAATCTAGGTTTTGACATATTAACCCAAAATCCATAGTTTTACCATTAATCACTTGCCTCAGAATTGTAGAGGTTGAATCTTCCTCGAAATCACGATTTGGCCGGAACCTCCACGCTTTTCTCCTCTCCCTTCTTCCTTTCCACTTCTCGTTATCTCTCTAGGGCTTTCTCTCTCTCTCTCTCAATCCCAAGAATGAGATTATTATCTCCCTAAGGATTTATAAGCCTTGTTTCCAAAATACCCAATTTTAAATGATAATACACACTTTAAATGAATCGTTTACTGCAATTCGAGTCAAACTAACTTAAAATATTTCAAAACTGAAATAAAACCCAAGAACAGTCATTTTGACTATCTCGACCCATCCGGAATTAACCACGCACTCAGAATCATCATTCGAGAGACTTTATAACATCCTAGAATTTTGACCTCAATGGCCAAATAAAAAATTCTCCAATTCAAATAAATTTTATTTCTCCCAAATAAATTAAATTCTTAGTCCTAAAAATCACTGGGTATTACACAAACCCGGGAGGAATCTCGGATCCGTCAACCCTCTCACTATCGGTAGCCCACAATATATTTTGAGTAAATGCACGCTTGACCAATCGCGTGTTGACATAGGCTTCTTGGCGGGGGTCACGATGGGAAATGGATCATCATATGGCACTGATTCCATGTGTATTGACGATGAAGCAATGTCGTCAACGACGGTGTCGGCGTTCTCATCCTCATCCTCATCTACCACCTTCTCCTTACCCTTGCCCAACTAACGCTTCATGAAGGCGTATATATCTACGACTGTCGCATCCAACCTTGATGGCTTATCGTAATGGGAGTCCACCTTATGGTCCAACCCGTTGTTGCTCGTCTCCATGATGATGATCCTGGACTTACCCACCCGTGAGCTGACCCCCTAGTCCTTCCCTTGCAATCCGGCTCGAGAACTTGGTCGAGGGCGTCCATAGCCAAAGATATTTTGTCGGCATCAGACTGCGACTCATGCAATTCTTTAAGCTTTGCCTGAAAAACAAAAAGTACACGATTAGTCAATTAAGTAAATAAAAAAATTATAACATAATTGAAAAAATTAAACATCTATAACTTACAATGGTGGTTGTGACGCTCAAGGCCACCTCCTTGTCCTTCCCCATTTTTCATCTGAATTGACATAGAGGCATCGAACATATGTGGCCTACCCCCAGGGCCACTCCCCGTCTCCTAAAATAAAATAATATAGAATTAGTAAGTAACACAAATTAATGTTAAATTATACTAACTAAAATTAAATAACATTAAAAAGCTACGATCCAGTGCTCCACCTCGGCATAAGACGTCATCCCAGAGTAGTGAACATCCAACTTTTTTGCCCGGTTGTCCCTCCCCGATTAGCGAGATGACAATTGCCACTCATTGCTCTCATTGTCGATAAGTTTTTGCCACTGTGCCAATGAGACTGGATCCTTGGGGGGGATGGTTTCACGGAGTCTCGAAATGAACTCCCGGGTCATCCCAAAGTACCATGCCCATAAATTCTTCTTCCACATTTTATATTGATCCCTCAATTGCTCTAACGTGGGGTCGCGGAGATATGCAGCAAGGCCGAATTGTTCATTTCAAACAAAAACAAACCATCATGTAAGTAATTATTAAAATTATAAATATTAATATAAATATTAAATACACAACCTGTAACAGCCCCCAGAGATGTTCATCTTAAGGTCAATAGGCATGGACCTCTAATCAGTGTACCCTGAGCCAACAATTGCCTTCAACAACTCTGGCGCTCTAGCTAGTAATGTCGTCTTATTTTCAACAGTGGCCCCTAATTTGCCCCATTTGGGGGGCCTACGGTCCGAGGAGCCCTGATCGCCTCCGCTACCGCGTCCTGATGAAGTCATTTTCTGAGAACATTATTATTAGTAGTACAAAGATGTATATAAACTTCGAATTAATGCTCAAATTCGATAATACCAATACATACCAATATCATTTTATACCAATACCAATACCAATATCAATTAATACCAATTTCAATTTATACCAATACCAATTTATAGAAATTTCAGTTTATACCAATACCAATTTCAATTTACACACACACTCTCGGGTCATGGACTTTGAATTAATGCTTATATTGATGAAAATTCTAATTAGCATATTTACTTGGTTATTACAAGATTAAAATGATCAAGTACAAATTAATAAAAAAAATGTTATATTTTCATCCGATAATAATACAGCCACTGGTCATTACAAATAATTTGAATACTTATTACAAATAAAAAAATTGTTTCAAATTCAGGTTCTCATCAAAAATGGATTGATATTTGGTAGGTGCAGCCAAGCCATCCACACTACTGTTTAGACGCTTTGGACCATGTAGGACTATTGACCATGGATCGTTGTTGATATACTCTCAATAAAACACTTGCTTGACCTTTTGAAAAGAACAAACAAACGGCTCATCGCTCATGTGTTTGTTTCTCTTCAACTTGGACAAGTCAACCATCATCAAATTGGTGCCAAGATAAATTTTACAAGCATTTTTATCCTCAACTCTTACCCAATCACACTAAAATACAACCTCTTTGAAGTTTACATAGTCCAATTCAAATATATTTCAAATTACACCATAGTAAGCCATTTCAGCTTCAACGAGGTTTTTATCTTTTGCGCTCGCTCGAAAAAAAGTAAGAGCGTTGTATGAAATGCCCGAGTTTTATATATTTGTATTTTTCCTCATACACCCTTGCACCAAATACTTAGCCGTTCAATTGATAATTTTTGTACTCTTGTGCCATGAACAAGGGTCCAGTGACTAGACGAGAAAACCTTAATATCATATCACCTATTTTTAAGAGTTGAGAATGTTGGTAAATTAATTAGGTTAGTTGTAAAGCTTTCTTGTAATGTGACATTTGATAACAGTATATATATTTTAATTATAATTACCTCGTGTGATAACCACAACCTAAACTCGCTGCCTGATTGTGCCATTATTTTTCGTCTTTTATTGTTCTCACAGACTTCATATACTCTGCATAGATCATGACGAAAGTATTGAAAAATTAATCATGTAAAAATTTTAATAATTTAAAATTTAAATAATTTAAGCTTTCTTTAACATCTTCATATGTGTCAAGAAGATAACTAGCTACTTGTTCATGTGACAAATTCATTAATTTCACTCGTTTGCCCATCATATGGCCACCCTCATCAATGAACTCATCATTGTCATCCACGCTGGTTGAGTCATGCATATATTCCTGAGTGTAGATTGATGACTCAATAGTGATTTATTCATCTGCAATTGATCCTTCAATGTATCGTGTATTCTTGACGTAATCTTTGAAAACTTTCATCAATCTTTCAAACGGATAAATCCATCGATATCTTACTGGGCTGCAAAGAAGTGCCTCATCGCATAGGTGTACCAAGGAGTGAACACTTAGGTCAAAGAAAGATGGTGGAAAGTACTTCTCCAAGACACAAACTGCTTCGTTCACCGCCAATGTTTCCTCCACTATGTGATATTGATTGACTACATTCTCACATAAAAGAGAAGTATATGCTAATGTGCATAATAGCCCTCCGCAAATCTTCGTGCTTGGAGAAATAGTGCTTAAACAATAGAGGAACTAATTGCATGATCACATACCAATCGTGGGACTTACACTTGTGTAAATCATGGGTAGCATAATTCACAATCCTTTGCAATTTGGACGAAAAATTAGATGGAACTTTAAAAATATATATTGGGTCTAAAAGCACCTTCTTTTCCTTACTCGTTAAAGTAAACACACCAGGGGAATTATTGTCCTTCCCCTACTATCTTCTTTCAACCATAGTTGTGGCTTAAGTTTCAACGCTTTAAGATATTTTCATGAATTTTCTCCATCCTTCGAATGACTCACCCCAAGGCATGTGCCCATAATATGTTCATCGATGTTCCTCTCTACGTGCATCACATCCAATACATGGCGCATCGGTTTATTCTTCCAATAAGGCTAGTCAAATAAAATTGACCTCCTAGACCATGCCTTTCTTGTCTCAGTTTCATTCCCAGTTGGGGTCTTATTATGCTTTACATTCTTAAATTTAGGATTCTTATCTGGCATATTAGGCCACAATCAGAAGATTTACTATCAATTTTTTAGCACGAAAGTATTCTCAGTCGTATACTATGTTCAACCCCGCCCGGTAAAAAATTAGAACATTTCTCAAATCTAAAACTATGAGAGGGTGGTAAAACCCTCCTATGGAAATGGTATTTTTTTTTTATCTAGCGATGAGACGAATAGATTCAGTCTCCTCTCCACAAATAGGTCACCCCAAATAACCATATACTACATAACCGATTAATGTCCCATAAGCTGGAAAATCATGAATTGCCCACATCAACATAGCTTTCAGCGTAAACTCTTCTTTTCTAAAAGAGTCAAATTCTTGCACACCCTCTTCTCATAACTCATTTAATTCTTTATCAAAGGATCCAGGTAGACATCGATGTCCTCACTTGGTGCCTTTGGCTCAGGGATCAACAAAGACATCATCGAAAATTTAGGTCTCAAACACTATGAAGGAAGGAAGTTTAGTGGGGCTATGATCACTAGCGATACACTCTGATTAGCTCTTAGATTTCCAAATGAATTGAAACCATCTGTTGATATTGCAAAATGAATGTTACGCTGTTCTGGAGGAAAATTGGGATACTCAAAATTCATCCTCTTCCAAACTGTAGAATCAATAGGGTGGCGCATGAAATTTTATCCAGGTTCTACCCTAGCATGCCAAGTCATTGCCTCCGCTATGCATGGTACTATGAAAACCCATTTTAATCTAGGCCCAATGGGAAAATATTTCAACACTTTTTGAGGAACTTTTGAGTTTGCGCCGTCTTTGCTAGTAGATTGGACATATCTAGGTTCATTGCATACTAGACACCGATCGAACTATTCATACACCTTACGGTATAGTATGCATTCATACACACAAGCATGAATTGATCTATACTTCATTCCCAAACCTTTCAAACTATTTTTCATAGTAGGAAAGCTATTTGGAAGTGTATTCTGCTAGGGTAACAATCCCTTCACCCAAATCAAAATTCTTGTCACACTAGTGCCAGAAAAATCATATTGAGTTTTCAAGACAACCATGGAATCTAAAGCTATTTGATCTTTCTCACAACCAGAGTATAACGACTGGCTCCCCTTATATTTTAAACTTTGGTAGTCATCATCAAGGTTTATCCCGATATCTTCATGAGCGCCTGCACCTTGTACATCGACAGTGACCTCATTCTCTTCCACTTCATAAAATCCATACTCGTCATCAACTAAATCCTCTAGCATATTATGATCTACATTGTCATCCTCCCCTTGAACATCTATCCTACTTTTTAAAGGTTGTTGTGAAGGTTGCTCGGGGATAAAAGGAAGTTTCGGTTCCCCATGAAAAACCCAACTTCGATAACTATCTTTCATACCCCATCTTAACAAATTTAGTTCAACGGTTTTCCACTCAAACACCTTACCACTCTTACACCTAGCACACAGACATGGAAACTCTTCATTATCATGGCATCTCTTTGTGTATTTGACAAATTCATTAGCACCTCTGTGAAACAAATCCCCTAATATATTTGTCTCACCCATCCACTCTTTGTATTTAGGATATCCCATCACAGCTACTACAAGAAGTCACCTATTATGGGTAAAATATCATAAACAAAAGTGTTAATATTTAGCTCCCATTAGTATAAACAATCACCTATTGAATGCGTACACATAACTAGAAGGCTAGGTTCAATGGGTAAATTTATTCGTGCATTCAAATTCAAATTCAATTTTAATTTCAAATTCAATTTATAATATTAATTCCTATTTCCTCCATCTCCTCCAAAGGGTGGATGCTCCTATCCCATTCAAGACCGCATATTTCTGTAATATACTTAACAGCTCATGCACATTGTTCCAATTTGAGTAAAATTCGACAGCATATCCCCACAGTTCTCCAAGTACAAGACATAGATTCATAAGTGTGAGTGTTATTTCAATTTATCAATTGAAATAACACTTAACATCGCATCATCTAGTATGTACCTAGAGAACATTAAGATATAACTGCAAAACTTCCCCCAAAAGTAATAAGTTTAATACATAAACTATGCAGTCCCAAACTGTCCAAATGGGAAAATTCGAGAGACCTCATTACAGGGGTAATGACTCTCGAACGAGTCTAAGGCCTATTGAATGCGTACGCATAAGAACTAGAAGGCTAGTATCTATGCCCCCTATAAGTAATTTAAAGTATGTTTCATTTAATTATATCTTATCACAATTGGAGAGATTTCATTTAATTATGTAATTTAAAGTATGTTACATTTAATTTAAAGTATGCATAAGAACTAAAACTTATACTAATTTCAATACATAGGATATCAATTTCAATTTATACCAATACTAATACCAATTTATATCAATTTCAATATATTTTTTATTTCTAAGAATTACACACATATTAATTCCACAAACACACAAAGACCCAATTTCTATTTTAATTTCACAATAATATGTCCAACCAATTTCAATTTCATATTTACACAACATATTTACACAATAAAGGGGTTCAATATTTACACAACAAAGGGTCAAATATTTACACAACAAAGCGATATAATTTGATAGTTACACAACAAAACGATCCAAATTAGATTTATGTCCAATTAATCACACACACATGCATACCCTTCCCCACCCCAACCCCAACCCCACACACCTACACACACACATATATACCCCCACCCCCACTGCCCCACACACCTACACACACACATATATACCCCCACCCCCACTGCCACCCCCACCCCCACACACACTGCCACTACCCTATCCCCCCCCCCCACACACACACATGCGGCACACACACACTCAATGCCCCCCACTACCAACCACCCCCACCCCCCCCCACACACACACACATACACGCATATTCATACAGACACATGCAGCACACACACATACACGCATATTCATTTACAGAGAGGAGAGAGGGAGAGAGAGAGGGAGAGAGAGAGAGAGAGAGAGAGAGAGAGAGAGAGAAGAGAGAAGAGAGAGAAATTGGGGGGAACAAAACGATGCAAAAAATAAGGTAAATTCTGCGGACCTAAAGTTGGGGCGACCAATTCCGCAAGTCGAGGTCAATTTTGAGGACTTAAAGTTAGGGCGACCAATTCTGCGGGTCGAGGCTTATTCTGAGGACCAAAAATAGGGGCGACCAATTATGTATGATGAGGTCAGTTCTGAGGACATAAAGTAGAGGCAATCAATTATGTGAATCAAGGTAAATTCTGAGGACCAAATGTTGTGGCGACTAATTCTGCGGGTCAAGGCCAATTCTGTGGGCCTAAAGTTGGGGCGACCAATTATGTGGGTCGAGGTCAATTCTACAAACCTAAAATTGGGGTGATCAATTATGCGGGTCGAGGCCAATTATGCGAACCTAAAGTTTGAGGGACCAGTTCTGCAGATCGAGGCCAATTTTGAGGACCTAAAGTAGGGGTGACCAATTCCGCGTGTCGAGATCAATTCTGAGAACCTAAAGTAGAGGCACTAATTCTACGGGTCGAGACCAATTCTGCGAACCTAAAGTTGGGGTGACAAATTTTGCGGATCGAGGTCAATTCTGAGGACCTAAAGCTGTGGTGACCAATTCTGCGGGTCAAGGACAATTATGTGGACCTAAAGTAGAGGCGATAAATTCTACAAGTCGATGCCAATTCTACGAGCCTAAAATAGAGGTTATAAATTCACGGATTGAGGTAAATTCTGATGACCTAAAGTTGTGGCGAAAAATTCGATGGTCGAGGGCAATTTTGAGAGCCTAAAGTGATAACCCAAAGGGTTGGTCTCTAGCGAGTTTTTAATTTTCCTCTTTTGAGAGTCTACTGGGGAACGGACACTTGTCTAGGGATTATGTCTTTTAATAGTAGATATCCTTAGTCTGGAAACATCCATTAGGGATTTTGGAGGTACGAAGTAATCCTGTTGGGGGAAGCATTTGATTTTGGGTCCCATTTGGGATCGTGTTTCACTAAGACATTGTCAAAGAGATATTCGATTGGCCTATAGCTCCACTGGGGAAATTGGATTTGGAAGTTCTGCAGGGGAAACTGTTGATGACTTGAGGTTATGAGATTCCACTAGGGAATTGTAGTAGACTTCGGGGATGCAATCGTGTCATTTAAATTGGGGATAAAAATGTAATTTTAATTCGGCATGGGATTTGGGGAGTTTGAAAAATACCTTTCTTGGTGAAAAAGTGTTCTAATATTTATTTGGCAATTTTTAGAATTTTTCTGGAGAATTTTTGAAATTTTCTAGCATTTTTTGTACAAAAATTTCAGGAGGTTACCGACTGTCATGGTTCAAGGGTTTTCGTTTGGAAATGGCACAGTCTTTGGGGCTACCTTGGGAAGGGGAAGAGGCAGGTGTCGATCAGTGTGTGTTAGGGGACTGCCAATCAGCATGGCATTTGGCCTCCTATAAAAAGGTGTGAGTTCTCCTCATTTTTCATAGATTTTAACATTCAGATCTTCTTCCCTTTCTTACTAAGATCTGCTCCCGAGCCTTTTTCCTTCTTCGAGTCTTAGAAATGGCTCATTTTTTGGATAGTGTAACCCACATGATGTGGTTGGGTCCTGACAATTGAGCGAACCTAGAGTGACGGGCTAGGGTGCCTCTAGGATTGGGCAATGAAAATGCCTTCGAGTTTTTTAAGCTAGTTACCGATGATCGCACTCTTTTGCGTGAGTTTGTGCACCACCATTCATCCATGGTGAGGAACCTAGTGGCTATGTAAGTATCATGACCTTTGGTATTCTTTTATTCCTTTTTTTCTTTTGTTTCCTTGAGTTGATAAAATATTTCTTTATTTTAGTTGACTGACATAGCTTCGACGAGCTTGCGTTCCCAGGGAACGAAGGTATTTAAGGATGTGTGGGAGCACCTTCCGATGGTAGTGTGCTGGGAAGTTTTGTTATGTAGTTTTTGGGCACTTGGCCTCAAGTTTGGATGAGACACCATGATCTACGATTGTTCAATGCTCTCTAGGGGAGAGGTGGTGGGACACTACACACACCATTCACTTTGGATTCGGGGAGATGACGGCGACTCCCATTGATGTCCAGCAGCTGTTTGGGATTGATCATAAGGGTTTCCAGATAGAGGTGGACCGGTCTTTGAAGGTGACACCTAATGCGATTGGGGCTGCATTGGCAGACATGGAAAGTATAGTCTTCGATGATTCTGTCTGCATTTGTGCTATGCTGGAGAGCCTTTTAAGTCGTAGGATCGATAAGATAAATGGGTTACAGGTGACTAGGGTGAATGCGCAGATGCAACGGATGTTGACGCACGAGTTTGGATACTCCTGGTACTTGGCAGAGAGACTACTCCAACATATTCTAGAGGATGAAGTGGTGGTACCACCGGCGGCGCCCCCGATGTACATTAGGCGAGTGAGGGAGATGTTAGGGGAGTCTAAGGCGGTGGAGATGGTTGGCGAACCCTATTCTTTATATACGGATATGGAGGAGACTTATGACTACCTCAACTTCATGACGAGTTGGTTGATGCCTCCTTGTATCTATGGCATGATGGACATGCCTCTGCCTCCTGCGGCTTCGGGCAGGGGTACGAGTCGAACGATGGGGTCTTCCCATAGCACAGGTGGTGCGTCATCATCAGCGGCGGCAGTAAAGGTTCCATTTATTCAGCTCGCCCTGCCTTTGTATATTTTTTTATTAGCTAGAGGGGGATCGCTGTGTATGTAGCATCGCCCTAATGCGGCGGATCCAGGAGTGTTGGGGATGATAGAGGATGTACTTCAGCCAGAGTTATATTTCTTTTGTTTCTTTGTCCTAATCTGGCTTTTTCTTTGTTTTAGATTAGCTTGTTCGCCTTTTGTCTCTACTATTTTGCTTGCAGCATGTACGGGTGTCGACTACTTGGCTCAGAGATATTTCGGGACTGGGTGGCCTCAGTGACTTCCTACATAAGGGACTCGGTCCCAGTTCCTTCTTGCCTGGTGTTGTCTACTTCTTTGGTCTCCACAGCTCGCCGTCGGGGGAAGCGTGATCACCGCAGTAATGGGGGCTCTTAGAGTGATGAGAGATTGGGGGTTTCGAGCTGAGTCCCGCTGTCTTTTTTGTTTTTTCTATTTTTAATATTTCCTGAAAAAATGTAGTGAAATAAGTGGCACTAAATAAAATGGAATGAGATTTTTATTTATTTATCTTTGCTTTAAATGGCTTAGTCTACATGCACGTTTTACCTTGTTGTTAAGATCTTAAAAAGAATGGGATATTAGAATAACTCAAGAGAAAATTTATTTTGAGAAAGGATGAGTAAAAATGGATAATGTAGGAAGAAACAAACCGAATTTTTTTAAATAAGTATTTATTTTTTTAGATTTGTTATTTTCACAAAAAAGGAAAGATAGAATTTTCTAAAATAAGGGAGTACCGATCGGCATACCTCTTGTCTAACCCAATGGTAGGTTAGTCCAGTCAAAACACCTTAAGGGTTTGGTTGCACTTTTTGCGGCTTCAAAGCACTTGGTGGGGCTGTATTTTATTCGTGTTCTTCAAATTTCTTATTTTTTTAGCTAAGATTTTCATGTACAAAAGGGGGTAAGGTGGTGAGGTTTCTTCACCCATTCACATTTTCTCTCATTTATTGCTTATTTCTTGCATATTGTCTTATTATTTCCAAAATGTCCCATCCTATGAGTCAATAATTTTCTCCATATCTTCAGAATTTGGAAGTTATGTGTTTGTACAATCTAGACTACAATGCTTTTAACTTGTGTCGGGTCTCTTTGTGGCACAATCATCCCATCGACAGTAGCATGCTAATAGTGACAACAAAACTTAGGTATCCATATGATCATGTTTTTCACTTTGGCTTGGACGAGGTCTATCCAACCTATGAGGAGTTTTTCACTATGTTGGGGGTTAATCCCAATGTGGCGGTAGCCATTCCTGAATTCTCTCGGTCTCCTCGGGACCTATTAGCAAGATTTCTCCACATCTCTCCATCGGCGGCTCGACCATTGGTCACTGGGGGAATGATTTATCTTCCAGTTGTCCCATATTCTATACGTTTGTGTAATTCAAATGATGCGGGCCGTGCCGGAGCTGTTTCCATGGACTTAACTTTGAAGCTACTGTTGGTGACCGTGGACTTGATGGTGGACCCTCAATTGGCTATTATTACAACGTGGATGTCATATCATCACAATCCTGTGACGGTGATATTATTAGAGACCCTCAATGGTCTAGATGCTTGGAGGGAAGGTCGTTCAGATTCTCTCAGAGGAAAACCGGTTAGTTATTTATATGGTTGGCTGAGAGATTTCGTTTGGTCATTCCCCCTAAATATCCTTTAGAAGCTATGTAGAATCTCATCACTCGTTATATCATCAGCTTTATCCCATGCATAGAAAATGGATAAACGGTTTGTGGAGAACGGAGCTAGATGTTTACGATGGTCAGTGTCATAGCCGGGGGAGCAACAGCCTATTCTAGAACTGAGGGAATACCGATATGTTCGGTTAGTTGGCCTTCGGCAGACTTCATGCGATTTCCCCTGGCGTCTCCTATGTCAAGTCAAATGGGAGAAAATTATTCCTTCCCATACCCTAGATTTATTTCCTGTAGAGGATTTAATTGAAGGCTTGTGCATGCGATTGGGCTTTCTGTGGGAGAATCATCAGACGTTAACCTATCCTTCCCAATCTGTTGGAAGGGTTGGCATGTTTTTGGAGGTTATATGAAATGGTTGTGGAAGAGGGTAGTGGCTATGATCTTGGGAGAGGAGACTGGACTGAGATGGTTTGTTATGTTTTACACTATGGAGAGGGCATAGTAATTTTCTCTAGGCTGGTCTGGGCTTATCGTTCCATGGAGAGCCTTCGGCATACCATCCCAGCAGGGGAAGTTTGGGGGCCTCAAGGAGTAGATGATGATGGGGCTAGGTTTTTTGGCAACTGCGGATAGGGTCTTTTGTGAAGATGGTGTTTGTTTGTGAAGATTTTGTGATGGTGATGTGTTCGATTATTTTTTATTATTGGGAGTGAATTTGGGAAGGTTTGGTTAGTTTTAGTCTAGAGACAGTTTTTTTGGCGGGGGGGTAGTTGTTTTACTCCCTACGCTGATATTTTCATGTAATCGTACCGAATTTTTCCATAATTAAATTAAAAAGGATTTTAATTACATTATTGTGCTTCTTGATGAGTTTTACATTTGAATTATCTATATCAATCGCTAAGGCATACATAATCATTCTTTTCATGTAAATGATAAAATGAACTATTATTCTCGGAGGTAAGAAAATAATAGCATTTTCTGAAATAGAAGGGAATTGCACCCATGTAAAGAGTATGAGCTTCCATTGTACCTCTGGGGGTTTTGAAAATTTTATGAGTTTCATTTTGAAAGTGAAAGGTTTGTTTGGAGGATGAGGCCCCACGTAGTTCTGAGTAGAGGAAAATGAAGAATTTTTTTTTGGAATAGAAGGGGGATGAGAGGAGTCGTAGCACACCAAGATTTTGAGCTAATGGTAGAACTTCTTAAGACGGTCCAGGTTGACTGGACGCTTCATCTCTTCTCCGTCAAGGACGGTGAGCATAGCGGCGCCACCGAACATGTTCTTCTTTAAGATGTAGGTTTCACTCCAGTTTGGCTTGAATTTCTATCTAGGGACCCAGATGGGTTCTATGATTTCTTTAAAGTCTAAGTCCCCTTCTCGGATACCACAATCCTTGACTCTCTTGTTGAATGATCGTGCTATATGGTGATTATACCCTTGTATATGATATAAATCATTTAGCCTTCTGTCGTCTAAGAGCAATAAATCATCGAGATGGATATGATGCCAGTCTTACTTATTGACTTTGGTTTCAAGCATAACACATAATGAAGGTATTTAAAATTCAACGGGTAGGACTGCTTCCATGTCGTATACCAGAGAGTAAGGGGTAGCCCCAGTAGATGCCTGGACTGAAATGCGGTAGCACCAGAGGGTGTAAGGGATCCAATTGGCCCAATCTAGATAACTTTCAATAATCTTACTGATGATTGCTTTAAGGTTCTTATTGGCATCTTCAACTGCATCGTGGTTTGTGGTCGGTAGGGAGAAGAATTGTGTTTCTGAATCCTATACTCGCCGACTAATTCTATGACTTCAGCCTCGAAATGTAACCCATTATCTGACACTAGTTCATATGAAACCCTGTATTAGCTGATGATGTTCTTCTGGATGAATTTTTTCACCTTTTTGGCATTCAGCACTGTGTATGACTCATCTTTCACCCATTTGGTGAAGTAATCAATGGCAACCATGATGAAACCATGCCCATTAGAGACTTTGGGTGTGACTTTCCCATCATATCGATGCTCGATGTGGAGAACGACTAGGGAGAAGTCATATTAAACAATTATTACGAAGGCAAGTGTCATAGATTGGAAAACTATTTGTACATAAGGCATCTCCGAACATAGTTCGTGCAATCCTGACCAATGGTAGTTCAATAGTGCCATTATCGGGTAATCTTCTGGGTGAGAATACAGCCATTCATGTGGGGTTCGCATTCCCTACTATTAATCTTCTTCATAATTTCTTCAATGGCATCCCCTGGATGCAGTGTAAGTGGGTTCCATCAAATTTTCTCTTGAACAGTACTTTATTGTAGACAATGTACTGGGCAGCCAGTTTGCAGAGGGTTAGATAGTCTTTCTTATTGGCATCTTGGGGGTACCTACTGTGCTTGAGAAGGCGCCAAATGTCATAATACCCTCTTCTATGATGAGATCAATATGATAGCAGTGGGTCGATTTAGCTTATTTTTGGACTAAGAAAGGGGCCATCGTTATTCCCTTGGGCATGTCGACCATGGTGGCGAGAGTAACAAGAGCATCAACTAAGTTGTTCCTTACCTGGGGCAAGTAGTGGAAGGTGATATCTTGGAACTGGGAGGTCAACTCTTCTTGGTGGGCATCGAAGGGTAAGAGCTTTTTTTCCTTAACTTTTCATCTTTTAAAAACTTGGCTGATGATGAGGGCAGAGTCCCCGTAGACATCTAAGAATTAGATACCTTTCTTGAGAGTGACTTTGAGGCCTACAGTGCATGCTTCGTATTCTGTCATGTTGTTGGTGCAGGGAAAATCTAGCTTGATAGCAGTGGGAGTGTGAGAGGGAGCGATCAAGAGTATCCCAATGTCATATCCTTTTTTTTATTGGTGGTGCCGTCAAAGAACATTTGCAACCAGAGGTCTTCCTGAGAAGTGCAAATGATATCTTCATTAGAGAACTCGGAGATCTAAATGTCGACTTCTCCCATGGGGTAGTCAGCAAGGTAGTCAGAGATGGATCTTCCTTTCATGGCTTTCTGCGTGACATACACAATATCAAACTCGTCTAGTAGCATCAACCATCGGGCCATTCGGCTAGACAGGGCAGGTTTCTTGAGCACGTCTTTTATCGGATCTATTCAGGACACAAGTCTGATGGGAAAAGAAATCATAGAGTGTCATAATTTTTGAGTGACCCAGATAAAGGCGACACATGCATTTTCCAAGGCAGTATAGTTGACTTCGTACTCGGCCAATTTGCAACTGGAATAGCATATGGCCCTTTATTTGTAGGATTATTCAATGTATTGGAGTAGCAAAGCCCCAGCTGCATTGTCTGTTACTATCAAGTATAGGAGTAGATGGAGATCGAGCTATGGTGGAATGAGTAACGAATGTCGGGTAAGATACTGCTTGATTATGTCAAAGGCTTTTGGACATGCCTTATTCCAAACTTTGGTGGAATCCTTTCGGAGGATCTTGAAGATGGGTTCATAAAAAAAGTCAACTCGTTGATGAATCGGCTGATATACTATAATTTTCCCAAGAATTCTCGGACTTCCTTTTTTGTTTTGGGTGGTGGCGTTTCTAGTATAGATTTTAGTTTGGCAGGATTTGCTTTAATCCCCTTATTACTAACCATGAATCCCCAAAGCTTCCCTTTGGTGACACTGAAGACATATTTATGTGGATTAAGTTACATATTGTATCACTGTAGCTGTTCGAAGAACTTTCGGAGGGCGAGAACATGACCTTCTCGAGTTTTAGACCTAATGACCATATCATCCACATAGACTTCGACCTATTTATGTATCAGATCATGCAAGATGGTTGTGGAAACCTTTTGGTAGGTACCAAATGGCATAACTATGTAACAAAAGGTTTCCCATAAGATGATGAATGCGGTTTTTTTCTTGATGATCAGGGTGCATCTTAATCTAATTATATTCAAAAAAAACGTCGACAGGTGACTTGGGACCGTGACTGGTCATGTTGTCCATGATCATGTCGATATTGGGCAATGGGTAATCATCTTTCGAAGATATTTTTTTAAATCTCAGTATTCAATGCACAATGAAACTTTTCCCCCTGATTTTAGTACGGGTACAATGTTGGCTAGACATGTGGGATATTCTATTACTCAGATGAAGCCTACATTCAACTGTTTGACCACCTAAACTTTAACATTGTATGACCATTTGGTGAGGAACTTTTGCAGTTCTTATTTGATTGGTTTGCATTTCGGGATAATTGCAATCTCGTGTTGAGCTATCTCGGGATTAATGCCAGGCATATCAATTTAGGAACTTGTGAAGATGTCAACAAATTCCTCCAATAGTTTTTCGAGTTGCACGCGCTCATGCTAGTCAAGGGTGGATCATGTCATAATCTTGCACAGTTGGCTAATAGAACCGAGATTGATAACAACAGTTTTGTCTTCACTAATTTGGGCGTGGTATGTTGTTTGTTATTAGCCTTATTAAGATCAGTTAAGAATTGTTCATTTTAAAAATCATCATCATCAAGAGTTTGATTAGAATCAAGATAACTAGTGTAAGGCATAACCACATACTGAAAATCTTCATTTATTTCATTTTCAGGAAAATCAACGTTGATAAACTCGTCAAAGGAGGTCTCAATTACATTATTATTAAAAAAAAGAGGAACAATAAAGGAGGGAGAGATAGGATAAACGTCTGGGTCGGGTTGTATTTTAGCAGGTGGAACTGGTGTAGCATTTCAGTTGAGGACATCAGTGGCGTTGATCAGGATGGATGGATCTGACGATCTAGCGCCTAAGTAGATTATACAGAGTGTCAGCGCTAGTGTTAGCAGATTGCAGGAGTCCTCGAAATCACTTCCCTCGAAAACCTCGATAACGGCAGTAGCGTTCTCAATGAGTGGTTGCACATGATATTGGGAGTCCTCAGCCCAGGAATAACTATCTTGAAAGAAGATCTCCATCCTTGGCTTCATCTTCTTGTACACATGATCATACCATGGTTCGAGAAAGCCACAAAAGGGAAAATATTCATCCTCCTTAACGAATATTTCGTTCAGGGAATCCCTTGAAATAATCTTAGCACTTTCTAAACTTCTCTTCAACTGCGATTGGTGTAGCATTCTGAGTTCCTTTGATGATGGTTAATAACCCAAGCCACATAGAGGAAAGGCCTTTTTTAAGACTTTGGGTTCGAGTATCCCCTATTTTTATCATCCCAGCCCCAGTTCGGGCATGAAGTGCATATTCTTAAACATATGTATTACGTTGACATTTTTGTGAGGGTTATGCTCTTGACAGACTTGGTCTTTGAAATCATCCCCTACTGGGAGTGGAAGTGGTTTGACTCGGAAGCTAGACAAAAGCATGCCATTCGCTCCATGTAGTATTTTTAGAACCGAAATACTAGTGCTTGCATTCTCAGTATTATCATCATCGCCCAAGATGGTGATGACATGCCCCTTGATGAAGAACTTCAGTTTCTTAAGGAGAGAGGAAGATACCCATTGATGTTATGAATCCATGATTGACCGAACAATAGATTGAAATAAGCGGGTATGTCAATAACTTGGAATTTGGTAATGGGATTTACAATGCCAACCCCTACTGTGAGTGTTATGGATCCCATCATCTCTTGGAGAGTGTTGTCATAGGCACGCACTGCGACAGAAGTTAGAGAAAGGTTGCTTACATTCAAACCCAAGCAATTGAAGGTTCTTAATGGGAAGACATTGAGTGCTGATCCATTGTAGGCGAGTGAGAGTGGGACTATCTTTCCCATCGCCTTAACGGAGATGTTGAGAGCATAGTTATGATTAGGACCAAACTTTGGGATTTATTCTTCAGAGAAGGATATCATTCTAGTAGAGGTTAAAGACCCGACCAGGTTCACGACTTTTTCTGGACTGGTGGAAGGAAGGACTATGGTCTTGGTAAGTAATTTTATCAGAGCATTTTGGTGTAGTTGGGAATACATAACGAGTCCCCACAAGTTGATGTTGTCCTAAGTTTTCTTGACCTGGTCAAGGATCTTATTTTCCTCGATGGTCATTTCTAGCATGGGGAGTTTCTCAACAACTCCCTTTCCTTTAATTATCCATGTTGACTAAGTTTAGAATCTTGTAATGTCTCCTAGATCTTGCCGTATGGTCCACGGAAGAGGGAAAGAATAGAAACCCCGTTTCTTCATCTATTTTGGGCAGTTCAGCCACTTTGTTGATTTCTCCTAGAAGATCTTCAAAAGATATCATCCCACGTTGATTAATGAACAAACATTTTCTTAGTCTGGTTCTTTATCTGAGCTATCAAACTCGTCCCACCATCTGATGGCAACGATGTCATCTTGCCATGATAAGTCAATGCATTCCACAACGTCAACGGCTTCTTCATATAGATCCTCTCACTTAACAGGGAGGTATAGAAGTGAAGGGACCAACCACCCTTGTAGTTTTAAGGCATCGAGTAACTCGAATATACTATAAATCTCATTGGTCTGTCGAAATAACTCTGCCATAATCTTCACTGCATCGTCTAAGCTGACTTCCTCAACAGGTACCACCCAATTATCTGAATCTCGAACCCATTTTCGGGCTTACATGAACAAGGTGTTCAACTTCTAACAGTCAATGTTCATTTTAGAGGCCAATTTCATCCCAAACTCTAGAAGCTGGTTCAATACTGCTGACAATTCTAAATCTTTCCCGTCAGATCGGGTATGTATGGTAATACACGCTCTAATGAGAAGTGATAGATCTTGTTCGGCAAAATAGGTTGGGTGTAGGAGAAAATATGGGCAGACCTTAAGGGGTTTGAGTGAAAATATGGACATCATGGGTGATTTACTAGGTATAATCTGGGTAGATGGATCAAATTTTGGGTCATTCTCTAGGAAGACGGCATTTGCATGGTTTGGAAGTGGATTGTGAGTGGTGATGGGTTTTGAATTGGCCGATGGGTCGTTGACACCCCAATCAATTAAACCTTGAATTACATTTCGGAGATGGAAGCACTGATAAGTGGTATGGCCGACAGTTTGGTGAAAATCGGAATGGGCATTTGGTTTGAAATTTTTTAGAAGTGGGTTTGGTAGAGGATGAGGGTCCAAAGGTTTGATGAGGTTTCAGCCCAATAAGGCTTGATAGACTTTAGAGAGGGGAGCATGAAGCTCGGTGTGCTCTTTTATAGCTGGATTAGCATGAATTTCTGGCACCCAAGAGGTAGCGGGCTGTGAGATGTTGATGGTCTACACTATAGCAGGCTTCTCATATTTTCTTGGGGTAAACTCTCCAGATACTTTCTTCAGATCAGCTTCTGTCTTGGCAATACTTTATTTAATCTCCAATCCTGCTTCTCGGAGGGCTCGAAAATGTGGCTAATATTTCCCTCACATCGTTGCTCGAACATAGGGTAAGAAGTTTTTCTTTACAATACTAACATGCTCCTCTTCGGAAGGCCGGTTGGTCATAGTGGTCACTTTCTCCCTCCACCATGGTATGAAACTGCTGACGGTTTCTCTAAGGTTCTGCTTGAGAAGTTCTAAATCACTGCGTATAACCTTCAATCCCTCATTTTATTTGTACTGCGACATGAATTCACGGGCAACATCCTCCCAGCTGTGAATTATGGATTCCTCAAGGGATAGATACCAACGAAGAGCATTGTCCTTCAAAGTTTATTAGAATATCTGGGCCATTATTTCCTCGGAGGCACCTAGGAGAGTCATGGCTCGGTGGTAGCTTCGAAGATGAACAATTGGGGGCCCACTATCCCTGAACTTCTCAATGTTTGAATTTTTTTTTTACAGCCTTGCTTTAGGGTAAGGAGACATATGGGTGTATTCCATGTAGTTACCGGAGATTTTCACTTGGTCAAACTTTTTGGTTAACAACTTAAGTTCCTCCTTGATCGTGTTTAACTCCTCTTCCCTCGGATCGATGGGTACTGGAAGGTTAGCCCCTAGTTGGACAAGGTTCGACATAGGAAGTTGAGTTAGTGGTGGCCCAATGGCAGGAGGCGCATGTGGGACATGCTGATATTTTTTCGGGATCCAAATAAGCTTAGGTGCAGGTGGACCCATTGCACGAGGGAAGAGGACCTCGGGCTCTTCGAGAATAGGGACCCAGTTTTGCTATATCTAATGAACCTCGATTTAAAGGTTGTCAATCTTGGCGGTAAGCTGGACTAGGATCGTCATCAAATCAGGTTGCAGATTCGGTACTTGTTCTGCGTTTTACATGGAAAGTTAGTGAAGGTGTATTTTGAACCTGGAGGAAGTAGCGGGAGAACTGACGGAGGTTCAAGGAGGTTCGATGGAAGACTAAAGCCAATATGGAGCCAAGCCAAAGGTTAGGTATGCGATCGACCTGAGAAGGAAAATTATTTGAATTTATTTTTTAAAGAGAAAAGGAATAATCTTTTATTTGGAAAAGAGGAAAATATTTTTGATATTTTTTTGGAAAAGGGAGGACTAAATGTTTTTAATAATATTTTGATAAAAAGAGGGGAAAATGTTTTTGACATGTATGATAAAAGGAAGAAAAATATATATGGTATTTTGATAAAAGAGGGGGAAGAATGTTTTTGACACTTTTGGCAAAGAATACGGGAAAAACGAGAGAAGAGTCTCAGCATGATTATTATTATGTCGAACGGGACCCGAGCCTGAAAAAATTGGGTTTGAAAAATATGTAAAACATGGTTTGACTTATGGCCAGGCTCGTGGACAGGGTCCCACTTTGAAAAAATTCAAAACTGCACAAAAAATTGGACAGCATGACAACCCGACATTTAGATAGAGTTTCATGTAGTAACCGACAAACTAATTATGAGTACCCTAGGTTTGACGACTATATGAGGGTATGCAGTTGTTGGGTTAGTGGAAAGGTTCCCCCCTTTGGCATGACTTCCACGATATATTTCTTGCTTTTAAGGGCAATCGATACGTGTGGATAAGACATTTGATATGCCTGAGTGTACGTGAATTGCCTCACTATATACCTCGTGGGTACTGTATATGTGAGAGAGAATTTGATATACTCGATGTACGTGAACGAGTTCCCTGCTATATACCGCACGTCATGAGTTCGGTCAAACAGTACGATACGGGGGGGACCGTTCGACATACGTCGAAAGTACTAGGCCAATGGAAGGTGAGAATCATATTTCTTAAGATAACTGCACCCTACCGAACCAGCGTCCATCACAAAGTGACCCTACAGTACGAGACAAAATTTTGGTCAATATCCATGCTCTTGGTGATGTAGTGTGAAAAATGCATGATTCTTGATTAGTATATTATGGAGAGAGTATTTTATTTGGCATGATGAGCACTATATTAATAAGGAAAAATATACAAGTAAAAAGTAAATCTAACATGGTGCATGAAGATTACACTAAGTATGGATGCGTGAGAGTGAGTGATGTGTGAATATATATAAGTGAGTGTGTGGTAGTGAATCTAAGCATGGATCAACTACAAGTGGTGTGATATGTGTAGGTGAGAATGGATATATATATATACAAGTGCGGTAAGTGAAGGTGTATACTAGTGACACCTACGCATGGATATTCTAAGTAATATGTGAAGCATCTTAATATAAGTGAACCCATATACAAGTGTAGGTGTTGTGAGGTGTACATGGGGAGTATTTACAAGTGTTTGCAGTGAAAAGTGAATGAGAGATGACATAAACATGAGGTAGACATATACAAGAAGTAATAGAGGAGAAAAAGGGAACATATAAGTAGGTGCATACGCACACAAGCAGAAAATGATAACACCCATGCAAACAGAGTCTAGCCCTCTTAAGTACTTCCCCAGCGGAGTCGCCACTGTGGCCATCCCTCCCCCCTGCTGCTGTTGGGGTTTTCCCTTTTTATCTCCTTCTCCTTCTCCTTCTTGGGAATTGGCACTCGTGCGCGCGTTGGAGAGAGAGAGGTTGCGCGCCCTTTCTGGGAAAGCTTCGGTCCTCGTCGATGTGGGTTTATATAAAGAGATAGATTCGTCAACCTATTTTGCTCAAAATAGGCAAAAGAAGATGTTGTCGCCTCGAGAGAATGGAATCAAAGACAAATTGATGCTTGCAAAACCAATTAGATCAGAGGTTAGGGGGCTAAATTACGGAATGGGAAGGTGTTAGGCACCCATCCTTCCCTTTTGGTCTATCATAGGCTTATGTTACTATTTTTCTTAATTTCTCCGTGAAATTTGTGTCCGTTTATATATAAATGGAGATCGGAATCACTCGACTCGCATCATGGAAAAGTTGGAGTGAGGTTATCCATAGGAATGTTCCCAAAACAGTAAAAAAAATATTTATGTGTGCGCTTATCGAGATATTGATCATTATTATGAAACCATAGTATGGGTTACATAAGATGCAAGTCTGAATCACAAGTATGATACATATGAATAATATATGAAAAATAGGAAAAAAATGAAGATATGAAAACAGGACTCAAGTCTCTAGTTTTAGCCCAAGAAGTCTACCTAACCTATAAAGGCATCAAAGTCCACATAGTTTGAATATGTCATGAGGGTGGGGTTTATCTTATAAATTCGAATGGGGATTTTATTATATGTGTGTGTAAGAAAAAGGAGTTTTTAGTTTTGAGAAAATACGGTGAATAATCTTGTTGGAATTTATGGGCGTAACCCTCTTTTTCTTGTCTTGGATTTTATTATAGAAAATATATTATGTGCGATATTAATAATAAAGGATTGGAGATTAATATGTGTATGATCCAAAGTAAAAGATAAATTAAGAATTTATATAACTGATGCAAAAATAAAGGAATTTAAAGAGAGAGAATAATGTTTGGACCTTCTTTGGAGACTTCGAGATTGATTTTGATTGATGATGAACTTACTTTCAAGTGAATAAAGAATGTAAAAGAATTTTTCTAATTTGGGTGTGAAAGTGATGGGAATGAAAGGTGAAGAAAGGTTTTAAACAAAGAAACCTCGTTGAATTAAGAAGAATGTTGTTGGGATCACTGAAGTTGATGCTTCTGAGGTGCCCTAGAAGGTGAGCTCATGCTCTCCTTATATAGGGTTAGAGGACTACCGATCGGCATTGTCCTTGCCCTGCCTATGGGTAGGTAACCCTAGAGACATTGCCGATAGGCAGGGAAATGGGATTGCCAATTGGTAGTCTCGTGCAAATTTTCCTGAAACAAGGTCATAAAATGCAATCCGTAAGTCCAAATAGTGCATGGGGCATACCGTTAGAAAGGTTATTCAAATACCTTTGAGAATCCTTTAGGCCTCTCCCAGGTCCAGCAATTTACTTTGGGTCAAACAGGGATCAAAAGCTCTTGTCGGTCCTTTGGACAGGAGATCGTCGCACAGCGATGGATCGTTCATCCAAATTGTAAGTCTGAATTGCGCATGGGATGGACAATTGGAAAGGTTACCAAGGCACTTAGATGTTCCAAAGAGCTTTGCTCGGTACAGAGAGTTGACTTTGGTCAAACGAAGTAAAATGAATCATTCGTCCGTATCGTAAGGTTGATTCGTGCACTGGATGGACCATTGGAAAGGGAATTTAGTGCCCTTCAAAGATTCATTCAGTCTCATTTGATCTGAAGAGTTAACTTTGGTCAAATGGAGTCCGAGAGCACTCGGCAGCCTTCAGATCTATTTTTAGGGGAAAATGGATAGTTCTTCCTAACCGCTATTCTGTTTCGTGCATGGGGTGGACCGTTGCAAGGGGGTTTTAATGTCCTCGGAATAATAATTGAGATTTTTCTCTGACGATGAAGTTGATTGGGGTCAAATCGGGGTTTGGGAGCGCCCGGTGGCTTCCATATAAGTTTTTGGTAGTAAAATGGTTTGTTCGTACCATTGGAAAAAGGATTCAGATCCCTTCAAGGATTAATTAAACTTTTTCTTTGACGATGAAGTTAACCGAAGTCAAACGAGGCCCGAGAGCACCGATGGCCTTCAGATCGGTACTTAGATTATGACCTAGTGTTTGTAGTGAAATGGGGAGGTGCTAGAGACCTAAGGGCGAACTTAGGGGAGCCCTAGAATGTGGTGTCTACACATACTATTCCTCATTATTTGAACAAAGAAAGTCCAATTTAAAGTACAAATAAATCTCCTCCTTTTATTTAGATAAAATTACCTTGGCTCCTCATTTACCTTAAGCTAGTGAACCATCAAACTCCATGGACCATTCCTCCAAGTTTACCTCACATATGTTGGCTTAAAATACATCACCAGACATATTTTCATAAGGTGGTTCAAATGAAACTGAAGGAAATATAGCCAATAAATCTTCATAGGATTAGTTCTTGATTGTGTGAGGATTCATGCACTTCAAGTTATACTCTGAAAGAATGAGGAACCAGCCTGTTGTTTTCCCAGTCAATATTATTTACAACCACATAAATATAATTAGATCACATCTTGTCACTATGTGGATAGTGAAATATATTATATAATACCTAAGTTTTTTAGACACAAAGCCTTGAGCCAGATAATATCTTTCTATACTTGTATATCTTGCCTCGAGATCATGGATGATTCTAATTAAGTGCTAGACAAGTCTCTCTTATTCATCAACATCATATGCCAACAGTGCACCAATGGACCTTGTAATGAAGGTTAGATATAGCAACAAAGTTACTCCTGCCTTAGGTGAAATCATCGTTTGAGGAGAGGTGAGCAATCCCTTAAGCTTTTGAAAAACTTACTGGTGTGGTTCCTCCCATCTAAACTTTGTGGTATTTTGTAAGAGCTCCATCAATGGATGAGTTATCTCGGATAGACCTAGAACAAATATCCTCAAGTGAGAAATCTTTCTCAGGAAACTTTTTAGATCTTTTTTGGACTTTCGACAAGGAATATCAAAAATGGATTTTTGTTTTCTTTGATCCATTTTCACTCTTTGACGATCAACCATAAAACCCAAGAATTTTCCATGCACTACATCGAAACCAAGCTTGAGTGTGTTCATCTTCAGCTTGTACTTCCTGCATTGGGTAAAAAAAATTCTTAAGCTAGCTAAGTGAGGATCCTCCTTCTATTGTTTAATAACTAGATCATCTATATAAAATTCCACAATATCATATAAAAGGTCGTGAAAAATAGACATCATCATCCTTTGAAAAGTTGCCCTCACATTTTTCAGACCAAACAAAATTACATTGGGCATGAATTTAACTAAAGTAGTTCCGAATGTTGTATTCTCTATATCAACTAGATCCATCTGGATTCGGTTGTATCCAATACAACCATCCATAAATTTATACATCTCATGACTTGGAGTTAAATCAATTAAGTTGTAAATCGAAGGCACGGGAACTCATCTTTGGGGAAAGCTCTATTAAGATCTCTATAATCAACATAAATGTGATTTTTTGTTTTATATTTATTCCCCATTGGCGCAATGCTAGTAAGACAAATTGGATGTGAATTATTTTTATAGATCTAGTTACCAAAAATCGTTCCACCTCAATCTTAATTTTGATATCCAATTCAGGCTTGTATATTCTGGTTGACTGCATTATCGATATTGGTGAAGGAAAAATGTTTAATTTGATGCACTCACTTCTGGATATAGCCTTGTCATCTCAGTGTATTTCCACGAAAAAATGTCTTTGAACTCTCAAATGAGCTTGATCCACTCCATCTTCTTCGTGTCCTCCAAGTATTTCAAAAAGAAGATGAGCCCTGATTCATCATTACCCTCAGCCAAATCAATCTTCTGTAGATCTTGAACTTGAGGTTTAAGATAGTGTTGCATACAATCAGTCTCATCTTCAATCTCATCCATAAACTCTTGGATGTTTGAATTATCAATGATAAGATATTGTCCTTGATAATCAATCAAAAAAAATTCATCTTTCGGGCTAGATTCTTCAAGATCTTCAGCTTCCCACCCGCACCTTTAAAGGCAATATATCACCCTTCCATCACTGAGCACCATTTTTTTGCATTTTCGTGCAGAGGTTGATGTTGCCTTCCTTTTCTTGAAGTTTCCCAACTGCTCCATCATTTGTTTATTATCTCTAGTTAACGTACTCTATCGTTTCACCTCTTGTTTCATTGGGTCTATCACTGTCTTCATTTTATCTATAAGTTGTTAAGAGATTAAATAAACTTTAGGAAGAACTTGCCACCCTTTCTCAGCCTACAAAGCTTCTTTAGAATCTTCCTTTTAATCTTCCATATTCCACAATCTATCCTTGACAGAGGGCACTTGCACCCCTTCGATACACCTTGTGAGGATACGTGCTTCCTCGTTTAGTTAATCATAAAACGTAGCATCCACCAAATGTGCTTCCTCTTTTTCAAGGGGCCTTTTAGTTGCTCGGATCACAATCTATCTTCTTATAACCTTGTATTTTGCACAATGATGGTATGTTGAAGGAACTAAACTATGGTTATTCATCTAAACCCTCCCAATTAACAAGTGGTATTATATAGATAACCCAATCATATAAAACTTAATATATGATGTGATATTGCCTACTTTTATACCAACATTCACAGAACCAATGGATTTAAAAGTTTGGTTGTTATATTTTGAGATTGAAAGAGGTATTGCGACCAAACTTGTCTTTGAGATATTCGGTACATAAAATGAGCTAATAGGCATGATGTTCATCGAAGCACCTCCATCCAGCAAAGCTCTAGAGAAACTCATTTTATTGATGCCTGATTTCACATATAAAGGCTTATTGTGAGGGAAGATTATTGATCTATGTGAATCTGAGAAAGTGATCTCAAACATAAACTTTGGAATCAAACTTGCCATAGGTCCTCTCCACCTTAACTATGGAACAACATTTTTCTTTGCTATGTCCAAAATGGTCTGAGTAATTTCCAACCTTCTTTCTGGCGGCATCCCAACGTGATTGAAAAACTACAAAAACTTTAATGACTTCGATACATCTTGGTAGTCCGAACTTGGATCCACCTCATATTATTCTACCTTATAATCTTATTCGTTGTCTCTGCCACTTGGTCCATCATAGGCAAAACCCACATTATAAGTCCCTTACAAACACAATTATTATGTTTATCATGAAAACCTTCTTCTTCTCTCGTACAGCCTTCTTATTCCTCATTAAAAGCAACAACCAGGTGTGCCTCATGGGTTTGTAGTGGATTGTTATTAACATTGCATTAAGGAATTTGTAATGTCCTTACTAACCTATGATTATCAATGATCTTTCCCAAGGTAAAACATGAAATCGTGGTATGATTGATGCCAATAGATATGGCAATAATTTTAGTCATCTTGAATGTCTGCCCCGGGAGCATAAGGTGTAGAGTTTTTATGAGGAAAAATCAATCCATCGCCCAACATAATGTTTTAGCAACTCATTGCCTCTTTAACTCTATAAGGAAATGGAGGTGGATCCTCACGATCAAACTTCCTTTCATTATTATTATTCTTCCCAGTTTTGCTTACTTCTTCTCTTCACTCAGCATAATTAACTAGTGAAAACTAGGCTCCTCTAACTGCTTGACTAGATAGTTATCTCCATGCAATGTTAGTCATGATGGAGAGAGATCGAATGACCAGTGTAATATTTTGATATTCTCTCATGAAGTCTTTGAATGTGCCTCCTATAGTCTCATTTATCAAGTTAAAAGTTAAATATTAACAATCCTTCTGCCCAAATTTGAAGGAACTTGATCTTCATTGAAGTTCCACATACATCTAGAGATCTCTCTCTAAACCTCTTTATTTAAGACATCAGCTCTTCACCTGGCCTTTTCTTTTCTCATCCAAGCTGAGCCAGAATAAACTCATCATTTGCCAAGAAGAATTTTAAAAAAAATTGCACATGCATATCTTTCCATTAGCCACACTACTTAGGGTTAAATAAGAATACCGTGTGTAGGCTTTGTCAGTGAAGGATTCTGAAAAATCCTTTAAACATAGATTTTTGTTATTGAAATGAGTACCAAGATGCTCAAAAAATCATTTCAAATGTTCCTTTAGATTTCCCCCTCTTCCCTTAAACTTCTCAAAGATCGAAAGAATGTAACCCTCAATGTAAGGTTCATCGTTGTAATCCCCTGGGTAAGGATTAAGAAAATCATAATAAATGGATTCTACCTCACTAAATTTTTGTGAGGATGATGGTTGCATCTTCATCATTTCCCTTTTCACATCCTTAATGGTCAATGGAAGCAAAACAATTACTTCCACTTCCTTGGCCTATGGTGGAGTGACCATAGGTAAAGGAATAATGACAATTGGAGATTCAATAGTTGGTGTTATAGCAAGAGCAATATTGATCATAACATAAACATATGGACTGGGAGGTGTAACGAAAATTCTTGTTAAAAGGATGGAAGATTGTGCCAGTAGTGTAACGAAGGAACTTTGACCCATCGTGGAACCAAACCTCGTCATCCTTGTTGACATTGGAGGAATTCTATGAATTTGACCATGGCATTGGTCACTTGATATGGCCCAAAAATAGAACTCGTGGAAGTTTGTCACACATAAACATTCCACGGGTAGCAGTGACTTGAGGCACCTGAGTAAAAGGTGTAATAACAGCCTTCTCTTCTTTATGTTGAGCATCATCGAATGCAATAGTAAGATTTATATTTTCATTAACCATCTCTAAGATAATAAATCTCTAGTAGAGTCTCCAAATGTAAGAATACATTTCTCTTTGGGTTGTAAGAAAAATGGTAATTTCTCTTATCACTTGGGTGTTTAGAGTGAAACTGGGGCATAACCCATATTAATAGTGATGGAAAAATATTCTTTGCAACAATGATGAAAAGATAAATTGGAGTAAAGGAAAATATACTCAAAGGAGAAAATCAATTGTAATAGCACAAAAAATAACGTGGCTCACCCAACGTGGGCTACGTCTACAAGAGATCGAGTTTTATTTCACTTAGAGAATAAAAATAAATGTTTACAAACACAAAAAAAATCCAATAAAACTTCTCCTCTTAAGTGTATACATTGTTTAAACTCTATCTCAGAATCTCATCAAGTATGTTAAAGTCCCTTCTCAAATCTATTTTGTCCCTTGTTCAAATGGAACAATTTAACGCATATAGTCTCAACTTTAATCTCGTGGGACATTGAGTACCTTTTCCTCTTTTTAGCCTCTTTTGCTAGTAAACCACCATCAGTCATTTAATGGATTAAAGTTAACTTAAAACATGGAGGAAAGTATTACATTAACTAAAAAATACTCCGGCTTTAGCATGTGACTTGGCACTACCCAATATTTAATATAAAGTTTGCACGCATGGGATCGGGTTCAAAAGAATATTCCTTTATATCAAATAGTGCTCTTTATATCAGCACTTTTTACAACTCATTGAAACTTTAGTTGAGCAAGCGGATGGTTGCTCACAATATGTTCAATCGGGCGAGTTATTTCGCAACATGCTGGATAGAGTTGTTTCGCAACCTGCTTAATCTGGCAAAAGTAATTTTCTAGGGAACCTTCCCATCCAGGTCAATTAATGGTGCATAGAATTTCCCCAGTACTGCCAGACTTGATATTTAGAGTATTTTGATTAATATCTTCCATATAACATCGAATGAACTCCCATTTGCCTTAGTGAGGTAATTTTAGTAAACAGTTTTACAAACAAGCCCCACCTACAATCTATAACTTAAAGATCGAAATGTGTGTAGGCAATAAAAAGATTATTTTTTCTCTTTGGCCAAATAATATTGCAATTCGATATGCTTAGTCCATTTGTGGAAAATGAGATTCATTATAATGTGAATGGCTATTTGTTTATGACAATATAATGTTGATGGCTCTAAGTGTATAACTTGCAAGTCCTATAAAAGGTGGCACAAGAAAATCAGCTCATAAGTAAAGGAGTCCATTGCCTAATATTCAGGTTTAACAAATGGATGGGAGATTGTGGATTGCTTTTTGGTTTTCCATGAGAGAAGGGAAGTACCAACGAAAATGCAATATTTAGTTCAAAATATTCTTGTGGTTGAATAACACCCCCAATCTGGATCACAATATCCCTTCAATCTCAAACTACATTGTGCGGGAACCAATAGCCCTTGTCCCGATGTGCCTAGCATAGAACGTGCAGGGATGCATCAAGACGTGGGCTTCTTGCTCTATGCATAAACATACTGAGAAAATGAACTACGTAAACTGAATTCATCCATTAGGTAAATGGATCGACCTATAATTGTATTTAGTATATCAACATTATGCATGGTAAGTTTCAAATGCAGGACTATAGAAAATACATAAGGGTCGGCTCCAAGCACACCCATATCATCCAGTGTAGCGAGTACACTTGCATTGTGAAATGGAATTTCTTGTTTAGAATGAGCAACATCCATTCCTAAAAAATATTTGAGTTTCCGAAGGTCTTTGATTTAAAATCAATCATCGATAAACTTCTTGAGAGTGTAAGTGGTTGATATATAATTTCTTGAGATTTTAATATCATCCATATAGGTTAGAACAACAGTAAAAGAACTTCCATGCACTCGAGTGAACAATAAATAATCAACCTTCCATTGTTGGAAACCAACATATTGTATGGTTGAGGAAAATTTATGAAATTAATTTTGTAATTATTCCTTCAACCGATACAATGATTTATTAGGCTAACACACAAATTCTCCCCCTGTCAAAAAAACACTAGAGGGGAAAACATATAGACTTCTTATCTAGAATACCATTAAAAAACAACATTGTGGAAATATAATTGATGGAGTGGCCAATTTTGAGAAACAAACATGGCAACAACACACCTGACTTTGATAAGTTTCATGACAGAAGAAAAGGTTTCATGATAATCCAACTCTCCACCTCCTTATATCCTTTGGCTACTAGTTATGATTTGTGGCATTTTATTGATTCATCTAATTTGTATTTGGTTTTATACATTCATTTACAACCAATAATTTCTTACCATTCTATAATCAAGTGAGACACCAAGATTATTACATCTGAGTTCTTTAATCTTATAGCCCTTGGCCTCTATCCACTTGGGGTCTTTCTTAGCTTAGGAAATTGTGTCTATTTCAAACAAATAGAAATGTTATCTATGAATGAGAGATGAGATAACGGAGATTTATTATATGAAATAAAATTAGACAAAGGTTAAAGAGTTCCTTTGATGATTGATATGATGTGGGCAGTTTGTCTAATAAACAATGTTTATCTTTAAGTCAAATAAAGGGTTGTTTTGGTCGCTCAAATAAAGGGGTTCTAAAATTATTTTTAATGAAGAGAAGGACTGGTAAGATAATGGATGTTATCCATGGGGGAATTTGGTAAATGAAAGATGGATCACTAATATGGGAATGTGAACTTCTATGGTATTGCCAAGTATAGGCAAAGGAAGCACATGTTCATCAGATTGTGCTCCTTATTATGTATCGAGAAAGGACAAACATTAATATCAAAGACAACAACACGACTAGAAAATGATTGTTTTGTTGTCAAATCTTACATCCGATAGGCATTCGGACCAAAAGGATATCCAAAAATCATGCATTTGCGAACACATTAATCAAATTTGTGAGATGGGCGGATATTAGTTGCATTGAAAAAACAGCCAAGACGTGAAAATTACTATATGTTGGTATAGGATTCAAAAGGACTTCATAAAGAGATTTTCAATTTAAAAGAGGTGATGAAAGACGATATATAAGATAAGTAGTAGTGAATACATTCTCCCTATAATTCTAGTGGAAAGAGAACTTGAGATTATGCTACTGTTAATATCTGACCTTGTTTTGATTCGGTCAACTCATTTTCTTAGGGTGTCAATGCATAAGATTGTCAATATATAACATCTTGTTCACAAAAGAACTCACATGTGGAATAAAATTCACTCCCAGTGTTTATGAACATTTTTATTGTATAATTAAATGGAGTTTTAACAAGGTAAAAGATATATTTTGATCACCCTTGTAATCCATAAAATAAACACATGTACTTTGTGAAAATAATCCACAATGGTAAAGAAATAATGTGCTCCAGAATGAAAAGATATTTTCTATGGATCCAAAACATCGAAATGTAATAATTTAAACAAATCTAAAATGGAAATAATATTTAAGCCAATGGAGGATTTTGGCAAAAGAATAAATAACACAACATTTATTATGAGTAACAGTATTTTCATAAACAAATAGCTAGGCCTTGTATGCGAGATGAAGACAATTGACCAAGACCTTTATTGTGAGATTTAGGATTAGGTTGGTAGGTAATATATGGAGATATGTAGTATAAGTTGCAACGCTTCTTCCATAGTCCAGTCATCTTCTTTGATACCAAGTCTTTAGAAAGGTAAATATGAGAAAAATAAATGGTTGAAAAATTTGGAGACAAAGAAATCTTGTTGAATGTCACTAAATTCGCATTGAAAGAAGGTACAGGCACATCTTCAAGGTTCAAATTTGAATCAAGAAGGTTTGACCCTATGGAAGTTATTTTTACTTCTTCACAATTTGGTGATTTAAAATGGGGCTCTTGAAGATGGCAAGGAATTATTCAAAAAATGGGGTGGAACCATAATTTATAACCTAATCATTATAATTACATGATGTATTACGTGGAAAACCTTGGAGGTGATGACATGGTCTAATTAGGTCATAACTTGGGAAGAAAGTTTAGAGGGTTCCATTATCCTTTTCAAGAGGGGTAATTATGGAAGAGAATGTATAAAAGAGGTAACCTTAGGTTCCCTATTAAAATTTATAAATACTAACCCTGGGCACACTCTCTAATGTTGATATAACCCTAATTTCCCACTTTAAAGAGGGAGTGGGACTTTGAAGTAATGTTGGTTCTGAGGTCGTGGACATCTACTGTTCACCTTAAGGAAATAGGCAACGGACGGTTACCATTCATTTAATCAAAATCCATTAAGGTAATGGATTTGTCCTCTTCCTCTTCTTCCTTGATTAAAACCCTAGTTTTCATGTCTTCTATTGAATGAGATGAGCTCTTGTATATATTCTGGGTTTAGGCATTGGAGTTTTACTATTCATAGAGTTTTTTTGTGTTTAGAGGCCATGGTCATTTACTATTCATAGTGATCATGAGTTTTAACTCCTTAATTGAGGATACGGAGTTTAGGTAGTATCATATTTGTAACAATCCGGATTTTTAAATGGATATTTTTAAATAAAATTGGAATATTCGAGAAAAATAAAAATTTTGAATTTAATAATTTTGATTAAATAAATATGTTGGTTAAGTTTGATGCAAAAATTTCAAGGAATGATTGTGACACGGTCATGGTTCATATAACGTGATTTTTGTCCGCGCGTGTCGCGTAGGACGCGAACTTGCGCGATTTTTGTAGGACTATTTTAGATGGATAAAAATAGTGTGACTATATATTTGGGACCCTAAAAATACATATGAAAATATCATGGGGTCAAAAGTCCAAAAATAAATAAATAAATAAAATATTATTATTTTATTAAAAAAATAAAAGTGCTCATAAAATTCTGAAAATAACCATACCGACTAAAAAATTAATTTTCAACAACTTTCCCTTCTTCGACATCTCCGAAAAAAATCATTTAGACCTGATTTAGGTCATTTTTCGATTCGGTCAGACCTCCTTTTTGAGGGGTGTTGAGGTAGGTGAGTTACATCTTGGTTTAATTCTCAACCATCCATTGTGTTACCACCTAGTCTAGCCTAACATTTGATCAAAATGATTGTGTTCTTGAACATTTAATGGATGAGAGAATTTTGGGTTAAACAAATGAATTAATTAAGTTGGAGAGAAGAGAAAGCCATCAGATTTCTGCCAAATTCACCGTTGGAGTTGGGGGTATAAGTTGTATTAACCTTTGGAGTTGGAGAGAAGAAAAAGGCATCAGATTTTTGCCATCTCTCCCACTCCCTTAAGCTCTCACAAACCAGTAGTATGTCCCAAATTCATGACCACCCCTTGATCCACCATTAAAACCACTTTCAAGCTCAACTTTGGAGGCTTCAACAAATTTGTCCCAAGTTGGTTCAAGAGGAGTTTTTGTTCAATTTTTCAAGAGGAAATTAGATTTCTAGTCAATTTCTACATTTAATCACAGGCATGTTTATCCTATTCTTTTCCTTTAGTATTATGTGTCTTGATTTTACCCTCCACTAAACTCATGTGTTCTAAAATAAATTATGAACATAATATCTTAAGAAACAAATATTGGGATTGTTTTGCATGAAAAATTAATGCTACCAAATACTAATAATTTTGCTATTCTTTGGGTTGTATTTGGATAGTCGAGTATGTTATGGACATATGCATGTAGAGGAGCCCTTAGAAATCAAATTTGGATGTTTCATGTAAAAATCCTTAATTAACTAAATTAATTGTGCTAGAAAAATAATAGCTAAGATGGAACTTTCGTGTAATCATGATTCGGAAAAAATCACAATATTAATGTGTTCTTGATTTTCCTCTATTTAGATTAAAATCGTTTAATTGGAAATTTAGTGTTGTTATTAAAATTGTTATATATAGTTGATTGTGCCACTTATGTAATATTATAATTTTGAATTATCTCGAGAACGTTGGGTATTGTAGGTAATTGGTTTTCACCCCTTGCTATAGCATACCTGTTAGGTATGCGACTAGTAACTGGGCCTTAGTTGCGATTTATTCTAAATAGATATGGGACTAGTTAGTATGAGTTTATGCGGGTTATATAATTTGGGGTGGGAACTAATTTTCTACATGATACCATTTTTATGATAACCTAGGATTGATATCTAGGTGGAGTGAAATTTTTATAATCATCCTTTACTTAAGATAGGACGAAATTGTGTTTTGGGAACCTTAGTTGGGAATAATGGGTAATTGAAGAATTTTCACATCGCTTTTAAGGGTGGGGAAAATTAATTTGACTAATGAGTTTGAGAAATTTTGGAAAATTAATACCGCGGGACTAAAACGGGTATTAAAATTGGTGGCGACATAATGCGTCAGTGACCGACATTCTAAACGGGTCAGCTTAGGCGATTTATATTGTGTCGTGTGTGGAACCTTGTCATATCGCGAGGATCGCATGATGAAAATGGATCAGACGGCGAAGTTGTCAAGGGGACGTGTGGGGGGGGGGGAACTTTGCCATATCGCGAGCCCCGACAGTTAAAACGGGCCAGACGGCGACTTTCACAAAGGGATGTGTATCTTGGTAAATTATCTTCATGGTTAAATTAATTAAATTTAACAATAGTTGGGATTATGGGTTAATTAAAATAATATTAGTGTGGCACATTTGAAAGAAACCTTGCGGGTACATGAAAATTTACTTTTGATGATTATTAAATTTCTTTTAATTAAAAGATTATATTGTTATGGTCGATATATGTGGCACTATTGTTTAGAGTAGCTACATGAGATTTATTGGAGATCTTTTTGGAGGTACAGCTGGAGCTATTTTATTTCTTTCGTAGTTAGATTCTTCTCCTATTCCGTCGGATTTATTATGAGACTATATTTGAGTTTTATTAGGCCTTTCGGTTTCAAAGTTGTTCTAAGACTTCAGCTGGACTTTATTTATTTAATAATTGAGATATTCGGAGATTGCATGTGATGAATTTCATCCCACATTGGTGTTAAATGAGTTGGATGTTCTTGACATTTGGGATTGATTTAAATCATTTATCTTATGGATTAAAATTTTAGATATCTCATATTTGTCACATGCTAAGGATGATATTTAATTTAATATCACCCGGCTTAATTTTGGTGGCAGACTACGCCAGAGTTTAGCAGGTTGTTACAGATGGTATCAGAGCATGGTCTTAGGTCTCGTAGGTTATGAGTATGTTTATCTCCGTGTTGCCGATCTTTGATTCCCTTTATTGATTTGTACTTCTTAAGGTAGAGGGTCTAGCATACGTGTTAGATGTATTTCTTGGAGATGTGAAGCTTTATGCTAAGGACGTCATAGGCATTGAGATTAGAATTAGTAAGCGTAATATGAGAATCCTTAAAATGGATTTTGGAGACGATAATTATTTTAGAGATTTTAGTGCAGATGTAGGTATTGTATGTATCAATTTTTTATGTTGAGATTTAATTTGAGGATGTTAGCATTTTGATGACTTTCAGATATAGGATCGAGTGGAGATTTGTGGGAGCGTGTGGTACGCCGTTTTTTTCATAGTTATGCATATGTATATAGGCAATACATATTATTTTGTTACTCGTGGGGTAGGTGCGCGTAGAATTGGGTGTATGGGCACCCAATTATGGCATCCTATGGGTAGGGATATGTGAGCAATATTTTTATTTGCAAGATTTATGCGATGTGTATGCTTCATCTAATTTTGAGGACGAAATTCTTTGCTAGTGGGGAAGTATGTAACTACCCGAATTTTTAAGTGGATATTTTTAAATAAAATTGGAATATTCGAGAAAAATAAAAATTTTGGATTTAATGATTTTGATTAAATAAATATGTTGGTTAAGTTTGATGCAAAATTTCAAGGAATGATTGTGACAAGGTCATGATTCATATAAGGCAATTCTTGTCCGCGCGTTTCGCTCAGGACGCGAACTTGCACAATTTTTGTAGGACTATTTGAGATGGATAAAAATAGTGTGATTACATATTTGGGTCCCTAAAAATACATATGAAAATACCATGGGGTCAAAAGTCCAAAAATAAATAAATAAATAAAATATTATTATTTTATTCAAAAAAATAAAAGTGCTCATAAAATTCTAAAAATCACCATACCGACTAAAAAATTAATTTTGAGAAATTTTTCCTTCTTCGACATCTCCGAAAAAAATCATTAAACCAGATTTAGGCCATTTTTCAGTTCGACCAGACCTCTTTTTTATGGGTGTTGAGGTAGGTGAGTTACATCTTGGTTAATTCTCAACCATCCATTGTGTTACCACCTAGTGCAGCCTAACATCTGACCAAAATGATTATTTTCTTGAACATTCAATGGATGAGAGAATTTTGGGTTAAACAAATGAATAAATTAATGGGTGATGGGGGTACAAGTTGTATTAACCTTTGGAGTCAGAGAGAAGAGAAAGCCATCAGATTTTAGCCATCCCCCACACTCCCTTAAGCTCTCACAAATCAGTAGTAAGTCCCAAATTCATGACCACCCCTTGAGCCACCATAAGCTCAACTTTGGAGGCTTAACCAAATCTATCACAAGTTGGTTCAAGAGGAGTTTTTGTTCAATTTTTCAAGAGGAACTCGAATTTCTAGTCAATTTCTACATTTAATCATAGACATGCTTATCCTATTATTTTCATTTAGTTTTATTTGTCTTGATTTTAGCCTCCATTAAACTCATGTGTTCTAAAATAAATTATGAACATAAAATCTTAAGAAATAAATATTCGGAGAGTTTTGCATGAAAAATTAATGCTACCAAATACTAATAATTTTGTTGTACTTTGGGTTGTATTTGGGTAGTCGGGTATGTTATGGGCATATGCATGTAGAGGAGCCCTTAGAAATCAAATTTGGATGTTTCATGTAAAAATCCTAAAGTAACTAAATTACTTGTTCTAAAAAAATAATAGCTAAGATGGAACTTGCATGTAATCATGATTCGAAAAAAATCATAATATATATGTGTTTTTTATTTTCCTCTATTTAGATTAAAATCGTTTAATTAGGAATTTAGTGTTTTATGAAAATTGTTATAAATAGTTGATTGTCCCACTTATGTAATATTACAATTATGAATTATCTCGGGAATGTTGGGTATTGTAGGTAATTGGTTTTCACCCCTTGTTATAGCACAGTTGTTAGGTATGGGACTTGTAAGTGGACCTTAGTTGCGATTTATTCTAATTAGGTATGGGACTAGTTAGTATGAGTTTATGCGGGTTATATAATTTGGAATGGGGACTAATTTTCTACATGATACCATTTTTACGATAACCTAGGATTGATATTTAGGTGGAGTGAAATTTTTATAATAATCCTTCACTTATGATAGGACGAAATTGTGTTTTGGGAACCTACAATAATTCTTACATTTAGTTGCGATTTTCTTAGCCACAAAGGAAAATTCGTAGCAAAAACTCATTATTTGCCACGAAATTAATTTCGTGGAGAAACATGTTACATTTAGCTACGAAATTCAGATTTTCGTTGACAATAAGTGTCAATATGTTGGCGCCAATGTTCCCGCGAAAAGGAAAATTGTTTAGGAACGAAATATGAATAATTGGCAACGAAATTATTCATAGCAAATACGTTTATGTTTTGCAACGAAATAATTTTCGTGGGGTAAAGTATTAAAATATTAGGCAACGAACTATTTTGTAGTTAAATATTCTAATTATTAAGATCACTCTACTTATCCCCAAATCTTAAAATCTCCAAACCCGTTCGTGCCTCCAAAACCCAAATACACCACGAAACCCTTTTCCTCTTTTTTCTTCAAATCCGATCGCCACTTTCTCTCTAACTACGCACAAACCCTATTTTTCACTTTCGGTAAGCAATCTGTATCTTTGTTACTGATTTGTTACGAGATGACCAAATAAACGAAATGAACGTTTCTTATTTTCCAATTCGTATCTTTGATCAGATTTTTTTTCCCTATTTTCCATTTCGCGATGTTTAGGATTTGGATATAGAACGTTTTTTTTTCCAAGTCAGATAGGCCGTTTTTTTCCACAACGAAATGAACGTTGTGAAAATTCGTGATGTTTAGGGTTTTTTCCCTATTTTCCAATTCGAGATGTTTAGACTGATGTTTAGGATTTCTACAATGATAGAAAGTTTTTTTTACCTATTTTCCAATTCGTGAAAAAAATGTGTTTTTCCCCAATTTTTAGGATTTGTTTGTCTCCCTAATTATTTAGGGTGTCATCATATCTGACTGATGTTTTAGTAGACTGATGCTTTTATTTGTATTAGACTGTAATATTTGGGTTGCTTATTTAAACCATTGATGTTTAATAAAGAATATCATAGTCCATTGATGTTTAATTTGGGAGCAGATTCAAATTCATCAACATTAACAGTTAAAAGTCTTTTGAATCACATAGGAAATTTTTTAGGAATAATCCATTGATGTTTGTTAGACTGATGTTACTAAAAATAAGATATGGGTAACACAAATACCCCAACCCTTGTGAGTTGGGGTCTGCATTCATATTTAGTAAATTGATGTTTTTTAGTAACTCAACACCCAATTGTTTTAGTAGACAACTAAACAAAAAATCATGAAATGTAGTAGACTGATATTTTAGTGGTGTGGGTTGTTGACTTAATTTGATGATTGTCGATTGTTTAGGTGGCGGTTTGGTTTGAATTGATGATTGTCGATTGATTTGATATTTTTTCATGCTTTTTCCTAATCTATAGTGTCAAATTCTAGCAGTTTTGAAAATAATGTTTTATGGTTTGATGGCAGGTAGTGGTTGGTGTCGGCTCTGAGTTCACAATAATTGTTTTATCGGCGGACTGATCAGAAGTCAAGGTATATCTTATCTCCATCTATCTACTCTTTTCAAACTATTGTTTTCATCACTAAATAATTTTTCAGAAGATCATCCAAGTGTTATACAACTAACATCACTTTGCTTTCATACACCAACAATCAACAAAATTTTCATTTATGCATTATATTTGTCTTGTCAAATTACATGTGTGAAACTCTATGTGCAAGGTGTATGACTTTATTCGTGTAATCACTTATATAAAAATTTGATTTTATAATTATCTACTTTTCTAATTAGCATACAAATCTTACAATGAAAATTGAGTGTAAAGTTGTTTCGACGTAAAACATATCCTATTAAGTTCTTAATAACTGTTGGAAATGAATAGGATGAGAAAATAGTAGTGTTATTATCACATATAGTAACAAAGTCTATCTTGCTTAAATATGTTATTTCTCTATTTTCTAAACTAATCTTGTCTAAACATAATTGAAGCCACATTATTTTTCTTATGGCTCTATATTGTAATCGATAGCCTTATATGTTGATTATGAAAATACACTTACTTAAAACGTGTTAATTATAACATGTCGTTTGATTTTTTATGTGAACTAGATGGATAAGAGTTGGATGCAGGAAACGAATAGATTTTGTGAAAAGTATGTCTTGGGTGTTAGATCATTCATTCGATTTGCGAAGGATCATATGGGACCTGATAGTTACATTAGGTGCCCATGTTGCACTTGTCTTAACATCGATCTCAGAAATATTAATGAAGTAGAAGATCATTTGTTCTTAAAAGGATTTTGTACCACCTATACGCAATGGACATATCATAGGGAATCTTCTAATGATATAGATCATGATGATGTCGATGGTTGGATTGATAATGAAAATGAAAAAGGGGACGAGATGCGAGAAGTGTTGGAAGACATGCAGAAAGGGTTTTTCTTTAATACTGGTCCAGCTAAAGCGTTTGAAACTGGTAATAATCCAAAACAAGTTAGTATAGGGGATGAGACAAGTTTTAACAAATTATTGAAAGATGCAAAGCGTGAATTATATCCAGGTTGCACAAAATTCTCTGCACTGCCTTTTCTTGTGAGGTTGCTCCACTTGAAAGTCATCAATCACTGGAGTAATAAATCACTTAAGATGTTGTTTGAACTATTGAAGGAAGCTTTCCCCGAAGGTGATACGCTTCTAAAGTCAGATTATGAGGCAAGAAGCATGTTGTGTGCCTTTACTTATAACTTTCTCATAGAGGCTGAGATTGAAATGATGGGGTGGTATACGTTGAGTAATTATGAGAAAGTGGCTCCATATATAGAGTAAATTAATAACTAGGAAGTAATCTTGGTAAGTATTAATTTTGAAACTACTACGAATCTTATTGTTACAATTATTACAATTGTTAGTGAGCACATGGAGGAGTTGAAGAACGAAGGCCCTTTGAATTTAGAAGAGAGATAAAGGAGTACTATCAGAAGAAGACAGTGTTTCCCTTGATGACGTCGATGATGAAGATGAAAAACTTGATGAATATTGTGAAAGTGCGGAAGATCTTGTTGTGGTCGAGAATGATGATAGTGATATAGATTGAATTTGATGTGAAGCGAAGGGCATACTCGCCTTTTTGGTCATATTAGTAGTTTATTTTCTTTTTGGTATTTGTCTCATATTTTGTTTTGACATTGTAATCCTTTTTTTTGCTTTAGTATTTAGAGGTAATAGAAACTACTGTCTTCAGTTTTATTCTACCGGATTGTTTTTATTTCATGCATATTTTAATGGAGTTTAGTATTATTACTTTCTTCAGTTTTGTTATGCCAGTTTATTTTTAGTTCATGCACAATATATCATATATATCATTTAATATATACTATATTCCCTAAATTGTTTAAATTACATTAAAGTGTGATTTGATGTCCTTGTTCAGTATGGCACCAGGAAGACGTCTTCGGTCAAATAGCATCAGGGAGGCACCCTCGGATCCCCCGGCACCATCGTGGCAAGGGGCTTCAGAAGATAATCAAAGCTACTGGGTAAAAGATGCGTATTGAGATATCGGAGGAGAAAAATAAGCCACTTGACAAAGAGCAGTCCGCTAAATTATCAAATGATCTCGGGATTATCATTCGTAACCTAATTCCAGTCCCAACTAAATGGAAAGACCTCACTGAAGCTGATAAGACAAAGGCGTTCAACAGGCTCGATGTAAGTAATTTCTTATTTGAAAATGGCATTGCTGAACCAGTCCTTAAATATCATATTATATGACCATAATTTGCGTATTGTCGTGTAAATATCATCTTTTGGTTTTGATGAGGTCTTTATAGACATGATTGATTACAAGTATGTTGTCTTGGCTGCTAAAACTCTAAGCAGAGGCCTTCATAGCCTTATTTTCAGGTGATAGTCCTCGAAAAATTTGAAAATTAGTTTCTCCTCGACCACGGGTTTTCATACATGTATTTTGTGTCCCTGATATTTCTAGTATATAAAGAATATTAGGGGTGTCGGATTTATAACTGAGAGGCAAATTACGCCTGCATCATCCGTGGACAAATGGTTCTCAAATTAAGAAGTGACCCATGTAAAATCTCTGTCTTTACTTTCGATTATTAATTACGTTGTTACCACTGTATGCCATAATTGTAATCAGGGTTAATTCACTAGCACAACTCCTCTCATACAATCGAAAATTATGATGACAATATTCTCTAGATATGCAGGCTTTCAGCTGTTCTTTCTTTCTAACACCATACTTTTTATTGGTTAAATCATTAGGATGACTTTGGCCTCGTCAAATGCAATAGCTAGCTCATCACCGAGTTTTTCCTACTTCCAACATTTCTTAAATTTGATCCTATATTTTCTAGATTTGGAGTATGAGGAGATTTGGAATTAGAGTTTTGGACAGGGGAGGGGTTTATAGAATAGGGTTGGTTTTCAGAGAATGGTTGGGAGTCATTAAGATAATTAGGAGAGTCCAATTAGAGGTGTTGGATCGTACTACAATGATGGGGAAAGAGATGGTGTAGAAACCTTCAAATGATGGGGAAATCAATTTAAAATCAGCATACCAATTGATCAGGGGTTCTGGAGTAGAAAATTAAACTCGAAAGTAATAATGGTCTAAAACATTCTTATTAAAAAATCATTTTTGCTTGAACATCTCTTCATAGAGCCATTCCAACCGATGAAAACATACCAAGATTTGGTATTTGATTTTGCCTTAGATTCAATGCTATGAAAATCAAGAGGATTCAATGAATCACATACTGTTGCATAGTTCGTTGGCTCAAAAACTGTGGAATTATTACCTAAATATGGTGGAAGTTTTACCTTCATAAAATTATATAAAAGCTATGTAAACGTGTTGGTGGTTAGCTAATGCTCGATGGGATTATTTCAAATTTGTACATCAATTGTTTCCTATGGTAATTATTTGGGACATATGGAGTTCTAGATGTCAAAGATTCTTTGAAGCTCAATAGATGAATGCTGCAGTTAGAATCAAATAAGTTGAAGAAATAATATCTGCAATTGGTGCTTCTAAACAGTTTAATAGCCCTTTCAGTGATATAAACTCAATTATAATTCAAGAATTCCAACTTATAATGCATCTAAAACCTCTAAGTTTCATCATAACCAAATGGTCCAAGCCTCCTAAAGGATCAGTTTAGCTGAATGTTGATGGTTCCATCAAAGGAAATCCAAGTGATAATGGCATAAGTGGTATAATCAGAGGTGAAAAAGGGGAACTGAAGTTGTCTTTCTATTACTCTATTGACCATATGTTATAGAAATCCTAAGCAGCCTTCCTGGGAGATTTGGCAGGCTTCAACGGAGACTTGGGTTTCTTTGAGGTTGTCTTCTTTGGCAGCAGAACTGGATTGATGTTTGGGAGGACTCCACCGTGGGCAAATGTCACTCTCGCAAGCAATTTTCTGAGCTCCTCATCGTTTCTGACTGCCAATAGCACGTACCTTGGGATAATTTTGTTCTTCTTGTTGTCACGAGCAGCATTTCCATCCAATTTAAGAACCTCAGCATCTAGGTATTCAAGCACGGCCACCAAGTAAACAGGAGCACCGGTTCCAACATGCTGAGCGTATCTTCCCTTTTTGAGGTAACGCCCAATTCTGCCGACGGGGAATTGAAGGTCGGATTTGACGGATCTTAAAACGGGCTTCTTCTTTGGGCCTCCTGCTTTCCTTCAAGCGGAACCCTTCTTCACCTTACCAAAAGTATCCATCTCTCACACACTTAAATTTTAGTGGCTGATAAAATTTCTATAGCAAACAAGTTGTATGAGCTATCGAGTACGATACTCTATTAACCATATTACTAGTTTAATGGCTGAAATTTTGGCTATTAAAACTGATCTTCAGTTAAGCATATAGCAAGGCTTAGATAAGGTCTTCAGTTAAGCATATAGCAAGGCTATTTATAATATGATCATTGGCTAGTGGAAACCTTCATGGAAGGGTAAAACAGTTCAGATCTGGAGACAAAGCAACAAAATAGTTCAGCAAGTTTTTTATTTTAATGATTTTCCTGATTCGATTAAAGAAATATTTAATGCCGATAGATTAGGCCTTCTAAGCATTAGACAATTTTAATGATTCAATTCTTTGGTACGGAGGAGAGGCCATTTCTCCTTAAATTAGTAAATTCACGAGATTAATATCCTCTTCGAAAAAAAGAATCTCAAATGTTTTGTTTTGAGAATAAAAAATTACTTGTGAAACATAACATATAAAATATATGAACATGTCTATATAAGGTATTATGGTTGATATTTACTTTTGGGGCATATAGTATTATGATTGATAATTAATGGTTCAATATCATGAGGGCCACTGACCCTAAAAATTTACATTCGTGAATGAATGGCAAGTTTGAACTGAAATTCGTTCGACTCTAGAATATATCATGAACGGAATTTGAATTATATGATGCATTGTATATGAGTTACCTGTCTGATTAATTTGAATTGGAGATACTATTGGTGGTTATCATTGTATGAACATTACATATGCTTTTTTATTTATCATTTTTTTTGTGGGAACACTCACAGTTTTATATATTTTCTGGGAATAAGGGAAGGTTTAAGCCTCTTCCCTTCATAAAAATATATTCATATAATACATTATGTGAATCAGTAATAAATAATTTTTGCTTGTTCGGAATGACGTTTATACATATTTAGTTATTAATCGGCTATTCCTTGTATCATTTCTACAGGAAATTAAGGTTCTAAGCCAGCTACATCATCCAAACATTGTGCAGTATTATGGTAGTGAAATAGTGAGTAATTTTACTGGTGCACAGTTGGTGTTATTGTCAACACGAGACATTTGTCCGCTTAGACGCTTAATGAGAATTTTACGATATGTGCATGCAGGTTGGTGACTGGTTTTACATATATTTGGAGTATGTTCAACCTAGTTCAATTAATAAATATATCCATGACCACTGTGGATCCATTACGGAATCTATTGTACGCAATTTCACTCGCCACATTCTCTCTGGGTTGGCTTACTTGGATAGCACTAAGACAATACACAGGTAATATATGTGATGAAAATTAGTTTTCAAATAACTGTATTTATTAATATATAATTTTTTTTTTTTTATAAACTAAAAGTTTAAAGAGCTTTTGGAAAATTTTCATATCTTATTTTCTTTGATCACTTAATATCATTGACACTAATGTGAGTTGTGCTAAATCCATGTTATTTTATATAATATATAACAACCCATGAGATTGTAATTCTGGTAGAACACCTTATGAAGTTGTCTTTGTTTGTTGTGGGGGTGGGGGTGGGTGGGGTGGAGGGAGGGGGGAAGAAGGGAAAGATCGGTATTGCACCACCATGGTATAATTCCATATGTTTGTGTGTTTATTGGTGCTTTGGGATCCAAAGTAAATTGTTACAAACATAGTTGTTAAAAACACGTCTGCCTAGGTTCAAGGCACACGGTTCGCGCCTTGCATATGCTAAGGCGAGGTGACTACATTAAGGCACACGCCTTTTGTGACAAGGCTCAAAGCGCAATGAAGGCATGCCTTGTTGATTTTTTTTTAAAAGCCCCATTTTATTTTGATATATAAGATTTGATGGCTTTGCTTGTATCTGCTGACCTTTTTAGACATCTAATTCACCAAAAATGTGCTAAGATACGTCTAAGTAATCAAAATACGCTACTTTCATTTTTTACGGAAATGGCCCCAGCCAATCAAGCAATACCACAGTGCCACACTGCTATCATCATCCTCTATCACCTCTTCTGTAGAGGCTACAAGACAAATACTAATAGGAAGTCCACTCCAATCTTCTTTAAAGAAGGTTTCCTTTGTTGGCTGCTTCTACTCCCCCTATTAAGGTACCCTCTCTGTTTCCCACACACATAATAAAGATGCAAATCATTTTGATTGATAATTGATAGATACTAATACATACATCAAAACCCCCACCCCTTTCTCACTACTCAATATAAAACAGTGAGAGCGTAAATGGGATATCCTCACACTATATCATTGAGGGCATTACAAAACTAGTTCTTCATGCATACGTTGATTGTTTTTCAAACTAATTTCCCACACAATAAAATAGCTCGTTGACATTAAGACTTGATTTTTTTTACTGAAGTTTCTTATCTAGGTCTTTGATAGAGTCTACCTTTGTTTCATCCTCCGAGTCCCGATCCTCAAATCATCTTCACGTGGGGTGGGATTAGCAAAAGATTATATTATTCTAGTACATAGTCGGACATGACTGCTGAAACTATAACAATAGGCATCATGGACATGACTTCTAATGAAAGGGAGAAGTAGGAGTCAACAGAGCAAGCTTCGTGAAGTGTATAAAAATTATGGATCAGCAGAGGAAGCTCGAGAAAATGTCCCTGCTAGTGTGACCAAGGATAATTGGCTTAGTTTATGCGATCTTTATGAAAATCCAAGATATCAGGTTTGAACTATTGTTGATCTTGTAACTTGTAAATATTTTTTTTATAAAATTATATGTAATTCCTTTGGTACTATTATTTTCTATATAAAAATTACACATAGTGCATTATGCTTTACTATTTTAAAATTCTTGTATTTAAATGGCTTAAAAATTATAGATGTAATCCGTTATCTTTTATGTTCTTTGCATAATGAGATGAAACGCCTGGAATCCGAATCAATATCTGAGGATGGTACCATGATGAGCTCAGACGAGATAGCAGATAAAGTTCTTGGCACAAGGTCGGGATATATTAACGGTCTTGGGTATGGTCCCAAAATAAAGGATTCTAGAATTAATATAAAGTGATTGAGGAATTCCGAATTGGAAGAGGCACTTAAGCAGTCTATAAAAGTTCAAGAAGATTTGATGGATCTTCTGCAAGCTCGTGAGGTAGAGGTAAAAATTCAACGAGAAGAGTCAGTGGCACAAAAGGCCACTATGGAGACTCAACGTGCAATGCTATATGCTATTCTAGTTCGACAAGCGGAGTCCGATAAGTAGATTTAGTCGTTGATCACATCACGTGACTCATCTTTTGAACGATGGTAATCTAGACGTGCTTTAGTTTTGCTACTCGTATGCTTTTAAAATCCCATTTTATTTTAGCTAATGCTATTGTATACTCTTAATTGCAGATTTGATGTGACAGGAAGCTATTTTTGGGGCGCCATAAACTTTTGACATTTGCAAACGGAATCGGAGACTTCTAAGTCCTTTAACTAGTTTAAGTTTTTTTTTTTGCACTATGGATATTTCTCGTTTGTAAGAGAATTAAATGTGGGACTTGTACGTCCTTTAACTAAAGCTTAGTTGACTTGACAATGTGTTTGTATGTGACTTAATGTGGATTTTGTTTATGATAATTTAGTTATTTTGTGGGTTTTAACGAATGTGTTTTTTTATATGGTTATTTGTTTAAATTTTGCGGTATACATTAATATATCAAATTCAAAATAAAAAATATATATTTGGAAACATTCCCTTATCAAAATAAATGAATTAGTAGTTAAATATGCAATTGAAAAGTAAAAGTACGGCTTAAGATTTGATAGTTTATTATTGAAAAATTAATGATTAAGTATAATTCTCCAACAATTAAATTTTGTAGCCAATAGCTTTTGAGGAAAGGTACAATTTTTGTAGCTAAGAGCTTCTCATGATTAGTTTACTTATAGAATTGGCAACAAAATGTAGACAATTAGCAACGAGATGTTGAACAATTAGCTATAAAATAAATTGTAAATTTCATAACTAAAAGTTTCTAACACTAGTTTACCTAAAGAATTGGCAACGAAATTAAGATATTTAGCAACGAAATGTTAGACTAATAGCTACGAAATAAATTGTAGCCTAAATATGGTATTTATGCACGAAAATAATTTCGTAGCAAATGACCTTAACAATTGGCAACAAAAGTTTTTTTCATGGCCAAATACATTTAGCAACGGGCCTTTAGCCACGAACTTGTTACGAAATAATTTTCGTTGCGAAAAACTATCAGTAACGAAATATGAACTTTTGGCTACGAAAAAATTTGTAGTTAAATGTGAGAATTGTTGCAGTGTTAGTTGGGACTAAGGGGTAATTGGAGAATTTTCACATCGCTTTTAAGGGTGGGGGAAATTAATTTGAATAATGAGTTTGAGAAATTTTGGGAAATTAATACCGCAGGACAAAAACGGGTATTAAAATTGGTGGCGACATAATGTGCCAGTGACCGGCAGTATAAACGGGTCAGCTTGGGTGATTTATGTTGTGTCGTGTGTGGAACCTTGTCATATCACGAGGATTGCAGGATAAAAATGGATCAGACGACGGAGTTGACAAGGGGACGTGTGTGTGGGTGGAACCTTGTCATATCGCGAGGGTCGAGAGTTAAAACGGGTCAGACGGTGGCTTTGACAAAGGGATGTGTATCTTGGTAAATTATCTTCACGGTTACATTAATTAAATTTAACAGTAGTTGGGATTGTGGCTTAGTTAAAATAATATTGGTGTGGCACAATTAAAAGAAACCTTGCTGGTACTTAGAAATTTACTTTTGATGATTATTAAATTTTTTTTAATTAAAAGATTATATTGTTACGATTGATATATGTAGCACTATTGTCTGGGTTCAAGGACCCTAATTGAAAGGAGTAGTCGTTATTCATGCTTGAGGTTTTGGCTCTGACACATGCGTTGACTAGTATTTTTCAGGAATTTATTTGGAGTAGCTGCATAGGATTTATTGGAGAACTTTTATGAGGTGTAGCTGGAGCTATTTTATCGCTTTTGTAGTTAGATTCTTCTCTTATTCCGTCGCATTTATTATGAGATTATATTTGAGTTTTATTAGGCCTTTCGGTTCCAAAGTTGTTCTAAGACTTCAGCTGGACTTTATTTATTTAATAATTGAGATATTCGGAGATTGCATATGAGGAATTTTATCGCACATTGGTGTTAAATCAATTGGATGTTCTTGATATTTGGGATTGATTTAAATAATTTATTTTGTGGATTAAAATTTTAGATGTCTCATATCTGTCACATGCTAATGATGATATTTAATTTACTAACGCCCAGCTTAATTTTGGTGGCGGCCGACGCCAGAATTTAGCGGGGTGTTACAATATTGTGCCTGGGTGAGTTTTAAGATAGGATTCGATGCTGAGGTTGCGACAGTATTTGTCCAGGCCAAGGTGTGATTGTCTGTTTAGGGCCTCCTACTTAGCGCTTGATGTCAAAACGATTATTATTAAGGAGATTGAGCCTACGACCAATTATTGTGCTTGTACCTTAGTAGAGGTCGGCTAAGGTTATGGAGTTAGCAGCACTCTGAGGACCCGGCATCCTGGAATTGGACAGGAAGGGAGATCACGGCTTGTGGCATGACTTGGTTAAAGATACCTAAAATAAGGCCACGAAAAATGAGATGGCCAAGGTCATAAAATAAAGGCCTCGAAATATGAGGGCGAACCATGGGAGATTAAGCTATGGGGGAAGCCGAGGTTGAACCATGAGATATTAAGTCATGGGGGAAGCCGAGGTGAACCAAGATAGATTGAATGTTGGGAGAAATTGTGGAGTTGTGAATTAAGGGAGATTGAGCCTTAGGTCATCGAGGAAATATGAGAGGCTGGAAAACTTATATTATTTTCCTTTCTACTTGCTTATATTGCATCATCTAACTTATTGTCATTGCAATGTTAGTATATCATTTATTTGCTACTGCTAACATTGATAAGTGGGTCGAGGACTTTGATTTAAACCTTACCGAGCTACTTGAGCTCATCCCTTCCATATTCCTTGTTTTCTCAATATAGAGGAGTTCTAGAGCTCGCATAATATTTGTAGGTCGCGAAGATAGTTTGTAAGTCATCACGGAGGATAATAAAGGCCACGAGGGCTATTCTGATCTAGATATTTTTAGATGTTTTACTTAGATTTCACTCATAGTTGTAATTATTTAGCATTATAGTATTATGTTAAGCTTATATGAGGAACTTTAGTGAGCCATGTATTGGAGAGTTTTATATATATTTATAATGGAATTAGTATTAGTTAAATAATCCCTTTATATTAGGCATTATTAAACTTTGATCATTCATAAATATGCAAACTATGATGATGAGATCGAGGCCACTTTATAAGCAGTGGCATAAGAAGTTGTCTGTAACACCCCGAATTTTTTTAAATCGGTATTTTTAAATAAAATTGGACTTTTGTTAGCATGTGTCGCGCAGGACGCGAACTTGCGTGATTTTATAGGACGTTTTATTGGGGTTAAATATAATTTGACCATATTTATTGGATGTTAAAAGTAGGCCTAAGAGTGCCATGGGGTCAAAAATCAAAAAAATGAATAAATAAATAAAATATTATTATTTTATTCGAAAAAAAGTGCTCGAAAAATTTTGAAAATCGCCATACCGACTCAAAATTTAATTTTGAGCAACCTTCCCTTTTTCAACATTTCCAAAAAAGTCATTTACACCCAATTTAGGCCATTTTTCGGTTCGACCAAACCACCTTTTTAACAAAAAAAAAATTAATCCTTTAAAGTTATATATATATATATATATATATGATTTCGAGGTTAGGTTTTGAAGACTCATTCCCCACTCACTCTAGAGCAGCCAACCCTCTTCTTCTCCATCCTCTTCCACCTTCAAATCTTAACCTCAATTAAAATCAATTTTCAAGCTCAATTTTGAAGGCATAAACATATATATTCCAAATTGGTTCAAGAGGGGTTTTTGTTCAACTTTTCAAGAGGAACTCGGATCTCTAGTCAATTTCTACATCCAAAAATCAGGCATGTTTATCCTATTCTTTTTCTTTAGTGTTATATGTCTTGATTGTAGCCTGCATTAAACTCATGTGTTCTAAAATAAATTAAGAACAAAATATTTTTAAGAAATTAATTTTGGGACTGTTTTGTATAAATTATTAATGATACCAAATAATTATAACTTTGTTGTTATTTGGATTGTATTTACGTAGTTGGTTATATTATGGGCATATACATGTAGAGCAGTCTTTAGAAATTTAATTTGGGTGTTTCATGTATAAATACCTAAATTAATTAAATTACTTGTGCTAGAAAATAGTAGTTAATATGGAATTTGCGAGTAATAATGATTTGGAAAATCACAATAATAATGTGTTCTTAATTCCCCCTATTTAGATTAAAAATCATTTATTTAGAAATTTAGGGTTGTTGAGAATACTATCATAAATTGTTGATTATGTCACTTATGAAATAATATAATTTTGAATATCTTGGGAACGTTGGTATTGTAGATAATTGGTTTTCACTGCTTTTTATAGTATACTTGTTAGGTATGGGAATAGTAAGTGGGCCTTAGTTGCGATTTATGCTAAATAGGTATGGGAGTAGTTAGTATAAATCTATGCGGGTTATATAAATTGGGGTGGGGAAAAATTCTCTATATTTACCGTTGTTTTGATAACCTATGATTGATATCTTGGGGAAGTGAAATTTTTACAATCATCATTTATTAATGATAGGACGAAATAGTATTTTGGGGACCTTTAATTGGGACTAAGAAATATTTTGAGGATTTTCACATCGCTTTTAAGGGTGGGGAAAATTTATGTGAATAACTAGTATGAGAAATTTTGGAAAATAAATACCGCAAGACTAAAACTGGTATTAAAATTTATTGGCGACATAATGTGTCCAGGACTGGTAGTTTAACCGGGCAGAGGACGATTTATGTCATGTCGTGTGTGGAACCTTGTCATATCGCGAGGATCGCAGGATAAAAATGAATCAGACGGCGAACTTGACAAGAGGATGTGTGTGTGTGTGTGTGTGTGTGTGTGTGTGTGTGTGTGAAACCTTGTCATATCGTGAGGATCGCAAAATAAAAACGGATCAGACGGCGGACTTGACAAGGAGATGGGTTTTGGTAATATTAATGTATTTTGGTGTAAATCACCCATGGCGGGAGGACTGCTATACCTAATAATAAAGTGAGAACAAATCATCCTGGTTAATTCAAACACATTAACATCGTGGGACTTAGGTTAATTTAAAATAATATTGGTGTGGCACATTTAAACATTGAGGGTACTTAAAAATTTACGATTGAAGATTATAGACTTTCTTTTCATTAAAAGATTCTATTGTTATGGTCGATATGTATAACACTATTTTTTGGGTTCAAGGACCCTAATTGAAAGGAGTAGCCGGTATTCATGGTCAGGACTTTGGCTCTCACACATGCGTTGACTAATATTTTCAGGAATTTAATTAGAGTCGCCGCATAAGAATTATTGGAGATCTTTCGGAAATGAAAGTGGATTTATATTATTGGTTTAGTAGTTTGTTTCTTCTCCTATTCAGTCGTATTTATTGTGAGACTATATTTGGGTTTTTATTGGGCCTTTCGGTTCCAAAGTTGTCTTAAGATTTCAGTTGGGTTTGATTTATTGTAATAATTAAAATATTCGGAGATTGCATGTGACAGACTTTATATCGCACTTTGGTGAAATCAGTTGGATGTTCTTAATATTTGGGATTGATTTAAAATCAATTATCTTGTGGATTAGAATTTTAATGTCTCATATTTGTCACATGCTAAGGATTATATTTCATTTATTAACGCCCGGCTTAATTTTGATGGCTGCTGACGCCAGAATTTAACGGGGTGTTACAGATGGTATCTGTGACAACCCGTATATAATTATGATAAATTATATTTAAATTATACTTATCTTATGTGATATGAATAATGTGTTATTAGTATATCTAATGTTAAGTGATTATGGTTAGTATAATTCTACTTTCATAAATCATGAAATGTCGAATTATTTACGAACACAAGATTTTGTTATTTTCGATAGAAATATTCCTGTTTAAGACTAGTTTTGACCCTTATAACATTACAATTGACTTGATGTGAAAACTAAATAGTTGTAGACATGTGATTTAGGGTGGTAACACAACAAACGTTGCATCAAACGGATGTTTGAGTAAGAAGTCAGGCCAAAATTACGAACAAGGGGTAAATCTGTCAATTCCCTTATGTGGTAAATTGTCTTTTATTAAACCAAATGTTTTAATTTGATTGGATGGATTGGGGGGCAGCCTTGGCCGACTTAAAACTCTTCTTCTAGTATAGTTCTTCAGCCAATTTAAGCCTAAGTTCAGTTTTAAGGGTTTTTGGCTTGAGGAAAGAGAAAGTATAAGTTAAGGAAGGAAGGGTTTCATTAAAAGCTAGGAAAAGAATTCCAAGAAAATTCTTAAGGTGTTTCCAAGGTAAAATTATGTGTTAATATTGTTTTAATCTTCTATCATACTTATTTAAAATTATATAAATCGTGAAGTATTGATTAAAATTCCATCGTCCTTTGTGATAATATGTATTGGTTCATATGTGAGATAAGTGGTGTTATAGGTCATATTGCTTTGTATTGAAACCCTTTTCATTCAAACTTGCATATCTCTTTGTGTACTTACTGGAATTCATAAATTCTAATTGGATATGAAAATAGACTCATATATTCATATCATATCCAAAAATTAGAATTTAACTCCTTATGGTTAGGCCATAGTGATGGTTGCAATTTGGTATATAGTTGTTGTTTGTATATTTCGTTTCGGTATGCCCTGAGTTTGGTAAAGCTTTTGAGATAGAAAATGAAGTCCAAATATTATGAAACTTTAATTCTGTACTATTCAGTATGTGTACTGAAAATGTGTTGAAAATCATGTAAAGTTATGTAGGAGAAAAATTATGAAAATTCTTGGAAGTTGAAGAAACAATAGAGGAGCTTGTAGGGAAGATTTCTTGTGTTGTGAAGAAATAGTCATAACTTTCCCTAGGGATCTTGAAAAATTACACCGTCGCTTGTGCTGGAATGTATATTCATATATGTTTTCATATTGATAAGGTTGGACACCTGTATGTGTGCAATTAATGAATATGGGAAGGTTAAGTATGGAGGACAATAATTTCAGGCCATACTGGATATCCCAAGAAAGAATACTTTTATCTACTCCTTCCCAAGGGTATTTTGAGTACATGTTTCATGTGTATATATATTCAGAACTATACTTTTATGTTTACTTGAGTTTAGTTATAAATTCCTTACGAGATAGTTTCTAGGGTTGAATGTTCATGACCTTATCAATATATATACCATCGTTTCGTCTTTACATATGTTTCATGGAATATGACTTGAGTAGAATCATATTGTGGTTATGTACTCATTTATAGTTACATAATTGTATTAAGATAATACTTATGATTGAGTTTTAGTACTGATTTAGTTGGGTTAATAGGTGTAAGGTCAAATCAACCAAGTTCAGCTCCACCCGAGGGAAACGTGAATACATAGTTGACAACACAATGTGAGTGTACTTACTGAGTTGATTTGGGATATGATGTGTATGTATTATATATTAAGATGTTATGTCTTATTAAAAGCCAAGAGATGTTGAGATGTTATGGCTTATTAAAAGCCAAGAGATGTTGAGATGTTATGGCTCATGAAAAGCCAAGATATGTTGAGTTGCTATGCAATTCAGGAGATGTTAGGTTTTTAAAACCTATGGATATGATTATTGCCTACAGGCAGGAGATGTGGGGTTTATTAACTCCGGATATGTATATGGCCTAATTTGGCACAGAGATGTATATATTGTTATGTTGAGATGTTAATATAGTACTTTTACTATAGATAGTTGTTGTAGATTCACTGAGTTTTTAAACTCGTGGTTTTATATGTTTACATTTTCAGGTTTTCCAGCTGCCACTGCCAGGTCTAGGAGGTTGAGTAAATAGAAGTAGGGTCTTGTTAGTTTGTTTTATACACTGTACTTATTGTAATTAAGTTAAATGATAAGTGAGTTCTGTTGAAATTATGTCTCCTTAAAACGATTGGATTTTTAGTATTCCGCATTTTAACCTTGAAGTTGTTTCAATATGTATTACTAAAATAATAAATAAATTATAATTGTGGTTTGTAAACTATTTAGTTAATTATATCCGAATGGGGTTAGGGGGTGACAACTTGGTATCAGAGCTTTAGGTTTTTATATTCTGGGGTTAGAGAGTCTATATATGGCAGTGGCAGAAATAGCGTTGTATGGGTCATTTATATTAATTTATGAGAAATACTAACCATTATGTTAGAAATAAATGTTGTATTCTTGTTTCTATAATTGTGGTTTATGACAGATAGTAAGCTATGGAAGGAGAAAATGTTCATGAGAGGTTGGATGAGGAGTCTTCAAATAAAGTAAACCAACAAAATACAAATAATGTAGAGGGGGCTCCTGAACAACTTACAGATATGCAGAAAATGGCTCGTGCCATGACTTTAATGGCAGAACAACAAAACATATTTATGACGCAAAAAGCAGAACAACAAGCCAAGTACTTGGAGGAGAAGACTTTGGCCAGAAGAGAAAGGGAAATACAACGAGATGAGAAGAATACTCTGTATGAGAAGTTTATCAAATTGAACCCCCCAGCATTCTCAGGTTCTGTAGATCCTTTAGAAGTTGAGGCTTGGGTTAGAGACACAGAAACTATCTTCGGGGTGATGAATGTACCTAGAGCGCAGAAGGTAATTTTGGCTACTTTCATGTTAAAGGGTGAAGCTAAATATTGGTGGGAGTCTTCCAAACATTTATTTCTTACTCCGGAGGGAGGTGAGGTAATTACTTGGGATTTCTTTATTAAAGCCTTATATGAAAAGTATTTTCCTCGCATGTATCGGAAGAAAAAAGAGAGAGAATTTTTATCATTGACTCAGGGGAGTATGTCGGTCAGGGAGTTTGAAACTAAATGTATATCTTTTTTTTCGATTTTCATTACGTTTCTTACACAATGAGGAGGACAAATGCACCAGATTTCAGGATGGGTTGAATTTAGTTATCAAGTCTAGACTCACTGCACTTGAAATAGTAGATTATGCTTCTTTAGTTAACAAAGTTATGATGGTTGAAGGAGATGTTAACGATGCAATAAAGAATAGGGAACAAAGGGGAAAGAGGAGTAGATTTGATCCATCTCAGCAAAAGGAAGGCAATGTAGAATACTCAAAACAAGGGAGTTAAAGATTTCAGCGCGGTAGAGGGACTGGAAATTATGTTCAGAATAGGACACCAAGTAGTTTTAGGGGTACATGATCGATGGGCCAACAGAATGGACAGCAGGAGAATGACAATAGGCAGTCCAAGCCTGTTACATGCTATTTTTGCAAAGCTGAGGGCCATATCAGTCCAGATTGTCCCAAGTTAAAGGGGGCAGCGTGTTCTCACTGCCATCAAATTGGTCATACCAAAAAGAACTGTCCTATGCTACTAGGAGGGATTCAATCAGCTACTACTAGTCGAGGCTCATCACCTGGAGGCACAGGGAGAGGAGGAGGTAGATGACAGGCTAGTGGATCCAGGGCTCCGGGAAGGATATTTGCTATGACTTTACAGGATGCTCAGGCTACTCCAGAGGTGGTGACAGGTACATTTTCTATCATGAACAAACATGCTTACGTGCTTGTTGATCCAGGTTCTACTCATTCATTTGTAGCACTGTCATTTACCACGCATTTGGGTTGACCATGTTCTTATCTAGATTGTGGTTTATATATTTCTACACCTATGGGGGATGTGATGTTAGTGGAGCTTCTGTATAAAAATTGTGTACTATATATGGGGGAGAGGGAGTGGACCATTAATTTAATTCCACTAGATATTCGAGATTTTGATATTATCTTGGGTATGGACTGGTTATCTTCCTACCATGCATCAATTGACTGTTTTCGTAAGGAGGTTACATTTAATATGCCGGGGGAGGAAGAATTCAAATTTACTGGGGAAAGAAATGTGGTTACGAACTGTCTTAATTCAGCCTTCGGGCGAGAAAATTGTTAAATAAGGGTTGTCAAGCCTTTTTAGCATATATTGTGGATACAAATAGTGAATTGAAAAAATTAGAAGATATCCCAGTCGTTAAGGATTTTACAGATGTGTTCCCAGATGAATTACAAGGATTGTCACCTAGCAAAGAGGTAGAGTTTACTATCGATTTAGTGCCTGGTACAGCTCCAGTATCTATTTATCCATATAGAATGGCACATGTGGAACTAAAGGAGTTAAAGGTTCAATTGCAAGATTTGCTAGATAGAAGTTTTATTCGACCCAGTGTATTACCATGGGGCGCTCCAGTATTATTTGTGAAGAAGAAAGATGGCACCATTCGACTCTGCATTGATTATCAACAGTTGAACAAGGTGACTATTCGAAATAAATATCCATTGCCTCGTATTGATGATTTGTTTGATCAATTACAGGGTGCTAAAGTGTTTTCAAAAATTGATTTGAGATCGGGTTATCATCAATTAAGGATGAGAGATTGTGACATTTCTAAGATAGTTTTTCGTTCTCGCTATGGTCATTATGAATTTTTGGTAATGCCATTTGGGTTAACAAATGCTCCTGCGGTGTTTATGGATTTAATGAATCGAGTATTTCATCCTTTAATAGATTCGTTTATGATTGTCTTTATCGATGATGTTTTGATATACTCACCTAGACAAGAGGAACATGAGAAGCATCTAAGAGTTGTATTCCAAGTTTTGCGAGATAGTCAATTGTTTACGAAGTTTAGCAAATGTGAGTTTTGGTTAAATTAGGTAGTATTTCTGGGGGCATGTTGTTTCGGGAGATGGAATTTATGTTGACCCTGAGAAGGTAGAGGCAAGTGTGCAATGGGAAAGACCGAGGAATGTAACGGAGATAAGGAGTTTCCTAGGATTGGCTGGATATTATAGAAGATTCATAAAGGGGTTTTCATCTATAGCCTTGCCGTTGACTAAATTGACCCGAAAGGAAGTGAAATTTGTGTGGAGTGATGAATGTCAGCATAGTTTTGAAAAGTTGAAAAACAGGCTAGTATCAACTCCAGTTCTCACTGTTCCCTCCAGTGGAGAACGTTTTGTGATTTATACTGACGCTTCACATCAGGGTCTGGGTTTTGTTTTCATGCAACATGGAAAGGTAATTTCTTATGCATCTAGACAGTTAAAGAGGCATGAACGTAATTATCCTACGCACGATTTAGAACTTGCGGCTATTGTTTTTGCCTTGAAATTATGGAGACATCATTGTCTGGAGAGACGTGTGAAATTTTCACTGACCATCAAAGTTTGAAGTATTTATTTACACAGAGAGACTTGAATTTGAGACAAAGACGTTGGATGGAGTTAATTAAAGATTATGATTGTACCATTCACCATCATCCCGGGAGGGCCAATGTTGTTGCAGATGCTCTGAGTCGAAAGTCATTGGAGGGGTATCTTGTATTCAATGTGCACGGGTTGGCAATATTATGGAATTAAGAGTGATGGAAGTCGAAAGGAACTTATCTAAAATGGGGGCGTTATTTGCACACGTTACAGTGAGACCTTTACTAACAGAAAGCATACGAAATTTGCAAGTCAGTGATCCATTCCTTGAAAAGAAGAAACGGGAAATCCTGGATGGTAAAGAGAGTGACTTTGAAATTAAGAAGGGTGAATCGTTGTGTTATAAAAACAGAATTTATGTACCGAATGATCCGTCCTTAAAGAAGGATATATTGGACGTGGAACATAGTTCTATTTACTCTATGCATCCTGGGGGTACCAAAATGTACAGAGATTTAAACGATTATTACTGGTGGAATAATATGAAATGTGAGATTGCAGAATTTGTAGCTAAATGTTTAGTATGCCAGCAAGTGAAGGCGGAGCATCAAAAGCCGACAGGATTATTGCAGTCATTGCCTATTCCAGAATGGAAGTGGGAACATATAACGATGGATTTTATTATAGGATTACCACGATCTCCAAAGGGGCATGATTCTATTTGGGTGATTATAGATCGATTGACAAAGTCGTCTCATTTTCTTCGAGTTAAGACGACCTACACTGCTGATAAATATGCATGTATGTACGTTGATGAGATTATCCGTTTACATGGGGCACCAGTGTTAGTTGTATCAGATAGAGATCCAACGTTCACTTCTAAGTTTTGGCCTCGTATACAGAATGCCATGGGCACCAGTTTGAAGTTCATCACTGCATTTCATCCACAAATCGATGGGCAATCTGAAAAGAGGATTCAAATATTAGAAGACATGTTACGAGCTTGTGTATTTGACTTCAAGTGTAGTTAGGATGATCATTTGCCATTGATGGAATTCTTGTATAATAATAGTTATCAGTCCACCATTGGTATGGCTCTGTATGAAGATTTATATGGGAGTAGATGTAGAACGCCTTTGTATTGGGATGAAGTAGGTGAGGAAACTTTGGGGTCCTGAATTGATAGATATGACAACTGAGAAGATCAAAATGATTCGGGAACGGATAAAGATAGCGCAAAGCAGGCAGAAATTTAAATGCAGATAAGAGGAAATATCCATTGAAATTTCAAAAGGGGGATTTTGTATTCCTATGTATTTCACCGTGGAAAGGCGTTATGAGATTTGGAAAGAAGGGGAAACTAAGTCCAAGATACATTGGACCATATGAAGTATTGGAAAGAATTGGAACCCTGGTGTATAAATTAGCATTACCTCCAGAGTTATCTCGTTTGCACGACGTGTTCCATGTATCTATGCTTCGTAAGTATTTGGCAGATCCATCTCATCAACTGAAAACCCAACCTATTGAACTAAAAGAAGACTTGTCGTACATCAAGGAATCGGTGGAAATTCTTGATCGTAAGGAGCAAGTATTGTGGCATAAAGTTATTCCCTTAGTTAAAGTTATGTGGATGAGCCACGGAATTAAAGAAGCAACTTGGTAAACGGAGGGTAGCATGAAGAAATAGTATCCCCATTTTTTTGGTAAGTGATATTCGTATTAAATTTCCGGGACGAAATTTTCTAAGGGGGGGAGGTTGTGACAACCCGTATATAATTATGATAAATTATATTTAAATTATACTTATCTTATGTGATATGAATAATGTGTTATTAGTATATCTAATGTTAAGTGATTATGGTTTGTATAATTCTACTTTCATAAATCATGAAATGTCGAATTATTTACGAACACAAGATTTCGTTATTTTCGACAGAAATGTTCCTGTTTAAGACTAGTTTTGACCCTTATAACATTACAATTGACTTGAGGTGATAAAACTACATAGTTGTAGACATGTGAGTTAGGGTGGTAACACAATAAACGTTGCATCAAACGGATGTTTGAGTAAGAAGTTAGGCAAAAATTACGAACAAGGGGCAAATTTGTCAATTCCCTTAAGTGGTAAATTGTCTTTTATTAAACCAAATGTTTTAATTTGATTGGATGGATTGGGGGGAAGCCTTGGCCGACTTAAAACTCTTCTTCTATCATAGTTCTTCAGCCGATTTAAGCCTAAGTTCAGTTTTAAGGGTTTTTGGCTTGAGGAAAGAGAAAGTGGAAGTTAAGGAAGGAAGGGTTTCATTAAAAGCTAAGAAAAGAATTCCAAGAAAATTCTTAAGGTGTTTCCAAGGTAAAATTATGGGTTAATATTGTTTTAATCTTCTATTATACTTATTTCAAAGTATATAAATCGTGAAGTATTGATTAAAATTCCATCGTCCTTTGTGATAATATGTATTGGTTCATATGTGAGATAAGTGGTGTTATAGGTCATATTGCTTTGTATTGAAACCCTTTGTATTCAAACAAGCATATCTCTTTGTGTGCTTACTGGAATTCATAAATTCCAATTGGATATGAAAATAGACTCGTATATTCATATCATATCCGAAAATTAGAATTCAACTCCTTACGGTTAGGCCTTAGTGATTGTTGGAAGTTGGTATATAGTTGCAGTTTGTCTATATCATTTCGGTATGCCCTGAGTTTGGTCAAGCTTTTGAGATAGAAAATGAAGTCCAAATATTATGAAACTTTAATTCTGTACTATTCAGTATGTGTACTAAAAGTGTGTTGAAAATCATGTAAAGTTATGCTAGACAAAAATTATGAAAATTCTTGGAATTTGAAGAAATAATAGAGGATCTTGTAGGGAAGATTTCTTGTGTTGTAAAGAAATAGTCATAACTTGCCCTAGGGAGCTTGAAAAATTACACCGTCACTTGTGCTGGAAAGTATATTCATATATGTTTTCATATTGATAAGTTTGGACACCTGTATGTGTGCAATTAATGAATATGGGAAGGTTGAGTGTGGAGGACAATAATTTCAGGCCATACTGGATATCCCATGAAAGAATACTTTTATCTGCTCCTTCTCAAGGGTATTTTGAGTACATGTTTCATTTGTATATATATTTCATGTGTATACTTTTATGTTTACTTGAGTTTAGTTATAAATTCCTTACGAGGTAGTTTCTAGGGTCGAATGTTCATGACCTTATCAATATATATACCATCGTTTCGTCTTTACATATGTTTCGTAGAATATGAGTTGAGTAGAATCATATTGTGGTTGTGCACTCATTTATAGTTACATAATTGTATTAAGATAATACTTATGATTGAGTTTTAGTACTGATTTAGTTGGATTAACAGGTGTAAGGTCAAATCAACCAAGTTCAGCTCCACCCGAGGGAAACGTGAATACATAGTTGACAACACAAGGTGAGTGTACTTACTGAGTTGATTTGGGATATGATTTGCATGTATTATATATTAAGATGTTATGGCTTATTAAAAGCCAAGAGATGTTGAGAAGTTATGGCTTATTAAAAGCCAAGAGATGTTATGGCTCATTAAAAGCCAAGATATGTTGAGTTGCTATGCATTTCAGGAGATGTTAGGTTTTTAAAACCTATGGATATGATTATTGCCTACGGGCAGGAGATGTGGGGTTTATTAACTCCGGATATGTATATGGCCTAATTTGGCACAAAGATGTATATATTGTTATGTTGAGATGCTAATATAATACTTTTACTATTGATAGTTGTAGTACATTCACTGAGTTTTTAAACTCGTGGTTTTATATGTTTACATTTTCAGGTTTTCCAGCTGCCACTGCCAGGTCTAGGAGGTTGAGTAAATAGAAGTAGGGTCTTGTTAGTTTGTTTTATACACTGTACTAGTTGTAATTAAGTTAAATGATAAGTGAGTTCTGTTGAAATTATGTCTCCTTAAAACGATTGGATTTTTAGTATTCCGCATTTTAACCTTGAAGTTGTTTCAATATGTATTACTAAAATAATAAATAAATTATAATTGTGGTTTGTAAACTATTTAGTTAATTATATCCTAATGGGGTTAGGGGGTGACAGTTTCAGAGCATGGTCTTAGGTCTCGTAGGTTATGAGTCCGTTTAGCTTCCGTGTTACCGATCTTTGATTCCCTTTGTTGATTTGTACCTTCTAAAATAGTGGTCCTGGCATACGTGTTAGCACTGTTTGGAAATTGAAATGTCAATGAAAAGGATGTGTTAGGATGACTAAGAGTTTTGTGTTGATTGTGGTAATTGAGGTTAAAAATAAATAATTTCTATGTGAGTATCTTTAGAGGTGATTTGGAGATGAGAGTTATTTTGGATATTGCTAGTGCAATTGTTGGTTATTGTAAGTATCGATTTTTGTGATGTGAAGAAATTTTAGGACCTTGATGTTTAGATAACTTTTGGAGATTTGATCAGGTGGTGATTCACGATGATTCGCAAGAGCGTGTGGTACGCTGTTATTTTCATAGTTATGTATATATATAGGTGATATGCACTATATTTTCGACCGTGAGATTTTGTGCGGCTAGGATTGGGCATATGGGCTCCCGATTTTGGCACTTTAAGGGTAGGCATATGTGAGCCTTATATTTTTTTATGCGTTTGGGGTTTTCGTCAAATTTCGAGGACGAAATTTCTTGTTAATGGGGAAGTATGTAACAACCCGGATTTTTTTAAATGGGTATTTTTAAATAAAATTGGACTTTTATAAGCATGTGTCGCGCAGGACGCGAACTTGCGTGATTTTTATAGGACGTTTTATTGGAGTTAAAAATAATTTGGCCATATTTATTGGATGCTAAAAATAGGCCTAAGAGTGTCATGGGGTCAAAAATCGAAAAATAAATAAATAAATAAAATATTATTATTTTATTCAAAAAAATAAAAGTGCTCAGAAAATTCTGAAAATCACGATACCAACTCAAAATTTAATTTTGAGCAACTTTTCCTTTTCCGACATTTCAAAAAAACGTCATTATACCCGATATAGGCTATTTTTTTGTTCGACCAGACCACCTTTTTGACAAAAAAAATTTAAACCCTTAAAGTTATATATCTATACGATTTCGGAGTTAGTTTTGAAGACTCATTCCCCACTCACCCAAGAGCAGCCAACCCTCTTTCTCTCCATCCTCTTTCACCTCCAAACCTTAACCTCCATTAAAACCAATTTTCAAGCTCAATTTTGAAGGCATAAACATATATATTCCAAGTTGGTTCAAGAGGGGTTTTTGTTCAACTTTTCAAGAGGAACTCGGATCTCTAGTCAATTTCTACATCTAAAAATCAGGCATGTTTATTCTATTCTTTTACTTTAGTGTTATGTGTCTTGATTGTTGCCTCCATTAAACCCATGTGTTCTAAAATAAATTAAGAACATAATATTTTTAAGAAATTAATTTCGGGACTGTTTTTTATAAATTATTAATGATACCAAATAATTATAACTTTGTTGTTATTTGGATTGTATTTACGTAGTTGGTTATATTATGGTCATATACATGTAGAGGAGCCTTTAGAAATTTAATTTGGGTGTTCCATGTATAAATACCAAAATTAATTAAAATACTTGTGCTAGAAAAATAATAGCTAATATGGAACTTGCGAATAATAATGATTCGGAAAATCACAATAATTATGTGTTCTTGATTCCCCCTATTTAGATTAAAAATCATTTATTTGGAAATTTAGTGTTGTTGAGAATATTATCATAAATTGTTGATTGTGTCACTTATGAAATATTATAATTTTGAATATCTTGGGAACGTTGGTATTGTAGATAATTAGTTTTCACCCCTTGTTATAGTACACTTGTTAAGTATGGGACTAGTAAGTGGGCCTTAGTTGCGATTTATGCTAAATAGGTATGGGACTAGTTAGTATAAATCTATGCGGGTTACATAAATTGGGGTGGGGGCAAATTCTCTATATTTACCGTTTTTGTGATAACCTATGATTGATATCTAGGTGAAGTGAATTTTTTACAATCATCATTTATTAATGATAGGACGAAATTGTGTTTTTGGGACCTTTAATTAGGACTAAGGAATATTTTGAGAATTTTCACATCGCTTTTAAGGGTTGGAAAAATTTATGTGAATAACTAGTATGAGAAATTTTGGGAAATTAATACCGCAAGACTAAAACTGGTATTAAAATTAATTGGCGACATAATGTGTCCAAGGCCGACAGTTTAACCGGGTCAGATGACGATTTATATCGTGTCGTGTGTGGAACCTTGTCATATCGCGAGGATCGCAGAATAAAAACGGATCAGACGGCAGACTTGACAAGGGGATGGGTGTTGGTAATATTAATGTATTTTGGTGTAAATCACCTGTGGTGGGAGGACCACTATACCTAATAATAAAGTGAGAACAAATCACCCTAGTTATTCAAACACATTAACATCGTGGGACTTGGGTTAATTTAAAATAATATTAGTGTGGCACATTTAAACATTGCGGGTACTTAAAAATTTACGGTTGATGATTATAGACTTTCTTTTAATTAAAAGATTCTATTGTTATGGTTGATATGTATAACACTATTGTCTGGGTTCAAGGACCCTAATTGAAAGGAGTACCCGGTATTCATGCTCAGGGTTTTGGCTCTGACATATGTGTTGACTAATATTTTCAGGGATTTAATTGGAGTAGCTGCATAGGAATTATTGGAGATCTTTTGAAAGTGCAGCTGGAGTTATATTAATTGTTTAGTAGTTTGTTTCTTCTCCTATTCAGTCGTATTTATTGTGAGACTATATTTGGATTTTTATTGGGCCTTTCGGTTCCAAAGTTGTCTTAAGATTTCAATTGGGTTTGATTTATTGTAATAATTGAGATATTCGGAGATTGCATGTGACGGACTTTATATCGCACTTTGGTGAAATCAGTTGGATGTTCTTAATATGTGGGATTGATTTAAAATCATTTATCTTGTGGATTAGAATTTTAATATGTCTCATATCTGTCACATGATATTTAATTTATTAACCCCGGCTTAATTTTGGTGGCGGTCGACGCCAGAATTTAGCGGTGTGTTACATTGCCCTAATATTAAAGTTCTAAATTTTAGTGCCGAGAATAAGTGACTTAACGACCGCGACTTAATAGGGCAGGGTCGTAGGGCATAATAATTGGTATCAGAGCATTCGACCTTGAAGACTTTAAGGCCTCGTTTGATACACCGTATAAGGGATCTGGATAGGATAGGATAAGAGTCGGATTGGATAGGATAAGGATGGACCGTATAAGCTTATTTCAATACTGCGTTTGGAACAGTTCCGAATAAGAAGACGGGATGGGATAAAATAATACAATCATGTGTTTGAAATGCTCCGGATAGTATTAATTTATCTCCAGTTTTTCAAAAATACCCTTCTTTTATATTTAATAATAAAAAATACAAAAATATATTTTTATCACATATTTCAACTCAATACCAATATTTAATTCCACGTGAGATGTTAAAAAAATAATATTATGAGATGAAAATATGTATTTGTATTTGTATTTATAATTTGTACATACTCAATCACTAGTAATCACTTACACGGATACAAAAATCGTGTGTACACAAACTAGCCGCCAGAAATAATGAGATAGTAAAACGGTTTGCTTACTATCTTGTCTTTCGATTCAAAACGAAAATTTCTTGAAGTCACAACTGAATAACATCGATTTTACCCAAAATAGTCGCCGAAAACATGCAGAAACAAATAAATTAAATTGTACACAACTTTCAACTTGATAAGCATATAAGTTAATAATACATTAAAAAAATATATGTAACAAAATATTAGCGGTGAATTAATAACACATAACTTTCAACTTGTCTAGTATGTGAGTTAACATAATATTTGCATCGATTTAAACCCAAATAGTAGTTCATGATAAAGCAACAAATAGAAAAAAATAGAAAATAAAAATAAAAATGAGGAGGTAACCTACCGTGATGAAAAATATGAATAGAGAGTTATGTGAATCAAAGGGACCGCCGACGGATATCTAATACTTGAGATAGTGCAAGTTGCGTGAGTTTTTTTTATAACTTAATAAGAGTAGAGTAGCAATTTTTAATCAAATTTTGACACCGTATAATTTTATACGACCTTGGAGGTGAGATTTTTTTATCCCACTCCTTATGGGATAAGGAGATCACTTTGGATAACTTATTCCATCTCATATCCCATCCTAAACTACACCAAACATTGGATAGGATAATTTTATCAAATACGAACTGCTTATACGGCGCATCAAACGAGGCCTAAGAGTGTTAGGTGTGTTATTGGCTAGGTAAGTTTATTTGAAGACCTAGTAATAGAATGATAGACTTATATGTGTGTGATTCTTGTCGGGGAGTTATGGCAAAAGGTAGTGGTAGAAGAGCAGGAAGAGTCGTGGACAATAACGAGGTTGCGGAACCTGTTATCCCTAACATTGTGCCTGCGGTGGTAGTTGGACTCGTGAAATCCTTAGCTTGGACAACCGCTGCAAGGACAACCGAAAAGAGGTCGGTGTAATACGCCGTGATTTTAATGACTTTTAAAATGAATGATATTTTAAATTAATGGATTAATTGGATTTTTTTATTAATTAATTCATTTGGGTTTTATCCGAATTGAGGATATTAAAATGGATGATTCTTAATATTACTTAAAGATATTTAGGTAATATATGAATGTGATGTCATTGATATGACTGTATGATATAAATTCGGTAATTTATATTTTAAGTCAGACGCGGTATGGGACGTGTCGGGACTAGTTTATTAAATTAAAAAGGAAATTTATTTTCTATCGACCTTATAGTCATTTCGATTGCGTCGTTGCGTCCGGAAGGTTCGAAATAGTCAGAAAAGTCTATTTGGATGTTAATTTTGAGTCTCGGGTCATTTGAAAATGAATAGACAACCCGAAAGGGAATTTTGGTCATTTTTCGAAGGGGGATGAATTCTGAATATTACTTAAAGATATTTAGGTAATATATGAATGTGATGTCATTGATATGACTGTATGATATAAATTCGGTTATTTATATTTTTAGTCAGACGTGGTATGGGACGTGTCGGGACTAGTTTATTAAATTAAAAAGGAAATTTATTTTTTATCGACCTTATAGTCATTTCGACTGCGTCGTTGCGTCCGGAAGGTTCGAAATAGTCAGAAAAGTCTATTTGGATGTTAATTTTGAGTCTCGGGTCATTTGGAAATGAATAGACAACCCGAAAGGGCATTTTGGTCATTTTTCTAAGGGGGTGAATAGTGATTTCGGATTTTGTACTATTATAAGTATTGGTAGATTAAGTGTATGGGGGTTATTCATCTCCTCTACACAAAGTAGAGAAGCCATCTTCCTAGAGAGAGTGTAAGGGTGCTTGGGAAGGGAAAAGCCTACTTGGGAAGGAGAAGAACAAGAACCAAGGTTCACCACCACCAACCACCACTGGAGTTTGACCGGAGAAGGGACAACCAACTGAGATATACTACACCAAAGGATCAGACCTTCAGTAAAGGCAAGTGTTTAATAATGGCAATTTAAGTTTGTATATTGTCCATGTTAGAATAGTATGAAAAGAGAAGATTATTCATGTTTGGAAGAAATAATGGAGTATTAAATGGATTTCTGGAAACTGAAATGATATAGGAATTAAACTCATGATTTAGGTTGATAATAATCCACGAAATAGTCATGAAACTGTTGAAGAAATTATGAAAACCATTGATGTGTTCTTGAAGTTGATATGTTGATATTTTTTTGGAAATAAGGAGATAAACATGCTTTTTAATCCAATCCCTTGATGATTCTAGGATGTTTAGAGTATTGGAAATCGTTCATATATGTTGATATATCATGTAGTAAAGATTATAAGTCATTTGGGATGTTTCGATGAAGGTTTAAATGATCATAAGTTGCTAAACCCGTAGTTGCAGAAAATGCAGAATACCAGGTTGTGACCTGAGGGATCGATCGATCGACCCCTGCCTTCGATCGATCGACCTCCCCAGAATATGTAAAGTTTCTTCTTTTTAAATGTTGATTCTTATCCCAAAACTTTTGTGGATCTTTGGTGATTATTATTTGGATATTATGGGACTTAGAAAATATCAGTAAACCCTTGATAAGATTTGAATTAATTTGATTTGGATTCAAGTGATTAAAATGATGAAAATTATATTGAATGGAATTTCGGTTGCTAGATTCATTTGTTAAATTCCAAATGGGGATGTATGAGGATTTAAGATAGGACCAGTAGGGGTGATTTAATGTAACACCTGGGTATCCTTAAGTTTACAAGAGGGTTTAATCCTAAGTGAAAGAAGATGTGTTTATAAGAGATTTGAAACTACCGATTTTAACCTTAATTAAAAGGAGAACTAAACTCGTAGTAATTAGGGAGAAATGATGTTATGGACCAGTAGGATATTAGTGACTTCTTACTGAATATATGTTCAGGAAAAACCTATTTGAATCATGTGTATTGAGTGAGGGTAGCCTTAGGGTTACAATTTGAACGTCAAGGACTGAGTTTAAGCTCAATATTGATTTCGCAAGGACGGAGTGTAATACAAGAGCGTAGTGGTGTGTCTCCTGGATAGAGATGGGAGTTTAGAACACTTTTGGTTGAAAGAAGATATGAGATTATCCCGATCGCATAGTTGTAGTTGTCGGACCTCCTCGATCGACAAAGTTAAGTAGTAGTGTATTGGAGGGGTTCCTTGTTTGGATTTCGCTTTGCGAGACGCTCCGCGCATGAACCTTAATGACGTCGGGAGTGGAGAGATTTTATAGGATGCGAGGATAATTAAATTATGAAGTAAAGATATGATACGTATGGGAAATATCTTAGGGTAGTGATATTACCTTATTGATATTATATTATAGGTATGATAATACCTATTTGATTGATTAATGATTTATGTGTATGACATACCTAGCTTACTTGCTATTGGTGGGAGGTTTGCGCGTGAGGGCAGTCATATCCTGATGAATCCATGGGATCTTTGATTTGTCGATCAAGAACATAGGTCTATGAAAGACTTATCGGGGAGTTGATAAGTCCGCTGACTGTGGGTGCGTAGGTATGTGCGTGACCCACGGATACGAGAACTATGTTCGCCTCCAATTTGTTTGTTGTTGTTTGTGGCTCGTGGAATCTTACCGAACCTTTAGTCCCCTATTCGGCGACTTGCGATGATGGGACATGATAGCAGAGTAATGCATTGCACCGCAGCTGTGACTCGGGGTGCCGTATTATATATGAATATATATATAATGGCTTAAATGATTGAATGGATAAATATTGTGGTTAAATCTATCTATAGTGATAATTGTAGATAACGGTGAATAGAGAAAGATAATTGAATTAAGTTAATGAATGTTTATTCTTACAGAATTGAAAAGCTTAATTCATATTAATGAGAAATGATTTATGTTAATGAGAAACGATTCATATAAATGAGAAATGTAAATGAATAATAATGTGACGTATGGTATGGGACATACAGGGATTATGATATGGGAATGGAATTATATTATGGAATTGGTAGAAGAACCATTAACTAGGAAGTTAATAGGAAACGTTAAGTGTGCACTCTAGTTGAGAGGTGAGAATAGCAAGTGAGAGTTGGATCTAACATGTACATAATAAATGCTTTATTGCACTTGTTAAATACTTGCCATTTTAAAAATCATATACACATTCGGGCTCTGACCCGTTTCCTTGCATATTTTCTTTTCTATTGTATCTTCTATATCAGGTGTCCAGCAACAGGGACGCCAACCTTAGCGGATGATGTTGAACTATGGAGCTATGGAGTTTTTGCTTAGACGCCTATCATCTTTTGATTCACAGTATTCTTAGTTAGGGCATGTCGCCCAAAGGATTTCAGTTATCTTTTCTATCGAGGTCAAATACTATTGTATTCGGGATTTTTTTTATACATTTAACATTGTTGAGTTTATTGTAAAGGATTATATTATTTGGGAATGTTTATTCCAATTGCATTTAAATTCTTTTGAGTTATTTATTGTGTTATCAGTGTTGTAGTATAAAATGTGTAGTGTTATTCTTAAACTAAAAATGGTTTTGTTGAAATTTAAATTTTGAAAGTTTTTAACACCAGCTTATTTGGGTATTGGGTGAGTTGTAAATGTTTTCGACTGTGATGCTAAGAATGAGCCAACTGTATATTCTGTTTTAATTTGGTATGGCACTGGCCACCCGGTATTTAATTAGGCGGGGTGTTACAGGTGGTATCAGAGCATCAGCTTCTACTGTCCTTTAGGATCTGTACGGCTTACTGTGTTTTCAGCTTAGCGTTCTTTGATGTAGAGCCCTATGCGTAGGATTATTGCTTTTCTATTTACGCGTACAAACTTCAGCTATTTTGAGATATCAAATACTGATAGTGTTCTCTCATTTCAGATGCCGCCTCGACGTGCACCTCAGCCCGCCCCAGCTCAGGGTACGATGATTGCGGCCGAAGTTGCTGCAATTGTCGCTCAGGCAGTCAATGCAGCTTTAGCTGCTGTTCAGCAGGCTCCAGCACCGGCACCGATTGTGCCACCAGCGCAAGGGCAAGTGTTTCCTACTGCATGGGAATGAGCGAGGGATGCCTTTCAGAAAGCGCACCCACCTGGGTTTCAGGGAGGATCAGATGTTGTGACTGCTAGCCAATGGAAGAAAGATATCCAACGGCACTTGAGAATGATCGAGTGCACTGAGGCTCAACGTCAAATACTAGCTACATTCAAGCTAGTTGGGGCAGCCTTGCAATGGTGGGAAGCTACGACCACTATGGAGGAGAGGGACACAATGACTATTAAAGACTTTTGGATACGGTTTGATGGGAAGTATTTTCCTTCCGCCATCTAGACAGAGATGAGGCAGAAGCTACTTGATTTGAAACAGGGAGAGAAAACTGTGGCGGAATATGAGGAAGAGTTTACGAGATTAACTAATTTGGTACCAGCTGAAGTACCTACTGAGGAGAGGAGAATCCTAATGTTCACTGATGGGTTGAACTATAAAATTCGCCAACATTTATTGGGGAATCTTTCACTACGTACGTATGCAGATGTTCTTAATGCTGCAATGCTCCACTGCCAGGATAACCGCTTACATAATCAGGGTGTCAAGCGGGGGTTTGGGTCAAGCCTGCAAGGCAAGACTACTGGGGGCAGTTCTAGTGGGACTCAGCCAGGGCAAAGTGAGCAGGGTTCCCAGACAGGGGACTATGCTAAGCGTTTGCGATCTGGAGATTCTCGATTTGAGGATAGAGGTTTTGGGCAAGGACAACAGGGCCATCAGGGCCAGAGACAGGCTCATCAGGGCCAAGGGAAAGGAGGTAATGTCCAGCAGGTTCGGGGTCAACAGGGGCAAAGTGGTGGAAAGTTTGCGGGAAAATGTTTCGTGTGTGGCAAGTATGGCCATAAACGTCAAGATTGTCCTGAGAAAGACAAATTTCCTCAGCAACAACATGCTCGACAGGAGCCGCAGGTACCAGTGTTTCCACCAGCTGCTCTTCCAGCTCCAGCTCCGGTGCTAGCACTACCTCCCATTCCAGCAGCACCCGCGCAACAGGGTCAGTACGGGCGTGTATATAACGTCCGTCAGGCAGCGAATCAACAACCACCACCCGCGAATGAGGGTATGTTTTCTATCTAAGGGATTATGAAGCGTATATTGATTTTTGTAGTGATTGATATTGTGTGGGCTAAAGGGTTGCTAAATTTAGCCTATAGCACTGTTATTTACGTAAACTCACTAAGGGGTGTGGGACACCTTTATATTACATGTTATCACGTGGGTTTGATTTTTATCATGGGATTACTTACCTTGGGCATGTCCGAGCGTGATTTGACTATCGGCGTGCATTGACTTGTGGTATATGAGAGCGTATGTCTGCATCTTGTCTTCTATAAGAGAGTAGATGCGTAAACTCTATTTGAAATCGATAAAACCTAATTTTTGTTTTAAATTGATAAACCTGATTTTTTTTTTAAAAAAACCAATTTTTTATATATTATTGACTAAGGACCTTAGGAGTTTCGATGACCGACTACTTTAGGAAGTAGTGTATCGGGGTGATTCCTTGTTTGGATTTCGCTTGCGAGACACCCCACGCATGAAACTACTAACCGTTGGGAGTCGAAATAAGTTAGGTCTTTGGGAAACGAGTTTAAAACCTTTGCGAAAATTTTAATATTGAAAGCGATACGAGAGGGTGTATGGGCACCCTGGATGATTGGATTGTAGTATTTTTCATAATTGTGAAAAAGGTAAGTAGTTGAAACTATATGGTGAGGCTTGGTGTATAACATCGATGGGGATTTTTGTTAATGTACTGTATGGGCGGTACGTCTTGGATTTCTCGCGATGTGAGATTTATACTCGGAGTTGACCTTACCGGTATGACTTATATTCCTGAATTTCGGGACGAAATTCTGTTATAAGGGGAGAAGTATGTAATACGCCGTGATTTTAATGACTTTTAAAGTGAATTATATTTTAAATTAATGGATTAATTGGATTTTTTTTTACTAATTAATTCATTTGCGTTTTATCCGAATTGAGGATATTAAAATGGATGATTCTGAATATTACTTAAAGATATTTAGGTAATATATGAATGTGATGTCATTGATATGACTGTATGATATAAATTCGGTAATTTATATTTTTAGTCAGACGCGGTATGGAACGTGTCGGGACTAGTTTATTAAATTAAAAAGGAAATTTATTTTCTATCGACCTTATAGTCATTTCGACTCCGTCGTTGCGTCCGGAAGGTTCGAAATAGTCAGAAAAGTCTATTTGGATGTTAATTTTGAGTCTCGGGTCATTTGAAAATGAATAGACAACCCGAAAGGGCATTTTGGTCATTTTTCTAAGGGGGGTGAATTCTGAATATTACTTAAAGATATTTAGGTAATATATGAATGTGATGTCATTGATATGACTCTATGATATAAATTCGGTAATTTATATTTTTAGTCAGACGCGGTATGGGACGTGTCGGGACTAGTTTATTAAATTAAAAAGGAAATTTATTTTCTATCGACCTTATAGTCATTTCGACTGCGTCGTTGCGTCCGGAAGGTTCGAAATAGTCAGAAAAGTCTATTTGGATGTTAATTTTGAGTCTCGGGTCATTTGGAAATGAATAGACAACCCGAAAGGGCATTTTGGTCATTTTTCTAAGAGGGGTGAATAGTGATTTCGGATTTTGTACTATTATAAGTATTGGTAGATTAAGTGTATGGGGGTTATTCATCTCCTCTACACAAAGTAGAGAATCCATCTTCCTAGAGAGAGTGTAAGGGTGCTTGGGAAGGAAAAAGCCTACTTGGGAAGGAGAAGAATAAGAACCAAGGATCACCACCACCAACCACCACCGGAGTTTGACCGGAGAAGGGACAACCAACTGAGATATACTACACCAAAGGATCAGACCTTCAGTAAAGGCAAGTGTTTAATAATGGCAATTTAAGTTTGTATATTGTCCATGTTAGAATAGTATGAAAAGAGAAGATTATTCATGTTTGGAAGAAATAATGGAGTATTAAATGGATTTCTGGAAACTGAAATGATATAGGAATTAAACTCATGATTTATGTTGATAATAATCCACGAAATAGTCATAAAACTGTTGAAGAAATTATGAAAACCATTGATGTGTTCTTGAAATTGATATGTTGATAATTTTTTGGAAATAAGGAGATAAACATGTTTTTTCATCCAATCCCTTGATGATTCTAGGATGTTCAGAGTATTGGAAATCGTTCATATATGTTGATATATCATGTAGTAAAGATTATAAGTCATTTGGGATGTTTAGATGAAGGTTTAAATGATCATAAGTTGCTAAACCCGTAGTTGCAGAAAATGCAGAAAACCAGGCTGTGACCTGAGGGATCGAACGATCGACCCCTGACTTCGATCTATCGACCTCCCCAGAATATGTAAAGTTGCTTCTTTTTAAATATTGATTCTTATCCCAAAACTTTTGTGGATCTTTGGTGATTATTATTTGGATATTATGGGACTTAGAAAATATCAGTAAACCCTTGATAAGATTTGAATTAATTTGATTTGGATTCAAGTGATTAAAATGATGAAAATTATATTGAATGGAATTTCGATTGCTAGATTCATTTGTTAAATTCCAAATGAGGATATATGAGGATTTAAGATAGGACCAGTAGGGGTGATTCAATATAACACCTGGGTATCCTTAAGTTTACAAGAAGGTTTAATCCTAAGTGAAAGAAGATGTGTTTATAAGAGATTTGAAACTATCGATTTTAACCTTAATTAAAAGGAGAACTAAACTCGTAGTAATTCGGGAAGAAATGATGTTATGGACCAGTAGGATATTAGTGACTTCTTACTGAATATATGTTCAGGAAAAACCTATTTGAATCATGTGTATTGAGTGAGGGTAGCCTTAGGGTTACAATTTGAACGTCAAGGACTGAGTTTAAGCTCAATATTGATTTCGCAAGGACGGAGTGTAATACAAGAGCGTAGTGGTGTGTCTCCTGGATAGAGATGGGAGTTTAGAACACTTTTGGTTGAAAGAAGATATGAGATTATCCCGATCGCATAGTTTTAGTTGTCGGACCTCCTCGATCGACAAAGTTAAGTAGTAGTGTATTGGAGGGGTTCCTTGTTTGGATTTCGCTTTGCGAGACGCTCCGCGCATGAACCTTAACGACGTCGGGAGTGGAGAGATGTTATAGGATGCGATGATAATTAAATTATGAAGTAAAGATATGATACGTATGGAAAATATCTTAGGGTAGTGATATTACCTTATTGATATTATATTATAGGTATGATAATACCTATTTGATTGATTAATGATTTATGTGTATGACATACCTAGCTTACTTGCTATCGGTGGGAGGTTTGCACGTGAGGGCAGTCATATCCTGATGAATCCATGGGATCTTTGATTTGTCGATCGAGAACATAGGTCTATGAAAGACTTATCGGGGAGTTGATAAGTCCGCTGACTGTGGGTGCGTAGGTATGTGCGTGACCCATGGATACGAGAACTATGTTCGCCTCCAATTTGTTTGTTGTTGTTTGTGGCTCGTGGAATCTTACCGAACCTTTAGCCCCCTATTCGGCGACCTGCGATGATGGGACATGATAGCAGAGTAATGCATTGCACCGCAGCTGTGACTCGGGGTGCCGTATTATATATGAATATATATATATAATGGATTAAATGATTGAATGGATAAATATTGTGGTTAAATCTATCTATAGTGATAATTGTAGATAACGGTGAATAGAGAAAGATAATTGAATTAAGTTAATGAATGTTTATTCTTACAGAATTGAAAAGCTTAATTCATATTAATGAGAAATGATTCATGTTAATGAGAAACGATTCATATAAATGAGAAATGTAAATGAATAATAATGTGACGTATGGTATGGGACATACGGGGATTATGATATGGGAATGGAATTATATTATGGAATTGGTAGAGGAACCATTAACTAGGAAGTTAATAGGAAACGTTAAGTGTACACTCTAGTTGAGAGGTGAGAATAACAAGTGAGAGTTGGATCTAACATGTACATAATAAATGCTTTATCGCACTTGTTAAATACTTGTTGTTTTAAAAATCATATACACATTCGGGCTCTGACCCGTTTCCTTGTATATTTTCTTTTCTATTGTATCTTCTATATCAGATGTCCAGCAACAGGGACGACAACCTTAGCGGATGATGTTGAACTATGGATCTATGGAGTTTTTGCTTAGACGCCTTCCATCTTTTGATTCACAGTATTCTTAGTTAGGGCATGTCGCCCAAAGGATTTCAGTTATCTTTTCTATCGAGGTCAAATACTATTGTATTCGGGATTTTTTTTATACATTTAACATTGTTGAGATTATTGTAAAGGATTTATATTATTTGGGAATGTTTATTCCAATTGCATTTAAATTCTGTTGAGTTATTTATTGTGTTATCAGTGTTGTAGTATAAAATGTGTAGTGTTATTCTTAAACTAAAAATGGTTTTGTTGAAATTTAAATTTGGAAAGTTTTTAACACCAGCTTATTTGGGTATTGGGTGAGTTGTAAATGTTTTCGACAGTGATGCTAAGAATGAGCCAACTGTATATTCTATTTTAATTTGGTATGGGACTGGCCACCCGGTATTTAATTAGGCGGGGTGTTACAGTCGGTTGGTTGTACTATTGAGAATTTTAAGAAAGTAGGACCTAAGCCCTTTAATGGAGATCCTAATCCATTGAAGGTCGATGCTTGGATAAGGAACATAGAGAAGATTTTTGAGGTTTTCAATTATACTAGAGAGAAAAAGGTGTACTTTGCCTCCTTTTATGTTTGAGGCCGAAGTTGATCACTATTGGTCAACGGTTAAGAGAACCTGATTGGGAGGAGAGGTTGCGGCCATGCGTTGGCCCAAATTTAACTTTTTCTAGAGAGGTATTTCCCAACCGCGGCCAAGGAAAAGCTAGAGATAAAAAATCTGGAGATAACTCAAGGAAATACGTCCGTGGATGATTATGAAGCCAAGTTCACTGAGTTATCTCACTTTGCCCCTATACTGTTGATATAGTGAGGAGAAGAAAGCCAAGAAGTTTGAAAGGGACTTAAAATGTGGATTCTGCATACAAAACTGGTTAAGGTAGCTTGGACAATGGAAGACGACTTTGAAGATGGCTTAAAGGTTAATGGAGAGAAGAGAAAGGAGGGAGAAAAGGTAACAAAAAAAGAAGATAATCATGGGATCACGAAATGAAAACGTGAGAAGGTTGACATCACGGCAGTTACCTGTTTTAACTGGGGAATGAATGGACACTTTGCCAAAGTTTTCCCTTTAGGAATGAGCTGCTACAATTATGGAAAGCTAGGCCACAAGGTCAAGGAATGTAGATTTTCGAAAAACAACAGGGAGTAGGCATAAGCCGCGAATAGTTGTAGAGGTTGTAGAGGTGATTTAGAGGCTAAGGAAGGATTTTGTGATTACAAAGTTTTGAGAAAATACCATTTAAGGCTTGTAATCATTACAGATTGCATTATTAGTTGTTACCTTTATCTTATCTATATTAATATTAAATTTTGTAATAAAATATAACTTCGAGGCATGTACTAGAGACCGTTGAATTATTAAAGAAATAAGGAGTTCAGTTAGTAAAGAGATAAGGTGTTTATTTAGTGATTTTTCCAGCTAGTGTATTATTTAATTAGGATAATGAATCAATCTACAAACTCTTATTTTTAGACCGAGGTCTCTTTAAGATTCGCGACATAGTAAAATTTGCTCTAAAACATTTAAGTTTAAAAATTTACCATGAGAACAAGTGAACCAACAGCCACCGCCTAACATGTCAATGCCGCAGGGTATTAAGCCTAGTAAGGAACCGTTAATGATATCATCTTGGGAGTCAAGTTGTTAAAAAATGGGTGTTGCGAATATCTAACCTATGTGAAGGACTTAAATTTTGAGGATGTAATTTTCTAAGTTGGAAAGATTGTAATGACCCTAAAACTATATAAGGTCGCGACCATACAGGGAGACACAGCCAAAAGTAGAATTATGTTGTCAAGGTCACGGCCTAGGACAAAAATCGAGATAGTAAGAAAGATCACTACTAGAGACTTTAGACCACGGCAATAAATGGGTTTCAGACAGTTAGGCCACAGCCTCAGACTTAAAGGCTACATAAGATAAAGGAAGGCCATGACCTGAGGAGAAAGGTCACGGAATCTGGTGCCCTAGACCTTCGACCGCTCAACATGTGATGTAATGGCGTGGCCTAATAACGTCATAACTTGAGAAGAAAGTTTAGAGAGTTCTATAAGCCTTTTGAAGAGGGGTAATTGTGAAAGAGAGTGTACAAAAGAGGAAACCTTAGGTTCATTTTTAAACCTATAAATACCAACCATTGGCACACTTTCCAATGTTGATATAACCCTAATTTTCCACTTTTGGGAGAGAAAGTGAGACTTTGAGAGAAAAGGAAATTGATGTTCGTTCTGAGGCCGTTCACCCAAAGGAAAGAAGCGACAGAAGTTACTGTTCATGGGACCAAAATCCATTAAGGTAAGGGATTTATCCTCCTCCTCTTATTCCTTGATTAAAATCCTAGTTTTTGTAATACTCCGTGATTTTAATGACTTTTAAAATGGGTTATATTTTAAATTAATGGATTAATTAGATTTTACTATAAATTAATTCATTTGGGTTTTATCCGAATTGTGGATATTAAAATGAATTATTCTGAATATTACTTAAAGATATTTAGGTAATATATGAATGTGATGTTATTGATATTGCTATGAATTGGTAATTCAGTAATTTGAATTTTTAGTCAGACGCGGTATGGGACGTGTCGGGACTATTTTGTTAAATTAAAAAGGAAACTTATTTTTATATCGACCTTATAGTCGTTTCGACTGCGTCGTTGCGACCGGAAGGGTTGAAATAGTCAGAAAGGTCTATTTGGATGTTGATTTTGGGTCTCGGGTCATTTGGAAATGAAAAGACAACCCAAAAGGGCATTTTGGTCATTTTTACAAGGGGGATGAATAGTAATTTCGGATTTTGTCTTATTATAAGTATTTGGAGATTAGTTGAACGTGGGTTCATTCATCCCTTCAACACAAAATTGAGAGGCCATCTTCCTAGAGAGAGTAAAAGGTTTCTTGGGAGAAGAGAAGCTTGTTTGGAAAGGAGGAGAACCAAATAATCAAAGGTCACCACCACCAACCACCACCGGAAGTGACCGGAGAAAAGGAGAACCACTTGTGTTATACAACCCCAAAGGATCAGACCTTCATTAGAGGCAAGTGTTTGATAACTGCAATCTAAGTTTGTATATTATCCATGTTAGGATAGTTATAAAAGGATGAGATTTTTACATGTTTGGAAGATAATGAAGAGTTGTTAATGGATTTCTGAAAAATGGAAGTTTATAGGAATCAAACTCATGTTGTAGGTAGATAGTAATCCACGAAATAATCATAAATCTGTTGAAGAAATGTTAAGAATCAATGGTGTGTTCTTGAAGATATCATGTATATAATTTTCTGGAAAAAGAGGTTAAACATATGTTTTTAATTCAAACTCTTGATGATATAAGGACGTTTAGATCATGAGAAATCATTCACATATGTTGTTATATCATGTAATAAGGATTATAAGTCATTTGGGTTGCTAATATGTGTAATACCCCGTATTTTTGTGATATGTATTTATGGGATTAATTGAATTAAATGGGAATTAATTGAGAATTAATCCGGATAAAATACTAACGAGATGTGAGTTGGTATTTGATTATAATATGTATATATGGAAATATATGAACATTGAAACTATTGAAATTGTCGCGAGATTGAAATACGGCAATTTGGGAAATTTTGTTGGGACGCGCGTGACAGTCGCGTCAGGAATATAATTATTTGAATTAAAAAGTGAATTTTATTTTTATCACCCGTATGGTCATTTTGAGTACGCCAACGAATCCGGAAGGGTCGAAATAGTCAGAAAACACTAGCCGGGGGCTTAGTTTGGGTCCCGGGGCATTTTTAGGCCATACCGACAACCCAAAAGGGTAGTTTGGTAATTTCGGAAATTGGGTAATTAAAACCCACGAAAATTAGAGTTAAAAATCTGACTTAGTCTTAACCCACTAAACCATTTCCAACCCCAATCTAGGCAGTGGGCTACGGGAGAAGTTTAGAAACCTTAAACTTGCCAAAAACCAACCCCCACCTCCATTGTCATCTTGAGAAGAACTTGTAGAGAGAGAGAGAGAGAAAGAGGAGAATTCTGCAGAGAGAGAGAGAGAGGAATTCAACCATCTTCAATCAACAACAAATCTGAAGAACGATTAAGGCAAGTGGTTTAATTACAATTGATTCAATGCTATGCTTTTCCATGTTTAGGGTAATTATCAAATTTATCATGGAAGATTGATTAGACCCATGAATTTGAGGATTTACAACTATGAATTATGTTAGGAATTGCATGTAAACATGTTCTGGACGAATTATGAATTCAAATTATAACCCTTGATGATCTAAAAACGGATTTAAGAAGAGATTTATTAATGTTCTTGAAAGAAATAGAAAACTAGGATTCTTGATGAAGTTTTGATCCAAATAAAGCCCTTAATTGATGAATTATTGGTTTTAGAACGTTAACAATGTTGTAGGATGGTTGTATGATGATATTATAATGTTAGATTAGAGTTTCATTCATTATAATGGTATTTTGAGATGATTTGAAAACTGCAAAACGAAGCAGTCCGTAGCCTACCTGGTGCGTTCGATCAATCGACATTCATCAGTCAATCGATCGACCACCATCGATCGATCGAAGGTCAAGGTCGATCGATCGACCTTCCTAGAAAGAGTAAAATTTTTCCTAGTTAAATTTTAATGGTATTAAACCTTAGAAATTATTATTTGAGACTTTATGGATATCCTTAGACTTAAGGAAGACCAGTAGGTATGGTTATAAAATTTGGACCTTAATTAGGATTCAAATTGAGGAATTATTCTAAAAATATAATGAAATCCGATGAGTGAGATAATGTTAGAGTTAAAAGAGTAAATTTGAATAATTTGGTGAAATGAAGTTTGGGGCAGAAGTAAGGACCTTAAGCATAATAATGTTATATGTGGGAATAATAGGAAACTCAATAGTCCCTTTGAGATAGGTTTTAAGTACTAGACACTACGACGTGAGATGTGTCGACAGTCTATATTTTATATTATCGGAAGACTTAAAATGTATAAAATTGGAATAATGGTATAAGGATGTAGAATGTACCTTTATTAACGTTGAGATATCTAAGATGTGTGAATGCTTAGTATATAATTTTTGTGTATGACATACCTACCATACTTGCTATCACGGGAGGTTTACGTTCGCTTAGGGCCTTCTAATCCTTGTGTGCCCGGATTTAGTTTGGTACCTAGAGGACATAGTTCAAGGGAATGACTTAATTGTGAGTTATTAAGTCAGCTGACTATGGAGCGTAGGTATGTACGTGACCCATGGATATGTTGAATTATGTTCGCCTCCATTTTTGTGTGTTGTGCTTATTCTAACAATTCCTGAGAGATTCGGAATTTGTAATCCTTATGTATGTGATGTACCGGGATGGATAGCAGAGTATGTGTGCACAGCAGCTTAGCCTCGGGGTGCTTATATTGTATATTTATGATGTGAATAATATACGGTTAAATGAAAAGGAGTTTTTATGTTTAATTATGAGAATAATTTATAATAACTCCTTGAGAAGATAAATAAGGGGATAACCTCCTGTAAACGGAAATGCTAATAATTGAGAATCCGAGTTCAAGTAAAGCTATCTATTTAAGTGATAACATCGAGAATTCATATTGTGAATCGAGTAGTTGGGTTAGAACTTATGACGGTCTAGTTAGAGATAGATAACACATGAATGGTTACAGGAACGTTAAGAGTGCACAGTTAGACGAGAGGTGAGTATCTCATGTGAGGGCACGTCCTAACATGTATTTTGCATTCATTGTTTTAACTATTATTAAAGCACTTGCTGTTTTTAAAATACTCTCCACTTTCGGGCTCTGACCCGTTTGCTTTCAAATCTACTTTTCTTGTAAAAACCTTTTTATGTGCCCAGCCACAAGGACATCATGCATAGTATTTCCAGTCAGGTGACGAGCTGTAGCTGTTGTGGAAGTTACAGGGCCTTGTTAGTAGACACTTCATTTGCCTTGACTCTATATTCAAATTTCATCAGTTGTATGGCATGTCGCCCATTTCTTTTAGAGACATTTCATTTCTTTTAGTTATTCAGACTTTTGGTTTGTAATTAATTCAGGATGCAGACTTGTTTTATTTCTTTTCATAATGGGATTGTTGTGAGGAGTATTTCCTCTAGACTCATCTTTATTTGTTGATTCACTATAGTTGGACTTTATCGTGAATGGTTGTGTTATATTTCTATATTTCATCTATTGCATGTTAATCAGACTTAATTTAAAATTTGACAACTCACTTTTTAAATACTAGGTGGTTAGTAATCAAAAAAAAAATATTTTCGACAGTGATGCTATTAACTGGACCAACTTGGCATTTTGTATTGATTTAATAAAGGAGTAGCTACCCGGTATTTAATTAGTCGGGGTGTCACAGGTGGTATCAGAGCATCAGGTTCTAGTGTCCTTTAGGATCTGTACGGCTTATTATGTTTCCGTTGAGCTTTCTTTGATGTAGAGCCCTATATTTTAGGAATGTTGTATTCCTTTATGTATGCTTCGCTCTTCAGCTATTTTAAGTTTATAACTGCGAACTTATAGACTTTACTCTTATTTCAGATGCCTCCACGACGTGCACCACGAGTTCCTAGGGAAGCACAACCAGAGCCACAGCCAGCACCAGTAAAGGGCTCCATGAATGCCGCCGAGGTTGCAGCCATTGTAGCCCAAGCGGTAAATGCCGCTCTTGCCGTTGTACAGCAGGCACCACCCCAGGCACCAATAGCCGCGCCAGTTCAGGCACATGCATTCCCGTCTGCTTGGGAACGCGTTCGTGATGCTTTTCAGAAAGCACACCCTCCGGAGTTCGCAGGTAGCTCCGATGTTGTGGTATCTAGTCAGTGGAGTAAAGATATTCAGAGGCACTTGAGGATGTATGAGTGCACCGATGTTCAGAGGCAGATACTAGCTACTTTCAAGCTAGTGGGAGCTGCATTGCAGTGGTGGGAGTCTATTACCACCGCAGAGGAGAGAGATACTCTCACGATACAAGAGTTTTGGGTGCGGTTTGACCGCAAGTACTTTCCGTCAGCAGTTCACACGGAAATGAGAAGGAAGTTGAGGAGCCTCAAGCAAGAGGGAAGGACTGTGGCCGAGTATGAGGCCGAATTCACTAATCTTCTGAACATTGTTCCGGATGAGATACCGACAGAGGAGAAGAAGATTCAGAAGTTTACAAATGGATTGACTTGGAGGATCCGTCAGCACTTGTTGGGGAATCTCTCGTTAGCCACTTATTCTGATGTGGTTAACGCAGCACTGCTCCATTGCCAGGACCACCGCTTTCACTTGACAGAGGGGAAGCGAACAGGAGAGTCCAGCCATCAGGGCAGGACAGGGGGAAATGGTGCCAGCGGGGCACAATCAGCTCAGGGTCAGTATAGGCAGGGTGATCAGGGTTCCCAGCAGGGGGATTCAAAGAGATTCCGATCAGGGGGTTTCAGGAACGGTCAGGGAGGATTCCGGAATGGCCAGCAGGGTCAGAACGACCATCAGGGCCAGCAGGGTCAAAATGGTCAGCGGCAGCAGTTTCACCAGGGCCAGCAAGGCCAGGGCAGAAATGGTAACGGTCAACAGGGCCGTGGTCAGCATGGACAGCGAGGGGGAAACTTCCAGGGGAAGTGTTTCATTTGTGGTAAGATTGGCCACAAACGTCAGGATTGTCCTGATAAGGGCAGGGCCCCACAGCAGCAGCAGCAGGGTGCTCGACACGAGCCGCAGAGGCCTATGTTTCCCGCCGCCCTCCCAGCACCACCGCAGATGGCAGCATTACCACCCATTCCAGCAGTCCCAGTTCAGCAGGGGCAGCTTCAGTATGGGAGGGTATATCAGCTTCAGCAGGCCGCAGCACCACAGAATCCGCCAGCTATTGAGGGTATGTTCTCTATTCAGGGGACTATGGGGCGTATTTTTTTTGACACGGGGGCTACACACTGTTTTTTTTGCTATGAGATTTGCACGCACCATTGGGTTGTTAGACACCGCAGAGAGCACCGCTACTTGTGTGGACTCACCGTTGAGTAGGGGATCCGTGATTTCCCTTGTATGTAGAGGCGTGGGTATAGAGATCGGGAGGTTTACTTTACCCGCGGATATGCTAGTATTAGATATGACCGAGTATGATGCCATTATTGGTATGGATTGGCTAGTTGCGTACCGAGCCATGATTGACTGTTTCAGTAGGAGTATTATCTTTGACATTCCCGGGCAGGAGATGTTTTTAGTGGCGATGCCTCGTCCTGAGGGAGGATCGTCCACTCACTTGTATTACATAGAGGAGGAGACCTCTAAGGAAGTGGTGATACCACTTGATTCGATTCCGGTTGTTCGAGAGTTTACCGATGTATTTCAGGATATACCTGGACTACCTCCGAGTAGAGAGATAGATTTTGTGATCGACTTGACGCCGGGCACTCGGCCTATTGCCCGCGCACCCTACCATATGGCTCCAGCTGAGATGAGAGAGTTACGGGATCAGATTGAGCAGTTGTTGGGTCAGGGGTTTATACGGAGGAGTACTTCGCTGTGGGGTTCCCCTGTGTTATTCGTGAAGAAGAGGGATGGATCATTGAGGTTGTGTGTGGATTATCGGGAGTTGAATAAGGTCACGATACGGAATAAGTATCCGTTGCCCCGAATCGATGACTTATTCGACCAGTTGAGAGGAGCTTCTTTCTTCTCAAAGATTGATTTGCGATCGGGATACCATCAGTTGCGTATCAGGGAAGAGGACGTCTCGAAGACTGCTTTCTTAACGAGATATGGTTCCTACGAGTTTCGGGTTATGCCTTTCGGTTTGACCAACGCTCCAGCCGTGTTTATGGACTTGATGAATAGGGTGTTCAGAGAGTTCCTGGACCAGTTCGTCATTGTCTTCATTGATGACATTCTGGTTTACTCCCAGACAGAGGAGGAGCACGCCGAGCATTAGAGGCAGGTTTTGCAGACGCTACGTTAGAACGAGCTGTATGCAAAGTACGAGAAGTGTGGGTTTTGGCTGAAGGAGGTTCAGTTTTTGGGGCATATTATTTCCGACCGGGGGATATCTGTTGATCCGGGGAAGGTATCCGCGGTGAGGGAGTGGGGAACAGCCCACGACACCGATTGAGATCCGTAGTTTCTTGGGCTTAGCAGGATACTACAGGAGGTTTATTCGGGGTTTCTCCAAGATAGCGGGTCCCATGACACATCTGACTCGTAAGGGTGTGCCATTCATCTGGAGTGATGCCTGTCAGCTGGCATTTGATGAGTTGAAGGACAAGTTGACCTCAGCACCTGTGTTAGCATTGCCGAGACCAAGAGTTGAGTATCTAGTTTACACCGATGCGTCCTTACAAGGACTTGGAGGTGTATTACAGTAGGAGAGTCAGGCCATAGCTTATGCTTCCCGTAAGCTTAAGCCTCACGAGAAGAATTACCCCACCCATGACTTGGAGTTAGCGGCAGTGGTCTTTGCCATTCGAATTTGGAGACATTATCTTTTGGGGGAAAAGTTTCGATTATTCACGGACCACAAGTCCCTACAGTACCTATTCATGCAGAAGGAGTTGAATATGCGGCAGCGAAGGTGGCTTGAGTTTGTGAAGGACTATCAGTTTGATATCCAATATCACTCGGGGAAGGCTAACGTGGTAGCAGACGCGTTGAGCCGTAGGCCAGTAGATGAGGTGGCAGGGGTGTGGAAGGCTAAGTGGAAGGAGTTGGGACACCAGGATGCAGTGGCCCGATCATTCATGTCAGTGATGACTGTTACACTGTAGATTGTCATGAGAGTGGTAAAGGCACAGGCAAATGACTCGTACTGTCAGGAGAAGATAGTTCGATTATTAGCAGAAGGAGCCGAATCATATACCGTTAGTTCAGACGGGGAATTACGCTTCAACGGGAGACTGGTAGTTTCGGAAGGGGAGGAATTGCGACACGAGGTGATGGCAGAGTCACACGGCTCACGGTTCGCGGTACATCCCGGTGGGGACAAAATGTACCAAGATATGAGACGTCAGTATTGGTGGAGCGGGATGAAGAGAGCTATTGTCGTGTTTGTTTCCAAATGCGCCACTTGTCAGCTAGTAAAAGTGGATCATCAGAGACCGGCAGGACTTCTACAGCCATTAGAGGTCCCGATGTGGATGTGGGAGAGCATCTCCATGGACTTTATCACGGGGTTGCCTACGTCACAGAGAGGTCACGACTCCATTTGGGTAATTGTGGACAGGTTGACCAAAGTCGCTCATTTTCTACCTGTAAGGACCGACTACACTACGGGACAGTATGCCCAGCTCTTTATTGCAGAAATAGTGAGACTTCACGGTGTGCCCCTAAATATCGTGTCTGACAGAGACAAGATATTTGTTTCACGGTTTTGGGAGAGTTTTCAGGAGGCCATGGGCACGGAATTGCGGTTGAGTACGGCTTATCATCCGCAGACCGATGGGCAAACCGAGCGTACCAATCAGATGTTGGAGGACATGTTGCGTATGTGCATCATTGATTTCGAGGGTGGATGGGAGCAGTACCTTCCACTAGTGGAGTTTGCTTACAACAACTCCTACCAGTTCACCATTGGCATGGCTCCATTTGAGGCGTTGTACGGTAGACCTTGTCGTTCCCCGGCATGTTGGTTGGAGGTGGGGGACAACAAACTACTTGGGCCGGAAGTGATTCAGGATACTTCGGCGAGGATAGAATTGATACGGAGTCGCATTCGGGTAGCTCAGGATCGGCAGAAGAGCTATGTTGATGCGAAGAGGTTCTTCAGGGAATTCCAAGTGGGGGACCAGGTTTTACTCAAAGTATCTCCTATGAAGAGGATTATGCGATTTGGGAAGAAGGGAAAGTTGGCACCGAGATATGTGGGACCATTTCCTATCATCGAGCGGATTGGGTCTGTTGCGTATAGACTTGGGTTACCGGAGCATTTGCACAGAATTCATGATGTGTTTCATATTTCCTCGCTAAGGAAATATCTTAGAGATGATTTGGCTCATTCTCACATTGCTTTGGAGGACATCGATCTCCAGCCCGATAGCTCCTACGAGGAGGGGCCGATTGCTATTTTGGACCGAAGTGAGCGGAAACTGCGGTCAAAGATAGTTCCGTTAGTGCGTGTTCAGTGGCGACATCATAATGTCGAGGAGTCCACATGGGAGCGAGAGGATGAGATGCGCGAACGTTATCCAGAGTTATTTTTACCAGGTACTTTCTAGTTCCGAATTTCGGGAAGAAATTCTGTTATTAAGGGGGAAGACTGTAATACCCCGTATTTTTGTGATATTTATTGATGGGATTAATTGAATTAAATGGGAATTAATTGAGAATTAATCCGGATAAAATACTAACGAGATGTGAGTTGGTATTTGATTATAATATGTATATATGGCAATATATGAACATTGAAACTATTGAAATTGTCGCGAGATTGAAATACGGCAATTTGGGAAATTTTGTTGGGACGCGCGTGACAGTCGCGTCAGGAATATAATTATTTGAATTAAAAAGTGAATTTTATTTTTATCACCCGTATGGTCATTTTGAGTGCGCCAACGAATCCGGAAGGATCGAAATAGTCAGAAAACACTAGCCGGGGGTTTAGTTTGGATCCCGGGGCATTTTTAGGCCATACCGGCAACCCAAAAGGGTAGTTTGGTAATTTCGGAAATTGGGTAATTAAAACCCACGAAAATTAGAGTTATAAATCTGACTTAGTCTTAACCCACTAAACCATTTCCAACCCCAATCTAGGTAGTGGGCTACAGGAGAAGTTTAGAAACCTTAAACTTGCCAAAAACCAACCCCCACCTCCATTGTCATCTTGAGAAGAACTTGTAGAGAGAGAGAGAGAAAGAGGAGAATTCTGCAGAGAGAGAGAGAGAGGAATTCAACCATCTTCAATCAACAACAAATCTGAAGAACGATTAAGGCAAGTGGTTTAATTACAATTGATTCAATGCTATGCTTTTCCATGTTTAGAGTAATTATCAAATTTATCATGGAAGATTGATTAGACCCATGAATTTGAGGATTTACAACTATGAATTATGTTAGGAATTGCATGTAAACATGTTCTGGACGAATTATGAATTCAAATTATAACCCTTGATGATCTAAAAACGGATTTAAGAAGAGATTTATTAATGTTCTTGAAAGAAATAGAAAACTAGGGTTCTTGATGAAGTTTTGATCCAAATAAAGCCCTTAGTTGATGAATTATTGGTTTTAGAACGTTAAAAATGTTGTAGGATGGTTGTATGATGATATTATAACGTTAGATTAGAGTTTCATGCATTATAATGGTATTTTGAGATGATTTGAAAACTGCAAAACGAAGCAGTCCGTAGCCTACCTGGTGCGTTCGATCGATCGACATTCATCAGTCGATCGATCGACCACCATCGATCGATCGAAGGTCAAGGTCGATCGATCGACCTTCCCAGAAAGAGTAAAAATTTTCCTAATTAAATTTTAATGGTGTTAAACCTTAGAAATTATTATTTGAGACTTTATGGATATCCTTAGACTTAAGGAAGACCAGTAGGTATGGTTATAAAATTTGGACCTTAATTAGGATTCAAATTGAGGAATTATTCTAAAAATCTAATGAAATCCGATGAGTGAGATAATGTTAGAGTTAAAAGAGTAAATTTGAATAATTTGGTGAAATGAAGTTTGGGGCAGAAGTAAGGACCTTAAGCATAACAATGTTATATGTGGGAATAATAGGAAACTTAATAGTCCCTTTGAGATAGGTTTTAAGTACTAGACACTACGACGTGAGATGTGTCGACAGTCTACATTTTATATTATCGGAAGACTTAAAATGTATAAAATTGGAATAATGGTATAAGGATGTAGAATGTACCTTTATTAACGTTGAGATATCTAAGATGTGTGAATACTTAGTATATAATTTTTGTGTATGACATACCTACCATACTTGCTATCACGGGAGGTTTACATTCGCTTAGGGCCTTCTAATCCTTGTGTGCCCGGATTTAGTTTGGTACCTAGAGGACATAGTTCAAGGGAATGACTTAATTGTGAGTTATTAAGTCAGCTGACTATGGAGCGTAGGTATGTACGTGACCCATGGATATGTTGAATTATGTTCGCCTCCATTTTTGTGTGTTGTGCTTATTCTAACAATTCCTGAGAGATTCGGAATTTTTAAACCTTATGTACATGATGTACCAGGATGGATAGCAGAGTATGTGTGCACCGCAGCTTAGCCTCGGGTGCTTATATTGTATATTTATGATGTGAATAATATACGGTTAAATGAAAAGGAATTTTTATGTTTAATTATGAGAATAATTTATAATAACTCCTTGAGAAGATAAATAAGGGGATAACCTCCTGTAAACGGAAATGCTAATAATTGAGAATCCGAGTTCAAGTAAAGCTATCTATTTAAGTGATAACATCGGGAATTCATATTGTGAATCGAGTAGTTGGGTTAGAACTTATGACGGTCTAGTTAGAGATAGATAACACATGAATGGGTACAGGAACGTTAGGAGTGCACAGTTAGACGAGAGGTGAGTATCTCATGTGAGGGCACGTCCTAACATGTATTTTGCATTCATTGTTTTAACTGTTATTAAAGCACTTGCTGTTTTTAAAATACTCTCCACTTTCGGGCTCTGACCCGTTTGCTTTCAAATCTACTTTTCTTGTAAAAACCTTTTTATGTGCCCAGCCACAAGGACACCATGCATAGTATTTCCAGTTAGGTGACGAGCTGTAGCTGTTGTGGAAGTTACAGGGCCTTGCTAGTAGACGCTTCATTTGCCTTGACTCTATATTCAGATTTCATCAGTTGTAGGGCATGTCGCCCATTTCTTTTAGAGACATTTCATTTCTTTTAGTTATTCAGACTTTTGGTTTGTAATTAATTCAGGATGCAGACTTATTTTATTTCTTTTCATATTGGGATTGTTGTGAGGAGTATTTTCTCTAGACTCATCTTTATTTGTTGATTCACTATAGTTGGACTTTATCGTGAATGGTTGTGTTACATTTCTATATTTCATCTATTGCATGTTAATCAGATTTAATTTAAAATTTGACAACTCACTTTTTAAATACTAGGTGGTTAGTAATAAACAAAAAAAATGTTTTCGACAGTGATGCTATTAACTGGACCAACTTGGCATTTTTATTGATTTAATAAAGGAGTAGCTACCCGGTATTTAATTAGTCGGGGTGTCACAATATGAAGGTTTAAATGATCAAAAATGATGAAACCTGTAGTAGAAGAAATGCAGAAAACTGGGTTGGTATCTGGACGATCGATCGATCGACCCCCTGCCTTCGATCGATCGACCTCCCCAGAATTTGTGAAGTTGTTTCTTTTAATGCATGTTTGTATCCCAAACCTTTTCTAAATCTTTGGTGATTATTAATTGGATATAATGGGACTTAGGGAAGGTTCAATAAGCCTAGATGAGAATCGAATTAATGTGATTGGGATTTAATTGATTAGAATTATGATAATTAATTTGGAAGAAATTTCGGTTGCTAGATGCATGTGTTGGATTCTAATTAGTATGCATGATGATTAAGGATAGGTCCAGTAGGGAAGATTGAATATAACACCTGGGTAGCCTTAGGGTTACAATTTTAACATCAAGGTGTGAGTTTAAGCTCATTATTGATTGCGCAAGGACTGAGTGTAGTACAAGCGCTTAGTGGTATGGCTCCTGGATAGAGATGGGAGTTCACGCCATATTTGGTTGAAAGAGGGTATGAGGTTATCCCGGTTGCGTATTTGAAGTTGACGGACCTCCACGACCGACAAATTTAAGTAGTAGTGTATTGGAGGGGTTCCTTGTTTGGATTTCGCTTTGCGAGACGCTCCGTGCATGAACCTTAACGACGTCGAGAGTGAAGAGATGTTATAGGATGCGAGGATGTTGATTTTGTTGATAAGTCATATAGTGTGAATGAAACACTATAGACTATGAGCCATGTGATGATGGTACTCAATCCTAGTTGATAGAAGATGTGAAACAATCGGTTTTAACCCTATTTCAGGGGACTTTATTTCGTAGTAATTCGGGAGATAAGATGATATGGACCAGTAGGATATTAGTGAGGTCTTACTGAATATATATATTGGGGGAAAACCTATTTGAACCTTGAGTAATGAGTGAGACTCTGGAATAATTAAATTAAAGAAGTAAAGTCATAATATTTTAATACGTAGGATTTAAAGTGATATAATGCTACGTATGGGAAGTATCTTAGGGTAGTGCGATTACCTTGTTGATATTATATTATAGGTAGATGATAATGCCTATTTGATTGATTGATGATTTATGTGTATGACATACCTAGCTTACTTGCTATCAACGGGAGGTTTGCGCGTGAGGGCAGTCATATCCTGATGAATCCATGGGATCTTTGGTTTGTCGCTCGAGAACATAGGTCTGTGAAAGACTTATCGGGGAGTTGATAAGTCCGCTGACTATGGGTACGTAGGTACGTGCGTGACCCGTGGGTATGAGAACTATGTCCACCTCCAAATGTTTGTGTTGTTGTTTGTGGTTCGAGGAATCCTTACCGAACCTTTAGTCCCCTATTCGGCGACCAGCGATATTAGGACGTGATAGCAGAGTAATGCATGCACCGCAGCTGTGTCTCGGGGTGCCTTATTATATATGTATATATATATATATATATATATATATATATATATATATATATATATATATATATATATATATATATATATATATTATGAATTAAATGAATGTATATAGAGTGGTTTGATTAATCTATTGTGTGATAATTGTAGATGACGGTGAATTGAGAAAAAGAATTGAAATAAGTTAATGAATATTTATTGAAGAGCTTAATTCATATTAATGAAAAACGATTCATGTTAATGAGAGATGTATATGAATGATTATACTACGTATGGTATGGGACATATGGGGTTATGATATGGGATGTAATCATATTATGGAAAATAGTTAGGAGGAATCATTAACTAGGAGGTTAATAGGAAACGTTAAGTGTGCACTCTAGCTGAGAGGTGAGAATATCAAGTGAGTGACTGGATACTAACATGTACATAATAAATGCTTTATTGCACTTGTTAAATACTTATTGTTTTCAAAATCATTTTCACATCGGGCTCTGACCCGTTTCCTTGCATATTCTCTTTTCTATTGTACCTTCTATATCAAGTGTCCAGTAGAAGGTACGCCAATCTTAGGAGATTATGACGAGCAATAGAGCTATGGAGTATTGCTTAGACGCCATTCGCAGTATTCTTTTAGTTAGGGCATGTCGCCCAAAAGGAATTCAGTTATATCTTTTCTATCGGAGTCAAATACTCTTGTACTTGTGTCATTTTAATACATTTATTATGGTTGGGATTACTGTATTGGATAATTATTTGGGAATGTTTATTCCAATTGCATTTAAATTCTTGTGTTATTCGTGTTGTAGAATAATATGTGTAGTGTTATTTGTAAACTAAAAATGGAATTTTGTTGAATTAAAATTTGGAATGTTTTTAACACCAGCTTAATTGGGTATTGGGTGATTAGTTAATATTTTCGACAGTGATGCTAAGAATGATCCAACTGTATATTCTGTTTTAATTTGGTATGGGACTGGCCACCCGGTATTTAATTAGGCGGGGTGTTACAGGTGGTATCAGAGCATCAGGTTCTAGTGTCCTTTAAGGTCTGTACAGCTTACTGTGTTTTCAACTTAGCGTTCTTTGATGTAGAGCCCTATGTTTAGGATTATTGATTTCCTTGGTGAGATAGTGAATATTATTTGCGTTCGGACGTGTTCGTACATGAAGTATGGCAGATGAGGGCCATTGGACGGATAGCGGAGATCGTACTTAGGAGGTTATGAAGTATGTTCGAGTATGATGATCGTAGTCGAGGTCACCCCTATTATGGACAATTGTGGAGAGTCATCAGTAGAAGTTCTAGAAATGCGGAAATTGGGTGTGTTACCCAACGAAGGCAATATATTCAAAGGTTTAGACATATAGTGGAGTGTGGTTAACTAGAACTGGAAATTTGGGGTAAATATTTTATTGACTCATCGGAGCAAAGTTATAATAGTGGGAGTCAACAACCACCACCCCCAAATGAGGGTATGTTTTCTATCTAAGGAGTTATGAGGCGCATACTGATTTGTTTTTGTAGCGATTAATATTGTATGGGCAAAAGGGTTACTAAACTTAGCCTATAGCACTGTTATTTACGTAGATTCACCGAGGGGTTATGGGACACCTATTTTTTCATGTCATCACGTGGCTTTGATTTTTATCATGGAATTACTTACTTTAGGCATGTCCGAACATGATGTGACTATCGGCGTGGATTGACTTGTGGTATACGAGAGCGTATGTACTACTATAGCTAGCATCTTGTCTTTAATAAGAGAGTAGATGAATAGACTTTTATTTGAAATCGATAAAACCTGTAGAGAGGTTATAAACTATTGACTAAGGACCTGAGGAGTTTCGATGACCGACTACTTTAGGTAGTATTGTATCGGGGGGGGGGGGGGTTCCTTATTTGGATTTCGCTTGCGAGACACCCCACGCATGAAACTAATAACCATTGGGAGTCGAAATAAGTTAGGTCTTTAGGATATGAGTTTATAATCTTTGCGATAAATTCGAGTATTATATGGGTAGTCATATCCATTTTATCATGAAAGTTGTACAATAGGGTGTATGGGAGCCCTGGATGGTTGGATTGTAGTAGTTTTCATAATTGTGAAATAGTAAGTAGTTGTGACTTCATGATTTATTTGTTTAATGAGTGAGGATCATTTTTCACAAACTTTGTCACAAGGATTGTATAGGGAAGATTGGGTATAGTTTAAATTTGATTCAGTTGGAACTATATGGTGAGACTTGGTGTAACATCAGTTGGATTTTTGATAATGTACTGTATGGGCGGTACGACTTAGATTACTTGCGATGTAAGATTTATACTCAGAGTTGACCTTACAAGTATGATTTATCTTTCCGAATTTCAGGACGAAATTCTGTTATAAGGGGGGAAGTATGTAATATCCCGTGATTTTAATGACTTTTAAAATGGGTTATATTTTAAATTAATGGATTAATTAGACTTTACTATAAATTAATTCATTTGGGTTTTATCCGAATTGTGGATATTAAAATGAATGATTCTAAATATTACTTAAATATATTTGGTAATATATGAATGTGATGTTATTGATATTGCTGTGAATTGTTAATTCAGTAATTTGAATTTTTAGTCGGACGCGGTATGGGACGTGTTGGGACTAATTTGTTAAATTAAAAAGGAAACTTATTTTTATATCGACCTTATAGTCGTTTCGACTGCGTCATTGCGTCCGGAAGAGTTGAAATAGTCAGAAAGGTCTATTTGGATGTTGGTTTTGGGTCTCGGGTCATTTGGAAATGAAAAGACAACCCAAAAGGGCATTTTGGTCATTTTTACAAGGGGGTGAATAGTGATTTTGGATTTTGTCTTATTATAAGTATTTGGAGATTAGTCGAACGTGGGTTCATACATCCCTTCTACACAAAATTGAGAGGTCATCTTCCTCGAAAGAGTGAAAGGGTGCTTGGGAGAAGAGAAGTTTGCTTAGAAAGGAGGAGAACCAAAGAACCAAAGGTCACCACCACCAACCACCACCGGAAGTGACCGGAGAAAAGGATAACCACTTGTGTTATACAACCCCAAAGGATCAGACCTTCATTAGAGGCAAGTGTTTGATAACTGCAACCTAAGTTTGTACATTGTCCGTGTTAGGATAGTTATAAAAAGATGAGATTTTTACATGTTTAGAAGATAATGAAGAGTTGTTAATGGATTTCTGAAAAATGAAAGTTTATAGGAATCAAACTCATGTTGTAGGTAGATAGTAATCCACGAAATAATCATAAATATGTTGAAGAAATGTTGAGAATCAATGGTGTGTTCTTGAAGATATCATGTATATAATTTTTTTGGAAAAAGAGGTTAAACATATGTTTTTAATTCAAACTCTTGATAATTCTAGGACGTTTAGATCATGAGAAATCATTCACATATGTTGTTATATCATGTAGTAAGGATTATAAGTCATTTGGGTTGGTAATATGAAGGTTTGAATGATAAAAAATGATGAAACCCGTAGTAGAAGAAATGCAGAAAACTGGGTTGGTATCTGGGCGATCGATCGATCGACCCCCTGCCTTCGATCGATCGACCTCCCCAGAATTTGTGAAGATGTTTCTTTTAATGCTTGTTCGTATCCCAAACCTTTTCTAAATCTTTGGTGATTATTAATTGGCGATAACGGGACTTAGGGAAGGTTCAGTAAGCCCTAGAGGAGAATCCAATTAATGTGATTGGGATTTAATTGATTAGAATTATGATAATTAATTTGGAAGAAATTTCGGTTGCTAGATGCATATGTTGGATTTTAATTGGTATGCATGAGGATTAAGGATAGGTCCAGTAGGGGAGATTGAATATAACACCTGGATAGCCTTAAGGTTACAATTTTAACATCAAGGTGTGAGTTTAAGCTCATTATTGATTGCGCGAGGACTGAGTGTAGTACAAGCGCTTAGTGGTATGGCTCTTGGATAGAGATAAGAGTTCATACCACATTTAGTTAAAATAGGGGATGAGGTTATCCCGGTTGCGTATTTGAAGTTGACGGACCTCCACGACCGACAAATTTAAGTAGTAGTGTATTGGAGGGGTTCATTGTTTGGATTTCGCTTTGCGAGATGCTCCGCGCATGAACCTTAACGACGTCGGGAGTGAAGAGATGTTATAGGATGCGAGGATGTTGATTTTGTTGATAAGTCATATAGTGTGAATGAAACACTATAGACTATGAGCCATGTGATGATGGAATCCAATCCTAGTTGATAAAAGATCTGAAACAATCGGTTTTAACCCTATTTAAGGGAAGTTTAATTCGTAGTAATTCGGGAGATAAGATGATATGGGCCAGTAGGATATTAGTGAGGTCTTACTGAATATATATATGGGGGGAAAACCTATTTAAACCTTGAGTAATGAGTGAGACTCTGGAATAATTAAATTAAAGAAGTAAAGTCATAATATTTTAATACGTAGGATTTAAAGTGATATAATGCTACGTATGGGAAGTATCTTAGGGTAGTGCGATTACCTTGTTGATATTATATTATAGGTAGATGATAATGCCTATTTGATTGATTGATGATTAATGTGTATGACATACCTAGCTTACTTGCTATCGACGGGAGGTTTGCGCGTGAGGGCAGTCATATCCTGATGAATCCATGGGATCTTTGATTTGTCGCTCGAGAACATAGGTCTATGAAAGACTTATCGGGGAGTTGATAAGTCCGCTGACTATGGGTACGTAGGTACGTGCGTGACCCATGGGTATGAGAACTATGTCCACCTCCAAATGTTTGTGTTGTTGTTTGTGGTTCGAGGAATCCTTACCGAAGCTTTAGTCCCCTATTCGACGACCAGCGATATTAGGACGTGATAGCAGAGTAATGCATGCACCGCAGCAGTGTTTCGGGGTGCGTATTATATATATATATATATATATATATATATATATATATATATATATATATATATATATATATATATATATATATATATATATATTATGAATTAAATGAATGTATATATAGTGGTTTGATTAATCTACTGTGTGATAATTGTAGATGACGGTGAATTGAGAAAAAGAATTGAAATAAGTTAATGAATATTTATTGAAGAGCTTAATTCATATTAATGAAAAACGATTCATGTTAATGAGAGATGTATATGAATGATTATAGTACGTATGGTATGGGACATACGGGGTTATGATATGGGATGTAATCATATTATGGAAACTAGTTAGGAGGAATCATTAACTAGGAGGTTAATAGGAAACGTTAAGTGTGCACACTAGCTGAGAGGTGAGAATATCAAGTGAGTGACTGGATACTAACATGTACATAATAAATGCTTTATTGCACTTGTTAAATACTTGTTGTTTTCAAAATCGTTTTCACATCGGGCTCTAACTCGTTTCCTTGCATATTCTCTTTTCTATTATCCCTTCTCTATCAGGTGTCCAGCAGCAGGGACGTCAACCTTAGGGTATTATGACGAGCCATAGAGCTATGGAGTATTGCTTAGACTCCTATCTTCGTTTGATTCGCAGTATTCTTTTAGTTAGGGCATGTCGCCCAAAAGGAATTCAGTTATATCTTTTCTATCGGAGTCAAATACTCTTGTACTCGTGTCATTTTAATACATTTACTATGGTTGGGATTACTGTATTGGATAATTATTTGGGAATGTTTATTCCAATTGCATTTAAATTCTTCTGTGTTATCTGTGTTGTAGAATAATATGTGTAGTGTTATTTATAAACTAAAAATGGAATTTTGTTGAATTAAAATTTGGAAAGTTTTTAACACCAGCTTAATTGGGTATTGGGTGATTAGTTAATATTTTCGACAGTGATGCTAAGAATGAGCCAACTGTATATTTTGTTTTAATTTGGTATGGGACTGGCCACCCGGTATTTAATTAGGCGGGGTGTTACAGTTTTTATGTCTTCTATTAAATAAGATGAGCCCTTGTACGTATTCTGAGTTTAGACCTTGGAGTTTTACTATTCATTGAGTTTTTCTGGGTTTAGAGGTCGTGGTCGTTCCTTCTTTGAGGTCGCGGAGTTTTGACAGTATCATATTGCGCCTTGATGAGTTTTGAGATGGAATTCGATGTGCGATTAAAACAGTATTTGACCAGACCGAAGTGTCATTATCTGTCGAAGGCCTCCTGCTTAGTGCTTGAGGTCAAAACAGTTATTCCTAGATATATTGAACCCCGGGTTATAGGTCTTGCATCTTTACAGAGTTTAGCTGAAGTTATGGAATTAGTAGTAGTACGCAGATTCGTCATCGTAGAATTGGGCATATGGCATGACTGGATTAAATATACCTAGAATAAGGTCACGGAGAATGAGATGTACAAGGTCATAAAATAAAGTCCGCGGACTATGAGAGTGAAACATGGGAGATACAGTCGAGGGCGAAACATGAGGAGTCATAAAGGAAGCTGAGGTGAACCAATGGAGATTGAGCCTTGGGAGTAGTCGTGGAGTGATGAACTAAAGGAGAAAACTTACATTTCTTTCCTACTTGCTTATACTACACCATCTTGCTTATTTGCACAGTTATTTTCCATTGCCTTGTAAGTATATCTTTTATTTGTTAGTAATAACATTGACAGTGAGTTGAGGATTTTGATTTAAATATTGGTGAGATATTTGACCTCATCCCTTCCATATTCCTTATTTTCTCGAAATAAAGGTTGTGGATGTTATTAGTGGTTGAGTAGAGTTTCATAGGTCACGTAATATTTGTAAGTCGCAAAGATAGTTGGTAAGCCGTCGTGGACAATAATAAAGGCCATTCTGATCTAAAGATTTTTAGATATTTTACTTTGTTTATACTCTTAGTTGTAATTATTCAGGGGAGAAACTTTAGTAAGGCATGCATTGGAAACTTTTGTATATATTCAATGGAATCAGTATTTGTTCAATGATCCCTTTTTATTATGCATTATTAAACTGTGATGATTCATAAATCTGTCAACTCTGATGATGAGGTCGAGGCCTCCTTATAGGTCGCGGCATAGAAAAATTTATGTTAAGGTTGTTGATGAGGCCTCCTATAGGCCGCGGCATAGAAAGTCTGATGATGAGGTTGAGACCTCAAAATTTTCTTGCCACAAGTTTTAAATCTTACATTTCTCTTCAGTATATTCTTGATATATTGAGTTTAAATACTTGTGAAATCTAAAAATATTTTGAAGTAAACTTGTTTGCTTTAAAATCTTTATATACCTTAAGCAAATCTCTTTATAATCTTTATATCCCAGAGTAGCGGGAGCTTTGAGCACTAGGTTGACCTTATTATTTATCTCAAAAATATATTTTTTAAGTTAAATCTTATTTTCAAATACATTTTCACCTTAGATTCATCACACACCTAGAAAATGATACTACACTCATTAAAGGCTTATCATCTTAGTTCCAAGACCGAGCACAAAAAGTTTGCTTCAAACTTTTAATGAAGATTTTATTGACAAAGGACTTGACGCCATTGGTTGCAAACCAAAACCAATCGCAGTTGTGTAGTGTTATCCAATTGTTGGCACTCTTTGCGAAGATTATGGTGGGAAAGAGTGTCTAGTCGGCCATTGCATCGTGAGGGCGTAAGTCTCTATTTTCTTGTTGTAAAACTCTATCATAGTACATTCGTCATTCCATCGGCTAGAGTTTTTTTTCCGTTGTGCAATTTTCCTCATATGCCATAGTGTTGCGCTATCTTATTTATTTTTCTGTACTTAGATTAAGTTACCTAAATATTGAAGATAAAATTCAGTGTAATCTACTTGATAAACAATTTGTCACATAGACTTTGCGTCTTGTATTTATTACCCTAATTTGAACTTGAAAAGGAAAACCTTGTCATATCATGATAAGAAACTTTAATTGGGTATCTTTCGTCCATGTCGATTTCAAGCACACGCACTCTTGTAAGGGGGTGTATGGACAAACTCATAGGTAACTATCTCGATTAGTTAATTACTATTTTAAGTCATTCATGGGAAATCAATGATCCTACATGCTTAATGTTTAAGAAGCTAACACTCAACCAAAAGTACTCGAATTAAGAATTTGGGAGATCTAAAAGTAACATGGTAATGAGGATTGTTGCAAGGGTGTATACCTGACCCAAGTTTCTTTTAACATACTGGAAATATGCAATCAAGTGTTCGTGATAAAAGCCATGGCGTAATTCAATATATATGTTTATTCTATATATCTAATGGGCTACCCTGACACTTTATTATATGGTTTTATATTGTATACTTTATTATATGGTTTTATATTGTATACTGACATAAAAGATACAGAATAAATTACAATAAATGAACATATATCTCATGTATGCATGTATCTTGATTAATATTTTCCTTTTCAAATACATCTCTGCTACGCCAAATGATATGCCGTGATACTTAGAGCATCCACCATTGTGGATGCCCCTGAAAGGTTTGTACCGAACCAAGATACCATTTTAGTTTTCGGCATTGGCAAGGCTCACATTGGTGAATAGACTATAATTGGTAAACTACTTCTTACGAACTAATGTTGGTCGTAGGAATTATTTTAAAATATTTGTTAAGAGCAACATTTATGTATAAATTGTTACGAACTAATGTACTTCGTAGGAACTAAAAAATATAATAAAAAATAATTATATATATTTTATAGGAACCTCAATTGTTCATAAAAATTGATACAAACTATTGAAGTATTCTTGATGTGTATAAAGTGAAAGTGCACACATGACAACCCATTTCAATTCACAGAATTAGAGCCTCCTTCGCATATGCAAATTATGCTGAGTTATATTTGTTTTAACTTACAATCCAAAGAATTTATTTTTTAAAAGGTTGAACAATATATATACATAAATAATATCCGAAACAAAGAAAACAATCATAAATACCAGATCGGTTTGGGAAACAGGAGCTGTGTTTATAATATGTAGAGTCAGCATCCTTCTCCAACCCTCTTATTCAAATCCATGCTCACCTATAAATCAATGACAATAGTGACCAAACCAGTTGAAATTCGCTCCTCGCTCGCACCCCACTTCATCACCTCTACTATGGATCCACCATAAAAGATTTGTAAGAGAGTTCCCATCATCATGCCCATTTAAGCTCTTAATCTTATCCAAAGCACCCTCTTTGTCATATATCCCTTCCAATGCATACACAAACCCCTTCCACCCTTCTCCAACCCCCTCCCTACTCAAAGCCGGTAAAGTCCATTTCACAAGCTCCCTCACAAACCCAACATCAGAGAACAAAACCTCAGATATGGGCAATAAAGGCAGGAGTTGAATACCCAACCTACACTCTCTCCACTCCGGAGGAGCAAACCAAAGCCCACTGTCCCTCTTGTTAGCCCACAAAACACCCACAACCCTATTCTCCCTAGTGAAATCTTCAGCATACACATTACCCTCCTCCCTCACGTGCCACCATGTCTGCGCCGAGTGAATCTCCAATGCGGACAATGTTGACCCAATGGAAACAAGATGGGTGTCTCCATAGGCCAACCCCATCAAAGCAGCAGAATAATAACCGTTCACCGCCTCACTCGTGCTCTCCTGATTCCTCCCATCAGCAAATTCAGTTAATCCTCCAGCCCAAGAATGAAGTTTCCACAAATCAAAGCACCTCAGACGAGGATACTTTGAATTTGCAGCCCTCCCCAAGTTCATATAATCAGCCATAATCGAATAAGCCTGTGGCCTATACTTCCTCCCCCACGCAGGGTCTATCTTAGCAAGGACCGAAATTGCATAAAGAAAGTAACCCAAATGGTAATGGTGATCATTATATATTCCAAACCCAAAATCAGCCCCAGAATCCACTGACCCTTGTTTGGTTATAATCCCACCCCATTTGGTATCATAAAAGAAACCATTCCCCCCAAAAGTCCCATCCAACCATGGCTCAATTGTCTCCTTCAAAAACTTCCTAATAACTGGAATCACATCAGCACAAAACACCTCCTCGGCTATCAAGGCCAACCTCGCCGCCCTCGCGATCAATTTCCCATAAAAATACGATGATGTTGTCGATATTGACGTCGAGTCAAGGGAATTAACATCTTTCCAAATTGCAGAAGAGATATCCGCATATGATTCCTCTTTAACACCCCTAATTGAATGCCAAGTTACAGAAACAGGGTTCGTTTTCAACATCCATGAATCTCCAACAACGCCCACAAGCTCACCATCAATACTATTGTACTTAAAATCATCCAAAACAGTTGTTTCACGATCATCAGATGAAAGAAGCTGAAGGTGAAGAGGGTGTGCCAGCATGAGCAAATCCCCCCACCCTTTCTTCTCCCATTTATACTCTACACAGTAAGGTTTAGCAAACCCAGCAACACCTGATACTGGGTAACAAGAACTGAATCTATCAAGAACAGACTCATGGGTCGGGTTTGACTCCGGTAAGATGGCAATTCGAATAATACCCGAAAACCCAACAGAAGTTATGTTAGAAACATCGTGATGAGTCAAATTAATAGGCGATGATGAATATAAAATCCATGTCTGATTGTTGTTGAGCTTAATAGTGTGTTTGGTGAGAGAATCGTTGGTAGATAATTGAAGAATAGCGTGAATAGTTGAAATAGAAAGTGAAACGCCACCGTTTACAGAACAGGTTAAAAATGGGCTTCCCCTAACGAGAAAGAATGTAAGATTGGTAGAAGGAAGGTCTAAAGTGAGAGAGAGATCGCTGAATGAGGAGATAATATGGGTTGCATTGGGGTGGGGGTTGTTTAATGTGGATATGGTGAGATCCGGGTTGAAAACTTGGTAGGTGACGGAGGTGTTGGAGAAGAGAGATGGGTAGGAGAGAGAAAGAGATGAGAGAGAGGATTTGATGAGATAAGGGTGGATGTATTCGGGTTGATCTCCGTTTCTCAGGACAAAGTTTTGGAAGAATGAGTTAGTGGGTAGAGGGGTCGAGAGGAGTTGGGGAGAGAAAAAACGGCTAGGGGAGGGGAGGACTGTGGATTCTAATTTTGGGAACATGAAAGGGTCGTTCTTTTTTTGGGGTGGAGACATGGTGGGAGGATCAGGAGCTGAATGCGAAGGTGAAGGTGAAGGTGAAGGTGGTTCTTGTGGGGGATTATTATAGGGCTTTTTGCGGGGTTTTCTGAACGGCTTTGTAATTATGACTTTGACTTTTCTTCTCAACTTCTTCAACATGATGGCATGTGTTACTTAACCGCCTACAACTCCGGTGTCTATTATTGCATATTTTATAATAAATACAACTAAATTAGATAGAGTTGAATTCAGGAGGCGTAGCGGAAATGAACAAGGTTGGATTGGAAATGAAGGGTGGTGAAATGTTGTGTGGGGATTTGAATGACAGAATTGCAAGATATGCAAGGGGAGAAAGACATTAAAATGTTGAGTTTGTGAAGGAATCAATGTGAAGGTAGGGTCTTCAAATGCTTACGAACCAAGAAAAGCACATGGAGAAGGGGTTTTTTTTCTAGTTATTTTGCGTAAATCAATTGTACCTTTTTGGATGAATGCGATTGGGACAATTTTTTGAATGATGCTTGAATGAGGTATGCTTGGAATAAGGACACTAATGGATATTTGTTGGGCAATAATCTTTAGCTTAAAGTTACATGGGTTTTGTGCACAAACATCGATTTTGTGTATCTATTTTGTGCACAAAACTTGTACGACAGATTAAAAAAATAAAATATATATTTTTTAATAAATTATACAAGTGTTATGTACATTCGATACACAAAATTAGTGCACAAAAGCGGTGCATGTAGCACACCCTTAAAAGAAAAACAAGTAAGAATGATACTAGTAGATCTTTGTACCTTCTTTAATGCAAAATGAAAATATGGAAGGATATAAGAGTTGTCCCACCTTCAGTATCTATAATTTATTTTATAATATAAAAATAGAGTTATTTTAATATGATTAAACCACACGTCATTAAGACACGCATTCCCATATCTATATCCTAATCTAAAACGCAAAACAGAGCTATTGAGGTTGCTTCTCTGATAAGAGGTCCACGTAACTCTAATATCTATCTTTAAAATGGAGCCTAGGGTGCCTCTCTCTCTCTCTCTCTCTCTCTCTCTCTGTCTCTCTCTCTGATCGTTCACCTCCTAAATCCAGTCTGTCACGATTTTCAATTGCATACGGATATCCACACGTCCTCACTCCCCTTTCTCTTTGTCGTGCCCTCTCCCACACCCCTCCATTACTCGGTGACACCCCAGTTTAATTCCGTAAATACCCCAATCCTTCATCATCCGTTACTCACCTACAGTTGTTGAGCATGCTCCCTAACCGGGCGTTCTTATGACTTTGGTGGTTGTAGTGGATTAGGCTTAGGACGACTGGTGAATTGTTGAACTATGACTTGGAAATTGGTGATATTTGTCTTTATAAAGGTGGTTTTTCCAACGAATCTCATTGGAGGTTTAGGCTTTAGAGGATGGGTCCAAGAACATGCCCACCGCCAGGATTAGAAGTAACGGTTTTGGTGTTATCGGAGGTGTTGTGTGGAATTGGGTTGGGTGGACAAGTTTTGTGGACAGAATTGGTGATGGTTGGGACTTGACATGTTTGGGTTTGGGTAATATCTTTACACGTGTTGGGGAAGAATGAAGGAATGAAAGTATAGGAATGATCATGGTTGGTGTATATATGTTGAATCCAAATTTATTGAACCGCTTTAAAATGGTTCTTGGTCAACCCCTCCTATTATAATAAATAAATAGTTAGTTTAGATAATTTTGTGTGGGCATCACCAAATTTTAGTCAACAAATGTGTACTCCTATAGATTTTGTATAACTCAAGTAGGAAGAGTGATAACTAGTGGTTCTCACTTCAAATTGATTTTGTTGAAATTTTTAGGTCATTTTTCTTCTTCTTTGGTCACCTTTGTTTATAGTTATTGTTTTTATTTATTGGGTATATTTTGGGAGTAATAATAGTAGTGTTTATTGTGTATATTTTGATATGTATAATGATGCCAACTAGGATATATCTAGAGCAATGGTCAACAAAGATTGATTTAAAGACCAATTCCACTTATTTTGGAATGCAAGGCAAGTTTCATTAGTTTACCTCTGTTTATAGCTATTGTTTTTGTTTATTAAATTACATTATTTAATATAAATGTATAATTGTCTCAGTGCATAATCTTCTATATAATAGGAGCAAACATTATGGTTTACACATTCCCTATACTGCTCATAGTTATAATGGGAGTTGTGTATCTTTATCTTAGAGAAAGAGAAAATGATACCAACATAGAAAGGTACAAATAATTGTTGGTCATTTTCAACATTGGTGTGCTCATCTTATAACAACATTGTTGTTGTTGTTGGATATGGTGGAGATGGTCCCATCTTTTGAGGTTCGGTTCTGAACTATGAGGTTTTTATTGTCATTTTTCTCATATCTAAATGATTTTGGGGTTCTCAAGTTTACATAATCCATCAATTGCAAGGACAAAAGAAATACCGGTAGACAGGAGTGTCTCAAGCTGAAGTGGGACTGTAGAATTAACTTATACCATATAGTGATGAGAGTGAAAATAAAAATTTATTTTTTTCTATTTCGAATTTGATGACTCAAAGTACATATTAATTGATCGATAAAACACTTCTTCATACAATTTTTACGTGTTTGGTTTTGATAATTTACATTGTGAATTTTTGGATATGAATTCTTGGACAATTGTCCTGCCTGTGCATCCAGCGTGTTTACATCTAGTTCAATACTCAAAACTCTCTCCAATTCTCCCTCCCAATCTTGCATCATTGATACCCATACCAATCTCATTTATTACGCCTATTAAAATTTTATTTTTAAGTGTAATCCATTGTACTAGTTTTTCAATGCGCACGCGCGCGCGCACACACACGCGCATATATATATATATATATATATATATATATATATATATATATATATATATATATATATATATATATATATATATATATATATATATATATATATGGGTCCTAATAACATGTGTCGTAAGGACACACACTTAGAACCTAAAATTAGCAAGGATAGAGTTCCGACATACAATTAATAATGCACATATACTCATGTGAAGTTTTCATACTTACGCCGTTCTCATGTATACTCCAGTTTGCATACCGGTAGCGCGGACCATTTTGGATAAAATAGTAAAAAAAATATTTTGGGGCTAATTTCTTATTATAGTTTTTAAACATTTCAGTGGGACCATAAAAAAAATTCAACTCAAAATGAATTTTTTTGCGATTTTTAAAAAGTTGGTCAAACTTTGTCAGTTTTTAACAACTTAAAAACTGAAAAAGTTTGGCCTATTTTTTTAAAATAGCAAAACAATTCTTTTTGAGCTGAATTTTTTATGGTCATACTGAAATGTTTAAAAATCATATAAAAAATCAGCCCAAAAATTTATTTTTTACTATTTTAAACAAATGGTCCACACATAGCGTATGCATGAGATCCTTTATATATATATATATATATATATAAAATCTACACTTTAAGTGTTGTATTTTGTCGCTCTAAAAGAAAATTTTGTGATACTGTATAAATTGATTTTGTGGCCCTTGTGTGACGATTCGCAACGCTTGTGGAGTCCAATAGTATCCAAGAATAGTACTAATGATTGTCGTACTCTATAACAAAATAGTTAATGAAGTATATGACAAAATATATAAATAAATGTTAGTTTATTGTGATTTTACATCAATAAAATTGTAGGTTATTAATTCTGATAAATTAATATGAATTTGAGTAGATTGTGTTGAAAAACTACTTTTTTGAAATTATTTTTTAGTTAAAATATTGGTGATATAACTCTTTTATTCTATCGTCTTATATAAGTGTAATAAGAATTTGTAAAAAAATAATAATTTATGCACAAATGATCCGTTTTTATAGTTTATTATAATTGATCCATTATGTATATGAAATGTATTAAAGAGAGACCTATTACTCTCTTCTTTATAATAATAGATTCATAGTGTATAGGAAATGCCTTAAGTTGGACACTTTTCATTATCTCCTTTAATGACAGATCTTTATATTTATCATTACTAGCTTTTTAGCCCGCGCTATGCAGGGTGTCGTTTAGTTTGATACTTATAATGGAATATTTAAACTCGTGTGCGTGTGTGTGTGTGTATAAAATGATCTTTATGGTTTTTTATTTTTTTTTCCAAGTTTTATATTTGTTAACCACAATTACATGAATATCTTGGGCACCTAGGATTGCACTAATAACTGTAGAAATTGTTTCACCATTTTGAGGAAAAAAAATATCCAAGCTATATGAAAAGATCCCCCACATATTGCCCCGCACCCGAGCTATAAGAAAGCATCGTCCCGTTTTATCATTATGCCTTCACACAAATCATATTTCCCCATACCTAAGCTGTATGAAAGTATTCCCCCATTTTATCACTATGAAATAATACGGGTATTGACAGGTAGTGTTCGGGGTAAAATGACAAAGGTAAATCATGTCTCTATCGTTGGGGTACCAACACGATCGACGTCATACGCACCTATAAGAATATCCCCTCTAGTACGTATACCATAAATCTCGTTATGTTGCACACAAAAATACAAGAATAGTAATACTTAGTACACAAAGGTCACTACGTCTTACATGAAATTACTTACTTGACTAAGTTCCAAAAAGTTAGGCATTCAAACCCAATATCAAATTCAAAAATTCTAAACAATATAATTCATATACTCCTACATGAATAAGTAGCTTCAAAGTTATCCTAAATCATCCTCACGTTCTAAAAAACAACCCAAACAATATTTAATCCATACCAAGCCAAAGCAGGGGAGGTCGATTGATCGATTGTAAAGGGTCGATCAATCGATTGTCCCAGATTTGATCTTCTTCCTTATTATGGAATTTGAACCCCAAAACCTCCATTTACGTATTCCAAAATCCTCAACCCAAAATGAAAAATCAACCTCCTTCATATATAGTTGTAAGAACATCATCCAAACCTACACACACACACTCACTCACACACACACACACACCTTAGCAATGAGAGCGCTTAGGGATGTTCACACGACTAGTTAATGAGTGGGGCAATCTAAATAAGATTTTAGTCGCGAATAGTAAGGTATTGTAGTATAACTTTATCATCAATTATTATATGTGTGGTTGATTTTTGGATATATATACATGTGTTATTCGTATGTAATGTTTGTGCATTTGTACACGTGGTATAGAATGTATGGGGCCCCAACCGTGGCACACTATGATAGGTGTACATGAGCCTTTTTCTTTTATCTCGTGGGATATGGGTACAGAGTAATTGTTTATAAGCCTATGATATTTGTGAGGGTTATGTTTTAGCGTTATGCTCTAGCGAATTCCGAGGACGAAATTCCTTTATTAAGGGGGAGAATGTAATACCCCGTATTTTTACGGTCTATAATTATAGTTTATTAAATGATTAATAATTGGTATTAATTATTACATGTATATATTAGTAATAATAATTTGGCACGATTTAGATGGTAATTGAATATATGTACCCGTAGAATAGTTATGTGCGTCATTTTATTGACATCGTGAGATATTACCATGTATTATGGGCAATATCATTTATACTGGGCTCTGGGATGACACGAATGTCTGTTAATGTGTATTTAGCACATTAAATTGGTCCCAGAGGGTAAGTATATGCTTAGGAGAGATTTTGGGATATTTCGTGCAGTATTCTAGGCCCAAATTTTGGCCTTATGGGGAGATACGGGATTAGAAAGTTTAGTTATAATATAATCCACCCTAATTATATTTTCTATCCATTTCTAATTAAACCTAGCATCCACAAACCTTCTAGGAGAAGTTAACAAGTCGGGAGAGGATCAAAAGAAAAGAATCTCAATGGAGGAGCCTTCATTCATATTCTAAGGTAAGAATTTTCTTATAATATCTTTAATAATGTTTTTCTTAATTATAAGCATCCTTTCCCATACAATTTCGGGTTTTTTTATTATATTAAAGATTGATTTATATCATGATTTATGATCGGGGTTAATTAGGAATGATATCAGTATGTCATGCATTGAGTAGTTGTATCTTGATGATTAAAACATGAAATTGATGTATTAAATAATGTAGACTTGAAATATAATTGATTCTTTAGGAAAAAAATTCATTATTAAAATCATTCCCATGTTAATTTAAGGTTTAAGGCTGTATTGATGATGAACAAATCCTAAGTTGATTTAAGGATGAGTGATTAGGCATAAATTCTTTCGAATTTACCCCCTCAATTTAGTAGCTTTTAGCACTTCGGACTATGTAATTTGTATTGAATGATCTCATATATGTGCTACTGATAATTCCTAAACAGTGCCTCGAGTTTTGTGTATTTTTCATGCTTTTTATGGGTATTTAATGCATGTGAAGAGAATAGGAATCTAAGACCGAGAAATCAAGATTAAAACGAAAGTCAGAGGGAAAAATGGTCAATTCACATCTAGAGTTCGGACAAGGGACCAACATGGAAATTGAAGACCTCATATTTTCCAGTACGCAGGAAGAAATGATATCCCAAACCGAGCCCTGAGTGAGAAGTTTTTAAATTTCAAAGATGAGAGAAAATCAGAAGAAAGGAAGGAAAGAAATAATTTCAAATTCGGACCGGACGGGTTAGTATCAACAGCGAACCCATCTGGGAGGAAGCCAGTCTCTAAATAAATTTCACAACTGGACCGGACCTGGTATAGCCAAAAACGAATCGATTTGGGAAGCATGAAGACTTTGAAGAAAATTGGCTAACGGAACGATCCGTTATGAAAGAAAAATGAACTGGGCCGATGCCTTGAAGATCTCTGCATAAAATAAGAGGCCAGACCGATTTGTTATGAAAGAAAAATGAACCGATCTGAATGACACCAGACCGAACCGAAGATCCCCGCCGGACCAGTTCAGAAGAGATTTTTTTTATTTTTCTTTTCTATCTAAGAGTTTTACTTTGCTCCAACTCTTGTAAATTTTCTTATGTATTTAACTTAACTTAGTGCCATACATTAGGGGGTTCGACAATTCTTAGTTTTAAAGGTCTTTTGCATTCAAGAACCCTAGTTTTTAAGTTTTGTAACATTTACTCAAGATTCAAGCTTTAATTCCAGATTCTTTCATTACAAGTATTCATTAATTTCTGCTTTTAATTTCTTTCATAGTTTAGATTGATTAGTCATAAAATTTAGGTTACAATTCTTAATTCAAAAAGTTCTTCTCAAATTTTCACATAGCTATGAATTTCTGCAAATTTAGTTCTAAGGTAGCTTTTACTTTAAGCATGTCCGACTAAGTTTCCAAGGGTTGGGATGCATGAACCCAATCCGATGTAGTTTACCTATATAGAAAACAGGTTTTTAATTGAAATTTGAATGAATCATGTTGTGTAGTACACACAACCATCGTAGGCCTTTTAACCTCGTTTGCCCTAGGTAACTGGGGTGTTTAAGGATACGATGCGCGTGTTAGTTATTCGGCATCACTTTATTTTTACCTTTGATTACGTATCATGCGGGCTAGTACCCTCATATATGTAATGCTTAGGATTACTAAAGACCGAGTTCAATCAAACTTTCTAATTTAACAGCTAGTACTCTATCCGGTAAATGTACTAGGGTTTAGGGGATTATATCCTAACCTATTTTTCCTGTGTTCATATTTAATTCACTACAGTAGTTTATTTCGACACATTTACTTTAATCAATAGTTATATTCCCTTTGAATTTAGTTCGTAGTCACTTAATTCACAAGTAATCATCTTTTTCACCTCTTTTCGAGAATCAATTTAGGGTTAGTCTTTTGTTCCTACGTCATCACGAGCTTTCCTCCTAGTTCCTTGTGGAGACGATCCCGACTTATCGAATTATTACTAATGCGATAGGTTTACACTTGAGTCTATATAGCACGCACCCTAAATACACATTTATAGCCGCGACAAGTTTTTGGCACCATTACCAGGGAACTAGGTAGACTTTAGGTTAGTAGATTCAATCCCAAATTTGATTCCAAAATTTAAAAAAAAAAGTCAAAAAAATAAAAACTCAGAAAAATAAAAAAACCAAAAAGAAATCATCTTTCAAAAGAACTTACATGCAAAATCAAGAACAAACTCTTCAAAATACTTCAATAAGAATTCACAAAAATCCCATCATTGAGTATAAGTGCTCCACAATTCTGGGCTCCACCTCCTACCCCTCTTAACTCCATCACGAGTCACATGTTGAGTCATACATCTAGAACACTGAGTGAGGATTCTGATTCCATTGGAGATAGAGCAATGTCGGATATCACTAGTTTCGATATGGGTGAGGGAAACTTGTCCTATTGTCCCATGAAAGAAATCCTATTTCCTGAGTGAACTGTCAACCCTGGTTGCATTTTACTCTCGTATAATGCCGATCAGTTCCACTTCCATAATGGGATGATACAAATTCTTCTAACATTTCACGACATGGATTTGGAGAAACCATATCTCCATATCAGAGAGTTCGAAGAGGTGTGAAAATCCTTTAGTGATTAATCGTGCACGCAAGATGTCGTTCGCCTAAAGCTTTTTCCTTTTTCCTTAAAGGATAAAGCTAAGAAATAGCTTTAGTCTTTACCCCCTATTTCGATCATATAATGGAAGGATATGCAATCCAAGTTTCTTTCAAAGTTCTTTCCACTACATAAAACCAACTCTGTCAAGGCTCAAATCCAAGCCTTTCTACAACGAGATAATGAGCCATTTGACAAGTGTTGGGAACGATTCCAAGAGTTGGTTAACGCTTGCCCCCATTATGGATTTGACAAACATCACCTTATCTCTTTCTTCCATCACGGGCTTACGATAACGTCTAAACAATTGGTTCAAATAATATGTAAAAGATCATTTTGGGAATTAGATGCAAGAGACGCTGATGCTCATCTTAAGTATGTCACTAAGACTACTCAATCATGGGATACATCAGATCCTAATGCCAAAAATTGACCTCGATAAGTGTCCACTACTTCTTCTACATCCGTTCTATATCAATCGAATCATGATACCGTAGTAGACTGACTACTTGATCAATTTGAGAAACGTAAGAGGGACCTACTTGAGGTACGACTGAGAGAAGCTACCATATCCACCCGTATTGTGAAAGAAAAAGTGTGAATTATTTGTGAGGCAAGCCATTTAACAAATGAATGTCCGAAGATAGCCTCCTACAAAGCTATGCATATCGAGGAAGTAGAAGCAATAAGAAGGTTTAAGGGAAATTTTAACACCCCTCGTGGGAACTCGTATAAACCTTCGTGGAAAAACCATCCCGGTTTTAGCCATGGGTAACAACAAGATGCGTTGAATACACATTCACATGTTGCCGTACCTCCATCGCCTCCTCAATTTCAGCAAGCACACATGCAATCTCCACCTTAAGCCCATAAATTACCCCACTGCGGAGGACTCTTTATGACAACTTAACCCAGTTTATCCAGTCTAAAAATGCAACCAATGCCAAGTTTGACCATATGTTCATTGAGATGCATACAAGCTTATCTATGTTGCAATCTTCCTTGAGTGTCCAAGAGAAGGGAAAATTTCTGGCTCAAGTCCAAAGACCTCCTCAAGGTCAAGCCAATATTAGCTCTACATCTTCCGACCATTAAGAGCAATGCCAAGTTGTCACCACACTATGTAGTGGACGAGTCGTTGATTTATCACCTCCCCCGCGCGAGAAGCCAAAAGACAAGGAGGTTTTTCCCTATACGAAAGAGGCCGAAGAGGTTTTTCCCTTGAATGAGAGTGATAATGAAGACATTAGCGAGCCCGAAGTTGTTATGAAATTTCCCACCGCTAATTCGTTCCCTCAACGGTTGGACCCACCTCAAAAGGGAGCCTCCCGTGCAGATGTGCTAGATGTTCTTAAGCAAGGGAAGCTGAATTTTCCATTCCTTGATGCCACTATGCCAAGGTCATTAAAGATCTTTTGACTGTGAAAAGACGGCTAAAGGTGAAGAAAAATGTCATCCTAGCACCGAATGTGAGCTTTATTCTACTTAACGACCTTTCACCCAAGTTTAAAGATCCGGGTGCACCCACGATCTCATGTGTTATTAGAGAATGTTGAATAGAGAGAGACTTGTTGGACTTAGGTGTAAGTGTTAATATACTTCCCTACTCCATTTATAGGAAACTTGAGTTGGGTGGCCTTAAGCCCACACGAATTACTCTCTAATTAGCGGATCGTACAGTGAAGGTGACTCGAGGGATTGTTGAGGACGTGATAGTCCAGGTTGACACTTTATACTTCCCAGTAAACTTTATCATTTGGGACAGGAATCCCTCCATCCGTTCTAGTAACCATGTTCCTATTATTCTAGGTCGCCCCTTCTTCGCTACGGCTAATGCCTTAATCAATACACGAAATGGGTAAATGCAGCTCACTTTTGGGAACATGACCCTCGAGATAAACATCTTTAATCTTGATAACCAAATGGGTGACAAATAAAATCCATAAGGTCGACCTCATAGAGGGGGTAATAGAAGATTACATCGAGAGAACCATAGGTGGGAACGCGTTAGAAGCATGCCTTGTGAGAGGTGATGAAAGTGAGATCCCATACACTGAGTATGAGAGATAGGTAGAGGAGTTGAAAGCCATATTAGACGAGGGAGCATCATTAGAGGAGTTAAGAGATGTTCATTGGGTTCCTATATTCGAGGAACTACCCCCGAGGGAGTCATGCTTAACACCTTTCGAAGAGAAATTTCCTACCCTCGAGTTGAAGAAACTACTCTCTAATGTGAAATGTGAAACATTTCCTGTTGTTGTCTCCTCTAGCCTAGATAAAGAGCAAGAGGGTAAGTTACTGGAAATTTTAAGGAAGCACATATGTGATTTTGGTTGGTCTATATCGGATTTGAAGGGTATAAGTCCCCTGATTTGTACCCATAAAATCCACCTTGAGGAGGAGGTGAAGCCCTCGAGGGAAATGCAAAGGCGACTAAACCTAACCATGAAAGAAGTTGTTAGAGTGGAAATTATAAATTTATTAGATGCCGAAATTATCTACCCTATCTTAGACAGTAAATGGGTGAGCCCAATTCAAGTCGTCCCGAAGAAGTCGGGAATGACTGTGGTTAAAAATGCTAAGGGAAAATTAATTCCTTAATGCACCACCACCAGATGGAATATTTGTATTGATTATCGAAAATTCAATGCCAGAATAAGAAAATACCATTTTCCCTTACCCTTTATCGACTAAATGCTTGAACGCATAGCGGGTCACCTTTATTAGTGCTTCCTTGATAGTTATTTCAGATATAACCAAATCGAGGTACATATACTTGATTAAGAGAAGACAACTTTTATATGTCCATTTGGTACGTTTACCTACAAACGTATGCCTTTTAGATTGTGTAATGCGTCTGCGGACTTTCAAAGGTGCACGCTAAGTCTCTTTAGCAACATGGTAGAAAGAGGACTTAAGGTTTTCATGGATGATTTTAGAGTTTTTAGCCTCTTTTTTTACCAATGTTTAGTTAATCTTGAAAAGGTTTTATCCTAGTGTGTGGAGAAGAACTTAGTCCTCAATTTGGAAAAATGCGAGTTCATGGTTACCGAGGGCATAGTTCTGAGCCACATAGTCTCATCTAAGGGAATAGAAGTTGACTGAGCAAAAATAGATGTCATAGCCGAGCTTCCCCCGCCTAAATCACTCAAGGACGTGCGCTCCTTCTTAGGCCATGCATGATTTTATAAAAGGTTTATCAAGGATTTTAGGGCCATTTCTAGACCCTTAAGTAACCTCCTTATGAAGGATGTCCCCTTTGAGTGGAATGGCGTACGCCAAGAGGCTTTCGATAAATTGAAAAGCATGTTAATTTCCTCTCCCATCATGCAAGCTCCAGATTGGTCTCTTCCATTCGAGCTTATGTGTGATGCTAGTGATTATGCAATTGGGCTATTTTGGGATAGAGAAAAGATAAGAAAGCCCATGTCATCTATTATGCTAGTTGTACGTTAACTGGGCCACAACTTAACTACTCCATCACGGAGAAAGAGTTATTAGAGGTTGTTTTTGCTTTGGACAAATAACGCTCATACCTTGTTGGGTCGCCCATCACTTGCTTTACCAACCACGCCACCCTTAAATATCACCTTACTAAGAAGGATGGAAATACGCACCTCATAAGGTGGATTCTACTCCTACAAGAGTTCAATCTCTCTATAAAAGATAAGAAAGGGATAGAAAACATCATTGTCGACCATTTATCATGGCTCTCGTTTGACGTGCCTAGTGATTCGATACCCATAAACGAGTATTTTTCAGATGAGCAGCTTTTTGCTACTTCTTCTCTACCTTAGTTTGTGAACATCGTTAACTATCTTGTCACGGGAGTCGTTCCTCTCGGATGGACACCACAAGAGAGTAAAAAAATCATCACTTAGTCTCGGATGTTTTTCTATGACGACCCATTATTATTCAAATATTGTGCGGACCATCTCATCGAAGATGTGTACCGAATAAGGAAATTTAAGATATGATCCATTTTTGTCATACAAAAGCTTGTGGAGGCAACTTCTCCAAGAATAAGACGACCACTAAAATTCTTTAAAGCAGCCTCTATTGGCCATAATATTTCGGGATATTAACGCCTATTACAAATCTTACGATAGATGCCAAAGGATGGGAGCTATTACCCGCCGCGACATGATGCCTCTAACCCCTATACTCGCCATTGATTTATTTGATTGATGGGGTATTGACTTTATGGGATCATTCCCTCCCTCCTTTGACTTCTTATACATCCTCGTCGTGGTAGACTACGTCTCCAAATGGGTGGAGGCAATAGCTACCCGGATTAATGACAACAAGGTGGTGATTAAGTTCCTATAAGAACACATACTTTCTCGCTTCGGTGCTCTAAAAGCGATCATAAGTGATAACGGCACACATTTTTGCAAAAATCCATTTGAAAAGTTAATGAGAAAGTATAGGGTCATCCATAAGGTTGGGACGACTTATCACCCTCAAACAAGTGGGCTAGCCGAGCTAGCAAATCATGATATCAAAACCATCCTTGAAAAGACCGTCGATCCTACCCGAAAAGATTGGTCACTTCGATTAAACGATGCGCTATGGGCCTACCATATTGCCTACAAGAATCCCCTCGGAATGTCCTCATTTCATTTTGTCTATGGAAAGCCTTTCCATCTCCCTATGGAGCTAGAGCACAAAGCCTATTGGGCCATCAAGAGGTTGAACTATAATTTTGATAAAGCCGGTGAAGCTCGCAAGCTTCAATTGAACGAGTTGGAAGAGATGCGCAATGATGCATATGAGAAGGCTAAATTTCCAAAAGAATGAATGAAACTCGCACATGATAAGATAATTTGATGAAACGAGTTTTATCTAAGACAAAAAGTTCTTATCTCCAACTCTTGATTACACTTGTTTCCCGATAAGTTGCATTCAAGGTGGACAGGTCCATTTGTGGTTCGAGAAGTATTCCTCTATGTAGCTATAGAGTTGGAAGATGCAAAAGGGGGAAATACCTTCAAGATGAATGGCCAACGTCTCAAGCCATACTTTGAGGCGTGCGTCGAAGAAGCCGACTCTATTTGGTTGTCGAACCCCATCAATGGGGACTGATTGAGAAGTACGAGAAGGTTGTCGCACCCCTGACGTGTATAGGGTGATTCTTGTGTACAGTAAAAGTGAGTCTATTAGGTTATTTGGAGTCGGTATGTATAGGACATATAAGATAGGTGCGGGAGATCACACATTGAGAGCGAGCCTAAGTTTTCAGAGCAAGCGTTGAGCGAATTTAGGTCAATCATGTGTAGGTACAAGTGGTGGGAACATCCAAAGATTGAGAGAAAATAGTGAATTCTACAAATAAAGGAACTAGAAAGTCTTGAAGGACCAGACCGATCCGACCAGGGCAATTGGATCGATCCGGATATGTAGAAATCAAAATAAAAAAGAGACTGAATCGGTCCGGTCCTGGGACCCGGTTCGGTCAGATGTTTGCAACTTCTTAACCCTTCTCGAGATACACCCCCCATTCCCCCAATCCATATTCTTCCCTCCATATTCGTCCCGACCCCTTTACTATACATTTCCCCCTAAAATCCACCCATTTTCCCGCCTAAAACTCTTCCTTCCCAAACTAACCTTTCCCTCCACCATACCCACCTATAAATACACCCTTCCCCTCCCTCTTTCCACCACCACTTCTCCTAACTCTCATACTCTCTCTCTCTTCCAGATTTTTAGTGTCCGACCACTGTTGTTACATATGGCCAATCGCATTCGCCCCCAAAATACAATTACGTCAAAGTCATTGACCACAAAAATGACTCATACCGCTCCAATCAAGAACAAATCTAGTGTGAACGTTTCTTCAGCCAATCTCGAAAGTTACAAATGGAGCGCCAAGTGTGCTGGAATGAGCTGCCCAATTCCGTCACCAGCCTCTTCTTTCCATGGGGTTGGTGTCGGTTCCTTAACGAGCCCCACGATGCGATGTGGGTAGCCGAGGTGCGAGCATTCTATGGAACCCTTGTTTGTACCGTTGACTTTATTTTTGAGGATTTTGTTGATGACCGACGCATTCCATTCTCCTTAGAGATTCTCAATCGAAAACTTGCGGAGAAAGATGTCCCGAACCCAGCCGAGTTCACGTACCCCAACTATTTCGTCCCCATTGATAAAGCTATATGCGTATCCCGTATCATACCCGGCGAGTATTGGGGTATCGAAATAGTTCTAGTGGGTCGGATGACCGACAAGGTGCGCATAGCATTTCAAATCATATGCTCAAATATTCTCAAAACTTCCAATGGTTTCGCAATGTGGCCCCGTCAGGCTACACTTGTGTATCACCTTTTTAACCCCACCACCCTGATCAACCTGGCCCATATCATTTACAAAGACATATTTTACGCGTCCTTGGATAAAAAGGGTACTACCCCCCTCCCGTATGCCCATCTCATCACATCCATACCAGCCGACTCCGGAATTGAACCTCCAACCGGGTTCCCTCGCCTTCCCAACCCTCTTGGGTAGGGCACCTATACCAAAAGTGAGAGACAAAGGGAGATTATTCGCGTATGGTAGGCGGAGGAGGTGGATGATGATGATGATGACGATGATAATGATACCGAGAAGGATGATTCGAATGATGATGATTCTGAGGAGGAAGCACCTGGGGATGCCGACGTAGTTATGGGGGAGGGCGACGAGGAGGACGATGATTCATATTTTGAGCCCCCGGGAGACGATTTTGATAGGTGAATCACAGGACTAGAAGCACGATTCGATGGGTTTATCAATCAATATGACGCTCACCAGGAGGAGGACCGACGGGCATATCAGCGAGATACGAGCATGTCACATCAACTCCAAGCTGAAATGTACTGTACAACCATGGGTGAACCTCCCTCGGATTATTTCTATGACCTATACAACCCAAATGCTCCCTGCCCTTATCAACCTCCCCCTCAATAGGTTTCTCTTCCTAGGTTGCTTATGTCATGTTTCATATTTCTTATTTCCACAGATTTTGTACGCTTGTTATATATAATGAAAATTGGATTCCCTATCAATGTGTGCCTTATGCTTGCTTATTTGTATATTGCATTTTGTACTTTGTTCCATTTTATTTGTTTCTCCCGTTAATTTAGATTTTAGTCCTTTTTGCATCGGGACTTTACAAAAATCTAAGTTTGGGGGGGGGGGGGGGGGGGGGTACGCATGCGCTTCAAAAATTTCACAAAGTTCAAAATGCCCAAAAACAATAAAAATCCAAAAATTTCCAAAAAAAATCCAAAAATATTTTTCTTCAAAGTAAATAAAAATTGGAATTTAAATTTTTCAAAAATATCACCTAAGTTTTGTTTAAAATCTCAAATTTTTAAATTTCAAATTTCACAATGCCGAAATTGACCAAAGATGGAAACTGAGCCAAAATTGACGACTTAATGAATAAGTGTGGAGATTAATCAAATCAGTGAGATTTCGAGCCTATCGATTTTTCTGAGTTTTTAAATCAATTCGAGTTAATGATTAACTCAAAGTTCAATTCAGTGTTGAAATAAGTCGTTGTGATCTCAAAATTATGTTTGATCCATCAAGGAATAGTGTGTGATGTTGCCTCGAAAAGCACACTAATATATCTCTAAACTAAATTAATCTTGAGACGCATATGGTAATATAATTAGCAATTAGGATAAATGAAGTTAGACCCTAGTTTATCACCCAAAAGATTAGCCATAAAAAGTTGTGAAAAATTCCCTTTGTCAAACCAAGTTGAGCCTAATAAAATGTTTTTCCTTTCGTTTGATAACCCGAAAAACTGAACTAGCCTGAAATTGAGAAAAGTAGAAAATTTAGAAATTAAGTTCAATTAGTGTGATACACGGGGCAAGAAAAATAGAGAAATGCTCAACAAAAATAGTAAGAAAAGAGAAATATGAAAAATAGAAAAAAAAAATAGAAAAAGAATAAAAAATGAGCAAAAGCACTAATGGACATCATAGAAGATTTTTCAATTCCGAAGTTTCCCTTTTTACCCAATACACCTTAAAAACCTGAAAAAAGTTCTAACTGAGTCCGGATTGTGAAATTGATTACCACGTGGAGAGCTAAAACACAAAAATATAATAGAAAAGATTAACCAGTGTGTATACGAGGCAATGTTCCCGTTTCCCAATGATCGCAACCCGATGAAGAGATCTTTTCACCCATAAATTTCCGTTCTTCAATTTTGTGTGCGTGAATTTGTGTTCCAATGCATTTACCCCTTATATCATATACACTGAGCGAAATAGCCACATTCAAAGTGATTCATTTTTTAGATAATCCCGTGAGCATTTGATTCAAAATGAATTTTCAGAAAAGTAACGTAATTATCAATTGGTGGAAATTTGCGGTTAAATTTCTAGCTTAGCGCACACACACAAGACAAATTGAGATTTGAGCATATAAATATTTGGTGATTATTTTTCGAAAAGTTTGAATTATATAATTTTTAGGTATATTGAATTTTTTTGAGTCAAAATCTAATTTTATGGGTATATTCACTACAAACCCTTACGAGACACAACTCGTCCTACTAGGGTAACCTAGGGGTTTAAAGACTTGTTGCATATGCTAAATGAAATCGCTTGCCAGCGAAAGAGGTATCCTATCTTAATAAAATGATTGTCAAGAGTTGAGCTGTGACACCCCGCCTAATTAAATACCGGGTGATCAGTCCTTTATTAAATTATAATCAAGGTGAACGGTTGGTTCATTCTTAGCATCACTGTCGCAAAAATAACTTTCACAATTAAACACCCTAAGTAATTAAGCTAAGTGACAAAACCATTCTTAAGACATTAATAACTAAATTCTTTTAAAAACCAACATTTAAACTTTACATAAATCATAGTTTAAGAAACACCCAACAATTATACTGGAACATATGATCCAAACAATTTAAACATCCAACTAACTAATTCCAACTTTAAAACTTAAAGGAAGACATCCTGACAGAAATAAATCCCAAAGTATGCATACTGGAAATAAACGAATCATAATCTTTGATAAAAACAACTGAATAATGGAAAAAGGGTGACATTTGCCCAACTGGATAAAATAGTGCTAGGAGTGGAATCAACAATGAGGTCGTCTAAGCAAGAGGCCTGCAACTTCCACCTAAGCTGCAGCGCATTCCTTCCAAAGGATCCTATGCAAGACATCCCTGTGGCTGGGCACCTGTAATATATACATATATATATAAGAGAGAAGAGGAAATAGCAAACGGGTCAGAGCCCGATTGTAAAACAGTTTAAAAATTAGTTTAACTGGTATTTAAAATGCTTACCGGCTAATGCAACCAACGTATTAGTGCGGCGCTCCCTTGAGAAATTCTCACCTCTCTTCTAATGTGCACACCTATCGCACTAATACGTCCAACAGTTTAACTTATCTTATCTTAAGTTACTCGTAAGATTTCATGCCGACAATTTCAAATGTTAAGGAGGTTAATTTTATTTAACAGCAAAGTTCTCACATAAGCCTCATTTGATTATAAAGTTTCTCAGTAATATAACATACTTTTCAAACACTTATTCCCAAGTTGAAATAATTATTCATTTCTTACGTACCATAGTCACAGTAGGTAGTTCCCAATTTTCCAGATTTAAATATATGTATATTAAATACTCATATAATATATATATTCTAACGACACCCCACATATGATTTATGGTGTGGGCATACTCTGCTATCCAGTCCCCGTATCTCTCGTACTAAGGGAAATACAAGTTCGGAATCACTCTCGAACTGTATTAACACAAAACACATACAAATTGAGGCGAAGCATAGTTCAAAATAACTAAGAGGTCATCACATACCCTCACGTCTCTTAGGACCGTCTGACTATCGATCCGATAGCCTGTACCAAGGATTCCTATGTTCTAGGGTACGAGTCAATATCCCCCATAAAGGTCTCATCGAGATAAGACTGTCCCAACGTGGTAACCTTAGGGATAGCAAGTAGCGCGAGCATGATTTTTACATGTATATACCATATGCACAATCACAGTCATATACGTATACTACTATTCCCATATCCAATTTAGGTACACTCTCACGACCCATAATTATGATATTTATTCTTATTACTCATTATTTGGTTATCACGTATAACGGTTTATCTCTTATTCTGATTTGTGGGATTATTCCAACTTACTACATAACACTCGTGGATTCCTATCTTCCCAAGTGTAATTTCAGTAGGTACTTATTCATTTTACAACGTAACTTCCTTACGAGTCTCACCCTTTAACACGTGTTCCCATTGTCCCTTATATGAAAAACACCACCGTGAAATGTTAATCTCATCTTACATCAACGGTTCCATATATTTCTAAAGTCCTACTGGTCTTCTTTATATCCCCAAAATGTTCTAACATTAATATCCAAGAATGTCTAATCATTTAAGTTCAAACGACCTATTAAAAAGGGAATATGAGTTATACAGGAGGGGTCGATCGATCGATGGCAGGTGTTCGATCGATAGATTCATCGATCGATCAATGCTCTATGGTCGATCGATCGATCAAGCAGGTATGGAAAATCTGCAGAATTTCCAGTTACGGGTTTCCTCTTCCAAAATCATCCAAAATGATATATTTGACTACCAAACTCCCAATAATTTATACTACAAGTATTATAACCTCAAATCAGTAATTTCCTACGTCAAGCATGCGGATTTTCATCATAAATAACGAATTAAAAGGGCATAATCCATAAAAACATCAAGAACCCTAATATTTCTTTTATTTAGTTTCTTCCCATTCTTTTACCAGATTTCATACTCTTTATTTACTATAATTTCGTGGTTCAATCTCTACATATGAATTGGGTTTCCAGAATACATCTATTACTCATACAACATGCGAATTTACATCTCCAAAATAGGTTTTTCTTTCACAAAAACTAGTCCTAATCAATCATAGGCTAATATAATTGGAGCATTAACTGAAATAGAGCAAGATAGATACTTGCCTGAGAATTTTTTGGTTCAGATTTGTGGAGAGATTGGTGTGGTTGTGATCCTTTTTGCACGATCTATCGTTTGGCGGCGACGGCGGTGCAAACGGTGGAGTTCTTGGCCTAGAACTCCTTGGAAAGCCTCTCCTCTTCCTCTCCTATAGTCGTCCTTGGTTTATGGTGATTCTAACCCTAGAAGATGACTCTTGCCATCTGATATACCCTTAGAATTTTCGTGGGTGTTCATGCCCAAAAATATAAAATGTCCAAAACACCCTCCCGGGGTGTTAATTAGGCCTAAAAACTCCCTGAGACCCAAACTAAACCCCCGGGTACATTATTTTGACTATCTCGACCCTTCCGTACACATTGACGCACTCAAAATGACCATACGGGTGACTTATAATTTATTTACTTTTAATAGTACAAAATTTAATCCCGACACGACACAAGCGCGTCCCGATAAATTTCTAAAATTATCAAATTAGACTCTCGTGATAATTTTACTAATCATAATTACACCACTTACTTTACTCATAAAGTAACTTATAACAAAATAATTACTAACTCTCATCACGCTAGTAAGTATTTAAATGATTTTTTGGATTAATATTAATTTAATATCTCTAATTAAATTTAATAAATCCCCCAAAATTAAAAGTTATAAAAATACGGGGTATTACATACTTCCTCCCTAATAACGCAATTTCATCCCAAAATTCGAAAAATAAGGTGTACCTGATAAGAATAACTCTAGGTACTTCTCACGCATGTCCGCCTCACACTCCCAAGTGGATTCCTCCACATTATGATGCTCCCACTGGACCCGGACAAGTGGGACTACCTTTGACCTCAATCTCCTTTCGCTATGGTTTAGGATAGCCACTGGCCTCTCCTCATAAGAGCTGTCGGACTATAAGTCAATCTCCTCAATCGCGATATGGGTGTGGACCATGTCATCCCGAAGGTATCGTCTCAACGACGAGATGTGGAATACATCGTGAATGCGATGTAAGTGCTCTAGCAGTCCCAATCTGTATGCTACCGGCCCAACCCTCTCGATAATGGGAAATGGTCCCACGTACCTTGAGGCCAATTTCCCTTTCTTCCCGAACCTCATCACTCCCTTAATAGGAGATACATGTAGTAATACTTGGTCCCCCACATTAAATTCTCGAAAGAACCGTTTTGCATCGGCATAGCTTTTCTGCCTGTCCTGGGTTACCCGAATGTGACTCTTGATAATATCAATCCTAGCGGAGGTTTTCTGAATCACCTCTGGTCCGAGTAACTCGTTATCCCCCACCTCTAGCCAACAAGACGGGGAACGAAAAGGCCTGCCATACAATGCCTCAAATGGAGCCATGCCAATCGTGAACTGATAAGAGTTATTATAAGCGAACTCTACCAGTGGAAGATGTGGCCCCCAACCTCCTCCAAAATCAAGGACACACATGCGTAGCATATCCTCCAACATCTGATTGGTGCGCTCTGTTTGTCCATCTGTCTGTGGGTGATAAGCTGAACTCAACCTCAACTCTGTACCCATGGCCTCTTGAAAGCTCTCCCAGAAATGCGATACGAAGATCTTATCTCTATCTGACACAATATCCAGGGCCACCAAATGTAATCTTACAATCTCAACAATGAACAACTGAGCATACTGACCCGTGGTATAGTCTGTCCGCACTGGCAGAAAATGAGCCACCTTGGTTAAACGGTCCACAATCACCCAGATGGAGTCGTGGCCCCGCTGTGATGTAGGCAACCCAGTAATAAAATCCATGGAAATACTCTCCCACTTCCACGCGGGTATATCCAATGGCTGAAGTAACCCCGACAGTTTCTGGTGGTCCACCTTTACCAGTTGGCAGGTAGAACACCTGGACACGAACTCAATAATGTCCTTTTTCATCCCACTCCACCAGTATTGTCACCTCATATCCTGGTACATCTTATCTCCCCCAGGATGCACCGCAAATCGGGACCCGTGAGACTAGGTCATCACCGCATGACGTAAGTCTGCTCCTTCGGGAACCACCAATCTCCCATTAAACCTCAAACCTCCATCGAAACTAACAGAATAGGACTCATTACCCTCAGCTAAGAGTCGTACAATCTACTCCTGGCAAAATGGGTCTGCTGTCTGTGTGTGTATTACCCTCGTAACAATCTCGGGTGTCACTGTCATGACAGATATAAAGGAATGGGCTACTGCGCGCTGGTGACCCAACTCTTTCCACTTTGCTTTCTAGACGTCCGCTACATCGTCTACCGGTCTACGGCTCAACACATCAGGAACTACGTTGGCCTTCCTCGGATGGTACTGTATATCAAACTGATAGTCCTTCACAAACTCTAACCACCTGCGCTGACGCATATTCATCTCTCGCTGAGTGAACAGGTACTGCAGTGACTTGTGGTCTGTGAACAAGCAAAATTTCTCCCCCAATAAATAGTGTCTCCATATCCTTAATGCAAAGACGACCGCTGCTAACTCTAGGTCGTGTGTGGGGTAATTCCTCTCGTGCGGCTTAAGCTTGCGGGAGGCAAATGCTATAGACTTCTCCTCCTGCTGAAGCACTCCCCCGAGTCCCCATAAAGGGACATCGGTGTAAACCAGATACTCCACGCCCGACTTAGGTAAAGCAAGGACCGGTGCTAAAGTAAGATTGTCTTTCAGCTCGTCGAAAGCCAATTGGCAAGCATCGTCCCAAACATATGGTACCCCTTGGAGAACCCCCGAATGAATCTCCTGTAGTATTCGGCTAATCCCAAGAAACTACGCACTTCCGTTAGTGTCGTGGGCTGTCTCCACTCCCTCACCACTGGCACTTTACTCGGGTCAACCGCTATCCCCTGTTTAGAAACAACATGCCCCAAGAACTTCACTTCCCGTAACCAGAACCCGCAATTCTCGTACTTAGCATACATCTGATGCTCTCGTAGAGTCTGAAGGACCTACCTCAAGTGTTCAGCATGCTCTTCCTCCGTGTGTGAATATATCAAGATGTCATCTATGAAGATGATGACAAACTGATTCAAGAACTCTCTAAACACTCGGTTCATCAAGTCCATGAATACGGCTGGAGCATTTGTGAGTCCAAATGGCATCACTTTGAACTCATAGGACCCATATCTTGTCAAGAAAGCAGTCTTCGAAACATCCTGCTCCCTAATACGTAGCTGATGGTATCCTGACCTCAGATCTATCTTCGAAAAGAAAGTTTTTCCCCTCAGCTGGTCAAACAGATCATCGATTCGAGGCAACGGATATTTGTTCCGTATTGTGACCTTGTTCAGTTCCCGGTAGTCCACACATAGCCTCAGTGAACCATCTCTCTTTTTCACAAATAAACTGGAGCGCCCCAAGATGAGTTACTCCTGCGAATGAAGCCCTGACCTAACATCTTCTCTATCTAATCTCGTAACTCTCGCATCTCCGCCAAAGCCATACGGTATGGAGCGCGTGCTATCGGTCGAGTATTCGGTAATAAATCGATGAGAAAATCTATCTCTAGACTGGGGGGTAGGCCTAGTATCTCCTGAAATACATCAGAATACTCACGAATAATTGGGATCAAATCTAAGGGAATCACGACCTCCTTATAGGTATCCTCCTCTATGTAATACAAATGAGCGGTCCAGCCTCCCTCTGGGCGAGGCATCGCCACTACAAACATCTCTTGCCCCGGAATGGCGAATACAATACTCCCACAGAAACAATCTATTATGGCTCTGCATGCTGCGAGCCAATCCATACCAATAATAACGTCGTGCTCATGCATATCTAAGACTAACATGTCTGCTGGTAATACCAAGCTACCAATCTCTACTCCCACACCCCGGCATATAAAGAAAATTAACGATCCATTTCCCAGTGGTGAGTCTACACATGTTACAGTGCTCTCTGATGTGGCTAATAACCCTAAGGCCTTCGTAAAAAGGGGTAGCTATAAAATAGTGTGTCACCCCAGTATCAAACGAAACCCGACCCATAGTACCATGGATAGGAAGCATACCCTCAATCGCTGGTGGCGCCTGTGGAGCTGCTGCCTGGTGGACGTTATAGACACGTCCGTACTGTAACTTCCCTTCCTGCACTGGAGCGGCTGGAATGGATGGTACGGCTGGTACCTGAGCTGGTGCTGGGAGGGAAGCTGGAAAAAGTGGTATCTGTGGCTCATTACGGGCACCCTGCTGCTGTGGGGCCCTATCACCTTCTGGACAATCCTGGCGCCTGTGGCCATTTTTACCACACCCGAAGCATCGGCCCCTAAAATTTCCTCCTTTCTGTCCCTACTGATTACGGCCCTGCTAGCCGTTACCACCCCGTTGTTGGCCGTGCTGAAAACACTGTTGGCCTTGATGGCCTTGCTGCTGCCCCTGCGGTTGATGATGTTGGCCCTGCTGATTAGGCTGGCCCTGCTGACCCTGCCTAAATCCCCCAAATCCCTGCCTAGAATCACCGGATCGGAACCGCTTGGCAGGGTCCCCCTGATGGGAACTCTGCTCATGCCGACGAGTCTTCCCCTGAGATGTCGGTGCTCCACTAGCACCACTACCCCCTGTCTTACCCTGCTGGCCGGACTCTCCTGCTCGCTTACTTCCCTACAGATGGAAGTAGTGATTATGGCAGTGTAGCAAAGCAGTATTGAGTACATCTGTGTAGGTACTCAGAGACAGATTTCCTATAAGGTGCTGACGGATCCTCCAAGCTAACCCATCCACAAATAATAGTATTTTCTTGCCCTCAGTGGGTGCCTCATCTGGCACTATAGTGAGAAGTCTTGTGAACTCCTCTTCATACTCAGCAACAGTCGAATTCTTCTGCTTCAGACTCAGTAACATCCTCCTCATCTGAGTTTGCACGGCGAAAGGAAAGTATTTGCTATCAAACCGCGCCCAAAACGACTAAATAGTAATAATAACTCTCTCCTCCAAGGTGGTAGTGGATTCCCACCAATGCAAAGCGGCCCCCACCAGCTTAAAGGAAGCCAACAGCTGTTTCTGCACGTCCGTGCACTCATACATGCGCAGATGCCTCTGGATATCTTTCTTCCATTAGCTGGCTATAATAATATCTGAACCACCCGCAAACTCTTGGGGATACGCCTTTTGAAAGGCGTCCCTAACTCGCTCCCATGCAGATGGAAGCTGTTCCGGTACTGGCGCCACTGCCTGAACTTGGGGTGGATCCTGCTGTACTACCGCTAGTGAGGCATTCATCGCATGAGCAACGATAGCGGCTACCTCGGTTGCGTTCATCGTTCCCTGAGCCGGAGCTACTGGATGCTCGTCTTGGGCACACCTATCCTTAGGTGCGCGTCTCGGAGGCATCTGAAATGTAAAGAAATTTATTAGTCTACAATTATTATCAAATCTCAAATAGCTGAAGACGTAATCGTAAAAGCAAGAATACAACAATCCTAAAATAGGGCTCTATAGCAAGAACGCTAAGCTGAAAGCGAAATAAGCCATACAGATCCTAAAGGACACTAGAACCTGGTGCTCTAATACCACCTGTGACACCCCGCCTAATTAAATACCGGGTGATCAGTCCTTTATTAAATTATAATCAAGGTGAACGGTTGGTTCATTCTTAGCATCAGTGTCGCAAAAATAACTTTTATAATTAAACACCCTAAATAATTAAGCTAAGTGACAAAACCATTTTTAAGACATCAATAACTAAGTTCTTTTAAAAACCAACATTTAAACTTTACATAAATCATAGTTTAAGAAACACCCAACAATTATACTAGAACATATGATCCAAACAATTTAAACATCCAAGTAATTAATTCCAACTTTAAAACTTAAAGGAAGACATCCTGACAGTAACAAATCCCAAAGTATGCATACTGGAAATAAACGAATCACAATCTCTAATAAAAACAACAGAATAATGGAAAAAGGGCGTCACATGCCCAACTGGATAAAATAGTGCTAGGAGTGGAATAAAAAATGAGGTCGTCTAAGCAAGAGGCCTGCAACTCCCACCTGAGCTGCAGCGCGTTCCTTCCAAAGGATCCTATGCAAGACGCCCCTGTGGCTGGGCACCTGTAATACATACATATATATATAAGAGAGAAGAGGAAATAGGAAACGGGTCAGAGCCCGATTGTAAAACAGTTTAAAAATTAGTTTTGCAAGTATTTAAAATGCTTACCGGCTAATGCAACCAACCTATTAGTGCGGCGCTCCCTTGAGAAATTCTCACCTCTCTTCTAATGTGCACACCTATCGCACTAATACTTCCAACAGTTTAACTTATCTTATCTAACGACACCCCATATAAGATTTATGGTGCGGGCATACTCAGCTATCCAGTCCCCGTATCTCTCGTACTAAGGGAAATACAAGTTCGGAATCACTCTCAAACTGTATTAACACAAAACACATACAAATTGAGGCGAAGCATAGTTCCAAATAACGAAGAGGTTAGCACATACCCTCACGTCTCTTAGGACTGTCTGACTATCGATCCGATAGCCTGTACCAAGGATTCCTATGTTCTAGGGTACGAGTCAATATCCCCCATAAAGGTCCCATCGAGATAAGACTGTCCCAACGCGGTAACCTCAGGGATATCAAGTAGCGCGGGCATGATTTTTACATGTATATAGCATATGCACAATCATAGTCATATACGTATTCTACTATTCCCATATCCAATTTAGGTACACTCTCACGACCCATAATTATGATATTTATTCTTATTACCCATTATTTGGTTATCACGTATAACGGTTTGTCTCTTATTCTGATTTGTGGGATTATTCCAACTTACTACATAACGCTCATGGATTCTTATATTCCCAAGTGTAATTTCAGTAGGTACTTATTCATTTTACAACGTAACTTCTTTACAAGTCTCGCCCTTTAACACGTGTTCCTATTATCCCTTATATGAAAAACACCCCCGTGAAATGTTAATCTCGTCTTACATCAACGGTTCCATATATTTCTAAAGTCCTACTGGTCTTCTTTAAATCCCCAAAATGTTTTAACATTAATATCCAAGAATGTCTAATCATTTAAGGTCAAACGACCTATTAAAAAGGGAATATGAGTTATGCAGGAGGGGTCGATCGATCGATGGCAGGTGTTCGATAGATCGATCCATCGATGCTCTATGGTCGATCGATCGATCAAGCAGGTATGGAAAATCTGCAGAATTTACAGTTATGGGTTTCCTCTTCCAAAATCATCCAAAACAATATATTTGACTACCAACCTCCCAATAATTTATGCTACAAGTATTATAACCTCAAATAAGTGATTTCCTACGTCAAGCATGCAGATTTTCATCATGAATAACGAATGAAAAGGGCATAATCCATAAAAACATCAAGAACCCTAATATTTCTTTTGTTTCGTTTCTTCCCACTCTTTTACCAGATTTCATACTCTTTATTTACTGTAATTTCGTGGTTCAATCTCTACATATAAATTGGGTTTCCAGAATACATCTATTACTCATACAACATGCGAATTTACATCTCCAAAATAGGTTTTTCTTTCACAAAAACTAGTCCTAATCAATCCTAGGCTAATATAATTGAAGCATTAACTGAAATAGAGCAAGATAGATACTTGCCTGAGAATTTTTTGGTTCAGATTTGTGGAGAGATTGGTGTAGTTGTGATCCTCGTTGCACGATCTATCGTTTGGCGGCGACGACGGTGCAAACGATGGAGTTCTTGGCCTAGAACTCCTTGGAAAGCCTCTCCTCTTCCTCTCCTATAGCCGTCTTTGGTTTATGGTGATTCTAACCCTAGAAGATGACTCTTGCCATCTGATATACCCTTAGAATTTTCGTGGGTTTTCATGCCCAAAAATGTAAAATGTCCAAAACGCCCTCTCGGGGTGTTAATTAGGCCTAAAAATGCCCCGTGACGCAAACTAAACCCCCGAGTACATTATTTTGACTATCTCGACCCTTCCGGACACATTGACGCACTCAAAATGACCATAAGGGTGACTTTTGATTTATTTACCTTTAATAGTCCAAAATTTAATCCCGGCATGACACAAGCGCGTCCCGATAAATTTCCAAAATTATCAAATTAGATTCTCGTGATAATTTTACTAATCATAATTACAGCACTTACTTTACCCATAGAGTAACTTATAACAAAATAATTACTAACTCTCATCACGCTAGTAAGTATTTAAATGATTTTTCGGATTAATATTAATTTAATATCTCTAATTAAATTATTAAATCCCCCAAAATTAAAAGTTATAAAAATACGGGGTATTACATGAACCTAGTTATGTTCTTTAACATTACTCGAGATGCGCAAAGTTCTAAGTTAGGGGGGTTTGATTAGGCATAAATTCTTTCGAATTTACCCCCTTAATTTAGTAGCTTTTAGCACCTCGGACTATGTAATTTGTATTGAATGATATCATATATGTGCTACTGATAATTCCTTCATAGTGCCTTGAGTTGTATGTATTTTTCATGATTTTTACAGGTATTTAATGCATGTGAAGAGAAGAGGAATACAAGACATAGAAATCGTGATTGGAATGAAAGTTAGAGGAGGTTAATTCACATCTAGAGTTTGAACAAGGGACCAATATGAAAATTAAAGACCTCGCGTTTATCAGTACCTAGGAAGAAAAAACATCCCAAACTGAACCCTGAGTGAGAAGTTGTTGGGTTTCAAAGACGATAGAAAATTAAAAGAAAAGAAGGAAATAAAGAATTTAAAATTCGGACTGGACTGGTCAGTATCAGCAGCAAACCGATCTGGGAGAAAGTTAGTCTCTGAATAAATTTCACAATCGGACCGGATTGGGTATAGCCAAAGACGAACCGATCCGAGAAGAATGAAGACTCTGAATAAAATTGGATACCGGACTGATCCGTTATGAAAGAAAAATGAATCAATTCGATGCCTTGAAGATCTCTGCATAAAATAAGAGGCCGGATCGATCCATTTGAAAGAAAAATGAACCGATCCGGATGACACCAGACCGAATCGAATATCCCCGCTAGACTGGTTCGAAAGAGATTTCTCTTATTTTTATTTTCTAACTAAGAGTTTTACTTTTCTCCAACTCTTGTAAATTTCATTGTGTATTTAACTTAACTTAGTGCCAGACATTACGGGGTTCGATAGATCTTAGTTTAAAGGGATCTTGCATTCGAGAACCCTAGTTTTTAAGTTTTGTAACATTTACATAAGATTCAAGCTTTAATTCTAGATTCCTTCATTACACGTATTCTTTAATTTATGCTTTTAATTTCTTTCATAGTTTAGATTGATTAGTCATAAAATTTAGGTTACAATTCTTAATTCAAAAGGTTCTTCTCAAATTTTCACATAGCTATGACTTTATGCAAATTTAGTTCTGAGGTAGTTTTTACTTTAAGCATGTCCGGCTAAGTTTCCAAGGGTTGGGATGCATGAACCCAACCCTATGTAGTATTCACATATAAAAAATTACTCTTCGAATTAAATAATGATTGAATCGTGTTGTGTAGTGATCATTACCATCATAAGTCTTTTAGCCTCGTTTTCCCTTGGTAACCAGGGTGTTTAAGAGTGCGACGCACGTGTTAGCTATTTCGGCACCGCTTTGTTTCCATTCTTGATTATGTATGATGTAGTCTTGTACTCTCATATATGTAGTGCTTAAGATTAATAAAGATCGAGTTTAATCAATTATCTGATTCAAACTATTTTTATATCCGATAAACATACTAGGGTTTGGGGGGATTGTATTACAACCTTATCTATCATTCATATTAATTAATTCGTATTTTGTTAGTTTTACTTAAGTTTAGTTAACTTCTTTAGGTTTTCCCTTTTTCCTTTCTCACCCCACCATCATCTTTTACACTTTATCTTTAAAGTAATAAATCAATTAAAATCTATCAAACATTCCCTGTGGATTCGATACCCAGACTAGCCGTTATACTCTTTAAGAGTGGAGTTAAAGTTTAGTTTTTTTTGTATTATGGTCGAAAGCCAATAACAACGATTATTGTATTTACACGGATGCTCGGTTTTCCCTTTGAACAATGAGGTATGTTGCAAAGTTTGAATCGTTAAGTTTGAATCTTGGAGTTCATGTTCTTAGGCCCATAGGATGGTGTAAAAATGTTGAGAAACATATTTCTATACTTACATTGGGTTAGGATATTGATTGGGTGCTATTTTGGAGCTCGATTTGGGGATTACTAGAGGTTTTGGAGGCTTCATCTATATCCTTAGGCCATTTTTTATTTTCATCAAACCCAAATCGATTAGACCTAGGGGCAAATTGATTCGGGTCATGAAATTTTAGATCCCTATTACGAACGGATGACCACCAATTTCATATTTTTATAGTTTTTTTGAATTAGTTATGAATTTTCTAATAAAGGGGTGCACAAGATCGAAATTTTGACTGGTGATTTTAGGATTGACTTTATTCTAGGCACGATTATGTTTAGAATAATTATAAACTCACGTGGATGTATTTCCTTAGTTATTATGAATTCATAGTTTGTAAAATTGAGTTCTACAAAGCTTTGAATTTGTCAATATAAATTTGATAAGATGACATGTTATAATTAAAGGCAAATTTGGGCTTACTGTTTGGACCGAATCGATTCAATGCCAATAGTGAATTGGCTCACTCCAAGGGGAATCGATTTAGCCCTTGGATTTGGGTCGGGTTTTTGTGGAATTTTTTCAAATTCATCCGAGTGTATGGGAGGTCATCCAAGTGAGTGGTGGTTGGCATAATTGGGAAGTAAAGTTTATTAGCGTGTAAACAGCACGACAAAGTGTGTAATTTTAATTGAGGTAGAAGAATGGTCAGACTTTAATAAATTGTTTTGTCTGACATTGAGAATTGGATTAGATTAAGCAAATGTGCAAGAGAGCGATATCCTATAGTCGTGTGTACGCATTGTGCTTATAGAGTAACGAGTTAAAGTACTTGGGAAATTAGTTCAGGTATTGAGAGTTTATATGCCGTGAAAGTAATTTAGTAATTAAATGAGGAAATATATACGTACATTATAAGAGAATGTGTACATATAAAGTGATATATGTACTCATAGTTTAGAGACGTAAGAAACCGGGAGGTGAATTTAATAAGTTTAAGAGTTTACAAACCTAAGAACGTAAAGAATAATCCAATGTTTAGGGATTTAAAGTGATTTGGGGTACGCCTGAGTGCATGTGCGCTATCCTATTTGTTTATGTATTTTTATTTTGAGATATTGTAAACCTTATTAAATAAGGATCCAACAATGTGGGGACCTCAACGGGTAGGTATGATCGAGTGTATGCATTTTTCTATGGCTATATATAATGTGCGTGTGACTATGGGGACATACTCGTAATCGTGGTGAATATATCAGTTTGGGGTTGCGGTCAACATTGGGACTAGGCAATAAGCGCCAATTGAGATGCGTTAGGACATAGTGGAGGTCATTATTTTAGATCATACAGCCAACGGTGATCGCTTCATGATGAAAGAAGTAGGATGACCTGATCCATCCACACAGTCTGGGTATGGGCGGTAGGTGGTATCACTGCATAGTGATCATCACACTTCTATGTGGTTTGTTTAAGCCCGTTAGGTAAAGGACTTCTATGAACTTGCCAATCGAAGCACGAGATTGACATCGAGAATAAATGCTTTCATGTGCTCTCTCTCTCGAGAAATGACCCCTCCTGTAAGGACTCCTTATAGTATAGACCCCGGTACATACCATTTTTTTAAATAGTAAAAAAATGAATTTTTTGATGAAACTTAATGAATATGATATCCACGGTGAGAAAATCATCTCTAAATTTTTTTATTAAAAAATTGAATAAAAAAATCGTTGAGATGAGTGATATGTAAAAAAAATGGTATAAATATGCATTTTCGACCGTTGAAATATTGTCGATCATCTCACCCACTTTTATTGGTTTTTTTTATAAAACTTCATGGATATGATCTCGACAGCGAGAAGATCATATCCATGAAGTTTCATCAAAAAATTCAATCAATAAAGTGATTGGCGCCGACCCAACATTTCAATGGTTGAAAATGAATATTTATACCATTTTTTACATATCACTTCATCTCAACGGCTGTTTTATTGAATTTTTTGATGAAAAAATTGGAGATGATCTTCTAACTACGGACATCATATTCATGAAGTTTCATCAAAAAAATTATTTTTTTACTTGTTTAAAAAAATAGTATGTACCGGGGTCTGCACCATAAGGAGTCCTTACAGGAGACTTTCTGCACATACATATACACACACACACACACGCACACACACACCCACACACAATAGACTTTGATAATGAACCTTACAATATATTAGCTACTTTATGTTGTTTACTTGTATGTCCCTTATTTGTGACATTACGGGGGTAGGTACTTGGCTTGTATTTTTACATGTGTGTATATTTACATTCCTTTGTCTAAGGTAACTACTTGGGACCTATCTCTTATAATAATTGGATAATAATTCGTTCAATAAAAAGATATTTAAACAAGCAGAGCATTACGTTTATGAAGCTAAGAATACATTAATAAAAATTTATGTGTAGAGCTTAGGGTGAAATCCTATTTAGGTTATTAGTAATATTCCATAGTAGTTGTTCGTTATATAATAGTTCTTAATAGTCTTGAGATATATACTTTTATCATAGTTATGCCTTGGGTTAGGACATGTGATTCGTGCTAAATATTGCATTTTATTCCCTTTCTTTTTTCACAATAAAGTAGTCTGACGCTCGTTAAGCTCACACTTTATACTCATTTACTGCATATCATTAATTACTCATCGTTAATCACTTGCGCAAGGTTTATTTGAATATTTACAGGGTTTTTGATGCTAAAGACGAATACTGGATGCATTTCGGATGAAGAACGGACAAAAACGCACCTTCAGGGGAAAACTGGTAAATTCAGATGACTCATTTTGAATTTGGACCAAATGTAAAATTTAAGGCCTTGAATCAAGGGACACCTAGGTTCAAACGGCGTATCAATCGGAGTTGAAACGAAGAAGTTATAGTTGTGCAAAGTTTGGATTCAAAAGAAAGTCAAAGTCAATGCTGCCCCGGGTCATACCCTAAGTCAACACCCATGACCTGAACATCATGAAAACATTATAGGCCTCTGAAGGAGGGTCACGTGGGTTTTTGCGGATTATCAATCGGATTCCGTATGCACAAGTTGCGATTTTTGGAAGAATAAAATGTAAATATTTATTTTAGGATTTTATTAGTGTTTACATATTTTTTTGTGCACGTTCGTTAATGGAGTCCCATGTGGGCTTCGTGGTAGGCATCTTGTTTTCCTGCGCACGCCATCTGGGTAGCCCACGTGTCCACGCATTAACCATCCGATCGGACCCGCCCGCGACCGCGTGGACCTAATTTCTCCTTTTCCACTTTCCAGCCCTAAGGTTTTTCCTTTTTCATTTTCCACCCTATATTCTTATTTCTTTAACAACTTTTTCATTTTAAATCCTTTTTTCCCCATTTTTTTTTCTAAATTTCTCTAAAAATAAATCCTACTATATTTTGTAGCCCATGCCAACTTTCATCATCCAACCATCCATATTTAATTAATTCCCACCCATAAACACTTTTTATTAGTTTATTAAAAAGAATAAAATGTTGCGAAATAACGAAAATGACCTTAAACCCTATTTTCTTCCTATTTAAAGGGACACATGAATTCATTTTTGGTACATTGATTTTAGATCAGATTTGTAGTAGAGATTCTATATTTTGAGAGTTCTTGTAGTCTTGAGTAATTGTAACACCATTATTTTGCTATTAATAAAGAAGTTTTGTTCCATTTTCGTGTTATTTCGAGACTTATTTCGATTTCAATCTTACGTATTGAACCCGAGTGAAGATTAATCATATTTCAAGCTTGGATTCCAGTACCTTATTTTCATTATTTAGTGAAAATCTAAGGTATTAACCGACGAGGATCCCGAAGGATTTTCAACTGAGCATATTTCTTTCTTTTCTTATATATATTTTTCGACCGATACAAGTAAGTTCTTAACTTCATTTTTCGAGTTCTCAAAGCATGCCTACTGTTTTTATTAGCTTATTAACTATGTTTATCCCCATGATTAAGATTAGTAGCTAAGTTTATAAGGTTGCAAGTTATGAACCCACCCAAAATGCATATACCGTTATAATTTGTATTATGTTTTAAGAATAAATTTCGTTAAAAAGTGAGTTGAAAATATATACTCGGGGACTTCATAATTAATGTCAAGCATTTATTATTTTTTAAGATCCATTTATATATGTTCTCTCGTGTTTTAGGACTGATTTTCGTGAAGTTTATCGAAGTTTTCATCATTTATGTCGAAAGATTTCTCACATACTCGATCGTTTACTTCACGATACTTCGGATTCCACACATAAATTCTTAAAACTAATTAAAATAATATTGATTGCACTTTTGGGTGGGGGATTAACCCGTAACCTTCTTTTTCTAAAAGTATAAACCTCCTTTCCCATTTTTACCAATTTAGTTTTCAAGGTCCGAAAAAATCAACTTTTGTCCATTTTCTTAGGATTCTTTATAAAAAACACAACAAAAATCATCTTTTCTTTATTTCTTTTTAAATTATTGACGAATTTGATTAGTATTAATTAAACTCTTTCACGAATCAATCTATGTGGATACGATACCCAACTTATCACTAAACTTATTAATCTTCAAGTTGTGGAAAATTGAATAAGTGCTTTCTCAAAACGACACGACGATATTACTTCTCACCGTTAATTCGGGGAGAAAGTGATCGTCGCCCTTTTTTATGATATGAGTAAAAACACCTATCAAAATGGTGCCGTTGCCGGGGATTGATAAAGAAAAAAGAGAGCATAATTAAAACTAGTTTAGTTTGTGAATACGTTGCCTTTTTAGTGTAATTCTCATGTCGTAAATGTTAAAGGATTAGAAACTAAGTTAATTGTCCAATGAACAACGAACAAGGCTCGACCTTCGAAGAACATTTTGTTGACTTAGATCTCGCCTCCATTAGTACTAGCCAATTTTGGCGACCATCATCATCATCAAACTTCCCATTCACCCTTAATGCATCTCTATCACAAACTTCACTTTTCGAACCATCATCTGCACCATCTTCCGTCCAAGCTTCCTATACACCGACCCATTACAACCCGATGGCCAAATTTTAAGATAATCGAGGTGTGAATACACCTCAAACATTGGGGTATTATCTCCGCCCGGAGACGATAACGTCCCCAATATGTATCACCTATCCTTATAATGCCGGGACATTCCATTTCCGCAACGACATGATTAGCCTATTGCCGACATTTCACGAAATGGAGAACGAAAATCCTTATAATCATATAAGCGATTTTGAGGTAGTGTGTAACACTTTCTCCTACTAAAACTGCTACCCCAAGCTTATAAGATTGAAATTATTCCCCTTCTCAGTGAAGGATAAGGCTAAAGAATGGTTGACCACATTGCCTCCAAATTCTGTTGGCACATGGCATGAACTTCAGGATTTGTTCCTTAAAGAATTCTTTCCTATCCATAGGACAAACGCTTTAATGAAACAAATTCAAAATTTCACGCAAAAAGATGGAGAAAAATTCAACGAATGTTGGAAACGTTTCAAGAGTCTTTTACGCCAATGTCTGCACCACGGTTACGACAAAATGAGACAAATCTCTATTTTTCATGGTGCTCTAAACCCAATGACAAAATAATTGGCTGAGACAATGTGTGAGGGTAGTTTTCTTACCCTGAGTGCTAATCAAGTCGAAGCTCATTTGGAGTTTGTGGCAAAAACTTCCCGCGGTTGGGATGTTTCCAACCCCTACGATCGCAGTAAAAAATCCAACGTTGGTACCTCGGGGCAACAACAAAAGGTCTACCTCACCAAGGTAGAAGAAGACGACATACATACCAAGTATGCACTTTTGTGTCACAAGGTTGAGGCGATGAAAGTAATCCAGGGGAATACTACCAAAGTCCCTATTGTAGAAGAGGCTTGCGATATTTGCGATTTAGTAGGACACCCGACTAAGGAGTGCCTCGCACTCCCCGGTCTAAAGGGAGACATTATTGAGCAATCCAACGCCATGGGAGCATTTCGAAAGACTTACTCTAACAACCTTTATGGCGATAACCCCTCTTATAATCCTAACGACAGGATGACAAATCCTCTATTTTCATGGAGGAATGCTCAGAATGTTGTATTTCCAGGGACGAGCATTCAACTGCCCAATTCACCACCAACATAGTTTCAATATCCACCACAACCGCAATATCAACAATCGCCACCATACCAACAACCACCTATGCCAAATCCGCCTCCCTACCTACCACCTCACAAGAAGGCAACCGAAGATCCTCAAGCTTTGAACCAGAGACTAAACCAATTGGAATAATCTGTCCATGCACAATCGTCACAAATATCGCAAATGGACCAAGCTATGCAAGCAATACAAGCAACACTATCACAATTGGTTCAAAGTCAACAGGGAGGGAACAAAGCTCTTCTTCCTGCTCAGACCCAACAGAATCCAAAAGGTCAAATGGGCATTGAGGGATCAAATCCCAATGAGACCCATACTAAGCACGTTAAGGGTATCGCAACCCTACGTAGTGGCAAGGCCATTGATAACCGTGTCTCGAGGATGCCTCCGGAACAAGTGGTTCCAAAATTCTCTTTAGAGAAATATATCGACCCAACAGAGGCAGGGGAGTTAGACAATGATATCTCCACAAAGAAAACATATCCTACTCATGCTATCGGCCCCATTAATCCTAAGCACACACCATTTCCTCAAAGACTCAAGCAAAAAGCGAATAAAGTCGCTAACGAAGGGTTCTTCGAACTCTTTAAACAAGTGAACATCGATGTTCTACTGCTTGAGGCAATTACACATGTGACACAATATTCCAAATTCCTCAAAGATTTTTGCACTATTAAGCATAAGCAAAATGTGCAACAGAGGGCATATATGGCTGCATAGGCAAGCTCTACCATCACCAACGAGCTTGCCCCGAAGTTTAAGGACCCCGGATGTCCCACTATTTCTTGCATCATTGGGGACCAAAAGATTGATCGTACGCTCCTCGATTTAGGTGCTAGAGTTAATCTTCTTCTGTATTTCGTGTACTTGGAGCTTAAATTGGGCGAGATAAAAGAGACGAAAGTCACTCTCCAACTCACAGACCGATCAACTAGAGTACCACGTGGAATTATCGAAGACGTTATTGTACAAGTTAATTTATTTTAGTACCCAGTAGATTTTATTATCTTGGACATGCAACCCGTCGAGAGAGGAAGTTCTCAAATCCTGATAATCTTCGGAAGACCATTCTTGGCTACAGTGAATGCCAATATCAACTGACAAAATAGGGTAATGAAATTGTCCTTTGGAAATATGACTATTGAGGTTAATGTTTTCTCTCTCCTTAAGCAGTCGAATTGATCAGGAATATTTTGACCTCTCTCACTTTAACGATCCTTTGGAGGCATGTATTTTTAACTCTCTGAATGGTGAATTGTGGAATGATGAGTCTGAAGATAATGACTTACCCGCCTCATTTCCCTATTTTCTTAGTAACGAGATTCAAGAGAATGTAACAACCCGCGTAATTTTTGGGGTATTTTCGAAATTAAGAGGAAAAATAAATTTTGAGATAAAATTATTTTTATTGGTAAAATATGTTGGTTATTATTTTTAAAGGCGAGAATTTCAAACGATTTAGAAATCGGAATTAAAATGGAGTTTTAATTGAATTTTTATTATATAGAAGAGTCCTCAAAATATAAAACTCTCTTAGAGTCCTCAAAACATAAAATTCTATAGCAAAAAAAAATATTTAAAAATATTGAATGGTCCGATCGAGCTGAATTTTTTTTAACAGCTTCCTCTCGTCTCTTGCTAATTCTTTGTAAAATTTCATCCAATTCCAACGGTCCGAAATAAATTTTTTAGTGTTTGTATCTGATTAGAACTATTTTCTTAATCAAACTCTTAATCCTTTATATATCAACTAATTTGTGGCTTGGCTTTTCAAATCACTTTTTCTCAAACTTTTCAACCAGAAGAGCTCTCTAAAATTACTCTCTTTCATATACAAACCATAGGCCCAAACTTATTCAAGATTTCAACCTTAGATTAGAAGGCTTATTTGGTGTTTTCTCGAGTTTGGGCTAGAACGAGATTGGATTATTTTTGCGAGAGGAACGTGATGGTGTGTTTAGATTTTGAGGCTGAAATTATGTGATGATTCATGTCATAATTTTGAGGTATGGGGTTTTACACAATATGCTCCTTAATCTCGCGAGTATTATTCTCGTTGTTTTCTTGTGATTATTGACTCATAAATTGAATTGTTAAATTCATTGGAATTTGGAATTTTTGTTGGAATCTAATTATGATTCATGTGGTATTATTATTGCGTCGAGCACGTTGTCATGAAGATTTTAATATGGCACGGAGGTTGGGCACCCGCCTATATTCCTTTTTTCGGATATGCTAAAAATGCATAGGCGCGGTACGGTGGTAAGGCTTGGCGACCCGGTTAATGTGTTGTTGAGAAATTATAGTGATATAATTGCTTATGAGATTCACTTTTGATTTGAATATTCGTACTCGTATTGTTACGTTTTATTCACCGCTAATATTTGTTGAGCATCTTTCCTGTCGTATTGTGTACTTTCCCATATTTTATTTTAGTGGCAGGTTAGCCCGGATTTTGGGGTGCTATGGAGATTGATTTTTAGCGAGGATTGTTTTGGGAAGATTTTAATACAAGAGAGAGTACTTGTATTTATTTATTTTGATGTATAGAGAATTGGAGATTTATTCTTTTAGATAGTTATTTTTATTCGAGAGAATTGTTGTATTTAATTTGAAGAGATTTGAGATTAGTGGATTCTCTTATTTATATTGTGGGATTTAGATGCTCTATACCTTGTTATATTGTGGATTTGGTTAGTTTTATCGAACAGTATCGCTCCGTTCGCTCTCCCCAGGCGGGCGGGGCATTTACAGAATGATATCAGAGGTTAGGTATACAACAACCCTCAGGTCTTGAGTTTTGGGTCTGTTGCGTTTTTGTGGCGCGTATTTTTGGAGATAGAATTGTTAGATGATCGTTTCGTTTTAGACATCTAGATTAGATGTGAGGAATTTATTTTTGGTGACGAGTTTATTTTTGGAGATTGTTGGCCTAATTTTTTGAGAGTTAGGCATTCGACGAATTTCAAGGGCGAAATTCCATTGTTAGTGGGGAAGTGTAACAACCCGCGTAATTTTTGGGGTATTTTCGAAATTAAGAGGAAAAATAAATTTTGAGATAAAATTATTTTTATTGCTCAAATATGTTGGTTATTATTTTTAAAGGCGAGAATTTCAAATGGTTTAGAAATCGGAATTAAAATGGAGTTTTAATTGAAATTTTATTATATAGAAGAGTCCTCAAAATATAAAACCCTCTTAGAGTCCTCAAAACATAAAATTCTATAGAAAAAAAAATATTTAAAAATATTGAACGGTCCGATCGAGCTGAATTTTTTTTAACAGCTTCTTCTCGTCTTTAGCTAATTCTTTGTAAAATTTCATCTAATTCCAACGGTCCGATCATCCGAAATAAATTTTTTAGTGTTTGTATCTGATTAGAACTATTTTCTTAATCAAACTCTTAATCCTTTATATATCAACTAATTCGTGGCTTGGCTTTTCAAATCACTTTTTCTTAAACTTTTCAACTAGAAGAGCTCTCTAAAATTACCCCCTTTCATATACAAACCATAGGCCCAAACTTATTCAAGATTTTAACCTTAGATTATAAGGCTTATTTGGTGTTTTCTCGAGTTTGGGCTAGAACGAGATTGGATTATTTTCGTGAGAGGAACGTGATGGTGTGTTTAGATTTTGAGGCTAAAATTATGTGATGATTCTTGTCATAATTTTGAGGTATGGGGTTTTACACAATATGCTCCTTAATCTCGCGAGTATTATTCTCGTTGTTTTCTTGTGATTATTGACTCATAAATTGAATTGCTAAATTCATTGGAATCTGGAATTTTTGTTGGAATCTAATTATGATTCATGTGGTATTATTATTGTGTCGAGCATGTTGTCATGAAGATTTTAATATGGCACGGAGGTTGGGCACCCGCAAATATTCCTTTTTTCGGATATGCTAAAAATGCATAGGCGCGATACGGTGGTGAGGCTTGGTGACCCGGTTAATGTGTTGTTGAGAAATTATAGTGATATAATTGCTTACGAGATTCACTTTTGATTTGAATATTCGTACTCGTATTGTTACGTTTTATTCACCGCTAATATTTTTTGAGCATCTTTCCTGTCGTATTGTGTACTTTCCCAGATTTTCTTTTAGTGGAAGGTTAGCGCGGATTTTGGGGCACTATGGAGATTTATTTTTAGCGAGGATTGTTTTGAGAAGATTTTAATACAAGAGAGAAGACTTGTATTTATTTATTTTGATGTATAGAGCATTGGAGATTTATTCTTTTAGATAGTTGTTTTTATTCGAGAGAATTGTTGTATTTAATTTGAAGAGATTTGAGATTAGTGGATTCTCTTATTTATATTGTGGAATTTAGATGCTCTATACCTTGTTATATTGTGGATTTGGTTAGTTTTATCGAACAGTAGTGCTCCATTCGCTCTCCCCGGGCGGGCGGGGTGTTACAGAGAATTGTTGTGCCCTCGAGCTGAACGAGGAAGATGTTATCCACGGCACAAAAGAGGACTTTACTATTGAAGATAGTGAGGGGGTTATGAATGACTCAATGTGGGTGTCCCATTTTGAAAAATGACCCCCAAGGGAGACATTTCCTTTCCCCTCTAGTATATTGATTCCTACACTTGAGCTAAAAAAATTACCTAAAGAGCTTAAGTATGCTTTTCTGGGGAGTCTGAACACGTTTTCGGTCATAATTTCTGCTAGTCTTGACACCCGTAAAGAAGAGACCCTTTTAAGCGTGTTAAGAAGACACAAAAATGCCATTGGATGGTGCGTTGCTGATTTGAAAGGGATTAGTCCCTCTATCTGCACCCATAGCATTTACTTAGAAGAGGATGCCGAACCCACCCGCCAAATGTAGAGACGGTTAAATCCGAATATGAGTAAGGTGGTTATGTTTGAGGTGATCAAACTATTGGATGTAGGGATCATCTGCCCTATCTCCGATAGTAAATGGGTGAGCCCAACCCAAATAGTGCCAAAAAAGTCTGGCATCACCGTTATAGAGAACGCCGATGGTGATCTTATCACATCCCGTGTTCCAACCGGGTACCGCATCTGTATTGACTATCGAAATCTCAACGCGATAACAAGTAAATATTATTTTCCTCTACCCTTCCTAGATCAAATATTGGTGAGGGTAGCCGACCATAAGTTCTACTGCTTTCTTGATGGGTACTCAGGGTATAATCAGATCAAAATTGAAGATCAAGAAAAGACTACCTTCACTTACCCGTACGACACTTTTGCCTATCGAAGAATGTCATTCAGACATTGTAATGCACCTGTGACCTTCCAACGGTGTATGTTAAGTATTTTTAGTGATATGGTGGAAGACATAGTTGAAGTGTTTATGGACAACTTTAGCGTGTTCGGTAATTCCTATGATTCTTGTCTAGTTAACCTTGAGCGAGTGCTAGAAAGATGTGTTGAGAAAAATTTGGTTCTCAACTGGGAGAAATGTCACTTCATGGTGACACAGGGGATTGTCTTAGGGCATGTCGTGTCCAACGAAGGTATTCAAGTTGACAAGGCCATGATTGATGTCATTTCTAATCTTAACATGCCAATTTTTACCAACGATTTATTCATAACTTTAGCACAATCGTACGCCCTACGTGCAGTCTCCTGGCTAAAGATGCTCCATTTTTGTGGACGGATGCATGTTAAGAATCATTTGAGAAGTTAAAATCCCTCCTGAACATAACCCCCATCATACAATCTCCAGATTGGTCTCTTCCATTCGAGTTGATGTGTGATGCCAGTGACTACGCCGTAGGGGTTGTCCTAGGTCAGCGAAGGGATAAGAAACCCCATGTGATTGCCTATGCTAGCCGCACACTCGATAGAACACAAAAGAACTACTCCATGACTGAGAAAGAGTTGCTAGGCATAGTCTTTGCATTGGATAAATTTCGGGCTTACTTAATAGGATCACCCGTTATCTGTTTTACCGATCATGTTGCTCTCAAGTATCTTCTTTCCAAGAAGGACGCTAAAATTTTACTTATTCGGTGGGTGTTATTCCTTCAGGAATTTGATCTCTCAATTAAAGATAAGAAAGGGGTTGAGAACGTCGTCGTCGACCATTTATCCCGATTAACATTTGACCACGATCACATCGATCCAATCCTTATTAGAGAGTGTTTTCCTGATGAGAAACTCATGGTTGTTTCCATTTTACCATGGTATGCTGATATAGCTAATTTTCTTATCACGGGGGCTTACCCACAGAAGTTCTCGCCCAAAGACAAGGAACGATTTTCGAAAGTGGCCCGATCATTATTTTTTGATGACCCGTAAATGTTCAAATATTTTTCGAACCATATTATTCGAAAATGTGTCCCCAACTATGAGATTCCTAGTGTCTTGTCATTCTGCCATAATGAAGAGTGTGGGGGACATTTATCTTCCCAAAAGACCGCATTCAAAATTCTACATTACGGATTTTATTGGCCCACACTATTTAAAGATGCACAAGTATTCTGTACTACTTGCCCTCGTTGCCAATTACTTGGAAAGATCACTAGACGAAACATGATGCCTTTATCCCCCATCCTTGTTATCGAATTATTCGATCGTTGGGGCATAGACTTCATGGGTCCGTTTCCTAAATCCAACCAGTTCGAGTACATCTTAGTCGCTGTCGACTATGTGTCCAAATGGGTTGAGGCCGTGCCGATATGAAAAACACTGCAAAAGTGGTGTTAAGGTTTATCAAAGAGCATATTCTTGCTCGTTTCGGCACACCCAAAGGTATCATAAGTGACCAAGGTGTTCACTTTTGAAACAAGATATTCACATCCTTGATGTCTCAATATGGAATTACCCACAAAGTCTCCATGACATACCATCAGCAAACCAGTCGTCAAACTGAGTTGGCTAATAGGGAGATCAAAGGGATTCTCGAAAAGACTGTCAATCCCTTGACTAAATATTGGTCTTATCGGTTAACTGATGCTCTGTGGGCGTATAAGACGACTTATAAGATCCATTTAGGTATATCTCTGTATCGTGTTGTGTATGGAAGAGCGTGTCATTTGCCAGCAGAGCTTGAGCACCAGGCATATTGGGCCATTAAAAAGCTCAACTTTGACACTCAAGATGGAGGACAATTTCACAAGTCCCAACTCAGTGAACTGGATGAGTTGAGGAATGAGTTGTACGAGAACTCTCGTATTTCCAAGTCTAAGAATAAAGCCTTTCATGACAAGAGGATAGTGCGCAGGCATCTTGAGGCAGGGAATAAAGTTCTATTATATAACTCTCGCCTTCACATCTTCCCTAGAAAACTACAATCCCGGTGGCAAGGACCATACATAGTCCGTCATGTCTATGCTCACGGAGTAGTTGATATCGAGAATCCACGAATCGGGACAATGTCAAAAGTCAACGGTCAAAGATTGAAAGAATTTCTTGAAGGATTTAACCCACTATTGGAAGAAATCACTTTGGAAGAAGCATATATGGGCCCCACCTCGTGTGCTTCGTAAATTGTCCCATTTCCAATAGAATCTGAGCATTGCCCAAACTCCTTATTATTGGCAATTAAAAAAAAAATAAGAATGAGATTTTTCTTATAAATATCATGTTGTTACCAACAAGCTTTTACTTATTTGCATTAAGTGATTATTGGCGGAAGTTTCTTGGTGAAACCAACTCTGATCATTTAATCAAATTGATTTGGTTTGTTTGTGTATACTAACATATTTTGCAGGATTATGGAATGTGTATTCCGGGATCGCCCCATATTAAATAACTTCTCTCTACACCTTGAATTGAAGATTGTTCTTACAGTACATTGAAGACAATGTAATGTTCTAGTTAGGGGGTGTCATAATGTATTTCACACATCATGTTCTTTTTTTTTCTTAAAAAAAAAAATTCTTCAAATGATTAGTGGCGGAACTTTCTCGGTGAAACCAACTCTAATCATTTTAAAAAAAATAAATAATTCAAAAAATTCAAATAATATTTTCTTTCTTTTTAGGCTTTTTGCCTAATTTTTCACTGTTTTCTTATATTTTACTCTCTAAAATTTACCTCATTATTTTAAACCAGAAACATTAAACTTATCTAAGTATAAACCTGTCTAAATAGCTCATTAGTTTATTTACCATTGCTATTATGATGTAGTAATTCATATGATTCATGTATTGACAACCTTATTCACATCACCAATTATACTTGCGTAATTGTTAAAAGCTAAATTGACTCGGTAAAAATAAAAGATGCATAGGTAAACCCACCTTGTGAGCTTCGTGTTCTCTTTCGTATTCTGAGTGATGTAAACACCTATTCATTATTCGTTTGAAATTGTTTTAAAGTCGTTGGTAATCTTAATATTCTTGTTTTGACTGTAGACTAAAGAATGGTCATATGATTTTTTTTTCGAAATAACAAAATTCGAAAATTATGTTTTAACCTCACTTTTGATCAAAGGCAATTCATTTAATTATCTCATTCCTTTCACTAACACCTTGAAAATTGATTCAAAAAGAAATGCAAAGTGAAGTAGAGACTGAACACAAACAAAAGAAGAAGAAAAAAGAAGAAAATAAACAAAAGAAGAAAATAGAGATAAGGAAAAAAAAGAAGAAAGAAAAGAAAAGAAAAGAAAAAAAAGAAAAGAAAAGAAAAGAAAAATAATTTACTCTTCAAAAGTTCACCCTTTCTTCAAATATACAAAAATCAGTTTGAGGTGTTGATCATTTTCATCCATGTTCACATTTTTCATCTTGAAAAGTCCTCAAAATGATCCCAGGGTTAATATAATTTTTAAAACATTGAAAAGATTACATTTTCACTTTCTTTAAAAACAGTATCCTTTCATGAGAATACATTTTATTGTTTTATATATAAATGTCTTTCATCACTGACATGTAAAAGGTTTTGTTTTCAATTACATTTACTCTTTACGCCTGCATATCTCGAGTGACTTACCCATATTCAGAGTGTTTTCATTTGCTGAGCATAATCACCGATGAAAATTGAATTAGTATCCGTCATTATAAGCATCGAGTCAATATAAGCTAAAAATGAGATCAATTGTAAATTTTGTGATGCACACACACACTAGTCAATACATAGTTATCTAATGATAAACTTTAATATAATCGTTATAGCAAATAAATTAATGGATAAATCTGATAGTCATTGCTATTTACTTATTAAAACTCAAGATTATGTTTAAACGTTTTGCTTAGAAAAATGGGTAACTTTTTGGAGTAGAATCCTATGTTTGTGAGTATCATCACTGTAAACTCTCACGAGACAAAACTCGTCCACTAGGGTAACCTAGGGGTTTAACGGCTTATTACATAAGCTAAATGCAACCGTGCATCCCGCGGAAGTGGATCTCTTTCTTTTTTATACTTATTTTCAAATAAATTGCAAAATTCAGCATGAAACAAATCTTTTACTATGATGTTAGGGACTAGCAACATGTTAGTTAGGGGGTGTGATTCTAGCTAAATATTGCATTTTATTCCCTTTCTTTTTGCACAATAAAGTAGTCTGACTCTTGTTAAACTCACACTTTATACTCATATACTGTATAACCTCAATTATTCATCGTTAATCACTTGTGAAAGGTTTATTTGAGTATTTACAGGGTTTTTGATGCTTAGGACGAAGACTGGATGCATTTCGGATGAAGAACGGACATAAAAGCACCTTCAGGGGTAAAATGGTAAATTCAGATGACTCATTTCAGACTCAAACTAAATGTAAAATTGAAGGCTTTGAATCAAGGGACGCTTGGGTTCAAACGGCGTATCAATCGGAGTTGAAACGAAGAAGTTATGGCTATGCAAGGTTTGGATTCGGAAGAAAGTCAAAGTCAACGCCCCGGGTCATACCCGAAGTCAACACCAGTGACCCGAACATCACGAAAACATTATAGACCTTGGAAGGAGGGTCACGTGAATTTTTGCGGATTGTCAAATAAAGTCCGTATGAACAAGTTGCAATTTTTGGAAGAATAAAATGTAAATATTTAGTTTAGGATTTTATTAGTGTTAATATATTTTTTTGTGCACATTACTTATTGGAGTCCCATGTGGGATGAGTGGTAGGCGCCTTGTTTTCCTACGCAAGCACCTGGGTTCGAACCACGGTAGAGGCAAATGCCTCATTTTTGCTCAGTGGTAAGCCCCTTGTTTTCCTACGCACACACCTAGGTTTGAACCACGGTAGAGGCAAATGCCTCATTTTTGCTCAGCGGTAAGCCCCTTGTTTTCCTACGCACACACCCAGGTTTGAACCACAATAGAGGCAAATGCCTCATTTTTGCTTAGAAAATGGATGCGCCACGTGACGCCATCTGGGCAATCCATGTGTACGCGCCTTAACCATCCGATCTGACCCGCCCGCGACCTGACCCAGACCCAGACCCACCCAGATCCGATCCGATTTGACCCGCCCGTGACCCGCGTGGACCTGCTTTCTCCTTTTCCATTTTCCAGCCCTAAAATTTTTCCTTTTTCATTTTCCACCCTATATTCTTATTTCTTTAATAACTTTTTCATTTTAAATCCTTTTCTCCCCATTCTTTTTTCTAATTTTTTCTAAAAAGAAACCCTACTATATTTTGAAGCCCATGCCAACTCTCATCAGCCAGCCGTCCATATTTAATTAATTTCCACCCATAAACCCTTTTTATTAGTTTATTAAAAAGAATAAAATATTGTGAAATGCCAAAAATGACCTTAAACACTATTTTCTACCTATTTAAAGGGACACATGAATTCATTTTTGGTACATTGATTTTAGATCAGATTTGTAGTAGAGATTCTATATTTTGAGAGTTCTTGTAGTCTTGAGTAACTGTAATACCATTATTTTGCTATTAATAAAGAAGTTTTGTTCCATTTTCGTGTTATTTCGAGACTTATTTCGATTTCAATCTTACGTATTGAACCGGAGTGAAGATTAATCATATTTCAAGCTTGGATTCCAGTACCTTATTTTCATTATTTGGTGAAAAGCTAAGGTATTAACCGACGAGGATCCCGAAGGATTTTCAACTGAGCATATTTCCTTCTTTTCTTATATATATTTTTCGACCGATACAAGTAAGTTCTTAACTTCATTTTTCGAGTTCTCAAAGCATGCCTACTGTTTTTATTAGCTTATTAACTATGTTTATCCCCATGATTAAGATTAGTAGCTAAGTTTATAAGGTTGCAAGTTATGAACCCACCCGAAATGCGTATACCGTTATAATTTGTATTATGTTTTAAGAATAAATTTCGTTAAAAAGTGAGTTGAAAATAAATACTCGGGGACTTCATAATTAATGTCAAGCATTTATTATTTTTTAAGATCCATTTATATATGTTCTCTCGTGTTTTAGGATTGATTTTTGTGAAGTTTATCGAAGTTTTCATCATTTATGTCGAAAGATTTCTCACATACTCGATCGTTTACTTCACGAACTTCGGATTCCACACATAAATTCTTAAAACTAATTAAAATAATATTGATTGCACTTTTGGGTGGGGGATTAACCCGTAACCTTCTTTTTCTAAAAGTATAAACCTCCTTTCCCATTTTTACCAATTTAGTTTTCAAGGTCCGAAAAAATCAACTTTTGTCCATTTTCTTAGGATTCTTTATAAAAAACACAACAAAAATCATCTTTTCTTTATTTCTTTTTAAATTATTGACAAATTTGATTAGTATTAATTAAACTCTTTCACGAATCAATCTCTGTGGATACGACAACCAACTTATCACTAAACTTATTAATCTTCAAGTTGTGGAAAATTGAATAAGTGCTTTCTCAAAATGACACGACGATATTACTTCTCACCGTTAATTCGGGGAGAGAGTGATCGACGCCCTTTTTTATGATATGAGAAAATGCACCTATCAAAATGACATGCTCGTAGTATTGTACTTGGGTGAGAGATGAGATACTTATTGCGCGTAAAGGCCAATGGGGGAACGTATTGCGAATTAACTGCATCATTGTTTATTGGTATTGAAATTTAATTATTGCTACTTTAGGGCACTGACCCAAATTATAAAATATATTCCCCCATGTATTATTATTCTATAAACAAGTTATCAAGATTGAGCGATCAGACTTACTGTTGTGGCGATCCATCTTGGTATTAACAGACTTAGAGTTGTTGGTTCGTTATAGTTGTCAGCATATTTGAAGTTATGTGGAAGAGTTACCTTTTTACTATATTTGTATTTAAGTTGGGATTTCTATAGTTAAAAGGAGTTTCAGTTATACTCTTTTACTCAGTTAAACAATTGTAATTAATGGTTTTTATCTAGTGGATTCAGTTTTCACAGTTTAGTGTTTGTATTCATCATCTTTTATTGAATCCTTTATTGTGTTGGTTTTATTTTACCATGGTTTTACTTTACGTTAATGCTGAGAACAATATAAATTGTTTAGATATCTCATGTACTCCATGTGTGGCCTGATCAACTCGGCGTAAAAAATCTTGGGATGTCACACTGCCTCTACCCGCTCCTCTTTCTTTTCTCAGAGAATGACAGTTGTCACATAGTTGTTATAATGGGGCCAACAACTAAAAAAATAAATACATTGGAGTGGATACAAATGAATTTGTAATAATTGGACTAAATACTTAAGAGCCCTATTTTAAATTCAACTATTAACATAAATCTTTAATATCCCATATTATTAAATATTTTGAATTACACGTGTGCCCGTAATTTTAATTTAATTGGAAAGGAAATTGGCTTAAATAAAGATTAGTTGGTGAATAAAAAGGATTATATTTATGTATATTTATATTTATTTGTGTGATAAGTAAGTGATAAAGTATTACATTATGTTGTGTCATAAATAAGTTGAGGCAATGGACTTATTGGTATTTCATTCGGGATATGCGATTAAAGTCATGTCGAAAATAAGATGAAATTTTATTTTAGGTGACTTAGATGGTAATTTTGAGTGTGCCGATGGTGCATAATGGGTAAAATAGTCCAGAATAAGTACCTGGGGGTTACAATTGGGTCTCGAGGACTTTTCAGACTAAGTGAGAATGGTAAAAGGGTATATGAGTCATTTTACTTAAGGGGGCTGGCCCTATTTTGAGATTATAGTGTTTTGGTTAATATATAATCAAGGTAAATTAAAGTGGGTTGTTATCTATCCACCCAAAGAGGCTAGGGATTGAGAGAAAAGTGAAGAGAACGGGAGAAAAGAAGAGGAAAAGAGGATCCGGGGAAAAGAACCATCATTTCTAGGTTGAAGATCATCATCGAGAGAGGAGTTTTAGAATATAAATATCAAAATCCATCACTTTAAAGTCATGTATTTACTTTCTTTAATATCCATACGTAGTTTCAATTGTTCATGCAATTTAGTGTAAAAATAACAATGAATTTTGGGTTGGGAAAACTATGTAAATTTGGGTTTTGAATGATGTAGTTGTTAGAAAATGAATCTAATAATGATTATCTATTGAATATAATATAAATTGAATAAGAATGATAGGTTATTGAATAATTTAAGGAAAAAATATCGAATTTTGAAACTAGGGTTTTTAGTAAGGCATGATTCTTAATTTAATTAATTGTCGGATGATCTAGGAGTTGTTTCGAGATAGTTTTTCCACAGAGAATTATTGTTTTGTGTTTGTGAATGGATTAGAGTTCATGTATGGGTGTTAAATGAAGGCTAGGACTTGCCATGAATGAGGGATAAGACAAAATACGGTCAAAAGTTCGTTCTGGCAGCCCAATAAATCGAAATGGTTAGATGGGAGAGAGAGAACCAGTTCATTGATCGAACCAGTTCGATTCATTCAGTGAACCAGTGAGATTTTGATGGTTGGTCTCCTCTACCTTGTGTTGTTTTCTTGGACCATTTAAGGATCTATCTTGGAATGTTTTGGGTCTGGGCATGAGTTTAGGTTTCTGGGAATTCAAGTTGAGGGTTCGGAAATGTCATAGGCTAATGGGGGAAAAAGTTTGTGTATGAAAAACACGTGAATAAGAGAGTGAATGTTCACGGTTAGAGATAAAAAAATCGGATTAGGATTTCGAAATGATTAGGCCACTTCTTGGTTAGAATATCATATTGGCTAGTAGTATATAATCATAGAGTTAATCTATAAGTAAGTGAATACGTAGATAAAATCGAAAGTTGGGTTAGACTTTGGAATTTATTAGGCTGGTGCTATGAGGGATATTATGCATGTTAGCCGACTTTATCTATATATAATAAGTATCAAGTGTGACCTATATATATATATATATATATATATATATATATATATATCTTATAATACATACGTATGTAGTCGAGTTAGGGGTGCAACCGGTACGGGTTTTTACCGTATCGTACCGTTTTGGTCCGAAAAAAATGGTTTTGGTTTCATATTATGAAATACCAAAAACCAATTTTACCGATACCGAAAATACCGTCAAAAATTTGGTTGGTTTTTGTTTTTAGATACAAAAAACCGATTTACCGTACCGATATCGTACCAAAATTACCGTACCGAAATACCGTACCAAACTTTTTGTGCAGTGTCAAATTATTTTGGGTATCAAACTACTTCTATTTATTTTATTTCTCATGAGTGAGTTTTTATATTCTCTTTGAATTTAAATTTATTTATTTGAGTATTTGGTTTAAGTGTTAAAGAAAATCAGTTAGTTTGGTCTCATATCTGTTTAAATCTATTGTTCCAAATGCTACAAATGCTAGAAATTGTACCTGTTTGTGTATGTTTCTAATTGTTCCAAACAACTAGAAATGCTAGAAATTGTAATAGCTAGAAATGCTTGAAATTGTAACAGCTAGAAATGGGTATATTAAAATATATACCATATTTACCGAATGCATAAACCGATTTGAAATTCTAGTATTTACCGGGAAAAAACCAAATTGAAACCGAAATTACCGAAACCCAAAAAACCCAAAAATACCGAAAAACTGGTCGGTTTGGTTTTGGTTTTTATTTTGATGTACCGTTCTATAAATTGGTACGGTATGGTTTTACCATATAGAATGTGGTTTTGGTATTGGTAAGGGGTCGTTACCGACCATACCGTACCGGTTGCACCCCTAAGTCGAGCATTGAGAAGACTCCAAAAGTTGAACCCTAAATTCTCAGAATTTTGATTTTTTTTAAAAATTACATGTGGCTACATCTAATATATGTCGAGTAGAATACATGAAAAGTTGTGGCAGTTGCATCTTGACCCATTTCTCCCACTCACCATGGACGTTCAGTTCCCAAACCACGTTTTATATCCCATCCTATTCATCTCTCAAACATCTATCGGTTTTCAGCCCTCAACTCTCTCGCTCTGTCCTTTCTACACACACATCTTAAACGGTCTTCCTCTCCGTCCATATTCTCTCCTTTTTTTTGAACCCTGCCATCACAGTCTTCATCCGCTCTCTCTCTTAAGGATAATGTGGTTTGCTTATTACTCCACGGCACTGCAGTTAAGGTGGGTGAAAATCTGCATATGTATGCCTGTATAAAACCCAAATCATTCCTTTTTATATATTATAAATGTCTCTATGCCCTTCACACGCTGGTGCTTTATTTTATGACAGCAGGAAACCATCCAATAATTCCCACAACAGGTATATTTGTCCTTCTCTCTTTCCCCTAATTTGATGGTTTTGTGAGGGTGTGTGTAGTTCATTTTTATCTTTCTTCATCTTTTATTTTTCTTCATGTAAAATGCCATAGAAGTTAATGTTGTGTAGTTTTTGGTTTTGTCTAATTTATCATAAATACACTATTCCTCTACCTCTCTCTCAAACCATCCCTCTGTCACAAATCCACAAGACCAAAGCAACCATCTATTACTCATTGCACTACTAAATCTTACAATCCAAATAGGTGAACCCTAACACTCGATATGAGCAAGCCCGGGATCTTAACTACTTTGGGTTTGATTTTATGGTTGTAGCCGAATTTGGGTGGTTTCAAATTGCAAAGGTTCGATCTGTACTTGTGTGGGCTTTTGACAAAGAGTGGTCCTACTTGGAGGGTGTTGAATATGTGAAACCTCCACCGCTTTAGTTTTGGGCGATAAGAAAATACTCCCTCTTAAGTATTTTGACTCCTATGAAGCCTGATTTCTTTTATGACTTTGGCTGTTTTTACATGTTCTCAGGTATTTTTCTAATCACTCATATTTACCTTTTACATTTTTAACTTTGTTAGAAAATAACATCCTTTAAATGTTTTTTCTTATCATTACTTAAGAGGGCTTCATTATAGCTTTCGATCCTATAAAACAAAATGTTTCTATAACGTTCTAATTTGGATTTTCATTATACCATAGTTTATTTTTTAATTTCATTACACCTTTATTAAGTAAGTTTTGACTTCTAATTTAATTTGTCATATACAACTACTATTTGATGAAATTCCCCACAGAGGAAAGGCAAAAAAATTAATATAGTTATGAATGAGATTTGTGCATTGCCTTAATGAATATTTGTTGGTTCTTTATTCAATTTGGATAGAATGAGCATCTTTAAACATAATATTCAGGCCTACCACTTATTTAACTTATATATTTGCTACCTTTTACTTAACAAGAATTGTATGTCTTGGATGGAGTTGTAACATTCATTATCACGTGTAAAACACAAATGCATATTTAAGGTTTAAGTTATTGTATAATTGTCCCTGAGGATTTCATCGTACTAAGTTTGAGATTGGGGACTAGAGTAAAAGATTCATTACATCTATTTCTTCATAGAATTCAGTAATGACAAAAATTATTTACATGATATATTTACTACTATCAATGGAGTGAGATGCTAAAATCTTCGTTAGAGACTATTTTAGAATTATTGTTGCTACTTTCTTTTGCACAGGTAAGCTTCCCATTGTCATGAGAAGAGTAGTAAAAGGAGATATTTCATCTTAAGCCTCAATATTTCTCATGTAAATGCAACAAAATAGTTCGAACGTGAGAACCAGAGTGAATGCTGGTGGAGTCAAAGTGTGAGGAAGGAACTACAAGCAACAAGGGCACTAATTGTTGTCTTATACTCTATAACATGTATTTCTCCTTAAGAACTATGTACTATTTTTATGAACTATTTGATGGTGTTACTAGTATATCTCTCACACTGAAAATTATGTTTAGCATCATATTATAGTGCCCATATATGAGGTTCCTCAATTAACATGGGTTTATTAAGTTGGATTATTTTCTTTTCCGGCATATATAAGTTTGGGGTGTTTCTATGTTTAGGTGTAATCAACTGAACATCTGCAGGAAAATGTATTATCGTGTTAGATCCTAGAATGCATTATATGAGGGATTATTGTAGTTGTTTACAATGAAACCATTCAGACATATTGTCCTAAAAATGAAAGGTTAATATCATCCTCAATTTTGTTTTTTCCAAAAGTTTGACTGATTTTGTTTGAGTTTTAATAATGAAATTAGAACTATACATTCTTTAATTTGGTGACCCTCTTCATTTCAAGAAATTTTGAACTTTAAATGTAGAAAATTTGGTGATTTTAAATAAAAAAATGTGGGTTTCGAGGATCGGATTGTGTAGTTTGTATCTTTAATTAAATTTGTATGGGTATGGGTGTTAATGAGTATGGTTTGTATCTTTTATTAAATTAGTTTTCTATTGTATATTTCTAAGCATTTATATTCATTATTTTTTTAGGGCATTTATATTCAATATATTTGGATTTTAATGCTCCAAATTTCAACTACGTATTTTTTATTGGTGTTTTCTATGACGAAAGGTGAAAACAAAGAGTTCAATTGGGTTTAATTTAATAGATATACCGTCTTTAGTTTTGTTGTGACTATTTCTTTTTGGAGTCGATCCTATATTTTTTTCATTAATTAAAAGTCCCATAACCTTTAATTGCATGCTACAACTGCTTTAGTTCGTGGGATCTCTTAGTTGGTTTTGTTTACCTTGACAAAGCCATGTATTGTAGAGAGGACTAACCACAAAATGAAAAATTCGCGGGATTGTCGGCTAATTTTTTTGAAAAAGAAGGATTAAATACCTACAAACCCTTATTTTAAATCGCAAGTGGATATAGGAATACGAGGTGAGAAAGAATTGGACTTACATTTTGGTACTGCATGTTATGTATATGTGTAAACCGTGTGTGTGAGTTATTTCAAAACGAGTAACAACCGACTGTGCATCGCACGGGTCACCACTAGTATATATATATATAGCTCTCTCTCTCTCTCTCTCTCTCTCTCTATATATATATATATATATATATATATATATATATATATATATATATATATATATATATATATATATGTGTGTGTGTGTGTGTGTGTGTGTGTGTGTGTGTGTGTATGTGTGTGTGATTGATTTTATATGAACATACCTACTCTAATATGCTATCATTAGAGGTTGCGCGTAGTGGGCGATCCACCATGGAATTGACCAACGGGTATTGGATTGTTTCCCCGAATCATAGTACTGTTGCATGATCATTATTTATGTGAGGGTATGTAGTGGTTTCGAGTATGATTGTGTGTGATGTGGTATGGTTACGACCCACAGATGTATGTTTATGATTGCCTTCGTTATGTGTTTATGTTTTGGGATCCCGGGTGAGATTTTGACCCGGCAGCCAAGGAGTGGTAAGTGATATACCTAATGCCTGATAGTATACTTGGGATGCATCTGGGAGTTCCAGCTCGAGGGTGTTGTGTATATACATATGAACAGTGATATGTATATATGTCTTTCAAGGATTTTGTGAACATCAAAGTATAACTAGTGCGTGGTACATTGCCTATGCTTTGAGATAGATATAACTGAGAAGCCTAAGTCATAGACTATGAATTTACTACATAATACATTGTATGGGGTATCATATGGGTGGTACAGATGGGTTTGATAATTAGTGGATCAAAGTAGGTTAAGGATAATTAGACTTATTAGGCTGGTAGCATAGCTAGGTGAATAAAATAAATGCGTTAGGTGCTCACTGAAGATGAGGGTGAGGATTATCTCATGCGAGTGCGACACCAGGTGAACATGAATAATTCTTCCAACTTTATTATTATTGCATTTAAATACTTGCAACTATTTTTCAAATGTTTTGGGCTCTGAACCATATCAAAAATATTTTCAAAACCTTTAAGGTTCTTAGCCATAGATTCACTAAGGATAATCATTCCACTCCAGTCAAATGATGCTGCAGCAACAATGGATGCATGCAGGGCTTGTTTAGGCTCTTCACTAATTTTTATTTTGATAAGTTTCTATTTCAGTATTTTCTTTGGGCACATTACCCAGTTAGATAGTTTTATCATTAGATGTCATTTACATTATGTCAGTTGAGTGATTGGATTATTTTATTCTGGATACTGAGAGTTTATTTGGTTAATTTTTACTTATGCTATCAGTACTCTTTACGTTCAGTCGTTATGGATGGTTATGTATAGACACTGTTGAATGGTTTTATGTATGCATGTTAATAAGATTTAAAATTGACACCAGACTTAATAGGTTATTAGTCAAATAAATTGATTTTCGATAGTGATGTTAAGAATGAAATTATATATGATTCCCGTTTAATTTAATAAAGGCCTGATTAATATGTATTAGAATAGGAGGGGTACCATAAATGGTATTAGAGCATCCGGTTCTATTTCTTAGGATCTGTACGGACTTGTTATGTTTTCAGCGTTGCGTTTCTATGGTATAAACCCCTATGATTAGGATTGTTTCCTTAGTAATTTCACTTTCACGTTCTTTAACTATTGTATATAGTTGAAGTGAATCTCATACAATTTCGATTTTATTTTCAATGACAAATAACATGAGAGGATGACCAGCTCGGGCCGCTAGGAGGGTTGTAGGAGGCGAGGCTCAGTCAGAGCTAGAAGCCAAGAAGGGAACGGTGACAGCTACAGAGGTTTCCAACATTATTGCACAGGAGTTAATGCCGCTTTGACTACCATGGAAAAATAATTTCCTTAGGCACAACCATAGCAACCAGTGGTACTAATCTTCCAAGACCACCTAGTGCCATTGATGTGGGATAGAGTTGGAGAGGCCTTTCAGAAGGGCAATCCATCGGAGTTTTAGGGGAGAGCGAATATTGTCACCGCCAGACAATGAAAGAATGACATCTAGAGTCATCTATGCATAGTTGAGTGCAACGACACTCAAAATTAGATATTGTCTACCTTCAAGCTTGTGGGAGAAGCTTTACAGTGGTGGGAACTAGTCACCACTTCTGATGAGCGAGACACCATGACCATTTAGGAATTTTTGGGTGAGATTTAAGTGCAAGTACTTTCCATCAGCAGTTCAGATAGAGATAAGGAGGATATTCCTTGACCTGTCACCAAGAGGGCCAAATTGTGGCTAAATATGAGGAGGAATTAATGCAAATGGTGAAGTTTGTGCAAGACGAGGTGAATACAAAGGAGGAAAAAGTCCTTAAGTTCACTAATGCTCTCACATGGAAGATTCTCCATCACTTGTTAGGGAATTCGGTGGTATCGCATTGCTTCACTGTCAAGATCATTGCCTCCACTTGAGGAAAGTAAAGAGAGCCAAAGAGTCTAGCCAACAAGGTAAGGCTGAGGGTAGTGGTGCCACTGGAGTGCTAGAATTGCAACAGAGGCAGAGTGAGAGGGATTCCCAGCAGTGGGACTCAATAAGAAATTTCGGTCGGGTAATGGTAGTTACAAGTAGAGATATTAAGGCTAGCAGCATACTCATCAAGGCCAAGAGAACTAGATTGGAGGCCAACAGGGCTAGAGGCCGAAAATTTCATAGGGAGGTGTTTTGTGTGTTGAAAGCAGGCTTGCATGCGGTGTTCATATCCGAACAAGGCTAGGGTTTAGGAGTAGGGTGTCGAACAGGAGAAACAGTTGAAGGAACTTTTATCCCTATCAGCAGTTCTAGCATTACTGCCTCCATAGGGTCAAGGCAGTTTGGGCATGTGCATCACATCCATTGATCAATTTTATAGCCAGAGCCGTTAGCGATTGAGGGTATTTTTTTCTTATGAATAGGTACAAGGGGAGAGTTTTAGATGACATGGGAGCATCACATTCTTTTATTTGCACCAGATTCATGCGTGAGATGGGTTTAGTGGATATAACAATAGTTATTATTACGAGTGTATTTTTACCGTTGGGTAGCAGTCTCTCTTTCGTTCCATCTGCTGGAGAACGAGTGTGGACATTGGTAGGTCATGTCTAATGGATATATTCATTTTAGATAAGTATGTGTAGGATGTTATCATGGGTATGGAGTGGTTAGCAATGCGTAAAACGATGGTGGACTGTTACAGTAAGGCTATCATGTTCGCTATTCTAGGGCAGGATGCATTTCTTTTTGCAATACCTCGTCATGAGTGAGGGTTAAGGCCGCGTTATATTATTTTTTGAAAGATAATTAAGAGATTATAGTTGTCTCGTTATATTTGATCCCAGTGTTTAAGGACTTTACTGATGTGATTCGTGGGATACTAAGGTTACAATCGAGTTGTGATTAACTTAGCACTGGGAATTTAGCGATAGTGCGAGTGTCGCATTGTATGACTCCTTTAGAGATGTGGGAGTTGAGAACTATATTTAGTGACTTTAGGTGGCAAGATTTTCGAGTATCCCTATAATGTGTATTGGGCCTAACAATCTTGATAACCGACAAAGTTAATTATTAGTGTATTAGGAGGGTTCCTTTTTTGGATTTTTCTTGCGAGATGTCCCATGCATGAACCTTAGGAGGAGTCGGGAGTTGTAAGATGTATGGGCTCCAGGTAAGTGATTTAGTATGCTGGTAACTATTTGTGTGAATACATAAAGGTTTGAGAAGAGAGGAATTATATGATTTAGTCCAGCAGATTCAAGTAGTGCTTTGAAGATAGCATTGGGGAACGATTTTACCACTAGTTTACAAATGGGGTAATTTCAGAAAGAATTGAGTTAAGATTAATAGAGCAATAGAGTATACCTTTACTGTATGATCATGCATGGAATCAACGGTAGAATTTTATGTATATGGGTTGCATTTTGGTGTTTGTGTGTGTTTACATGTGCTATAGGGTTTATGGGAGCCCTAACTAGTTCAATATTGAGTATCATCGAGGGAAGGCTAACTTAGTGGTTGATGCAATGAAAGGCTAACTTAATATTGAGTATCATCATTTGAGGGATTGTAAAGGCACAATCAAGGGATTCGTACTATCAGGAGAGGGTCCAATAGGTATCAATAGGCGAAGCGGAGTCCTACTCAATCAGTTCTGAGGGAGGCTTGTACAGTAATGAGATGTTCATTACCCCTGATGATGAGGGTTTACAGCGTGCAGCTATGGAGAAGGCATACGTGCCAATATTTTTAGTGCATTCCAGGGGGAAATGGATGTGCGAGGATGTGAGGTGGCAGTATTAGTGGGCCGGTATGGGCTAGTTAGGGCGAATTATATACGATCGAGCACTGTGCCTAACTTTTCATTGTAGAAAGAGAATGAGCCTACACGTGGTGCCTCTCAATAGTGTTTTAAATCGGGATAAAATCTTTGCATCCTACTTCGCAAAGTTTTTTAGAAGTCGATGGGGAGGGAGTTGCATTTGGGCATGGCGTATCACCTGCGGACCTATGGGCAATAGGAGAGGGTGAAGAAGTTGTGCAGGATATGTTGAGGATGAATATTTCGGATAGCTCGGGACGATAGAAGAGCTACACCAAACGAACTGAATTTTTTTAAAGATTGATGTGCGTGATCATGTGTTATTATGGGTGTCTTCCATGAAAGGAGTTATGCGGTTTGGAAAAAGGAGAAAGTGGGCACTGAGGTATGTGGTGCCTTACCCGATTATTGAAAGTATAGGGCTAATTTTGTATAGACTCGCCTTGCCTAAGCATTAACAAAGGATTCACTGCGTGTTCCACATATCATCCCTGAAGAACTAGTGAAGGAGTGACATGTCTAATTGGTATATACCGTTAGAGTAGATTGAATTACATCCAGATATCTCGTATGAGGAGAGGCATGTTGTCATTTTAAACATAGCGAGAGAAATCTAAAGTCGAAGTTGGTACAATTAGTTCGTGTTCAACAGGAGCATCATAATGTCGATAAGTCGACTTAGGAGCGTGGGTTGATATGCGTGAAAACGTATTTAGAGCTCCTTATGCTAGGAATGTTCAAATTTTGGTGACGAAATTCCATTGTTAGGGAGGAAGTATGTAACACCCTGAATTTTTAAGTATTTTAAATTACACGTATGCCTATAATTTTAATTTAATTGGAAAACAAATTGGCTTAAATATATATTAATTGGTGAATAAAAAACTTGATATTTATGTATATTTATATGTAATACCCCTTATTTTTACTGATTTTAATTATATGATTAATTGAATTAAAAATTAGAAAGTATTAGTAATTAATACGGATTTAAATACTAGCAAGACGAGAGTTAGTATTTGATATGATAATTATATTGAATATTACTGAGCGAGTATAGTAATATATGATTATGAACTTATTAATCTTATCACGAGTGGAAAATACGATTATTTTGGAAATTAAGTTGGGATGCGCATGCCAGTTGTGTCAGGACCAATATAATGGATTATAAAGTATTTTATTTTTATGTCATCCTTATGGTCATTTTGAGTGTGCCAATGTCTCCGAAAGGGTCAAGATAGTCAGAAAAGACTACCTGGGGGTTTAGTTTGGATCCCGGAGCATTTTTAGGCCAAACTAGCAACTCAGGAGGGTATTTTAGTTATTTTACTATTTGATGAATAGTGACTTACGAAATTTAGAAAGATTTATTAGCTTCGGTTAGATCCCTTAGGGTTTTCACCACCAAAACTCACAGAAGACCATTAGAGAAGAAGTGGAGGAAGTTCCCAAAGGAGAACCACCATTCTTAAGCTTTTTGCACCATCGTCACTACCGTCGGATAGATCGAGAAGAGAAGATCACTCCTATATCATCTTCTCCAAAGGATCAAAACTTCCATTTTCAGGCAAGTGATTTAACTTGCAATAATTCAGTGTGTATATTATCCATGATAGTTTAGAATTGGAGAAAAACCTTGAAAAAAAAAGATGAATTAATGGATTTTGAGATTTAAATCTTAATCGTGGTAGGTTTTTGCATGTAGATTAACTTCTGGAAATATAACAGCCACGAAATCATGATCCATGTGTAGAGAATCAAGAATTTGGGTTGAGTTATATGATGTTCTTGAAGAAAATAAAAGAAATATGGTTGTTATGAAATATACATGAATTGATCCAAGAAAATGACAACCTATAATGATTTGATGATTCTAAGACATTAGAATTTATGTGTTTATGTTGGTATAACGTTTGGTATAAATATTTGGGAGTTTGGGACATTATGGTAGAGGATTTGAGGGTTAAAATTGATGAAACCCATGGGAAAAAATATGCAGAAATCGTAAGCTAATATCTAATGGATCGATCGATCAACCATTTCCTTCGATCGATCGACCCCCCCTGTATTTGTGATAAAATTTCCTTTTAAGGTAACCAATCCCGACTTATAAGAATTTTTGGTGTGAACTATTTGAACATGTTGGGACTTAGAGAAGGTCAGTAGGGGTGTATTTGAGGCCCAAAAAATATTAGTTTGGTTTGGGATTAAATGATAAACTTACGAGTGTCCGACGAGTGAGTTACAGTTGGAAACTATGGGAACTTGAATTTAATTCGAATAAACAATAACTTAAGGTTAGAGACAGTAGTAGGGTGACTTTATATTAGTGAAATAACCGTAGAGACAAGTGGGAGACTTAGTAACCTTTTGGGATAGGTTTAAGTACTCAGATTTATACGATGAGAGTTGTCGCACTAAACATATTACGTAGAATAATAGGGATGAAACTATACTACATATGAGACTTGTAATATAGGACAGGAGTATACCTATATTGAAATGATGATTACTTAGGTTGGTGATTACCTAGTATATGGATTATTATGTGTATGACATACCTACCATACTTTTGATCACGGGAGGTTGTAGGAAGAGGGCAATCTTATCTTATGTGCCTTTCGGGGGATTTAGATTTGGTACCTCAAGAACATAGGATTGTGAAAACTTATTTGTGAGTTGATAAGTCAGCTGACCATGTGAGCATAGGTATGTGCATGACCCAAGGGTATGTGAACTATGTTCACCTCCAATATATGTGATTTGTACAGATACGGTCCCTGAGTGATTCGAAACTCGTGATCCTTATGTATGTGATGTACCAAGACTCGATAACAGAGTATGCATGCACCACAGCTTAGCCTAGGGGTGCCATATGTGTATATATGAATTGAGAGTGATATAAATATATACTTGAGATTGTTCTACTCTGATGCTTAGTAGATAAGTTATGATGAGACCTATAGAATTATTTTTACTTGTTGAAATTCATAATGAGTATTAAGTTACTTGAAAATGATTAATAAATAATGGTAAGGGAATTTCATGGTATTTGAGTAATACGGGTGGCTTAATATAGTAAACCCTACAGACAAAGATTTGGTATCGACAAGATAGGTGGGTAGCATAGATAGTATGGGTGGTAAATATGCATTAGGCGTGCAAAATAGTTGAAGGGTGAGAATCTCAAGTGAGATAACATGACTAACATGTATACAATATTTACTATTTAATGCAATGAAACACTTGCTGTTTTTGAAATAAATTTCACCTCGAGCTCTGACCCGTTTGCCTCAAAATATATTTTTGTTTTGTAAAAACCATTTTAGGTGCCTAGCTACAAGGATGCCAAGAATAGGAGTTTCATTCTGTTGACGTGCTATAGCTACTGTGGAAGTTACAGGATCTCGGTATTAGATGCCTCCACATTTATCTTTGCTTCCTTCGGACTTGTTCATATCAGCTAGGGCATGTTGACCATTCTTATTCAGAGATGGAAGTTTGAGACTTTTATTTATTTCAGATATTGGATTTATTTATTCAGACTCCTGTATTGAGATGATTTGGCATTGAGACTATATTTGGAGTTTTACTCCAGACTTTTTTATTTCTTTCGATTAATTATTCCTATGAGATTATTTATGTGAATGTTGAACGGTTGGTTATTCATTACTTAGTTTTACGTTAATTTAATTAATAAAATTTGACATCTCACTTTTTAAATATTAGGTGGCTAGTAACTAATTAAATGTTTTTTGACAGTGATGCTAAGACTGAACTGACTTGATATTCTGTATTAATTTAATATAGGAGTAACTACTCGGTATTTAATTAGATGGGGTGTCACAGGTGGTATCAGAGCCAGGTTCTAGACTCTTTAGAATATGTACGGCTTGTTATGCTTTTCGCGCAGCGTTATTTGATATAGAGCCCTATATTTTAGGACTGTCGTATTCTTTAATTGCGCATTTTACGTCTTCATCCATTTTGTGATAATAACTGTAGACTTATAATGTTTCTCTCTCATTTTAGATGCCTCCTCGACGTGCACAGCGAGTTCCTTGGGGTGCCCAAATCGAGCCTCAACCAGCACCAGTTCAGGGTACTATGAACACCGCTGAAGTTGCCGTTATAGTATCACATGAGATAAATGCAGCTTTAGCAGTAGTGCAGTCGGCGCCACCTCAAGCATCGGTGTTGGCCCCAGTCCAGGCTCATGCATTTTCGTCTGCTTGGTAACGTGTCATAGATGCCTTTCAGAAGGCACATCCTTCGGAGTTTACAGGGAGCTTCGATGTTATAGTGGAGAGCCAATAGAAGAAGGACATCTAGAGGCACTTAAGGATGTATGAATGCACAGATGTACAGAGGCAGATATTATCTACGTTTAAGCTTGTTGGATCAGCACTGCAGTGGTGGGAGTCTATTACCACTGCTGAGGAGAGAGATGTCTTTACTATTCAGGATTTTTAGGTGCGGTTCGACCATAAATATTTCCCTTCGGCCGTTCAGACTGAGATGAGGAAGAAATTACTAAACCACATTCAGGAGGGGAAGACCATAGCTGAGTACGAGGAAGAGTTTACCAGGCTAGTTAATTTGGTACCAACAGAGGTACATATTAAGGAGAAAAATCTCATTGTAGACCTATACTGATGTGCTTAATGCAGCACTACTTCATTGTAAGGACCACCACTTCCATATGATAGGGAGTAAGCGAGTAACGGAGTTCATGCAGTAGTAAATATAGGAGGTAATGGTATCAGTGGGGCACAACCAGCTCAGGGCCAGTAGAGGCAGGGTGATCAGAATTCCCAGCAGGGGGATTCTAAGCATTTTAGATCGGGAGGGTTTCGACACGATCAGGGAGGTTATAGACATGGCCAGTAGGGTCAGCATGGCTATCAGGGCCAACAGGGACAACAAGGCCAGCATCAGTATCAGCAGGGCCACCAGGGATAAGTGAAAGGTGGTAACGACTAGTAGGGATAGAGAAGGGGAAACTTTGGGGGAAAGTGTTTCATATATGACAAGACTAGACTTAAACATAATGATTATCCTGAGAAGGGCGGGGACCCGCAACCACAACACTAGGGTGCTCGAAAGGAGCCTCATAGACCGATATTTCCCGTCTCCCTCCCAACACCACCACAGATGCTAGCTTTGACAGCTATACCAGCTGTCCCAGTTTAATAGGGGAAATTAGAATATGGGCGTGTTTACAAAGTTCATCGGGACTCAGTCCCACAGGCTCCACCCGCGATTGAGGGTATGTTTTATATCCAGGGGACTTTGGGGCGTATTTTGTTTGACACGGGGGCTTCACAGTCTTTTATTGCCACTAGTTTTGCACGCACCGTGGGGTTGTTAGATATAAAGGAGAGTACTATTACGTGTGTTAACTCGCCATTGGGGAATGGGACACTGATTTTATTTATATGTCGGGGGGTAGGTATAAATATCGAGATTTTTATTTAACCTTCAGACATGCTTATATTAGATATGATAGAGTATAATGAGATTATCAGTATGGATTGGCTCGTTGCATATAGGTTTATGATCAATTGCTTTATTAGGAGTATTATATTTGTTATACTGGGTCAGGAGATTTTCCTGGTGGCGATGCCTCATCCTGAGGGAGGATCGTTCAATCACTTGTATTACATAGAGGAGGAGACCTCTAAGGAGGTGGTAATCCCACTTGATTCGATTCCTATTATACGGGAGTTCCTGAATGTATTAAAGGATATACCGAGATTACCACCTAGTAAAGAGATAATTATTTTTATAGGTTTGACACCGGGCACTCGACCGATAGCCTGCGCGCCTTATCGTATGGCCTCGACAAAGATAAGGGAGTTACGGGATCAGATTGAGCAGTTGTTGGGATAGGGGTTCATCTAGAGGAGTACCTGGCCTTGGGGTGCTCCCGTATTATTTATGAAGAAAAGGGATGGATCTTTACGGTTGTGTGTTGATTATCGAGAGCTTAATAGAGTCACGATACGAAATAAGTATCCGTTGCTCCCAATCGATGACTTATTCGATCAGTTGAGAGGAGATGCCTTTTTCTCGAAGATATACTTGAGATCAGGATACCGTTAGTTGCGTATCACGGTGTAGGACGTGTCTAAGACTGCATTCTTAATGAGATATGGATCCTACGAGTTCAGGGTTATGCCATTTGGGTTAACCAATACACCAGTCGTATTCATGGACTTAATGAACAAGGTGTTCAGAGAGTTCCTTGATCAATTTGTCATTGTATTCATAGATGACATTCTGATATATTATTAAACTAAGGAGGAGCATGCCGAGCATTTGCGATATGTGTTACAGTCACTGCGCCAGCACGAGTTGTATGCCAAGTATGAGAAGTGTGGGTTTTGGTTGAAGGAGGTCCAGTTTTTGGGGCACATAGTATCAGAAAAAGGTATATCCGTAGATCCGGGTAAAGTATCAGTGGTGAGGGAGTGGGGATAACCCACGACACCGACAGAGATACATAGTTTCTTGGGCCTAGTAGGATAGTACATGAGGTTTATTCGGGGACTCTCAAAGATAGCGGGTCCGTTGACACACCTAACTCACAAAGAGGTGCCACTCATCTGGGATGATGCCTGTCAGTTAGCCTTTGATGACCTGAAGGACAAGTTGACTTCGACACCCGTTCTAGTGCTGCCCAGGCCAGGAGTGGAGTATTTAGTCTACACTGATGCGTCCTTAAAGGGACTTAGGGGTGTGCTTCAGCAGGAGGATCAGGATATAGCTTATGCTTCCCAAAAGCTTAAGCCTCATGAGAGGAATTACCCCACCATGACTTGGAGTTAGCAGCAATCGTGTTTGCACTTTGGATATGGAAACTGATAAGCACCCAAAAGTGTACATTTTATATCCCGAATAGATGTATTTTAGTTGCTAATTCTCGACAATTTGATCTTATACACGTAAGTATTTAATTTACAGGCTTGATTGCGTTTGCGGTGTTCGAAAGCTTAATTTAAGGAAAATGCGCATCAAAAGGAGCTAATTTTCATACATTAGTCGATCCTAAACCTGTCCCTAAACCTACCCCGAAGCCCATGTGTGTTTAGTTTTTACTTTTATTATTTTTTTAGATTTTTAGTTTGAGTCGTTTTATTTTTAGGATTTATTTAGAATTTTCTAGGTTTTACTTTCTATTTTTATATTTCTTTTTGATTAGTGTATTTTTATTTTATTTTTATTTTTATTAGTTTTTATTTTTATTTTATTAAGATTATTTTTTTTAGGATTTCAATTTTTTTAGTTTTATTAGATTTTACATTTTTTTAGAATTTTAGTTTTTAGTTTAATAGTTTTTTTATTTTATTTTATTCCTTTTTAGTTTCATTTTTTATTTGAGTCTTTATTTTATTTTTAGAGTAGGATTTTATTTTTAGATTTGTAGTTTTATTAGTTTTATTTTTAAGGGTTCAAATTAAACACACACATAAACCCACTCACACACACTAATCCTAAACCTATCCTACATTCACCCACACCATAACTTACTCTATCTCACCCTCACACTAATCACCTACACCCACACCTTAATTTCCTACACCACACACACCTAAACTAAACCATCACTCACACCCATTTTGCCCTACAACTCACCAGACACAAACATACCCACAACCATCTTCAACCTTTCACCAAATCACCCAACCTCTCTCTCCTCTTTCCTCCATTATCACCCACCTTATAACTCCAACCAAAACCACCTCTAAACCCATCAACACAACCACCTCCACCACCCCAAACCAGACCCGTTGCCGGCGACCTGACAACCCGACCCCATGATGACCAAGTCCAACGCCGGAGACATCCCACTTCGACCCATACCTCGACCTAAACCCGCAACCAACAAAGACCCATTACATCCAACTCAAAACCGAAAGTCACCGAACCAACCAAAGACCCATTTCATACCTTCCAAAGCCAAAATGCGATTTCTATCTGTCAAAGCAACAAGCCAACCAAGACTAAAGAAACAAAACAAAACCCATGTGTTTTAAAACCCTTTAACCCCTTTTCCCTTTATACCCCCAAACAACCACTTCCCACATGCACCTTCTTTAATCCCAAAATTTTCCTCACCCAAATCAGATTGCTCCTCTCACCATTTCCATGCCCACTAAAATATAAACTCTCCAATTTACCCCTAGCTTCCATGTGCACCATATATATTGAAGACTTGGTCTATTTTCAAATGGATCCCAAATTTAGTTTTTAAAACTCTTGTGTGTTAAATTTCTCTACACTCCTCTATAGAGAGTATTTACATTTTTTGCAAATATCTCAATATAAATGTGTGTAGTGAAATTTATCTCTAGGATAAATTCAACCCCACCCATCTACAATGAATTTTTGCATTTTTAGCAATTATTTCAAAATATATTGATGTAGTTGACTTCATCCCTCATGGGAGGTAAATTCTAATCCATTCCTTTATGTTGAGATTTTGCATTTTTAGCAATTATCTCAATATAAAGTAATGATCTAGAATTTATTTCTTTGGATGAGTTCTAATGTACAATTTTATAATCTTAGGATTTGCATTTTTAGCAAATCTCTTTTATTATTTAATTGTCCATTATAAATTTATTCATTATCCTTTTTTATTTTTATTTTTATTTTTATTTTTATTTTTATTTTTATTTTTATTTTTATTTTTATTTTTATTTTGTAGTTTTTAGTTTAGATTCAATAACTACATTAGTGAGAGATGGTGATTGAGAGAATTTTATATGTATAATTGAAGAGTTTCTCCAATTTAAGTATAAATGAGTTTGATCTATTCCTCTCTAATTGCTCTTGATTTAATCCTCACATGCTCTTATTGGTTATTTTTATTTTTGGATGATGATTATTGAGGGCTAATCTCTCATTCATGGGATGTATTTCGAAGCCCTCATGAGTCCAATTTAGTTAGTTTACTTTTTAGCACAATTTTGTTACCTCATTTTTTTTATTAGCTTTTACATCTTAGTTAGTACTTTAAAAATTAGTATAGTTAGTTAATTAATAATCCCTTGAAAAATCCATAAAAAATATAAAAAGCAAAAATATAAAAATAGAATAAAATGCAAATGAATTTACACATATGGCTTCGCTTATTCTGTGTTTCACCCTTAGATTTGGATTGACTCCCTTACTTACCCTCTACACTAGTTTTGTTATATTTTTGTAGGTTCAAGGGAATTTTGATTGAAAAAGAAATTGCACAACAACGACAAATACATTAGAGACGCAATTGAATTACAATTGACTTTGTCTCTAGCTTACCCCCTTGAAGTGGATTGATACCCTTACTTACCTCTACACTTTAGTTTTTTATTATTTTGTAGGTATTTTAAGGTTTTGATTGACTTGGCTTGCAACAACGACCACATACAAAAGGCCAAGTCATCAAATAGCATCGATGCCATTCTTGGGAGCGTGAAGCACTTGGAGCGGATTTAATTCTGTAATTCATTTATTTTTCGCACTTTGTTGTTTTTAGTACCATTTTTGCATTTTATTAGAAGGCTTGTATTAGGAGTTTATTACCTTGCTTGTATTGCGGTGCTTAGAGACACCATTTATTTTTTATTTTAATTTGTAATAATTAATTGCGAAGAAAAACATGATTGGGAAACCGGACAAAGTAGAGAGAGGGCGTCCAAAGGCGAGGAAACGAAGCCTCTCTACCTTGGGTCGGTAGGACTCCTGGGGCCGACTGAGATTGGCGTGATCTCCCCCCGGTCGACTCAATTTTTTTTGCACCCCATGGCCTAAAAACTGTGGGAGGTACATTTCTAAACCCTCGCGCCTCTCCTATTAGCGAGTCAATTCTTTTGTGTCCTTTGTGTGCTCTTACTTGATTCTATTCTCGTATTTATTTTTGAATGGTGTGATGAATTAATTGACTAAGACCTACACCCAGTCATTCATGAGAAGGGATTTAATCACCCGACTCACTCGCTTACCAGTTGTGTGCTACCCTAGCCATCACTATATTTAAAATCAATCAGCTAGGTAGCCCAATAGGAGAACATTTTTGAAAAGGCAATCACAAAGATTTCCATGATTTTTATCTCCCGTGAACTTAATTAAAATTTGACTACCCTTTCACTAATTTTGAAGATAAAAATTGTCTATGTGCTAGTTAGGATTTATCCTTAACTTGTGTGTGTCCAATACTTTTTTTGGTAGTCGGTTTTAGTCAGTTCATTCAAAATTTAAGAGTCCATTTTCCCCCATTTTTTCTTCTAAAAAATCCAAAAATATTTTCTTCCTTTATTTTTTCAAAAAAATCCAAAAACATTTTCTTCCTTTATTTTTATAAAAAATCCAAAAAACATTTTCTTCCTTTATTTTTATAAAAAATCCAAAACACATATTCTTCCTTTATTTTTATACAAAACCAAAAATATTTTCTTTCCTTTTGAAAAAAAAAATAAAAAATCCAAAAAATATTTTTCTCCTCATGGTCGAAGAACGTCCTTTACGGGACTACTTTGGTCATTTTCCATTGACATGCGACACGTGTGAGAGTGATCTCGAGCCGTATCTTTATAATATTCTCAGTGGTTTCACCTCTCTCACGAGTACCGTTGATACTCTTGATCCATCTATGCACGCACCTCATATTCCATCACCCTCAAAGTCAAGTGTCGATGTGTCCTGTACTTTGTCGTGCACCCATTGTTCTTATACCGATCACATGTCCCATGAGTACCCATACTTTTCATATCCATCTGAACCCACCATGGAACATGTGTATCCATATGACACTGTTCCAGAACCCAGCTCGGCCTACTATCCCTATATACCCAATTCCGAGTGGTGTGAGTACCCAAGTTATTCGTAGAGGACTGATCAACCTTTCACGCAATACGAATCTCAACCCGATGTTGTGGATCCTCACATGTCCCAACAGTCATCATAGAAACCTTGTGCACCCGTTCACGATCAGTTCCCTCACTATGAACCCATTGAATATCACCTATTTATCTTCGTGTATGCTGAACTTGGTGATCACCGCGTGAAAGGTGTGTTCGTGTAAGGACACAATCGTTGTTTTCATTTCACCGCGATAATACAAAAACCTAACTACGACTACACTTGTAATACAAGTATAGCGGTAAGTCGGGTATTGAAAATCCACAGAGACGAGTTGCTAGAATTGATATAATTTAATACTTCTAAATAAAATTGTAAAAGGTAATTTTTTAACTAAACAGAAATAAAAGATAAACTAGGCATGAGTGTATTGAAACTAGATTAATAAAGAGAGTAAAAACTATAGGTTGTGTCGAATATCCCTCATCCGAGTTAATTAGTATAAAATGGTTACATGGGTCGACGAGTTATTACAAATTCGTCTCATTTCCACAGTTAATTAAATCAAGGGTTGTAACTCCCCTAAATTCGCATAAAAGCCTAATATGATTTTGGCGTCAACAAATACCCCGAAAATTACACACGCAAGGTCGTAAGCACGGAACATACATGATATGCCTCGTCAAATCTCCTAGGCGTAATAACTATGACAACGCACCCGAAATAGACCCGTAAACTCCATCACCAAAGCAAAGCAACATGTCAACCCGGAATGAGTTCCATTCAAACACAACCTAGACTAAATTAGCTAGAAAGCATGTTAAAAACGCGATAAAGGAAAGAGGTAAATAAACGCAATAAAACTACCTAGAAAGCAAGGAAATAAAGCATGTAAACCTAATTATGAAAGCATGTAAATTAACTACAAAGCAAGAAAATAAGGAAATACAAACTATATTAGTGGTGAGGGTGAATGAAAAGTCAACTTACAAACCCAAAAGGGTGTCAATCCAAGAAGAAATGAAGAAGAACTCTTCAAAAACCCAAACCCTAACCTAAAACTCTCTAAAATCTAATATATCTGATATTTACAACAAAATTGGTATTTATAGTAAGTTGGAACAAAATTAGAAAAGAAAAGCCAAAATATCAGCTGGAAATAGGGGATCGATCGATCGATAGTAAAAAATCAAGCCCACTATCTCAGCTCGAGGGTAAAAGCTGAAGGATCAATCGATCGATCCTTTTGATCGATCGATCGATGGCTACAGGTCTGCACAAGCTTCCTCCTGTTTCGGTCGGATGGATTTCTCTTCGGCTAGAAACGTCGTAACTTCTTCATTCTGACTCGGAATCGCGCACCATTTGATGCCACGCAAAGCTTGCGAGGAGGGCTAAAACTTCCGTGCAGATGTTGGGCCAGGTGCGCAAGATGTGAAAAGACTAAAATGCCCTTTAACTTGCAATTGCGTACGGAATTTGAGCGGAATGCGTCCGAACTTCATACTTAGTACCTAAATACCTACAAAAGCCCAATTATACCTCACATAACATGTTAACAATATAAACTGAGGTTGTCTGGTTAACGGGCTTAAATATAGAGATTAAGGCACCCTAGGAGACTAAAATGCGTAGGTTCGAAGGATGCAATACGCAATATTTTCATATTATCACACCCCCTAACTTATACATTGCTAGTCCCTAGCAATGAAATAGGATGCAACAAGAACTACAAGAAAACCAAAAGCAGGAGATAGTACAAAAGTATGGTATAAAAGCATAAGGCCACTTTCGCGGGGGATTCGATTGGATTTAGCGTATGCAATAAGACGTTAAATCCCTAGGTTACCCTAGTGGACGAGTGTCGTCTCATGAGGGTTTTTAGGGATGATACCCACAAACATCACACGGTTTCCTCAAAATATGCCCAACCCAGCATGCGACAAGCCCAACAATAACGAAAAGGATTTCATACGCGTTATTAGCACTTAATGGATTCCAACAAAAGTTCGAAATCATTAACATTATAGAATGAACCTCATAGAATTGAAACCTTAAAATGTGGGAGGGGATCGAGCACATGCAAAGTGTTATTTGGCAAAAACTTAAATAAACCAGATACTACATTAAAGCAAGCATACATTCAATCCTCACGGGAATTACGCTCATCAAGTGAATTCACTCGAAACAGGGAGGTAACACACGGAACACGTGGGCATAAAGAGTCAATGAAAATGGAAACTAGGTCGCGCACATTTCACAAATGAAGAACGTAATATATGAAATTAAAAATTGTAATCTCAATGAAAGATACCACTCACTAAAGGAGGCGAAATGTATTTTCACAGATTATCAAAAATATTTAAACATTTAAGTTACATCTACTTAAGATAACATAGGACTTTAATAGGGTTGTAATGCAGGCTAGGCTAGGGTATGAAATGAAAGGAATGTATGCACGGATGCAAAGTGTTCGGGGATGAAAACTCGGGATAACGGGAAGATGCGGGCAATATTAAATTGGAAAGCAAGTTCCAAAAAGGCATTAGATATATCATCGGGGAGAGTAATCAAAGCTTATTGAACACTATACACACAATATAAAACTTTCTCTTTCTTTTCTTTTCTTCTTTTTCTCATGTTTTCTTTTGCTTTTTTCTTTCTCTTTTTCTCTTTTTTCACATCTCTTTTCTTTACTTTTCTCACTCTGATATGCCCAAATTGAAACTGCAACACAACAACATCATTCAATCCCAAGCAATATTCCAAAAAAGGTATCGAAGGTATATGTATGGTATATAACTCCAATTCGGAGTTGGTTATGGGAATTCTAGGTTATGAAACGAAAGGCTATATTAAGGCTCAAAAGGGTTGACGAGGGTAAACATATAAGGTGAGGTCAAGGCTAATATGGTTGATATAACAAAGAGGGCCTATGATCATTTCCTAAAGTTTACGCAATTCTCGAGTCAAAACAAACTTTGAAAATCATGCCCAAGTAATACATTTCATGTATGAACTCAATTAATGAACTATCAATGAAAGAATAGTGAGATTACCAACGAATTCAACGTTTTCAAAGAGGAAAGAATAGTGTATAATACTCACAAATGACGAAAGGTACAAAGCTTACTCTATGTAAGTATATACAATGCAATAAAAGATTATCGAGTTATAAAAATATTAAACCAAATCAATAATGCAAGAAAAGTGCATGTGCTCATGGGATTAAAGTTTAATTCATGAAGTTATTCATAATATCAAGAATTGAGACTAAAGTCTAATAACTTCTGAAATTGAGAACATGCATCATTGGGTTGTCTATTGGATCGGGTAATTATTGAAATTTATCATCGAAAACAAGGGCAAAATTCCGAACAAAGGAGAAAAAAGAAAGAAAATATTTTTGAAAATTTTAATTTTTTAATTTTTCTAATAAAAGCATACTAAGTAACTAACATGTGAGTAAAAACATGGACTAAATAAAGAAATGGATACAATATCCCACACCCCCTAACTTAAAACCTAACACTGTCCTCAATGTGAACTAAGAACCAAGTTAAAGAGAGAAATCGAGCGATATTACCCAAAATTAGAGCGATACCCATAAGAACAATTCCAATGAATCTACAAAATAAGTTAGTACCGAGCATAGCGAAAACAAATAACGAAAAGTTAACTAATTACATTAGACTAAATTAAAACAGGAGTAAAATAAAAAGAAAGAAATAATAAAAAGCTAACTATATATAACCTACTATTTAGGATTCACACTAACTGTACACTTGAAATCTAAATAACTGAGGGTCCACCGCGAAAACGATTTGACTTTGGAGGATAACCGGTGTACCCTCACTCTCAAGCATACCTTCCGAAAAATATAAATTCCATTTGAAAAACGGAAGGCATGTGTAAGGCGGAAGAAATGAACCATCTCCAATTAAAAGTTTTGGAGGGACAATGGGGGATTTGGATTAAACGGGTGACAAAGATATGTGGGGACCGAGAAAAGTCGAATATCCTCCCAATGATTTTGAAATTGGAATGGGAGGTGGCGCACATGAAGGCAAAGATGCGATCGTGGAAGGCGACTCGAGCAAGTACTCCTCATTGGCGAAAAGGTTTAAAACATTAAAGTTTGAAATCGAATCATCGGGTACTTGCGACGGTGTGATAAGAGAGAATGAAAATGGGGATGAAAGAAATTCAAACTCATGAGATGAATCATCATCGCATGAAGATTGAGTTTCGAAGGAAATAATATCATTTTCAATAAAATGTTCTTCTTTGGGGGCCAAAGAAGAAATCATTTCATTGCAAATAGATATTACGTCATTTTCATCCCCGCTTTCAATATCTATTACGCAATGGGAAAAGTCGACAATGATTTGTTCCAAAGTAGGCGCAAAGTCTTCATTTGGTTCAAAACATTCCTCGACTTCGAAAGTTTAGGAAGAAAAATCGTCGTTGGACTCAAATAATAAATCCAATTCATGTTCCCACAAATGATTCTCTTCCCGATAACGATTTTAAATTTTCGTATTTTCAAGCATACGTAAGCCCTCACCGAATGTCGTAGCTCGAGGTGCGGATACTTGAAAATGCAAACTTTAAAAATTACCATCGGACTTAAACTTAAACTCATTATTATAGGAATTTTGAAAACTTTTGCAATTCGTTTCAAAATTCCTATTATAAGGAGGTAAAGGCCCAAAATCATTATCCTTCTCCTCAAAATACACGCACTCCAAATCTTGACTTTTGTAATACTCGACCAAAGTCATTTTAGATGTTGCAATTTTTTGGGATTCTAAGTGTTGACCAAAAGTCAAAGGTTTGCAAGAATTTTGAGAATTATCATAATGATTACCGAAAGAATTGGAATAATACATGCTTACCCCAAAAATGACTCGGAGTGGTGAATTCCACAAAGTAGATGTGCGCGGGAAAAATTCAAGCATTTCTTGGCGCTCAAATGTAGAAGTCCTACAAAAATGTTAGGCAAATAATATAAATAGAAAGAAAATACTACGAAATACTAAATCAAATAAATTCTAAAACAAACTAGTCCCCGACAACAACGCCATTTTGATCACCGCGTGAAAGGTATGCTCGTGTAAGGACACACTCGTTGTTTTCATTTCACCACAATAATACAAAAACCCAAACTACGACTACACTTGCGATACATGTATAGTGGTAAGTCGGGTATCGAAAATCCATAGAGAAGAGTTGCTAGAATTTGTATGATTTAATACTTTTAAATAGAATTGTAAAAGGTAATTTGTTAACTAATAAGAAATAAAAGATAAACTAGGCATGAGTGTATTGAAACTAGATTAACAAAGAGAGTAAAAACTATAGGTTGCGTCGAATATCCCTCATCCGAGTTAATTAGTATAAAATTGTTACATGGGTCGATGGGTTATTACAAATGCATCTCATTTTGACAGTTAAATAAATCAAGGGTTGTCACGCCCCTAAATTCACATAAAAGCCTAATATGATTTTGGCATCAACAAATACCCCGAAAATTACGCACGCAAGGTCGTAAGCACGGAACATACGTGATATGCCCCGTCAAACCTCCTAGGCGTAATAACTAGGACAATGCACCCGAAATAGACCCATAAACTCCATCACCAAAGCAAAGCAACATGTCAACTCGGAATGAGTTCCATTCAAACACAACCTAGACTAAATTAACTAGAAAGCATGTTAAAAACGCGATAAAGGAAAGCGGTAAATAAATGCAATAAAACTACCTAGAAAGCAAGGAAATAAAGCATGTAAAACTAATTATGAATGAATGTAAATTAACTATAAAGCAAGAAAATAAGGAAAAACAAACTATATTAATGGAGAGGGTGAATGAAAAGTCAACTTACAAACCCAAAAGGGTGTCAATCCAAGAAGAAATGAAGAAGAACTCTTCAAAAACCCAAACCCTAACCTAAAACTCTCTAAAATCTAATATATATGATATTTACAACAAAATTGGTATTTATAGTAAGTTGGAATAAAATAAGAAAAGAAAAGAAAAGCCAAAATATCAGCTAGAAATAGGGGATCGATTGATTGATCAAAATGATCGATCGATTGATGGTAAAAAATAAGCCCACTGTCTTAGCTCGAGGGAAAAAGTTGAAGGATCGATCGATCGATCCTTTTGATTGATCGATCGATGGCTACAGGTGTGCAAAAGCTTCCTCCTGTTTTTGTTGGATGGATTTCTCTTCCGCTAGAAACGCCGTAACTTCTTCATTCTGACTCGAAATCGCGCACCGTTCGCGGCCACGCGAAGCTTGCAAGGAGGGATACAACTTCCGTATAGATGTTGGGCCAGTGCCCAAGCTATGAGAAGACTAAAATGCCCTTAAACTTGCAACTGCGCATGAAATTTGAGCGGAATGCGTCCGAACTTCATACTTAGTACCTAAATACCTACAAAAGCCCAACTATACCTCATATAGCATGTTAACAATATAAACTGAGGTTGTCTGGTTAACGGGCTTAAATATATAGATTAAGGCACCTGAGGGGGCTAAAATGCGTAGGTTCACAGGATGAAATACACAATATTTGCGTATTATCACTTGGACCCACTCCACACACTTCATACGAGTATTCTCCGTATAATCATGATAGTAGCGAGTTGGGTCCACCTCAACCACCCATCACTCCACCACCACCACCATCATCCACATCCGCTCTCGAAAGTCACTTGTAACAATTTATCATCGAGCAAGAGAAAGCCACTCAAATTCAAAATGAAGCCCTCCAACGGCTTAAACAAAGATTAAATGAATTTGAGTGTAAGAGAGAGTCAGACTTCACCCCAAGTCAACCCATTATCACACCCATGTGGAGTGATTATGCATCGTCTTGTGCCATGGATTTTGAGTGTGACCAACCCTACTACCCCGAGAATCTCAAAATTGAGACCATTCCAGGTCCGGGTCCCAAGTCGACAATTGTGCTGACTTATCTTTCATTAGTGAGACTGATTTGCTCCCACAAAATCCAATGGAACCCACACTTGAGGTTCCCATTCCATTTCCCTTCGTATTCAAAAATATGCCCGAGCTTTTACCTTATGCCCCAATTGCATATATCTCTAACATGCCCATATCTTTTAGGTTAGCTTCGTCTATGAATGCTCACCAATGCCCCGAGATAGCTTCAAAGATGGTTCCCACCTCTCTTAATATGGATCCTACCTCGTCACATTTGGATCCCCTTGAGCCAAATGTTGATGTAGATTCCTCTGTCTATAATCTTGGTGTCTCGTCTTACCCACCCACTACATTAATTGATGCTACTCTTGTGGAGAAGTTTACCACTCCATCTTTAGAAACCACACCTCCTCCTGTGAGTGCCCTTGAGGATCACGCAGAGCCTCATGAGGAGTGTGTGTCTCCCACGCTTTATTTGGATCATCTTCCTCCACCATTTACCCCACCCGACCCACCCATTCTTCCGTCCACCCCACCACCTGGTTTGGATCTTGATTTTACACATTTTAAGTTTCCATATACATTTTTAGATCCTAACTTTAAACCATCATCCACCTTTCATGAGAGTATATGTGGTGCTACTCTCTACTTTCGTGACACTGAGCTTGTTACTCTATGCCCGCTACTCTCTTGTTATGTTGATTTTTTCTCGCGACAGCTCCTTGGCATGTCACGGCATGACCATTATCATCGTCCATTCATAGAACGGTTCTGTCATTTTATGAGGCCCACCCCATTACAATTTCCACACCATTTTGCCTCCCTCACTAACTGGAGAACCATTCTTATAGGGCCCTCGTTGCCCTCACCTATAGGCTCAATAAAGCCCGTGACCGATGCCACTTCACCCTTACCCTAATACCCACCCTCCCTTGGTCCACCGATGCTTTGCATCGTGTGATGCACTTTTCCATACATTTGCATTTATCATTTTTAGCCTTTATCTAGCAAGATTGACGCTTCAGTTTTGTTTGGGGGTGATTCTCATCACCTAATTTTTCTGTCGCCCCGCACTTTCATAGAACTTATCTTTAGGGTGAGATCCCTCCGGTCTGGCTGAAGACATTAAACTTAGCGCTATCGAGAGGCATCCCGTTATTTCTTGTACTAGTCTCATCCTGTTTGGGGGTGGTGTTTCACATCACCCTATGTTTTGCCATGTTTATAGACTTGTACACTTTTTTTCTCTTATCGTTTATTCATTTCATTTTGGCTATATCTGTCCACTTCATTAGAAGTTGATTCTGGTAATCTCTTTTCCTACCTTATGCTCTCAATTTTAAAAACTATTTTACTTAACATCGAGGACGATGTTCCTTTTTGTTTGGGGGTGGGGAATTTTATCAAAATTGTACCTTTTTTGAATTTTTTTAATTTTTGAACCTGATTTTTAAAATTTCGTGCAGTTTCTTTCATCTCAATTCATTGACGTGAATTTTCTATCATCCATCTTTTTAGGTCTAGGAATCAAGCAAGAGAATTTATCTTTTTATAAATAGCTTATGTAATACATAACAAGGTATGTTGCACCATGAATTTCTAGACTCAACAAAATTTGCGCACTTATCACGTCACTACGGTTAGAGTTGAGGAGTGCTACAATTCTCAAGAGAACCTTAAGGATCACTAGTTCAGACTTTAGCTTGTGAGATTTGTGCCTTTCACCCTTTCAGAGTGTTTTACGCAAACTCCGAGTCGCAAGTTGATTTAACTTTCTTTTGGTCTGCACTTAATCGTTGTATGATCTCATTATTTTTCATAATAATTTTTGGCCTTATCACTGAGAGCGACATCTCTTTCGAGTTGTAAGAAACATATGTCTTGAAATTTGTCCCGATCACTAGATTTTACCCATTTACTTCACCTATTATGTACCCATATTCTCCCATCTATTTCCCTCACCACCCATATACCATCCCCATTTTCCATATCAACTCCACACCCACTATTTTTGAAAAAAAAAAAAAGAAAAGAGTGTTGATTCTAAATGTTAAATGTCTTCATTGTTGGTTTGAAAAGAGAGAGAAAAACAAAAGAAAAAAGAAAAAAGAGAAAAAAAAAGAGAAAAATAGAAAAAACAGAAAAAAAAAAGAAAAAGAAAAAGAAAAATTGAAAAAAGAAGAGAAAAGCAAAGAAAGAGTTTGTAGTTTATTTTGTTGTAATAAAGACATTTGTTCTTCATGTATTGAACACTCTCTCACATCGCATATCCATCACTCATCCATCACCATTCTATCCTATCATACCTCATACCATCCTACCTCATTTCATTTCCCCCTCAGCCATATACATCCATATTTTCCCCTAGGTGTTTGGGCAAATGAAAGTCAACACGGTGAATAACTCGACGTTCTCACTATAGTGGTTAGCATTCTTTCATGAGATCACTTTTCTTTCTTAATGTTCGTTCTTTCTTTCTTTTATGTGTGCGAGACATTTGAAATTGCTTACATTTACTCACCTCCATACACACAAGAGCGAGACACTTACCCAAATCTCGAGAGTTCGTTTGAGAGAGATATATATCTGTGAGATTTAAAGTTGAAGCGTTGATTCCGAAAAGGTAATCTAGGAATTACTCTAGCGATATTCGACCCATTTTGACTGATTCACACTACACACGTTGAGTTCTTGGAAGGATGTGCCTTGAGTATTTACTTAGCTAAACTTTTTACACATTCTCGCTTGTATTTCTCAAAAATATTTTTCTCATGATAGAGTGTGCGATTATTTTATGTCTAATAAGAGATTGACTGCCGTTTGCAAATAAATAATTTTGTGGGTATATTCCCTGCAAACCCTCACGAGATACAACTCATCCTATAGGGCAACCTATATGTTTAAAGGCTTGTTGCACATGCTAAGTACAATCGCAAGTTCCCGCGAAAGTGGTAAACTTTTGATTTCTTATCTTTCTTTCTCTCTATCTTATTGCTCGATGACTAGCAACACTCTGTTTGGGGGTGGTGTGATAAGCACCCAAAAGTGTACATTTTATACCCTGAATAGACATATTTTAGTTGCTAATTCTCGACAATTATGGTCTTATGTACGTTAATGTTTATTTTGTAGGTCAATTGTGTCTTGTAGATGTAAAAGCGATAAATCAAGTCAGATATGCAATTCATTGAGCTAATTGTAACAACCCGCGTAATTTTGGGCTATTTTAATTAATTTTTGGAAAATGGAGAAAAATAAAGTTTTTGATAAAATTATTTTTATTGCTCAAATATGTTGGTTATTATTTTTAAAGGCGAGAATTTCAAACGGTTTGGAAAACGGAGTTAAAACTGATTTTAAAATGATTTTTAAATGTTTTTTACTCTTGGAGTTCTTTTGACTTCCAACTCTTCATTTCTTTGCCTTATTTAAAGGAGTCTTTTGGATTCCAACTCTTCATTTCTTTGAATTATAAAAGGAAGTCGTGGGCAAGCCTTTTAACATACTTCTGGCATAAATTTTGGCAGCAAATTTATTTTATATTCCTCTTCTTTTTATATATATTTTGGCCCTTGAGATTTGTGAGTTTCAACCTTAGATTAGAGGTGTTCTTGGGGCTATTTTGTTGGAGGTTCTTGGAGGATCTTTTGTAGATCTTTTGTGTTGATCTTGAGGATTTGATCATTGTTTTCTCATCATGGTTTGAGGTATGGGGTTTTACACAATATGCTCCTTAAATATCGCGAGTGTCATTCTCTTTGAATTCTTGTTAATTGAACTCATATTTGAATTGATAAATTCATTGAAATCTGGAAAATAGTTGTTGAAATTATTTTGATTCATGTGGTATCATTATATTGTTGTTGAGCACGTTGTCATGAGATTTTAGTATGGCACGGATGTTGGGCACCCGCCAAAATTCCTGTTTCCCGGGCTATGGCTTGATAAAGCATATACGGATGTGGTGAGGCCTGGTGACCCGGTTAAAGTGTTGTTGAGAAATTTATTGATAAAATGCTATTGAGATTTGCATTTTGATTTGAATATTCGTACTTGTGTTGTTACGCTTTATTCATCGGTAAAATATATTTGTTGAGCATCTTTCCTGTCGTATTGTGTACTTCCCCATATTTTCTTTTAGTTGGTAGGTTAGCGTGGATTGGGACGATATGGACCAATTGCGATTATTTTAGCGTGGATTGTTTAGAGAAGAATATTTTTGGAAGATTTGTATTATTTTGATGTATAGAGCTTTGGATTTGTATTTTATTTTCGAGTTAGTTGTTGTATGTAATTCGAGAGATTTGGTGTTTAATTTGAGGAGATTGAGATTTGTAGTTCTCTTTTGTTGTTGTGGGACTTAGATACTCTATACCTTGTCACTTATGGATTTGGATTTATTTTTATCGCATTAGCGCTCCGTTCGCTCTCCCGGGCGGACGGGGTGTTACAAATGGTATCAGAGCTTAGGTATACGGCAACCCTCGGGGCTTGGGTTTTGGGTTCATTGCGTGGTTAGCAATTTTTGGAGATTAGAAAATTTTAGGTGATATTCGTGATAAGTTTCGAGATTAGAGGTGAAAAATTTATTTTTGGGAGACGTGATTTATTTTTGGACATTGTTAGCCTGATTTTTAGAGTTAGGCATTCGGCGAATTTCGAGGGCGAAATTCCATTGTTAGTGGGAAAGTGTAACAACCCGCGTAATTTTGGGCTATTTTAATTAATTTTTGGAAAATGGAGGAAAATAAAGTTTTTGATAAAATTATTTTTATTGCTCAAATATGTTGGTTATTATTTTTAAAGGCGAGAATTTCAAACGGTTTGGAAAATGGAGTTAAAACTGATTTTAAAATGATTTTTAAATGTTTTTTACTCTTGGAGTTCTTTTGACTTCCAACTCTTCATTTCTTTGCCTTATTTAAAGGAGTCTTTTGGATTCCAACTCTTCATTTCTTTGCATTATAAAAGAAAGTCGTGGGCAAGCCTTTTAACATACTTCTGGCATAAATTTTGGCAGCAAATTTATTTTATATTCCTCTTCTTTTTATATATATTTTGGCCCTTAAGATTTGTGAGTTTCAACCTTAGATTAGAGGTGTTCTTGGGGCTATTTTGTTAGAGGTTCTTGGAGGAGCTGTTGATCTTGAGGATGTGATCATTGGTTTCTGATCATGGTTTGAGGTATGGGGTTTTACACAATATGCTTCTTAAATCTCGCGAGTGTCATTCTCTTTGAATTCTTGTTAATTGAACTCATATTTGAATTGATAAATTCATTGAAATCTGGAAAATAGTTGTTGAAATTATTTTGATTCATGTGGTATCATTATATTATTGTTGAGCACGTTGTCATGAGATTTTAATATGGCACGGATGTTGGGCACCCGCCAAAATTCCTGTTTCCCGGGTTATGGCTTGATAAAGCATATACGGATGTGGTGAGGCCTGGTGACCCGGTTAAAGTGTTGTTGAGAAATTTATTGATAAAATGCTATTGAGATTTGCATTTTGATTTGAATATTCGTACTTGTGTTGTTACGCTTTATTCATCGCTAAAATATATTTGTTGAGCATCTTTCCTGTCGTATTGTGTACTTCCCCATATTTTCTTTTAGTTGGCAGGTTAGCGTGGATTGGGACGCTATGGACCAATTGCGATTATTTTAGCGTGGATTGTTTTGGGAAGAATATTTTTGGAAGATTTGTATTATTTTGATGTATAGAGCTTTGGAGATTTGTATTTTTATTCGAGTTAGATAGTTGTAATTTTAATTCGAGAGACTTGTTTTAATTGAAGAGATTGAGATTAGTGGATTTATATTATTGTGGGTTTATTTAGATGCTCTATACCTTGTCACTTGTGGATTTGGATTTATTTTATCGCATTAGCGCTCCGTTCGCTCTCCCCGGGCGGGCGGGGTGTTACACTAATTACCTAGCCTCGTAACCTCACCCGAGCCTAAACATGTCCCTAAACCTACCTCGAAGCCCGTATGTGATTAGTTTGTGCCCTTTTTATATTTTTTATATTTTTAGTTTGAGTGGTTTTATTTTTAGAATTTATTTTAGATTTATTTAGAATTTTCTAGTTTTTATTTTCTATTTTTTTATTTCTTTTTAATTAGTGTGATTTTATCTTGATTTTGATTTTGATTAGTTTTTAGTTTTTATTTTTATTTTATTAGGATTGCTTTTTTAGGAATTTATTTTATATTTTATTTAATTTTACATTTTTTTAGGACTATAGTTTTTATTTTTATTAGAGTTTTTATTTTTATTTCTTTTATTTTATAGATTACGATTTTTATTTTAGTAGATTTTTAATTTTAATTTTTATTAGTTTTTCTTAAGGTGTCACAATTAAACACACACACGCACACACACACACACACATACATAACTTACGTCCCCACACACCTAAACTAAACCCACCATTCTACACACCCACCTATCCTATACTCACATACACACAAACACCTCCCTAAGCCACACCATCCTTATCACGCACCTCACATACACCCTAACCACCCCTACATCATCTTCTTCCCTACACCCTTTTCACACTCTCTCTTCTCACCAAAACCACCATAAACAAAAACCTCATAAATCCATTAACACACCAACTTCTCTCTCTTCACTCACCGAGCCCACATAAACCCACTTATACCCGCGGGCTCCGAAGTCCAGCCCGGAGCCACCTGAAATCGGCGACCAAATCGAGCCCCCTACCGGAGACGACAGCCCGGTCGCGACTCCCTCTGAACCGCCGGTGAACTCAACCCCCAAAACCTCCACCTCCGGCGTCTCCTCTGCCCTAGTGCCGGCGAGCCTGAATCCGCTACGATCTACCACCTCCATACCCGGATCAACAACCCGTTTTACCCAGTACCAATCCACCTTAATCGGGCAGGACCCATCTCACCCACCATGGCCACTTGCTCCACCTTCAACCCAAAACCCAACTCAAAGACCCATTTCCCATTCTCAAAGACAAAATCGTGCTGTAAAACAATAAACCAAAGCCAAACCCATTTATCCAACATGCCATATAAATCAATTAAAACCCCTTTATTCCCTTTTCCCAAAATAACCCCAACATACTCCATTTAACCATTTATCCCCCTTTCCAAAAATAACCCTCATGCCCTCACCCAAATCTGATTTGTTTTCATCTCTATTACCCCACTTTCCACATGGCCTCACACTTCTCAAACCTCATGTGCACCCCCCCCCCCCCCCCCCCATGCTCTTGCATTTTACCATTACCCAATTTACCCCTATGTTCCATATGCCTACTATATAAGAAGACCATGCTCATTCAAAGGGAATCAATGAGGGTTTTAGAGAATTAGAGAGAGAAACACTTTATATTTTTAATTTTTTAGGTAGGTTTTTATTTTAATTTTATTTTTAGAGAATTGTGAGAAATTAATTGTTGAGTGATTCAATTGAGAGTTTGTATGTAATTGAATATTATGGAAAGCTCAATTTGAATGGATTGCTCAATTTCAATGGAGGATTAAAGTCCAATTTTGCAAACCAAGGAGACTTGTTTAAAGATTTATCCTCTTACCCTTCCATTTTATTTATTTATAGCCTTGATTATTTGTTCATCATGTTTAAAATCATGTTAGGCTAGATACCCTTTCAAGGGGTGGGGTGGCCATTATTTGATGATAATCTTACTTTAATTAGATTATTTAAATTAAATATCTCTTTGATGATTAATTTTGCACTCTTACTTTTGTATTTACGCCTCGAGAGAGGGTAAATGATTTTCGAGAGAAAATTGGAATTCTTGTTATAATACCCATTTTAGATTCGAACTAGAAATAGGGGCCTCTTAAGTGTGGTATTATGATTTGAATTTCAACTCTAAAATTTATTTTCTATTATTTAAACTTGTCTACTAGATCGATCCTAGCGGGTGATCTATTAAATGATTTTTAGATCTACCTCTCAAGAGTTGTTCGGGTGTTAAATTTAATTAACTAAAATGTTATTATTAAAATTACATTTGCAACGAGAGTTAATTTATGATTTTAATACTAACTTGGGATAATTAATTTTAATGAACTAATTAATTTTGATTAACTAAAATATTTTGAGTCATCCTATCCCTTGATTGTTCTCACTTTTATTTTCTCACTAATCTCATATTTTAGATTTTTATTTAGTTAGATTTACTTAGTTTCATTTTTATCTCATTTTTTTAGTTTGTTGTTTTCATCTCTAATTTAGTTTAGATTAAATACTCATCTCACAAAAATTGCATTAATATTTAAAAAAAAAATTAGAAAAAGTAAAAAAAAAAGCCCCAAAATAAAATAAATTTGAATTACAATTGAGTTTGTCTCTAGCTTACCCCCTTGAAGTGGATCGATACCCTTACTTACCTCTACACTTTAGTTTGATATTATTTTGTAGGTATTTTAAGGTTTTGATTGACTTGGCTTGCAACAACGACCACATACAAAAGGCCAAGTCATCAGAGACATTATCTCTTGGGGGAGAAATTTCTCTTGTTCACGGATCACAAGTCACTACATAGCTCTTCACCCAAAAGGAGTTGAATATGCATCAGCATAGGTGGCTTGAATTTGTGAAGGATTATCAGTTCGATATCCAATACCACACAGGGAAGGTTAACGTGGTAGCAGACGCATTGAGCCGTAGGCCAGTAGGTGAGATGGCTGAAGTGTGGAAAGCAAAATGGAAGGAGTTGGGACACCAAGATGCAGTGGCCCGATAATTTATGTTTGTTATGACAGTTACGCCTACGATTATTACGAGGGTGGTACAAGCTCAGGCAACGGATCCGTTCTGCCAGGATCAAATAGTATAACTTCTAGCACATGGGGGCGAGTCTTACACTATTGGCTCGGATGGAGGGCTGTGCTTCAATGGGATAGTGGTTGTTCCCGAGGGGGAGGACTTGTAACACGAGGTGATGACAGAGTCGCACGGTTCATGCTTTGCAGTACATCCCAAAGGGATAAGATGTACCAGGATATGAGGCGACAATACTGGTAGAGTGGAATGAAGAAGTATATTGCCGAGTTTGTTTTGAAATGTGCCACTTGTCAGATGGTAAAAGTGGACCACCAGAGGTCGCCAGGGCTCCTATAACCATTAGAGATCCCTATGTGGAAATGGGAGATCATTTCCATGGATTTCATCACAGGGTTGCCTACATTGACGAGGGGTTACGACTCCATATGGGTGATTGTGGATTGCCTGACCAAGGTAGCTCATTTTTTGCCAGTTCGGACGGACTATTATATGGGGCAGTACACTCAAATCTTCATTATAGAGGTAGTGAGACTTTACGGGGTGCCCCTTGATATTGTGTCCGACCGGGAAAAGATTTTTCTGTCCAGCTTTTGGGAGAGCTTCCAGGAGGCTATGGGTATAAAGTTACGACTGAGTTCGGCCTATCACCTACAGACCGATGGGCAGACTGAGCAGACAAATCATATGTTAGAGGATATGTTGCGAATGTGCATCCTAGATTTTGGAGGGGGGGATGGGAGAAATATCTCCCATTAATGGAGTTTGACTATAATAACTCCTACCAGTTTAAGACTATCATGGATCCATTCGAGGCATCATACGGTAGACCTTGTCATTCTCCAACGTGTTGGTTAGAGGTGGGGGACAACAAGATACTTGGGCCAGAGGTGATCCAGGATACTTCGGCCAGGATAGAGGTGATTCGAAGCCCTATTCGGATTGCTCAAGATCTACAAAAGAGCTATGCCAATGCTAAGAGGTTCTTTCGGGAGTTCAGTGTGGGAGACCAGGTGTTGCTGAGAGTATCTCTTATGAAGGGGATAATGCATTTTGGTAAGAAAGGGAAGTTGGCGCTGAGATATGTGGGGCCATTCCCTATCATAGAGCAGATTAGGCCGGTTTCTTATAAACTTGGGTTATGGGAGCACTTGCATAGGATTTATGGCGTGTTCTATATTTCTTTGTTGAGGAGATATCTTTCGGATGAGTTAGCCCATACTCACATTACTTTATATGAGATTGATCTGCAACCCAATAGTTCCTACAAGGAGGAGCCGGTTGCTATCCTCTACCATAGCGAGAGTAAATTGAGATCGAAGGTAGTACTTTAAGTACGTGTTCAGTGCCGGCATCATAATGCCGAGGAGTCTAACTGGGAGCATGAGGATGAGATGCGTGACAAATATCCAGTGTTATTTGTACCAGGTATACCATTATTTTCGAATTTCGAGATAAAATTCCATTATTAGGGAGAAGTATGTAATACCCCTTATTTTTACTGATTTTAATTATAGGATTAATTGAATTAAAAATTAGAAATTATTGGTAATTAATTCGGATTTAAATACTAGCGAGATGAGAGTTAGTATTTGATTATGATAGTTATGTTTAATATTACTGAGAGAGTATAGTAATATATGATTATGAACTTATTAAAATTGTCACGAGTGGAAAATATGACAGTTTTGGAAATTAAGTTGGGACGCGCGTGCTAGTTGTGTCGGAACCAATTTAATGGATTATAAAGTAGTTTATTTTTATGTCATCCTTATGGTCATTTTGAGTGTGCCAATGTGTCCGGAAGGGTCGAGATAGTCCGAAAAGACTACCTGGGGGTTTAGTTTGGGTCCCGGAGCATTTTTAGGCCAAACCAACAACCCGTGAGGATATTTTTGTCATTTTACTATTTGATGAATAGTGACCAACGAAATTTAGAAAGCTTTATTAGCTGCTAGGTCAAATCCCTTAGGGTTTTCACCACCAAAACTCACAGACGGCCATTAGAGAAGAAGTGGAGGAAGTTCCCAAAGGAGAACCACCATTCTTAGGCTTTTTGCACCATCGTCACCACCATCGGATAGATTGAGAAGAGAAGATCGCTCTTATATCATCTTCTATAAAGGATCAAAATTCCATTTCTAGGAAAGTGATTTAACTTGCAATAATTCAGTCTATATATTATCCATGATAGTTTAGAATTGGAGAAAAACCTTGAAAAAATGACGAATTAATGGATTTGGAGATTTAAATCTTAATCATGGTAGGTTTTTGCATGTAGATTAACTTCTGGAAATATAACAGCCACAAAATCATGATCCATGTGTATAGAATCGAGAATTTAGGTTGAGTTATATGATGTTCTTGAAGAAAATAGAAGAAATAGGTTTTTTATTAAATATACATGATTTGATCCAAGAAAATGACAACCCATAAGAATTTGATGATTCTAAGATGTTAGAATTTATGTGTTTATGTTGGTATAATGTTTGGTATAAATATTTGGGAGTTTGGGACGTTATGATAGAGGATTTGAGGGTTAAAATTGATGAAATCCGTAGGCAAAAACATGCAGAAATCGTAGGCCAATATCTGATGGATCGATCGATCGACTCCCCTGTATTTTTGATTAAATTTCCTTTCAAGGTAACCGATCCCGACTTTTAATAATTTTTGGTGTGGACTATTTGAACATGTTGGGACTTAGAGAATATCAGTAGGGGTGTATTTGAGGCCCGAAAAATATTAGTTTGGTTTGGGATTAAATAATAAACTTACGAGTGTCCGACGAGTGAGTTATAGTTGAAAACTATGTGAACTTGAATTTAATTCGAATAAACAATAACTTAAGGTTAGAGACAGTAGTAGGGGGCCTTAAATTACTGAAATAACCTTAGAGACAAGTGGGAGACTTAGTAACCTTTTGGGATAGGTTTAAGTACTCGGATTTATACGACGAGAGTTGTCGCACTAAACATATTACATAGAATAATCGGGATGAAACTATACTACATATGAGACTTGTAATATAGGACAAGAGTCTACCTATATTGAAATGATGGTTACTTAGGTTGTGTGATTACCTAGTATATGGATTCTGATGTGTATGACATACTTGCTATCACAAGAGGTTGCTGGAAGAGGGCAATCTTGTCCTGTGTGCCTTCGGGGGGATTTAGATTTAGTACCTCAAGAACATAGGATTGTGAAGACTTATTTGTGAGTTGATAAGTCAGTTGACCATGGGAGCATAGGTATGTGCATGACACATGGGTATGTGAACTATGTTCACCTCCAATATGTGTGATTTGTACACATACGGTTCATGAGTGATTCAAAACTCGTGATCCTTATATACGTGATGTACCGAGACTCAATAACAGAGTATACATGCACTGCATCTTAGCCTAAGGGTGCCATATATGTATATATGTACTGAGAGTGATATAAATATATACTTAAGATTGTTCTACCCTGATGCTTGGTAGATGAGTTAGGATGAGACCTATAGAATAATGTAAACTTGTTGAAATTCATAATGAGTATTAATTTACTTGAAAATGATTGATAAATAATGGTAATAGAATTTCATGGTATTTGAGTAATACGGGTGGCTTAATATAGTAATCCCTCTAGACAAGGATTTGGTATCGACAAGATAGGTGGGTAGCATAGCTAGTATGGGTGGTAAATATGCGTTAGCCTTACACAATAGTTGAGGGGTGAAAATCTCTAGTGAGAGCATGTGACTAACATGTATACAATATTTACTATTTAATGCAATTAAACACTTGCCGTTTCTAAAATAAATATCACCTCGGGCTCTGATCTGTTTGCCTCCACACCTATTTTTGTTTTGTAAAAACCTTTTTAGGTGCCCAGCCACAGGGACACCAAGCATAGGAGTACCATTATGTTGACGTACTGTAGCTGTTGTGAAAGTTACAGGATCTCGGTATTATACACCTCCACATCTATCTTTGCTTCCTTCAGAGTCATTCATATCAGCTAGGGTATGTTGCCCATTCTTATTCAGAGAAGGCAGTTTGAGACTTTCATTTATTTTAGATGTTGGATTTATTTATTCAGACTCTTGTATTGGGATTATTTGGCATTGAGACTATATTTGGAGTTTTACTCCAGACTCTGTTATTTCTTTCGATTAATTATTCCTATGATATTGTTTATGTGAATGTTGAATGGTTGGTTATTCATTACTTAGTTGTACGTTAATTTAATTAATAAAATTTGACATCTCACTTTTTAAATATTAGGTGGCTAGTAACTAATTAAATATTTTTCGACAGTGATGCTATGATTGAACCAACTTGATATTCTATATTAATTTAATAAAGTAGTAGTTACCCGGTATTTAATTAGACGAGGTGTCACATTATATTTACATGTGTGATAAGTAAATGATAACGTATTAAATTATGTTAAGTTGTAAGTGAGTTAAGTCGATGGGTTTATCGATATTTCACTCCGGACACGCGGTTAGAGACGTGTCGAGCATGAAATAAAATTTTATGTTAGGTTCTTCAGATATTAATTTTGAGTGTGCCAATGGTCTAGAATGGGTTGAAATAGTTCAAAATAGGTGCCTGGGGGGTTACAATTGGGTCCGGGAAGCTTTTTACACTAAATGGGAACCACAAAAAGGTATACGAGTCATTTTACTTAGGGGGCTGACCCTATTTCGTGGTTAGAGTGTTTTAGGTTAATATATAATCAAGGTGGATAGAGGGGGGGGGATATTTATATGGTTCCACCCAAGGAGGCTAAGTCTTGAGAGAAAGTGAAAAAAATGAAGAGAAAGGGAGAAGAGAAAAGAAGAGGAAAAGAGGATCCGGGGATTTTAACCACCATTTTTAAGTTGAAGATCATCATCAAGAGAGAAGTTTCAGAAGAGAAATCTCAAAATTCATCACTTTAGAGGAAAGTATTTACTTACTTTAATATCCATATGTGGTTTCAATTGTTCATGCAATTTGGTATAAACATAACAATGAATTTCAAGTTGGGAAAACTATGTAAATCCAAGTTTTGAATGAAGTCGATGTTAAAAGATGAATATAATAATGATTAAATGTTGAATCTAATATAAATTGAATAAGAATGATAGGTTCTTTAATGATTGAAAAAGAAAAGATCAAATCTTGAAACTAGGGTTTTTAGTATGGCATAATTCTTGATTTATTCGTTATTAGATGATCTGGATGTTATTTTGGGATAGTTTTTACATACAAAACTATTGGTTTGTGTTTGTGAATGGATTAAAGTTTATGTATGGGTGATGGATGAAGGTTAAGACTTCCATAGATGAAGGGAGAAGGCAAAATCCTGTCAAAAGTTCGTTCTGGCAGCCCAGCAAACTGAAACGGTTCGCTAGAGGAGAGAGCGAACCGGTTCACTGACCAAACCGGTTCTATGCAACCATCGAACCGGTTTGGTTCTGCTGGTTGGCCCCCTTTTCCTTATGTTATTTTCTAGGAACGTTTGAGGATTGGGCATGGATTCTTGAGTTTGGGGATGAGTTTAGGTTTCTTTGAATTTAAGTTGAGGGTTAGGAAATGTCTTAAGCTAACCGAGGATGAATTTCATGTATGAAAAACACGTGAATAAGCAAGTGAATGTTCACGGGTAGAGGTCGGGAAATTGAATTAGGATTTCGGGATGGTTAGGCTAGTGCTTCGTTAAAATAGCATGTTCGTTAGAAGCATATAATCCGGAAGTTACACTATAAGTAAGTGGATATTTAGATAAAATCTAAAGTCGGGTTAGATTTGGGATTTGTTAGGCTGGTGGTACGAGGGATATTATGCATGTTAGCCGATTTTATGCATATATACGTATCAAGTGTGACCTCTCTCTCTCTTTATATATATATATATATATATATATATATATATATTCTATCATAGGAGGTTATGCATAGTGGGTGGTCCACCCTGGCATTGACCAGTAGGTGTTGGATTGTTCCCTCGGGTCATAGTAGTGTTACATGAACATTATTCACATGAGAGGGTAATTAGTGGTTTCAAGTCCGGTTGGGTGTCATGTAGTATTGTTACGAGCCACGGATGTATGTTTATGACCGCCTCCATTATGTGTTTACATTTTGGGATGAGTAATGAGATTCCGACCTGGTGGCCCGGGAGTGGTACGTGATATACCTGGTGTCTGATAGCATACTTGGGACACATCCGGGAGCTCCAACTCGGGGATGCTATGTGTATACGTATAAAGAATGATATGTATATATGTGTTTCAATGATTGTGTGAACATCAAAGTATAACTAGTGTGTGGTACATTGCCTATGCATTCAGATAAATATAATAGAGAAGCTTAAGTCATAGATTATGAATTTACTACATAATACATTGTATGGGGTATCGTATGGGCAGTACAAATGGGCTAGATATTTAGCTGATCAAAGTATGTTAAGGAGAGTTAGACTAGTTAGGCGGGTAGTAAAGCTAGGTGAATAAAATAATTACGTTAGATGCGCACTGTAGATGAGGGCTGAGGATAATCTCATGTGAGTGCGACACTAGGTGAACATGAGTAATTCTTTCTGCTTTATTATTATTTCATTTAAATACTTGCAACTATTTTTCAAATGTTTTGGGATTTGAACCGTATCAAAAATATTTTCAAAACCTTTTAGGTGCTCAGTCGCAGGTTCACCCAAGATAGTCAATCTATTCCAGTCAGATGATGCTGCAGTAGCTGTGGATGCATGCAGGACTTGCTTAAGCTCTTCAGTCATTTCTATCTAGATAGTTTTCTATTTCAGTATTTCATTTGGGCATGTTGCCCACACTTGGGATTATTTTATTATTAAACGTGAGTGATTGGATTATTGTATTCTATATACCGAGAGTTTATTCGGTTGATTTTATTTATGCTATCAGTATTATTTAAATTCAGTCATTGCGGATGGTTATGTATATACACTGTTGGATGGTTTCATGTATACACGTTTGTAAGATTTAAAATTGACACTAGACTTAATAGGTTATTAGTCGAATAAATTGATTTTTGATAGTGAAATCAAATATGATTCTCATTTAATTTAATAAAGGCTTGATCAACTGGCATTAAAATAGGCGGACTGTCAAAAAATCCATATCCATTCATTATTTAATGTAAAATATAGAAAACATAATAAATGTGGAATGAAATTATTAGAACAACTAGTTGTAAACCCGTATGAAGCATGGGCAAGGCGCAATGTGTGGAATGTAAGTAATAAGAAAAAGCATGGATAAAAAATTTAGATCAATTAGATATTTTTTAACCAGCATCTTTCAGACACTATTGAGACAATACATGGATAGTATGAAGTTAAGAAAGAGAACCTGGTTGACATATCCTTTTGTCTTTATTTAGTTATAACTTGTTCCACCAAAATACTTTCCAAAACACCATGGATTACTATCGAAAAATATGACAGTACATAACAAAACCCAAGGTACATAAAAGAATACACACACACACACATAAACACACACACACACACACACACACACACACACACACACACACACACACACACACATATAATACGTTGTTATAAAAATAAATATATGAATAAATAGTCTCACTAAAAATTTACAATCTCACCCAAACATTAAAAAAATATATAGGAACAAATAGATGTTTACAATAAAAAGAACAAAATAGAAAAAAATTGACCCAATTGATGAAAACTTATCCTTAAGGAAATTGGAACCATTGACCAATTATCTTTCTCCTTTGCTTCAGATCCAAACATAAGAAAGAAAGATATAAACAACATTCTATAAGAAAATTATGACTCCAAAATATGGAAAAAATCAATATAATTATATAGTTCAACCATTGAACTCATGATAATATTAAGGATTAATTAATCTTAGGCCCCCTGAACTATACCCCTCCCAACAAGTTTAATTAACCCTTCATGAGATGGCCTATGCCTTGGGTTGCTTCAAGCCACCAAGACAACGTCAGGTGCTACTAAATAAATTATCATTCTTAGCATGTGAAAGATATGAGACATAAAATTTTCTCCATAATAAATAACAATTTTATCCAATAATATAAAAACATCCACGCAAAATAAAACCCATCACATGCCATCTCCAAAATTTATCCAATAAAGTAAATGACTGAAACGATAGACAACTTTGAAATCGAATGTCCCAATAAAATCCATAATAAAGTCTCACAATGTAAAGTGACTGAATAAAAGTAAACCTATACTAGTAAAGTGAGTCAATAAAATAACACTCTAACTGCACCTCCGAAATGATCTCCAATAACTCCTATGCAGCTACTCGGGCACAAAACCTACAATATTAGTCAACGCAATGGGCCAGAGCCCACCGCATGGACACCATCTACTCCTCGTAAATAGGGTCCTTGAACCCAAACAATAGCATTATACACAAGAATCACAACAGTACAATATTTTAAATTAAACGAGATATATTAACTACCGAGTAAAATAATTTAATATCTATCCATATCTAAGTCACCCCCCAAAGTCCAAGTCCAACTGTTTAATTTTAACAAAATATATCCATCTAATTTAAATCAATTGACCCGATTATTATTTTTATCCATCATTAATATCAATCACAGGAATCCCGCTTAAGGTTTTACACCATTTTAGTTGCGGGAGTCACGCTAAGAGTTTTACACCACACCCATTCCCCTCACTATGGCCAGTCGACTTGATTTACTGTCAGCTCTGCACACACTTGTGAGGTTCCACGCACGACACGTCATTATAGCCCGTTTAACTGTCAGTCCGCACATACTCGTGACACCACACATACCCACATCTATATAGTCAGTCAGCCCGTTTAACTGTCATCTCTACACATACTCGCGCAGCAAATTAAATCACAATTGTCAAGTTTTCTCATTTTTCTTCTCAATTTAGCCCCACCCTTTTAATCGACATAAAATCCTTAAAACACCCTTAGTCCCATACCTAAAGGTCTCCATACACAAGTATTTTCTAGCCTATCATTTAGGAAGAAAATTAACTAACAAACACCACTTAGCCTCACCCCTAGGCTCATTAAACCAAGGAACAACGTAAAAATCAGCCCCACTCCAGAATATCTATCCGTAAACATTCTACACTATCTAGTCCTATACCTAGAAAGCGATAACGATCCAAAGGCCTAGTAACTAGTCCCACACCTAGAAAGCAACCCCAAAAAAGGTGAGGGCCATATCTATCCCATAACCCCGTCGTCCCCGCGGTGTCGAATATATTAAAATAAATACGTGGCACAAGGCTAAATTTTAATTTATCGCAATAATTCTACCAATTTAATCCAACATCGCTACTTAGTCAATTAATGTTCGTCTAATCATAATATTAATCAAACAATACTTTCTCATCAAATTATTCAATTTCTAATCACATGAATGTTATCGAATATATACAATAAAAATTTATCAATTACGCAACATCCATAAAAATTAACATGGCTTAACATGATAAAATTTAATTAATGATTTATTTATTACGCAACATCCACAAAATTAACATGGTTTAACATGATAAAATTTAATTAATGATATCTCTACGTAACAATCTACATGCGAACGTCTCAGAGTCTACAGAATCCAAATCTCTAACCTAACATGCAAGGTTTTGAGTCTTCATTCATATTAAAAGGTTTCATAAAAACACTTCCAATTTGTTGATGATTAACATAGTTTAGCATGATAAAATTAAATTAATGATATCTCTACGTAAACATATACATGCGAACGTATTAGAGTCTACGGAATCCAAATCTCTAACCTAACATGCAAGGTTTTGAGTCTTCATTCATATTAAAAGTTTTCATGAAAACGGTCCCAATTTGTCTTCCACTTTCCCCTAATTAATATCTCTAAAAAAACAAGTGTATTTAGTATGTAGGCCATATTTAACAGGCATAATACTAAAGGAACGAAATAAAGGTAACCATGCATGAGATTAGTTGAAGAAATCTGAACGGATGAACGTGTTCCTCGTGAAGAGATGAAAAAAATTTCTCTCTTGAACTAACTTGAAAAAAATATGGTTTTGGCCGTTAAAACTTGTACTAAAAGCTAGGGTTTGGAGGTAGGAGGAGATGAAAATATAGAGGTTTGCTGCTCTTAGGGTTGTTGAGAATATGAGTAAAAAGTCCTAATCCCGAATTAGTTTTATATGGAAAAGAGTTTAGGAGTTTTAATTAAACAAAACTCTAACAAAACTAATAAATCTCCGCCCCCGACCATTTTCGAATCGATTCGCCTCCAGGACAAATCGATTCGGTCTTGGTCACGTGCCTAGTAATGCCTAAAAAAATTTATATGCAATTCCGATTAAAATCCTGTTTTTCAGAAATAAAAACTAACATATTTAATTACTAAAAATAATTAATTCAAAAAATATATTTTTTCGAATTCAATATTTTTTTAAATAACTACCGATTTAAATTTATGGGGTGTTACACCCAACCACCAACGATTACCACCCCCCAGATCTATTCGTGTGGGTGTTCCCCACCCCAAATATGTTCGTACGGGCGTGTGGGTGGGTGTGTATTTTTTTTTTTTGTGTGTGTGTTTGTGCGTGGGAGAGAGAGAGAGAGAGAGAGGTAAACGAGAGAGTTAAGAGAGGGAGAGTGAGTTTAGGATTTTTTAAAATAAGGTAAAATACCCAAAATTCCCTTTTGAAAAAGTCAAAAGGGTTGTCACGTGTCATTTCACGCCAAAAGTTAACAAAGTTGGACGGAAGGGGGATATTTGTACTTGTTTTTAAAGTTAGGAGGACAAATTGAAAAAATTGAAAGAAGTGGTGGCAAAGTGTTGGGGGGAGGGGGGCTAGGTGTAATTTACCCTAACATTATAAATCAATTTGAAAAACCAAATCATATTAAGTTTGAAGAAACAACTCAAAATGTCCATGGGGAATCTCACAAATGCCATCCAAACATCCATCAAAGTACATCCACTGCCAACTGAGGGCCGAAAAATGGAACTGAACCAATAACAACAGTGACAAAGCTCCAAGAATTTTATCCTATGTAAACACTAAGTTTTGTGGCACGCGTTGAATCTTCATATACGCTGTTCAAATTTATGTTTACAAACCTCATACTCTCAACGATATAAACCTGCAGTGATCACCACTAACTGTACACTACAAAACATTACGACTCAACCTTAAACACAACATATACACACACAAATACCGACTCAACCCCAAGCAAATTATCAACATAAAAAGTAGGAAGAATAGAGGATGCAAAAAATCAAGTCTCAATGAAAAGCCAAAAAAATGCTCAATGTCCTGCGAGAGGTAAAATTAATAGAAAAATATTTAATGGGAGAGTGGTTGAATATTTTTCTTTGAAAATAAAAATTCAATGTTCAAAACGATATATCTCTCAGGACACAACCACATATTCATAATTTGCAGTAGATGTAACTATATGGTGAATTCCATGTCTAGGTGTCCATAGATATAAAATGGACACCGTAGGCCGGTGTACTTTTGAGTCTCGAAAAGTTTTTTGAGGGTTTTGTTAAGACAATCCACATTTACAACTAAAACGTATTAGGCAAATCTTCTTTTAGGTAATGCCAATAACAACCATTCAAAATTAAAACTATCACTTACCACCTAATTGTAGAGGAATTTAACAATTACTAAGAAAAATAAGATCAAGAAAACATTATATATCATAATATACTATTCAACTTGATCCTAGAACCAATAGAACATTACACTATATTTATTGCTCAGCATGAGACATAAACAATTGCAAAATAAAACAAAGTAAATCTCTCGTACAAATTTATTAATAAGAAATAAACTCATCCTTTTGAGCTTTAATAAGTACAAACTCAAAGAGTTACATCAAAACGATATTAAAAGAAAATTTAATATATAGTAATAGTTAGAAACATGCATTTTAGTTGGCATAAAAAACTTATATGAGAAAGAGCTATGTTTTTAATTAAATAAAAAATTATTGAAAAAATTCTAATAATGGGTGATGTAGTTGGGTAGAAATCAATCCATAATTCATAGTATACATTACCCATTACCAAAACAGTTTCCAAATAAAGAGCCAGCAAGATTAAACAAAGTTTCTCTTGAAAAACAACCATTAGCATACTTGTCCTATGGTCATGGTTAATTTATACAATCCACACTACATATAGAATGTTGGCCACTTATTAAAGTTTATAAACCTGCAATGATCAAAACATATCCATAAATTCCTCTCTTATTTTACTGTTAGAAGTAAATTTTGAAAAAAATGTAATGAAATTGGGAAAATTGCAACAACATTTTTGAGACATGACACCACTAGGGAAAAGATTTCAAGTTGCCAATGATAGAGGAACGAATATTAAAAGGACATATGAAGTGTGAAGAATTCGTATAAGACGAATATAATATTTGAAGAGGCAGAAGGAAGATGAAATGAATTAAAGCATTCAAAGCGCTAATAGAGAAAGGAATCGGAAGGGAGACCTCCGTAAGAAATAAATTGAATTCATAAGGAAAAGAGACGTTTCTAAAGAGAGAGTAGTAGGATCAAATTCCACGTGGATAGGTTGAAAACATACCAATATTAACTCTTGTCTTGCGTTGTATAATAGTAGTATAGATAAGGCTGAATTTGATATATTTCATCACTTAAAATCAATTATCGAACAATAACTTTTTTTTAATATCATTTAGGTTATTACAAACATGTTCCTTGAAATAGTAAAGTTTAAATTAAACAAAAATTAAGTGGAATAAGAAAAGGATCTTAAGTATTTAGTCCCATATGGGATGATTTAGTTACATTCGATCCCTTTTTTTATGTTGATGGTCATGTTGTTGAGTGGTGGTTAAAAATGTCATGGACGTGTCTCTGAGCAATTATGGTATTAATTATAATTTTAAATATACATGCGACGGGTAGTAATAAAAACCTTCAACGTGAGACTAAATCCTATAAAAAATTACTAACTAATAGATAAATCAAAGCATTACTACGCCATAATGGCTATTTTGCCTCTAATAGAAACTTTAATTTGTTAGTGTTTATAATACTTACAAAATTAACAACTATTTTTTACACTTGCAAAATTTATAAGTGTTCAAAACTATTGCTATGCTTGTGGTTTTATTATTATCGAAAGCTAAAAGTGTAACATAGTCCAATAAAGTTTAAATCAACTTTGTGCTATTTCACAAAAATATAAACATTTTCCCTCACATGTTTTTTTTTCAATCATAGTTTTTTTTTCTAATATTTTGTTTTGTTTTGCATCCTCTTCTATCCTCTTTCACAAACCTAGGATGCAAACATGTGTCAGTATGTTATATGATTTTTTTTCAATCGCAATGTTTTTTTAGTCGTGAAACCCGATCTGAGATTGAATTTAGTCATAATTTTTGTTTTCAAGCCATATTTAATTTAGTTTGTAACCTATTTGTTTGAATATTTGGCCCTAAAGCTTTCTTGATTAAAATGAGTTATTATGTATATTTGGAAGCATTTCACTCCACATCGACCTAGAAAATTCTGGTAAACTTCACTCCACAACGATATATATTTGGCCTTAAACAAACATTTCTATTTTCACCAACTTTCTTGATTAAAATGGGTTATTGTGTATTATTAAAATGTGTTATATAGACTATTCGGGTTTATTGTGTATATATCACAATGATTTATTGTGTATCCAAAAACTTATGTACTAATGTACAGAATACCCAGGAGTATAATGCTGTGTATAAATTAGAATGAGTTGCTCTGTATATTAAGAATTTCTACATATAGTTCTGTGTGAATTTAGATTTAATACTCTAAAAATACTGATATTAGGAATTTATATGTATATTTAGCTTTGATGACACCTCAAACTGCTACAGTTTTAACCTGCTTGATATAACAATGCTTTCGTAATTATATAACAACGCTTTCGCAATTATAAAAGAGAAAATTATGGCATAGACTGCAACCAATGGTTCCTTCCCAGATTGCCTGATACTTGGAACCAACTCATGACATTTAGGCCTTTGTGAACATCACATGCACCTACCAGCTAAAATTTAGTGAACCATGTAACAATGCAAGTATCACTTGTGCCTCCATCTGGAGTATGTATATGTGTGTGCCAACAAACTTTAAATAATATAATTAACTTGAAAAACTAGGTTTGTCTGCTGGATTCAGGAAAGAGCATTTAAGAATTAATCATGGTGCTTCCAAATTTTCCATTTTTCTTTTTGAATTATCATATCGAGACTTTTGGTTACACTTTCCTTGTACAATATCTGAGTTTGTGAGTTAAAACACTTTCTGAAAATGCTCACATAACTAATAAATTTCTAGGGTCTATTAGATCTTTAGAATGTGTTGGTGCAGTTCTCAGTTTTTAATATTTCATAGAAAAATCAACATTAAAAAGATGTAAAATTTCACTAATATCACCTTAATAAGCGTCTCTAATTTAATATTTAGGATGTCTAAAGACTTGTTTCTTATGCGAGGAATTTTTCATTCTTCATAAACAATGACGTTCAAAAGTTTTATTCCTGCCATATGAAGAATTTGGCGTATATGTAAGACGTGGAATTTCGGTTGAAAAGTGAATTTAACAGCTGAGATGCAACACACATGTTACAAACTTAAATGATTTGAAATGTGGAGTACAAAAATCAAATTATATCTTTATTTTAAGATTTAATGGTTTGGTTCAATGTTGAAATTGATTTAGAATGTCAAAAGAATTCTGAATTCACTATTTGTGTTTGTTATGATGTGTGGAATTGTTTGTGCACAGAGTGTGTGAAGGTATGTCTTGCATACTATGTTTAGTTATGGCTGTGTTTTTATAGTCATAGAACTTTAAATGTGTTCCCTGAATTGTGTTTATTGAAATGCTTCAATTCAATTGTCTCACATTTTCTTCATTCTGCATTACATCCATTTTTTATTGTAGGGAAGTTTATGCAATCTCAATCGTCAGTCCTTTTCCCACTATTGTAACCGATCTCTTATATCTTACTAGAACTAGTCGGCTTATTCTTGAAGGATACTCATACATTCAAATGTATTACATAAATAAAGTTACTTCATATATGATAGTAATTTTGACTCACATATTATATTTTCTCCCCTGTAACTATAAGTTCTTAGTGGCATCAATCATGAAAATATTAAGTTGGCAATAATATGATCTTGACTCTAATTGCAATCAACACATGGGCATATATGAAATTTCAAAAATATAGTGCAAAATGATAAGTGATCATTTATTATTTTCTCTTAAATGTTTTTTCCTCATCAGAATTTTCGATTTCCATCTTATTATGTTCTTGTTTTCTAGGGATCTCTATAACAATAAGTTGACTAGACCAATCCCACCTCAAATTGGGCTTTTAAGGCATCTTAAAACATTATATGATCCTTTTACCTCTTATAGATTTTTATTGATGGGAGCGTTCATGATCTCGATGGCAGTTATGGCCAGGGATAGAGTGAGCCTTAGGGTTACATATGTTTTCGTGCATGATGTGCATAGGAAGTTCGAAAAGGCTTATGCTCAAGAGTTATTATGTATAAAGTATTTGGTCAATTGATGTGGGGAGGCTTTGGCATTTTAAGATATCGCCTGCTAATAAAATGAGCTATGGCTTTTGCTAAATTGCACTGAAGTTTTCTTTTTTGTTAAATTTTCAAGGGGTCAACAATATTGTGAGTCTACCATTGTTTATGTTTTTTATGCTTGTAGATAACAACACAGATATTGATAGTAACTAGGTGTAAACCCGCGCGATGCGCAGGTTAGCAATTGTGATCGTCATTTCACACGTCAAATTATTTACCGTTTCATTAAGATTCCCAACAATTGTAGGAATAAACAATGACAAATAATAACTTGTAACGTTATAAAATATTGTAATATAAATAAAGCCGCATTAAAAAATCATTACTACAATATACGCAAGTTGATCGCATGACCATATAGCTACTACATTTTCATAATACGCTAGACAAAAAAGAAAGTGAAAGAAGAAAACCTCCTTCGATTTCCACTACCATGCACAAAAGAAAATCCATATTCAACACCATCTCCATATATATATAAATATATATATATGAGAACGCTCACCTACATCATGCTCTATACATCATCCATGCATTACGCTTAATTACATGCCCTAATTTTTTTTTTTAAATTTTATATTTTTCCTTGAAATTAACCTTCTTATCAACCCGTATGCAAAAAATTAGGTCAAAATACATTTTGTAACTATTTTTAAAAAATCCACAAAAAACTGCTAAAAATACCTTATTTATAAGGGTCTGCGCCAACAGTTTTTTGTGAATTTTTTAAAAATAGCTACAAAATGTATTTTGACCTAATTTTTTACATATGTGTTGATTGGAAGGTTAATTTCAAGGAAAAAATATAAAATTTGAAAAAAGGTTTTCTAGGGCCTAGAATTAGGTGTAATGTATGGTGTGATGTATAGTGCATGATGTAGGTGAGCCTTCCCCTCTCTTTCTCTCTCTCTCTCTCTCTCTCTCTCTCTCTCTCTATATATATATATATATATATATATATATATATATATATATATATATATATATATATATATATATATATATATATATATATATATATATATATATATATATATATACTTTGCAAGGTGCAATCATGAATTTCTCTAATGTATTGAGGAAAAGAAAGTTATGAACGCATTATAGTTCTTGTGATATAATGTTTTATCGATATATTATAAAAAAATTATTATTACACATGCCACTGTAAGTAAACAATATAAAATTTTCATTACAGAAGTTTCAAGCTAATGCTCAAAATTCGCATGAAACAAAATATATATAAAGCAGCTACATTGAGTATTATCACTACTTATAAAACAATGACCCTAACTACTCAGCCACTATTACAACATTTGTATTGACACATCATCAACTAAGTAACTACCATTATCTAAGATAGCAGTACATAAACATAAAAAATAAGTGAACTAACCAATCACATAAAATTGACACAGTCCACCTATGAATATAACATCCAATTTTTTCATAAAAAGGAGAATATATATGTTCAAATAACACAAATAATCAGAGTCCGAATAGAGAAACAAATTATATAACACAGATAAGACGTGTATAAGATATTTAACAAAATATAAATTCACCCATGAGATTCTCCCACAAAAATAATATTTAAAGTACCAAGAATTTTCATAAGTAATAGCTCAATCCTCATTTTAACAAACTGTGACACCCCGCCTAATTAATCCCGGGTGATCAGTCCTAAATCAAGTTAGAACAGGTTTCTCATTTGGTCCATTCTTAGCATCACTGTCGTTTTATTTAAATTACTAACCACCTAAGTGAGAAAAATAGACTGGTGCCAATTTTTATCTTTTATCAACTAAACAAAAACCCATGCGGAAAATACAACAATAAAATAATCACAGATAATTTAACTAATCATACCACAAGTAAAATTTATTAACCGAATAAACCATCGGTCCAAATAAAAATCCCATAAAGACAAGAATAAAATCCCAACAAGTCTAAGAAATAAATAAATGGAAAGTGAGCGACATGCTCGAATAAATAATAATGAGTCTCTACATTATGAATGAAAGAAAGAGGCGTCTATCAAAGGTCCCGCAACATCCACATATGCTGCAGCAACGGACTTCCTGGAACCGAGTCAAGTCTGGCGTCCCTGTGGCTGGACACCTAAAAGGTTTTTAAAAAGTTTTTATAGCAAGGGTTAGTACCCAAAACATTTGAAAACATTTAGCAAATGATTAACTTGCAATAATAATAAATATGCATGCTCTTCATATTTTAGTTAGTGTCGCACTCTCTTGAGAACTTCCTTACCCCTCTTCTAATGTGCACCACTAACGCTTTAATTAACACCTAGTTATCTATCTCATGACTAGATAATTATTAAAGTCTCCTTATACTTCCCCCTACTCTAACCTGAGTAAAATGTGATTATGATATAAGTCATTAGTAACATCAACTTAATTAAATCATTTCCCTTCTTAATTCATATAACTACTCCACTTGTTATACATATACAACAACACATGCTTGTATTTATTTAGCCCGTATATAATAATCACCCTATTATATACTTAGAATTTATTGCAGCATTCACACACATACTGGGTTACATAAACCACTAATATCCACCCGAGTAAAAGTACTCCCCGGATATAATTTCTCTAAAGTGCTAGTACACTAGGTATATTCACATATCCTAGTTATCCAAGTTAGAATCTCTCACTAACTTGGTTTAGTATACGATTGGAGGCGGTCATATTCCTTCCCGGAAAGTGAGATGCCCCTCACCCCCTGTAACGGACGCTATGACCTGGGAATCTACTCGCCCTACTCCTCAAGCTAGGGGATTCATCCACTACGCGTAACCTCCCCCTATAGCACCAGAGTATAATAATATCTAACCACTAATATTAAGGCATACACTATATATATATACTATCACACACCGTATATATATATATATACATATATAAAAAATGTTCTAGCTACACCGTGTACTAAACCCGTGACACAAGCCTATTCCATTTTTATTATGAGGTTATTACCCAACTCGAATTATTAATTAGTTTGCAAATTAATAAATTCAGTTACTTTTGATGTTGCCCTCACCATTTAATTGGACTCAACCTCCTAGCCCGAATTAACCTCACCCGAGTCTAAATCCCGACTCTAAACTACTTAGTCCATTACTAAATGAAATAATATACTCCGATGTCGCTCAACCAATTGTGACGTGACACCCAATTTCTACTCCCATCTTCTAATTAATTTCCTCACAATTAATCAGATTTAAATCATGTATTAATATTTTTCTCAATAATATAACACATAACAACTTTTATATAAATCCCTCCTTATATAAACAAACTGGGCGAACTGTCAGTTTCTGCCGACCGTCGATCGATCGACTTCATGGCGTCGATCGATCGATCGAACAGGTACTCGTCTTCTTCGCGAAGACGGACAGCCATGGGCGAAAATCTGCAAACCCAAATTTCCTTCTACATTAAAACTAAGTCTCTTTTAGCATGTACATATTAGGGAACTCATTAGGGATCTCCAGAATATACATCAACATCAATAATTCGACCATCAACTCCAATTTCTAAATTTGGGGAAAGTTTCATCATAAACCCTAGGTCCATTTATACCCCAAATTTCATCATCAAATTCGTTTCCAAATATGCAGATAACATTCTACCAGATATGCAATAACTCACCATTATTCGATTTTACAAGAATCATCACCCCAAATTTCGTAAATCAGAATTTTTGTTTTTAAAATCCCATGTTCATTCCATTAACTCTCAAAAACGGATTTCTACATAATCACTACACATGAATATGAATCGAAAACAGATTTAATGCTATTGCAAGTTATCCACTTGCCTCAAGATTCGTAGAGTCTGAATTGGAGCTAAATCCCAAGGTTGAAGATGACCTTTGATGGCTCTCTTTGATCCCCAATTTGGCTTTGGCTGCTGTTAGGGTTTCCTAACCCTTAATTTGTTTTCTCTAATTAAGTTCAGCTACCCCCTTATTTATTTTTATTAGATTAATTAACTTAATCCCGTTTTTTGACTAATGGGCCAAGCCCAAGTGACCCAAATGCCCCCAAGTGGGCCTGGCTATGTCTAAAACGTCCCGTGACCCGTTTACTACCCCCGGGTACACTTTTCCGACTATCTCGGCCCATCCGGACTCAACTGTACCCTCAGAATTTGCATCCGAGTTAATTTCTAAAAATACTTATCCCCCACCTAATACAGTCTATACCGACTTTCGGATGCGATAAGTACATACCTCGTCATTAATACTCTAGACGACATAATTACATTATTACTATTCACTTAGTAAATAAGTTTTCCCTAAATATTAACCATTCAATCCTAGATTAATATTTATATATTATTCTGTTCTAATTAATTCATTAAATTACAACACACTAAGTAATTTAAAATCTCCGAATTAATTAAATTAAATGTACCAAAAATACGGGGTGTTACATACTCCCCCCCTTATAAAGGAATTTCGTCCCCGAAATTAGATCGTACCTGCGTTGAAAAGTTCTGGATATTGTTCCCGCATATCCTCCTCTCGCTCCCAGGTAGACTCGTCAACATTGTGATGACCCCACTGTACTCTAACCAATGGAACAACCTTGGATCGTAATTTCCGCTCACTATGATCCAGAATTGCTACCGGCCTCTCCTCATACGAGATGTCTGGCTGTAAGTCGATCTCCTCGAGTGGAATATGCCAAAAGGCTCTCTCACTCCTTCGATATTTCTTCAGTGATGCCACATGGAATACATCGTGTATTCGCTGAAGATGATCTGGTAATCCAAGCTTATACGCCACCGGTCCCACCCTCTCAATAATAGGGAAAGGTCCTACGTATCGCGGTGCTAACTTACCTTTCTTTCCGAACCTCATCACCCCTTTCATAGGGGATACCCGGACTAAAACCTGGTCCCCAACTTCTAGCTCCACATGTCTTCGAGAAGCATCAGCATAACTCTTCTGCCTGTCCTGAGCTATTCGAATCCTTCCTCGAATCAACTCTATCTTGGCAGATGTCTCCTGAACAATCTCCGGCCCCAAGAGTTTGTTGTCCCCCACCTCTAACCAACAAGCGGGTGAACGACAAGGTCTCCCGTACAGTGCCTCAAACGGTGCCATTCCAATCGTGAATTGGTAAAAGTTGTTATACGCAAACTCTACCAAAGGAAGATATTTCTCTCAACCTCCCCCGAAGTCCAAAATGCACATTCTGAGCATGTCCTCCAGCATCTGATTAACTCTCTCAGTCTGTCCGTCAGTCTGTGGGTGATACGCTGTACTCAAGCGCAACTCGGTGCCCATTGCCTCCTGAAAGCTCTGCCAAAAGTGGCCAACAAAGATTTTGTCTCTGTCGGATACGATATTTATCGGCACTCCATGCAGCTTAACAATCTCTGCTATGAATAGCTGTGCATAACGCATCGTCTCAAAGTCTGTGCGTACCGGCAAAAAGTGGGCTACCTTAGTCAACCGATCCACAATAACCCATATGGAGTCGTGACCCTTCTGCGATACCGACAACCCTGTGATGAAGTCCATGGAGATGCTCTCCCACTTCCACACGGGAATGTCTAACGGCTGCAGCATCCCTGATGGTCTCTGGTGGTCAACTTTCACAAGCTGACACGTGGCACACTTCGAAACAAACTCCGTTATGTCCCGTTTCATCCCTGCCCACCAATTCTGCCTCCTCATATCTTGGTACATTTTATCCCCACCGGGATGTACCGCAAATTTCGAACCATGGGATTCGGTCATAACGGCGTGCCTCAAATCCTCATCCTCTGGCACCATTAACCTCCCATTAAAGCGTAGACCTCCTTCTGAGCTAATCGAGTAACCCTCCGCTCCTTCAGCTAACAACTGGCCCACCCTATCCCGGCAATTTTGATCCTCCGCCTGAGCCTTCACAACCCGCATAATGATCTCGGGTGTGACGGATAAAGCTGACATGCAAGCCTTGGCTACGTCATCCTCACATTGAAGCTCTCTCCACTTCGCTTTCCATACCTCTGATATCTCCCCTGTAGGTCTTCGGCTCAATGCGTCTGCTACTACATTGGCCTTACCAGGATGATACTGGATATCAAACTGGTAATCCTTCACGAATTCTAGCCATCGCCTTTGTCTCATGTTCAGATCCTTCTGTGTGAAGAGATACTGAAGTGACTTGTGATCCGTGAATAGAGTAAACTGCTCTCCTAGAAGATAATGCCTCCATATCCTCAAAGCAAAAACGACCGCTGCCAACTCTAGGTCGTGAGTGGGGTAATTCCTCTCGTGGGGCTTTAGCTTTCTGGAAGCATAAGCTATAGCCCTTTCCTCCTGCTGGAGCACACCCCCAAGACCCCGTAAGGATGCGTCTGTGTAAACCCGATACTCTAGCCCTCCCTTTGGCAATGCCAGCACGGGTGCAGATGTCAATTTGTCTTTTAGCTCGTCGAACGCTAACTGACAACTATCATCCCACTTGAAAGGTACCCCTTTCCGAGTCAGATTCGTCAAAGGTCCTGCAATCTTAGAGAATCCTTTAATGAACCGCCTGTAGTAACCGGCCAAACCCAGAAAACTGGGCACCTCGGTCGGTGTCGTGGGCTGTCCCCACTCCCTCACCGCCGACACCTTATCTGGATCCATTGCAATACCCTGATCTGACACGACGTGACCAAGGAACTGTACCTCCCGTAGCCAGAATCCACACTTCCCGAATTTGGCATAGAGCTGATGATCCCTCAGTGTTTGTAAAACCAGGCGCAGATGCTCTGCGTGCTCCTCCTCGGTACGCGAGTAGATTAGGATGTCATCAATGAACACGATGACAAACTGATCTAGGTACTCCTCGAAAACCCTGTTCATGAGGTCCATGAACACTGCTGGTGCATTAGTGAGCCCGAAGGGCATCACTCATATGATCCATATTGCGACAAGAAAGCGCTCTTAGGAACACCCTCCTCTCGGATACGCAATTAATGATACCCTGACCTCAAGTCGACCTTGGAGAAGTAAGACGCCCCTCTCAATTGGTCAAATAAGTCATCAATTCGAGGTAACGGATACTTATTCCGTATCGTCACCTTGTTTAGCTCCTATGATCCACGCACAAGAGGAGTGAACCATCTCGCTTCTTTACGAACAACACCGGCGCATCCCACGACGATGTACTCTGCCGAATAAAACCCGGACCCAGTAGTTGCTGAATCTGTTCCCTCAATTCACACATTTTTGAAGGGGCCATACGGTGAGGTGCCCGAGCAATCGGCCTCGTTCCCGGTGCTAAATCGATAATAAATTCGATTTCTCAGCTGGGTGGTAACCCTGGTATCTCCTGGAACACATCCTCAAAGTCCCTCACCACAGGAATAGAGTCTAAAGGAGTTACCACTTCCTGTGAGGTTTCCTCCTCAATGTAATAGAGATGAGTGGTCGAGCCTCCCGCTGGGCGAGGCATCGCCACTACAAACATCTCTTGCCCCAGAATGGCAAAAATAATACTCCCACCGAAGCAATCGATCATGGCCCTATGGTCAGCGAGCCAATCCATACCGATGATCACATCGTGAACATGCATATCTAATACCAGCATGTCCGCGGGTAACACTAAACCACCAATCTCTACTCCTACTCCTCGACATATAAAGAATATAAGCGACCCACTCCCCAATGGTGAATCGACACACGTAACAGTGCTCTCAGCGGTGGCTAACAATCCTAAAGCCTTCGCGAAATGTGTAGCTATAAAGCAATGAGTGGCCCCCGTATCAAACAATACCCGACCCATAGTGCCATGGATAGAGAACGTACCCTCGATCGCGGGCAGCGCCTGCTGTGCTGGAGGATTGGGAACATCCCAAACATTATACACACGTCCGTAGTGCATCTGCCCCTGCTGCTGTGGGGCGGGTGGTGCTGGTGCTGCTGGTGGCATCTGACCCTGTTGCCCTTGCTGGGCACCCTGCTGTTGGCCTCTGCCCCTCTGCGGGCACTCCCTCTTGAAGTGTCCTGGCTGGCCACAGGTGAAACAGCGTTTCTGGTCGTCACCCTGCCGTTGTCCCTGCTGGCCCTGACGTTGCTGGCCCGGTTGGCCTCCCCCGTTGTTCCCTTGGCCCTGACGGCCCTGAGGAACCTGCTGTTTCTGATTAGGGCCTGGTTGCCCCTGCCTGAACCCCTATCCTCCCGGTCGGAACCCACCAGGCTTAAACTTCTTAGCCTGATTCCCTTGCTGAATGATAACATGCTGCTGTGTGCCACTTGCCTCACCACTATTAACCGCCTTGCCCTGCCGGCTCGGCTCGCCTGCCTTCTTGTTTCCCTTAGCATGGAAACGATGATCCTGGCAACGTACAAGTGCGGCATTAACAACATCGGTATAAGTCACTAATGTCGGGTTTCCAATCAAGTGCTGCCTGATTCTCCAAGCTAGACCATCCATGAACTTTGACTTCTTCCGCTCCTCATCGCTCACCTCGTTTGGCACAAAGTTTGCCAAACGGGTGAACTCTTCCTCATATTCTGCTACTGACCTGTCACCCTGTACCAACTCGCTGAATTTCTTTCTCATCTCAGACTCTACTGCTGGAGCGAAGTACTTGCGGTCAAACCGCACCCAGAATTCAGAAATCGTCATCAAATCCCGCTCCTCAGCTGTGGTTACGGACTCCCACCACTGTAAGGCTGCCCCCGACAGACGAAAGGTAGCCATCATCTCTTTCTGCACCTCTGTACCCTCTAACATGCGCAGATGGCGCTGAATGTTCTTCTTCCAGTCACAAGCCTCGACCACATTGGTGCTACCTCGAAACTCAGGTGGGTGACCCTTCTGAAAGGTCTCCCTCACTCGCTGCCAAGATGGTGGTCCCACTGGAGCCTGAACTGCTGGAGCCAATGGAAGCGGTGCCTGGGGTTGTGGAAAATGAGCTTCCATAGCTCGCATCGCTGTCTCGACCGCTTGGGCCACTATCACTGCCACCTGAGTGGTAGAAATCAACTCGGGCGGTGGTGGTGGTGGCGGTACCTGTGGCTCCTGTCGAGCCTCCCTCACCTCATCTCTAGCCTCAGCCCTCTTCGCTCTCTATCTCTTTGGCGGCATCTGAAATAGATTGAATTGTATAAGTACACAATTTATACAAAAATTAATAGCAGGAATACGATATCTCACAAGCGGAAAAATATAATCAACAGTCCTAATAATAGGGCTCTATAACAACCGAACGCTACGCTGAAACGTAGAAAGCCGTACAGATCCTAAGGACTCTAGAAACTGATGCTCTGATACCATCTGTGACACCCCGCCTAATTAATCCCGGGTGATCAGTCCTAAATCAAGTTAGAACAGGTTTCTCATTTGGTCCATTCTTAGCATCACTGTCGTTTTATTTAAATTACTAACCACCTAAGTGAGAAAAATAGACTGGTGCCAATTTTTATCTTTTATTAACTAAACAAAAACCCATGCGGAAAATACAACAATAAAACAATCACAGATAATTTAACTAATCATACCACAAGTAAAATTTATTAACCGAATAAACCATCGGTCCAAATAAAAATCCCATAAAGACAAGAATAAAATCCCAACAAGTCTAAGAAATAAATAAATGGAAAGTGAGCGACATGCTCGAATAAATAATAATGAGTCTCTACATTATGAATGAAAGAAAGAGGCGTCTATCAAAGGTCCCGCAACATCCACATATGCTGCAGCAACGGACTTCCTGGAACCGAGTCAAGTCTGGCGTCCCTGTGGCTGGACACCTAAAAGGTTTTTAAAAAGTTTTTATAGCAAGGGTTAGTACCCAAAACATTTGAAAACATTTAGCAAATGATTAACTTGCAATAATAATAAATATGCATGCTCTTCATATTTTAGTTAGTGTCGCACTCTCTTGAGAACTTCCTTGCCCCTCTTCTAATGTGCACCACTAACACTTTAATTAACACCTAGTTATCTATCTCATGACTAGATAATTATTAAAGTCTCCTTATACTTCCCCCTACTCTAACCTGAGTAAAATGTGATTATGATATAAGTCATTAGTAACATCAACTTAATTAAATCATTTCCCTCCTTAATTCATATAACTACTCCACTTGTTATACATATACAACAACACATGCTTGTATTTATTTAGCCCGTATATAATAATCACCCTATTATATACTTAGAATTTATTGCAGCATTCACACACATACTGGGTTACATAAACCACTAATATCCACCCGAGTAAAAGTACTCCCCGGATATAATTTCTCTAAAGTGCTAGTACACTAGGTATATTCACATATCCTAGTTATCCAAGTTAGAATCTCTCACTAACTTGGTTTAGTATACGATTGGAGGCGGTCATATTCCTTCCCGAAAAGTGAGATGCCCCTCACCCCCTGTAACGGATGCTATGACCTGGGAATCTACTCGCCCTACTCCTCAAGCTAGGGGATTCATCCACTACGCGTAACCTCCCCCTATAGCACCAGAGTATAATAATATCTAACCACTAATATTAAGGCATACACTATATATATATACTATCACACACCGTATATATATATACATATATAAAAAATGTTCTAGCTACACCGTGTACTAAACCCGTGACACAAGCCTATTCCATTTTTATTATGAGGTTATTACCCAACTCGAATTATTAATTAGTTTGCAAATTAATAAATTCAGTTACTTTTGATGTTGCCCTCACCATTTAATTGGACTCAACCTCCTAGCCCGAATTAACCTCACCCGAGTCTAAATCCCGACTCTAAACTACTTAGTCCATTACTAAATGAAATAATATACTCCGATGTCGCTCAACCAATTGTGACGTGACACCCAATTTCTACTCCCATCTTCTAATTAATTTCCTCACAATTAATCAGATTTAAATCATGTATTAATATTTTTCTCAATAATATAACACATAACAACTTTTATATAAATCCCTCCTTATATAAACAAACTGGGCGAACTGTCAGTTTCTGCCGACCGTCGATCGATCGACTTCATGGCGTCGATCGATCGATCGAACAGGTACTCGTCTTCTTCGCGAAGACGGACAGCCATGGGCGAAAATCTGCAAACCCAAATTTCCTTCTACATTAAAACTAAGTCTCTTTTAGCATGTACATATTAGGGAACTCATTAGGGATCTCCAGAATATACATCAACATCAATAATTCGACCATCAACTCCAATTTTTAAATTTGGGGAAAGTTTCATCATAAACCCTAGGTCCATTTATACCCCAAATTTCATCATCAAATTCGTTTCCAAATATGCAGATAACATTCTACCAGATATGCAATAACTCACCATTATTCGATTTTACAAGAATCATCACCCCAAATTTCGTAAATCAGAATTTTTGTTTTTAAAATCCCATGTTCATTCCATTAACTCTCAAAAACGGATTTCTACATAATCACTACACATGAATATGAATCGAAAACAGATTTAATGCTATTGCAAGTTATCCACTTGCCTCAAGGTTCGTAGAGTCTGAATTGGAGCTAAATCCCAAGGTTGAAGATGACCTTTGATGGCTCTCTTTGATCCCCAATTTGGCTTTGGCTGCTGTTAGGGTTTCCTAACCCTTAATTTGTTTTCTCTAATTAAGTTCAGCCACCCCCTTATTTATTTTTATTAGATTAATTAACTTAATCCCGTTTTTTGACTAATGGGTCAAGCCCAAGTGACCCAAATGCCCCCTAGTGGGCCCGACTATGTCTAAAACGTCCCGTGACCCGTTTACTACCCCCGGGTACACTTTTCCGACTATCTCGGCCCATCCGGACTCAACTGTACCCTCAGAATTTGCATCCGAGTTAATTTCTAAAAATACTTATCCCCCACCTAATACAGTCTATACCGACTTTCGGATGCGATAAGTACATACCTCGTCATTAATACTCTAGACGACATAATTACATTATTACTATTCACTTAGTAAATAAGTTTTCCCTAAATATTAACCATTCAATCCCAGATTAATATTTATATATTATTCTGTTCTAATTAATTCATTAAATTACAACACACTAAGTAATTTAAAATCTCCGAATTAATTAAATTAAATGTACCAAAAATACGGGGTGTTACACAAACCTCCATACATTTAAAATTACACTAATAGTTGTGTGACCATTTCTTCCTTTCATCGGACATTCAGGAAAAAATTATACCACCATAATAGAAATGTATACCACTACAATAGAATAAAAGCCAATTCCTGATTCTCACAAAAAAAAAAATCAATTCTTGAGGAAGAGGCTGAAATAGATATTGTGTTTTCCAGATGATGGTTCTCACCAAAAACTGATGACAAAAATAACTATGTTCAAAAAGGAAAAAATGTATTTGATATCATATTATCAATGAACAATTCTATTCGAACCGATGTTTTTACCGAATTTTTGGAGATCAAATGATGTGTTGATCTCATTTTCATTAGTTTTTGGATCCCACTGTCGTGGACCTCCAAAACCAACCAATAGAACTTGGCACATCATTGTGTCTTGAATTTTTATGTCAAAAATTCAGTCCAAATAATTTTTTTGATTATCAATGGGCCCCAATAAAACTGAAAGGGCCCATATGGTTGGGTTATTGCTGAATGCGTTAGCAGATATAAAAAAAAAGGGGTCAATTCTCACCAAAAACTGACGACAACATATGAGGGTTCACATATTGTGCTTTCCACGAAGAGGATGAAATGGATAGGATTTTGAGAGGTCTAAAACCCTTTTGATTCAACAATTTTTGTTGCATTACTGAAAATGCATGAAAGAATATTGATTTTACAAATTACAATTTAAGACATTTGTACGTAACATCGCGATTTTCCTAAGAAAAAGAAAGTATTAATAATAAAACATTCCAAATTTCACAACTCATATTAATTGTTCTATAATTGTATTAAAAGAGTTTACCCTTTACCATTTATGTGTGTGTGCAAATTTGAACTTATCCACTACTCAAGTTCACTTGTTGTAAATTGTATTGAAAAGATAATATGTTGTGAATTGCAAGGTTAACAAATGACATTTATGAATCTAAGGGCACCCATGTGCTTTTTCATATTTATTATGTTTCTATGATTCATCAAATTCAGAAGACATATTCATTCATACTCTTAAATTGACATTGGATACATCATCACCAATGCGGACAAATACTAAATAAACATTAAACATGACATGAACCCAAACAAAAAATTATATATGTTTGTAAATATAAAAAAATCAAAAAACATGTACACTTAAATGAAAATACATAATAAATATATATATCAAAACAACTAATTGAATTTTCAACAATTAATGGAAGATGGAAAATGCTATATGGAAAATGCTATAATGAATTTTGTTCAAAACCGTTTTTTTTAATAGTAATTTTATTTTGTTAAAACTTTTGCTAAAGCTGTTTTTTGTTCAAAGCTTTTATTTTTTTTTTGTTAAAACTGTTTTTTCGTAAAAAAATGTATTTCTTAAAAAATTATTTTTCCCTTATAAACTGTTTTTTTAATATGATTTTTCGTTAAAACTGATTTTTTTTGTTAAAACCGTTTTCTTTAGTTTAAAGAATTTTTTTTTTATTATAAGCTCTTTTTGTTATTTTTTTAAAAATTATCGATTTTTGACACCATTAATATTATCAAACAATCATTTTTTTATCACCTGAAAAATTAATGATATCAAACAATTGTATGTGAAAAATTATAGGATTTGGCGCGATAAAACTTTTGTATGAAATGTACTGCATTCAAACCCATATTTTGATATGATTCGGTTAAAATTTGTAAACACCTAGAGCGAGCTTTAGAAAAAGAGGGAGTGACAGAATTAAAAAAAATAAAAGGGAGGGAATATATAAAAAGAAAGGTAACATAAAAAAAGTTGAACATTACCCAACTGAACATATGAGGTTATTTTCTCATATGTACATTTCCCAACTGTACATATGAGAAAAGTTATCAATAGGTCAAAACGTCAACAAAAAAGTAGAAAAGAATATCAACAAAAACAATTACAAAGTACCCATATCTAGAATGTTCGTGTATGTACACAAACAGATAGGCATAACAAAATAACCTTCCCTGATCACCTCAAGAAGAAATATAAACCCAGATTCTCTTTTTTATAACCCTCAAGTCCCCAACGATCCCAAAGCACACTACACAAAGATCCACACATACTACACATATTTTCGACCAGAGCATCACATAGATGAAGAGGCTAAATCGAGATTTCGAGTTGAGTTCTTTTTCTTTACAAATCGATCTAGTAATTTTTGCGATCGTATAGATCCACTGTTACATGAGATGACCTCTTTGAAATATTAACAACTATTAATGATAAGAGCTATATTTGTGTAAACACCTAACAACTTTGAGTGATGAAGCCCAAAAATCTAGTTGAAGATCCTATGAGCAATCAAAAGTGCAGCACTGGTTGTCCCATCCTAGACTGCACACCCGGCGATGGCGTTCCCTGCAATTCCGTGACCGGAATTGTGTCGAAGAGCGATTGTGGCAAAACCCAACTTTGCCTCCATCTCCTCCTCTCCCCTCAGCTCCCCCTCTCCCAAGGCGACCTCGCTTCCTCCTCTCTCTACCTCCACTCTAAATTCTCCTTCCCCATCCTCCGCCACCACCAACTCTCGAACCCAACCCCAACCTCTGTGATAACATATTAATCCACGCACTCCATTCTAGAGACCACTTGTTCGGACTATTGCCCAGCATAGATTTTCTTCTCGGTAACAACTTTGACTCAGCTAGGTAGGGGCCAGACTGGTGATGCCGAGATGTAAGGGTTTGGAATTAACTGAGTTGATGGAATGTGTATCACGTGGGAAAACGTCTACATCAAGAGGTTTAACTGGAGTAGCTTTTCAAATGGAGAAAAATATAAATGGGTAAACACATAGAAGGTGAACAGATTCGACGTTTTCTATCATAAAAGTGGGTGCAATAAATGGAGAAGAGAGATGTCTACAAACGATGGTTTAACTCCTTGGAGAGAGAGTGTGAGGTTGAATCTGTCGGTTGCCTTTCGTTTTATTGTGCCACGTGTATGAACCTATGATGAAGAACATTAATTTTTGTTTTCCACGTGGACAATCTCACAATCAACCACAATTAATGCCTTGTTTTGCATTTTATAGTATATAGAGATGCTACATGACGGGAATTATTGATCTAACACGGGTCAAGAACTTAATAGATCCGTTTAAAAATTGGAGTTCACTGTGAACATTAGATACTAACTAATCAACTTTGTAACAAGTCACTTTTAACATTACTCTAAAAAAATGAAACTTGAAATACATTCCAAAACTCGTTAAATTGTTAAAGCTAAACTTCATAACTTATTAGCTCATGAACATTATAAACTTATGTATAAGGTTGATAAGCACCCAAAAGTGTTCATTTTATACCCCGAATAGATGCATTTTAGTTGCTCGTTTGTAATAAAAATGGTCTTATATGCATAAATGTTCAATGTTCAGGCTTGATTGCATTTGCGGTTCAAAAAGCATTATTTCAAGGCAAAAATGAATCAAATGGTGCTAAATCCCCATTCCCGTAATCTTACCCAAGCCTAAACCGAACCTAAACCTACCCCGAACGCCGTGTTTGTTCAATTTGTGCTTTTTATATTTTTTTACAGATTATTAGTTTGAGTCGTTTTATTTTTAGAGTTTAGTTTTGATTTATTTAGTATTTTCTAGGTTTTGTTTACTATTTTTTTATTTTATTTTTATTAGTGTAATTTTATTTTATTTTGATTTTTATTAGTTTTTAGTTTTATTAGGATTATATTTTTTTTAGGATTTCATTTATTTTTTAGTTTTATTAGATTTTACATTTATTTGGTATTTTAGTTTTTAGTTTAATAGATTTTTATTTTTTTATTTCTTTTTAGTTTCTTTTTTATTTGAGTCTTTATTTTATTTTATTTAGAGATTAGGATTTTATTTTTTAGATTTTAATTTTTAATTTTGTTAATTTTTTTTAGTTAGTTAGTCTATATTTTTTAAGGGTCACAAACTAACACACACACACCCTACTTTCATATACATTCATACACACAAAACTCTGCCTGACACTCACACCCACCTACCATATACTCCCATACACACAAACACTTCCCTAACCCTCACCTAACTACCATACACACTCATACACACAAAACTCTACCTCATACTCACACTCACTTACCATATACTCACATACACACATACTTATCCTAAACCCACTAACACCACTACCATACACACTCATACACACAGAACAATCTCTCACCCTCATTCTACTCCCATACACCTCACACACACTAACACCCCACCTTCATCTTTTTCTCCAAACACCAAACACATTTTTTTTATTTTTTATTTTTTATTTTTATGAATGCTAAATCCAACCCATGGTGAGTTGGGTATTTCTTTTTAAAGGGGTGCATCACGAGGACTTCCCATGGGGTCACCCATCCTAGGTATCTCCATACCCACCATAACCAAACATAAACACCCATCTTCTTCCCTCTCTCTCATTACTCCATTACCAACAACCACCTTATCTCTCTTAATCAACCTCACTTCCACCTTAGCCCGCCACCAGCTGTCCAAAATTCGAGCCAACATCCATCAATCTCCCACAACCCAAAATGACCAAAACCCGGATGGAAGCGAGCCAACCCGCGACCCACACCCAATCGTGCCTGCCTGACCCGTGACCCTCCTCTCTCAAACTCCGACCTACCACTGACCCTCTTTACTCCCACCATAGCAGCTACCTACCCGAACCTTGAACCCAGACTCCGACCCGGTGTCGAAACGGCCACCACAACCCCGTCACCGGCGAACCACCCAGCAACCCGTGGCCTCCCTCTAACCTACCTTCGGCCAACCAACTTCCAAACCCATAACCCAAACTCACCCACGAACCTACCTGGCAGCAAACCCCCATATCCATACCCGACAACCCCATGCCCAAATCCGACCATAGACCCATTTCCCATCTTAACCCATATGACCCACTTCTCCAAACCATTTTTACCTACGAATTCTTCACCTGCCAAATACAAAAGCTAAAGACCAAATAAGTCTAAATGCCCACATGCCTAATAAACCCATTTAACCCCTTTTTCATTATTACCCCCGACTAACCACTTAAATCTCATTTTTCCAAAAATACCCCCAACACTTCTCCCACATGTTCTCATCCATTTAAGTCCAAAATACCCTTATCCCCTCACCCATGCTCCTGTCATCATTTTCATGACACTAAAACATAAACTCTTCAATTTGCCCCTAACTTCTTCCACCTATAAATGCAAGACTTGGTGCTATTTTCAAAACATCTCAAATTTAGTTTTTAAAACTCTTGTGTGATAAATTTCTCTACATTCCTCTATAGAGAGTATTTGCATTTTTAGCAAATATCTTAATATAAAGGTGTGTAGTGAAATTTATCTCTGGGGTAAATTCAACCCCACTCCTATATAATGAATTTTTGCATTTTTAGCAATTATTTCATAATAGATTGATGTAGTTGAATTCATCCCTTATGGAATGTAAATTCTAATCCATTCCTTGATGTTGAGATTTTGCATTTTTAGCAATTATCTCAACATAAAGTTATGATTTAGAATTTATTTCTTTGGATGAGCTCTAATGTACAATTTTATATTATTAGGATTTGCATTTTTAGCAAATCTCTTTTAGTATTTAATTGTCCATTATGAATTCATTCATTATCCTATTTTTATTATTATTTTGTAGTTTTTATTTTAGATTCAATAAATACATTGATGAGGGATTATGCTTGAGAGATTTTTGATGTATAATTGAAGATTCCATTTCAACTCAAGGCTTGAATGGGTTTGATCTCCTCCTCTTGATTACTTTTAGTTTAATCCTCACATGCTCTTTTTTGTATACTTTTTTTTTTTGGGATGATTATTATTGAGGGTTAATCTCCCATTTATGGGATAAAATTTTGAAGCCCTCATGAGTCCAATTTTGTTAGTTTACTTATTAGGACAATTTTGTTTATCTCACTTTTCTACAAATATCTTTTACTTCTTAATTAGTAGTTATAAAAATTAGTATAGTTAGTTAGTTAAAAAAATCCCTTGAAATATCCATAAAAAAATATAAATAACAAAAATAGAAAAATAATAATAAAATGCAAATGAATTTACACATATGGCTTCGCTTATTTTGTGTTTCATCCTTAGATATGGATTGATACCTCACTTACCACTATATTCTAGTTTTGTTCTTCTTTTATAGGTTTGTGATTCTTTTTTATGGAAAGAGGAATTGCACAACGACAAATACAATAGAAAAGCAATTTTTTCTAGTTATCAAATGACGTCGTTGCCATTCTTGGGAGGGTGAAGAACTTGGAGCAGATTTCATATTGCAGTTCATTTATTTTTTGCACTTTATTATTTTTTGTACCATTTTTATATTTTTAGAAGGTTTGTATTAGGATTTTTATCCTTGGCTTGTATTGCGATGCTTAGAGACGCTAAATTATTTTTCATTTTAATTTGTAATAATTAATTACGAAGAAAAGCGTGATAGGAAAACTGGACAAGGTAGAGAGAGGGCGTCCACGGGGAGGAAAAGAAGCCTCTCTACCTTGGGTTGGTAGGACTCCCGGGACCAACTGAGATAGGCGTAATCTCCCCCCGATCGACTCAAATTTTTCAGCACCCCACGTCTTAAAAACTGTGGGAGGTATATTTCTCAACCCTCGCGCCTCTCCTGTTAGCGAGTAGATTCTTGTGTGTGATCACGTGCTCTTATGTGATTTTATTCTTGCATTTATTTTCGAATGGTGTGATGAATTAAATTGCTAAGACCTACACTCGGTCACTCACGAGAAGGGATTTCATCACCCGACTCACTCGCTTACCATTGTGTGCTACCCTAGCCATCATTAAATTTAAAATTAATCAACTAGGTAGCCCAATAGGAGAATATTTTTGCAAAGGCGATCACTAAGATGAATTGCGTGATTTTTTATCTCCCGCGGAATTAATTAAAATTTGACTACCCTTTCATTAAATTTAAAGATAAAATTTGGCTATGTGCTAGTTAGGATTTATCCTTAACTTGTGTGTGCGCAACTCAATTTTTTTTGGTAGTCGAGTTTTAGTGAGTTCGTGCAAATTCAAAGAGTCCACCTATTTTTCCCACTCTTTTCTTCCAAAAAAAAAATCCAAAAATATTTTTTCCTTGGTTTTCTCCAAAAAAATCCAAAAATATTTTCTTTCTTTCATTTTCAGAAAAGTCCAAAAAAATATTTTCTTTCCTTTTGAAAAAAATTAAAAAATATTTTTTTTCCGACTATTTTCTTCCAAAAAATCCAAAAACATTTTCTTCCTTTCATTCTCTAAAAATCCCAAAAATATTTCCTTTCTTTTTCAAATTATTCAAAAACCACACACACAAAAAAATAACAGAACATCTTGAAAATAAAAAATAATACCGTGATCGGTGTTTCTTCACCCTCACCTTTGTCAAATTATCCAACAAGACTGACACTTCAGTTTTATTTAGGGGGCATTCTCATCATCCGATTTTTCTACCATCCTGAGATTTCCTAGTTCCTATCTTTAGGGTGAGATCCATCGGTCTGGCTGAAGACATTAAACTTAGTGCTATCGGGAGGCAGCCCGTTGTTTCTTGTACTAGTCTCATTCTGTTTGGGGGTGGTGTTTCACATCACCCAATGTTCTATCATGTTTGTAGACTTGTACACATTTTTTATCTCTCACTTTTTATTCAGGTTTATTTTTGGTTATATCTATCCACTTCATTAATAGTTGATTCTGGTACTCTCTTTCCTCCATTCCGCTCTCAATTTAAAAAATTATTTTACTTAACATCGAGGAGAATGTTCCTTTTTGTTTGGGGGTGTAACACCCCATGATTTTTGAGACTGAGAAATTAAATTTTGGGGAAAATAAAATTTAATTAAAGTGGAGAATTTTAAAATTTGGAAAATTGAAGTTCAAAAATAGAGAACGTTTCAAAGTATTCTGGATGGAGATTTTGAGTGTACCATCGATTTCGGAAGGGTCGAGATAGTCAAAATGACTGTCATTGGGTTTTATTTCGGTTCCGGTTTATTTTTAAGTCGGTTTGACTTGAATTGGAGTAAACAAGTCATTTAAAGCGTGTATTAACATTTAAAATTGGGACTTATGTTTTAAGGGATTTAGAGGATTACGGATCAAGCCATCTCATTAGAGAAGGAGAGAAATAGAAAGAAAAGAGAAAGGAAGAAAGAAATAAGAAGGAAAGAAAAGAGAGAGGAAGAAAGCTTGTAGATTTCGGCCCCAAATGCGACATCAAGGATGATCCAACCTCTACAAAATCGAGGCAAGTGTTTAATCTTGCAAAATAAGTCACTTGTGTATTTTATTTCATAATTTGTGGGTTAAAGAAATGGATTTTGGGTATATTTATCAAAACCTAAATTTTTGGTTTAAATCATGAAATTGAAGTTTATAATTGGGTTTAAGGGATATAAATTGAGGAGATTAGATTTAGAGTGAGTTTTGATGTTTGGAAACGTGTTAGGGTTGAAGATTAGGGGTTGAAAGAGGTGTAAATCGAATTTTGGAAAATTTGGGGTTTGGGAGAAATAAGCCATTTCGTGGCTTTATGAACTGGCCGAATCGATTCGCCCCTAGCGAATCGATTCGCTAGGTTGCAGAAGCTACAGGTCTTTAGAGCCGAATCGATTCACCCTTAGCGAATCGATTCGGTATGTAGCAGACTTACAGGTCTGGTTGGACCGAATCGATTCGGAGGGTCCGAATCGATTCAAAAACAGGGTAGTTTTGCTATAATTTTCCTAGAATGATTTTTAACCCTTTTGGTTGGGTTTATCGATTTGCGAAATGATTATATGATGTGAGAGTTATGTTTTGGAGACTCAGAAGGGGTTTCTAAATTATTATGATATTGGGGACTTCTTTAAATAGTAAGGAAAGTATGTGTTTACGTGTATGCATTGGAGTTATGTATGTTTATGGAGATAGTGGGAGACCTCATTGGGATTGGAAGTCCTAATATTAGATCAAAAGTGAGTCTAGATATGATGCGGAGTTAAGAGCTCTATGTGAAAGATTTGCGAGGGTAAGTTGGGAAATTATAGACCGATATTCATGTCGAATCCTTACAGCGATAGGATTATATTAAGTTATAAATGGGGGCAAATGAGAGAGAGAATGGTCAAGTATCCTTAGAAATGTCTAAATTATGGAACAAACTATAATGTAATAGGATTTAGGGTTCATAAGAGAAATTGAACGATAGGCGAAATTGGGAACGATTGGATCGTGCTATTAACTAGAATAAGTGTAGTATAATTCTAGTCAGGATTGCTTATACATAAAATTGCGTGGGAGTAACAATTGGAACTCCAATAATTGAAAAGGACTTGAGATAAGCTTGAGGTTTATAGGAAATTAGATAAGATGTTTAGTGATGGTTTCCTACACAAAACTTTGGGCAATAACCTTAATGTGGAGATATATCTATGCGGGAAGATTGTTTATATTATAGTAAAAATGGACGAATATGCTTTAAGTTAGGGATTGTATTCACACATCGAGGTAAATTAAATGAGTTTGTGGTGACGGCTTGTATATTGAGGATTATATATATTTATAGCCGAGTGTATATATCTCATACATATGAACGAGATTTGTTGTATATATATAAATGTATGGATATGTGAATCTATGTATATATATCTGTATGGATATGAATATATGGATATATTTGTGTTGTGAATATCTAAACCGTATGTGATGGTTTAATATTTGATCATACGATGGGATCATATGGACGTGTATATATTGTGCATGTGAACGATATATATATATATATATATATATATATATATATGTGTGTGTGTGTGTGTGTGTGGCTAAGCATACCCCGCTCATGCTATCATTGAGAAGTTTCCGCGCAAAGGGTGAGCATCCTGGCTCGAGGAGCAAGGTGTGGATATTCCACAGGTCATAGTCGTCCCGTGTGTTATTATGCGATTTATATTTTGGGATGAGACGTGGTGGGTATGTTTCGTCTCATTGCTGGTTAGGAGCTATGACCGCTTCCCGGAACGTTGTGTGTGTGAGTTTACCACGAGATCGGTGTTTTAGTCCCACCATGGTGGCCCCAGTATTGTTACGTGAGTCGGGCACTGGGAAGATGATGGCATGATAAAGTTTTATCGACGATATATATAGCCGGGTATATTATGTGCATGGCCATTGTACATCAGATATGATATGTGCACTTGGTCATGGGTATGGATGATGGTATATATATATATATATATGGTTAGAATAAAATGCCAATATATATATATATATATATATTTATATATCCTATAGATGAAAGGATATCGAATCTTTGTGGAGTACATCTTGGATGATTATGATGTACTAGATTGATGGGGGTTGATGTATTGCATTTAAGGAATATTTCGGTTACATCATCCCAAGGATATTATTGGAGATTTTAAGTTGTTTTCACATTGTAGTCTAAAATTTATTAGTAGTAGTAGTAGTATAATATGGTATGTATGGCATTTTGGATCTCTAGAATCGACATTGTCAAGGAGTAGTGTAACGGGGTGGTTCCTTGTTTGGATTTCGCTTTGCGAGACACCTCACGCACGAAACACAGTGCGGTGTTGAGATTAGAGAAAAGTTTTTTCAAATAATTATGTATGGCATAATGGATCTCTAGGATCGACGTTGTCCAGGAGTAGTGTAACGGGGTGGTTCCTTGTTTGGATTTCGCTTTGTGAGACACCCCACGCACGAAATGTAGTACAATGTTGAGATTGGAGAGAAGTTTTGTCAATGATAATTTGTATGCATGTTGTTTATTAATTAAATTATATGATTAAACCCAAATATATACGGGTAGCATGTTAAGAATTATAATTAAATGAATTATAAACCGGAATCCATTAAGCCAATTATGGCATATATGTTGGTAAAAATAATTATGTGGGTTTTGAAAGAGTGGGTTCTGGGGTTAAGATAGGAAGGCAATTCTCCTGGGTATAGGCTGGGCCTATGTTAAGTTAGGTTGTCCTTATAAACGGGGGTAATTTAACTAAAATCTCAGGACGCGAATAGGTGCGCGTCGTTAGATGAGAGGTGAGTTGGGGTTTCACGAGAGTGCGATTCCACTTTAATTATGAAATAAGTGCACTGATATATATTATGCACGGTTAACACACTTGCTAAATATTTTTCACACTCGGGCTCTGACCCGTTTACTTTTCTCTTCTGCTTGTATGTATGTATATATATATATATATATATTACTACAGGTGTCCTACCGCATGGATGCCGAATGACCTTCTATCCAGAGTCTTGGGAGCCGTGACATGTGCGGACTGTTGCGGGACGTATCTTGTAGTCGCTTCCTACTTCTTTAAAAATCTAGGTAGGACTCATGTTGTATATCGGGTTTATACACAAGGGATATTTATAGATGTGTACATTTATTTCATTTCAGTCATTGTATTGACCGTGACCCGACAGCTTATTCGGGCTTACTTCCTTGTGGTATATTCAGTTGTAGTTATTTATTTCATTTTATTCTAGCATTTCTTTTCTCATAGTTCTTTCATGCATCTTTCTTTTCTTAATTAGTAGTGTTATAGTGTTGGTTTGTTGTCTATTGAATATTTTATTTAATTTTAACATCTCGCTTATATGATATCGGGTAGTTAGTCCTATATTATATAGTACCGACAGTTGGTGTTGAGACTGGGCCATCTGAAACTACTGATTTAATATAGTATAGGGCTGGCCACCCGTTATTAATTTAAGCGAGGGTGTTACAGATGGTATCAGAGCATCAGGTTCTAGAGTCCTTAGGATCTGTGCGAGTTTTCTGCGTTCTTCCGTTAATGTTCTTGATATAAAGCCCTATTATTAGGACTGTTGTGATCACTGCGCTTATCTTCTTCTGTGAAGTGTATTCAATTGATCGACGTTCTGATAAATGTTGCTCTCGTTTTAGACATTACCTAGAGTATAGTATGTCGTCTAGGAAAGGATAAGATTAGAGATACAATACCATAACTGATTTTGGGTACGCTTTGATCGGGGGTATTTATTTTTCCCCGATTCTGGTGTAGATATTGAGGAGATTTCTAGCAGTGGTTCAAGGTGATTTAGCGGTGGTTGAGTAAGAAGGGAAAATTTACTCGAAGGGATAATCTTGGACTTAGTAAGGAAAGTCTGAGGAAAGAGTAGTGTAGTCCTTGGGAGGTTTAGATTGAGAAACCCGTCAACCTTTCTTAGGAAGCCTGGTGTTGGCGACTTTTACCGATGTGAGGGGGTGGAGTTATCTCAATATCAGGAGTATTACCTTCTGGGAAGAGGAAGAAAGAAATTGGAGACTCAATTTCGTTGAGTAGGACAGAGGGAGTTTTCGGTAGTCGCAATCGCATTTTGTCCTTCAATATGGTTAGAAAGGATTTGGAGGAAGATGTTTCTCTTGTGGAGAAATAGGTTTAGGATTAATAATTATCCTGGGAGAAGTAGAGTAACCTGAGTTGAGATTCAAGGACTTGCCTTGAATTGATGTTTTGGGGTGATGAAAAGAATTAGTATGGTTGGGAGGTTTAGAGCTTAGTGGATTTATTTTGAGCAGAGAATTTAGCTCATAGTTGTGCTAAGTTTTGAGAACTAGGTAGTGGTTAGAAGTGTTGTGTTTGTTAAGGCCTTGTGTTCTAAACATAAGGTATTTGTTTGGCGTGTCGAAAGACGCGGGATTTATTTATATTATATATTGTTACCTAGGCCTTCGGGCTATATATAAAATATGAAAACCTTAGCCCTGGTTCAACTAATCTCAATCCCCAACCTAGATACATAGTATTGTATTGGGAGGGTTCTTTGTTTGGATTTCGCTTGCGAGACCTCCCCCGCACGAAGGTGGCTAGCATCAGGAATTGAGGAGAGTTTAACCATTGGGAATTTTCCAACTTTTATATAATTAATATGTTATTATAGATTATATTGGTGATAGTATATTACGATTTGAGGCTAATGGAGTCTGGATATAATTCTACGAGTGAAGCTCGGGTACGGGGTGTATGGGCGCCCTGGGTAGTAGTTGTTTTAAAATCTATATGGTTCGACGTGAGAACTAGAAAGGATCGATATAGTGATCCTGAGGATTGATGTAAGGACTAGATGAGATTGAGGTCCTAGGCATATCTGAAATTTCGCGGGCGAAATTTTTGTAAGGGGGGAAGATTGTAACACCCCATGATTTTTGAGATTGAGAAATTAAATTTTTAGGAAAATAAAATTTAATTAAAGTGGAGAATTTTAAATTTTGGAAAATTGAAGTTCAAAAATAGAGAATGTTTCAAAGTATTCCGAATGGAGATTTTGAGTGTACCATCGATTCCGGAAGGGTCGAGATAGTCAAAATGACTGTCATTGGGTTTTATTTCGGTTCCGGATTATTTTTAAGTCTGTTTCACTCGAATTGGAGTAAACAAGTCATTTAAAGTCTGTATTAACATTTAAAATTGGGACTTATGTTTTAAGGGATTTAGAGGCTTACGGATCAAGCCATCTCATTAGAGAAGGAGAGAAATATAAAGAAAAGAGAAAGGAAGAAAGAAAGAAGAAGGAAAGAAGAGAGAGAGGAAGAAAGCTTGGAGATTCCGGCCCCAAACGCGACATCGAGGATGATCCAACCTCTACAAAATCGAGGCAAGTGTTTAATCTTGCTAAATAAGTCATTTGTGTATTTTATTTCATAATTTTTGGGTTAAAGAAATGGATTTTGGGTATATTTATCAAAACCTAAATTTTTGGTTTAAATCATGAAATTGAAGTTTATAATTGGGTTTAAGGGATATAAATTGAGGAGATTAGATTTAGAATGAGTTTTGATGTTTGGAAACGTGTTAGGGTTGAAGATTAGGGGTTGGAAGAGGTGTAAATCGAATTTCGGAAAATTTTGGGTTTTGGAGAAATAAGCCATTTCGTTGCTTTCTGAACTGGCCGAATCGATTCACCCCTAGCGAATCGATTCGCCAGTTTGCAGAAGCCACTGGTCTTTAGGGCCGAATTGATTCGCCCTTAGCGAATCGATTCGGTATGTAGCAAACTTACAGGTCTGGTTGGACCGAATCGATTCGAAAACAGGGTAGTTTTGCTATAATTTTCCTAGAATGATTTTTAACCCTTTTGGTTGAGTTTATCGATTTGGGAAATGATTATATGATGTGAGAGTTATGTTTTGGAGACTTAGAAGGGTTTTCTAAGTTATTATGATATTGGGGACTTCTTTAAATAGTAAGGAAGGTATGTGTTTACGTGTATGCATTGGAGTTATGTGTGTTTATGGAGATAGTGGGAGACCTCATTGGGATTGGAAATCCTAATATTAGATCAAAAGTGAGTCTAGATATGATGCGAAGTTAAGAGCTCTTAAAGAAAGATTTGCGAGGGTATGTTGGGAAATTATAGGCCGATATTCATGTCGAATCCTTACAGCGATAGGATTCTATTAAGTTATAAATGGGGGCAAATGAGAGAGAGAATGGTCAAGTATCCTTAGAAATGTCTAAATTAAGGAACAAACTGTAATGCAATAGGATTTAGGGTTCATAAGAGAAATTGAACGATAGGCAAAATTGGGAACGATTGGATCGTGCTATTAACTAGAATAAGTTTAGTATCATTCTAGTCAGGATAGCTTATACATAAAATTGTGTGGGAGTAACAATTGGAACTCCAATAATTGAAATGGACTTGAGATAAGCTTGACTTTTATAGGCAATTACATGAGATGTGTAGTGATGGTTTCCTACACAAAACTTTGGGCGATAACCTTAATGTGGAGATATATCTATGCGGGAAGATTGTTTATATTATAGTAAAAATGGACGAATATGCTTCAAGTGAGGGATTGTATTCACAGATCGAGGTAAATTATATGAGTTTGTGGTGACGTCTTGTATATTGAGGATTGTATATATTTATAGGCGAGTGTATATATCTCATACATATGAATGAGATTTGGTGTATATATATATATATATATATATATATATATATATATATATATATATATATATATATATATATATATATATATATATATATATACGGATATGTGAATCTATGTGTATATATATTTGTATGGATATGAATATATGGATATATTTGTGTTGTGAATATCTAAACCGTATGTAATGGTTTAATATTTGATCATACGATGGGATCATATGGACGTGTATATATTGAGCATGTGAACGATATATATATATATATATATATATATACACTTATGTGGTAAGCATACCCCGCTCATGCTATCATTGGGAAGTTTTCGCGCAGAGGGTGAGCATCCTGGCTCGAGGAGCAGGGTGTGGATATTCCCTAGGTCATAGTCATCCCGTGTGTTATTATGCGATTTATATTTTTGGGATGAGACGTGGTGGGTATGTTTCGTCTCATTTCCGGTTAGGAGCTATGACCGCTTCCCGGGACGTCGTGTGTGTGAGTTTACCACGAGATCGGTGTCGTTTAGTCCCACCATGGTGGCCCCAGTATTGCTACGTGAGTCGGGCACTGGGAAGATGATGGCATGATGCAGTTTTATCCTCGATATATATAGCCGGGTATATTATGTGCATGGCCATTGTACATCAAATATGATATGTGCAATTGGTTATGGGTATGGATGATGGTATATATATATATATATATATATGGTTAGAATAAAATGACTATATATATATATATATATATCCCATAGATGAAAGGATATCGAATCTTTGTGGAGTACATCTTGGATGATTATGATGTACTAGATTGATGGGGGTTGATGTATCGCATTTAAGGAATATTTCGGTTACATCATCCCAAGGATATTATTGGAGATTTTAAGTTGTTTTCACATTGTAGTCTAAAATTTAGTTGTAGTAGTAGTATAATATGGTATGTATGGCATTATGGATCTCTAGAATCGACATTGTCAAGGAGTAGTGTAACGGGGTGGTTCCTTGTTTGGATTTCTCGCTTTGCGAGACACCCCACGCACGAAACGCAGTGAAGTGTTGAGATTAGAGAAAAGTTTTGTCAAATAATTATGTGTGGCATAATGGATCTCTAGGATTGACGTTGTCCAGGAGTAGTGTAACGGGGTGGTTCCTTGTTTGTATTTCGCTTTGCGAGACACCCCACGCACGAAACGTAGTACAATGTTGAGATTGGAGAGAAGTTTTATCAATGATAATTTGTATGCATGTTATTTATTAATTTAATTATATGATTAAACCCAAATATATATGGGTAGCATGTTAAGAATTATAATTAAATGAATTATAAACCGGAATCCATTAAGCCTATTATGGCATATATGTTGGTAAAAATAATTAAGTGGGTTTAGAAAGAATGGGTTCTGGGGTTAAGATAGGAAGGAAATTCTCGTGGGTATAGGCTGGGCCTATGTTAAGTTAGGTTGTCCTTATAAACGGGGGTAATTTAACTAAAATCTCAAGACGCGAATAGGTGCGCGCCATTAGATGAGAGGTGAGTTGGGGTTTCACGAGAGTGCGATTCCACTTTAATTATGAAATAAGTGCACTGATATTTATTATGCACGGTTAACACACTTGCTAAATATTTTTCACACTCGTGCTCTGACCCGTTTACTTTTCTCTCCTGCTTGTGTGTGTGTGTGTATATATATATATATATATATATATATATATATATTTATATTACTACATGTCTCCTACCGCATGGATGTCGGATGACCTTCTATCCAGAGTCTTGGGAGCCGTGACATGTGCGGACTGTTGCGGGACGTATCTTGTAGTCGCTTCCTACTTCTTTAAAAATCTAGGTATGACTCATGTTGTATATCGGGTTTATACCCAAGGGATTTTTATAGATGTGTACATTTATTTCATTTGAGTCATTATATTGGCTGTGACCCGAAAACTTATTCGGGTTTACTTCCTTGTGGTATATTCAGTTTTAGTTATTTATTTCATTTTATTCTAGCATTTCTTTTCTCATAGTTCTTTCATGCATCTTTCTTTTCTTTATTAGTAGTGTTATAGTGTTGGTTTGTTGTCTGTTGCATATTTTATTTAATTTTAACATCTCGCTTATATGATATCGGGTAGTTAGTCCTATATTATATAGTACCAACAGTTGGTGTTGAGACTTAGCCATCTGAAACTTCTGATTTAATATAGTATAGGGCTGGCCACCCGTTATTAATTTAAGCGGGGTGTCACAGGGGGTGAGGAATTTTATCAAAATCGTGCCTCTTTTGGAAAATCGTGCCTCTGTTGAAAAATCTTGATTTTTAAACCCGATTTTTAAATTTTTCGTGAAGTTTCTTTCATCACAATCATTGACGTGAATTTTCTATCGTCCATCTTTCAAAGTCTAGGAATCAAGCTAGAGAATCACTACACCAAAAATGCTAATCTGGCACGCTTAGGGAAGGAGATTCTGGCACTGTTTAAAACCGTGCCAGATTCTGGCACGGTTTTATCATAATTTGGCACGGTTTGAAATAGTGCCAAAATTTGGCACGGATTTTAACTGTGCCAAATATGGGTACGCTTTGTTAAAAAAAATAACCCCCAAAATTTGGAGCGGGGACCAAATTTTCAAGACATTATAATCCCCTTTCTCTCTCTCTCTCTCTCTCTCTCTCGGGCGCGCGAGCCCTCCCCACCCTACCGGCTTCCTCATCCGTCCTCGTCCTCATCGTTCCTCCTTCATCATCCTAAGGTATTACATCTCTCTCTCTCTCTCTCTCTCTCTATATATATATATATATATATATATATATATATATATCAGGTCATATTGCGATTTCTATATATATAGAAATCGATCGCTATAGAAATCGATCGCTATATATATATATATATCAGGTCATATTGGGATTTCTATATATATAGAAATCGATCGCTATATAGAAATCGATCGCTATATATATATATATATATATATATATATATATGACCTAATATATATATACCTTATATATGTATATATCAGATATATATCAGCTACAATTTCGAGTACCGATTTCATTGAAACTTGAGGAAAAATCAGAATATTAAGGCTTATAGAGAAATCCAGATTTAGAAATAATTGTCACACGCAGTGTGTGTGTTCGTATAGTTGTATGTTTTCCTTTTTACAGCCCTGTGTCTGTTGATGAGTTGATTGTCTGTGTGTGTAGATTTGGAGCTGGAAGGATGGGAATGAAATAAAAATGGAATAATTTCACTAAAACTTCAGGAAAAAAAAAAGAGAAATAAAGGTCTATAGAGAATTTTAGAATTAGAATTAGAATTAATTGCCAAAACGCATATTTGTGTGTGTGTGTGTGTGTGTGTGTGTGTGTGTGTGTGTGTGTGTGTGTGTGTGTGTGTGTATGTTTGTATATTGTCATTTTAACACCTTAGTGTCTCATCAATGAATTGATTGTTTATGTATATATGTGTGCGTGCACATAGTGTGTCTACTTGAGGTGGAAGGGAGGAAGTGCACTAAAGATCAGCTTTTGATTGGTATGAATATGTATATTTGCACATGTATGTAGATATATGTAATTATACACTTTAAATTTATTAGCTCTATGTTTGGTTGATGAAATAGTGCTAAAGGCGGAATGTTGTTGTGAGCAATCACCGAGGGCTTGGGGGCATATCAATAACTGTAAGTAAGTATTCACTATATGCAATTTTTCTTTATTTTTTCCATTCTTTATTTTTTTTTATTGTCCAGTAAGAAACCATTCAATAAATTTCTGTAATTGAATTATATATAATGATGTAGTTAGCATCCATTTGGACTGTTCACTTGTGCTAAGGATTTAGTTAGCATGGATACAAAGGTAAGCTTATTGTTCATACCCTTTGGACTTGACTTCTTTCTAGTTTATTCTCTGGTTAATTTTGATCACATTAACGTATTGTAGGTCAGGATATTAGCAGTTTATATGTAAAAGTAGCTTCAGAGCAAGGCCAAGGCCAAGGAATTACAAGTAATGTAACTTTCACATGCAGAATCCCACTAACCCGCTACTGGACAGGTAAAAATCTAGTATTATATTTTACTTCTAATAAGATATATAGTTTTATATATGTGCAGTACTTTATATATGCGTGTCCTTTAGTGTATATATGGTTATGGGGTTTAACACTTTTTTTTTTAATTAGGTGTTTTCATATTTGAAGTTTTGTTATGGATGTAAAATTAAAGTTACGTGATCTTATGCTATTAATCAAGACGTAATTGGCTCAACTATGAGAAACTCTATAAGAATATTTACTTGTTACTAGAAGTCACAAAGCAAAAAACTTTAGTTGTGTGAGCATTCCCACATCATTAGACCTCTTTCAATGATAGGAGTTCTAATGAATGGAGTTTGAATAACATGTGTTAGTTTTTCAAAATTATGCGTGTTGATAGTAATTATGCCTTACACTATTGAGATTTAGTACAAACAATTAATGACCCCTCGCAGTGAGTCCATATTGACATAGAAGTATAGCTTATCATGGACATGAGTTTTTTACTCATGTCGTCATGAGGTGTATAGCTATTGGACTATTATAGGTGATTTTACCCCAAACTAGCCCCCAAACGGCCCCGTAAGAGGCATGAACACCTCGTACAGTACCAACGTAACTCGTAGAAACTGACCGTGTAGTCACGGGTCTCCCTTTATTGAGAATATGACGATAATTTGAAATATCAAGATTAACCTTAAAAACAAGCCGTTAAAGGGTAAAAACTCAAACCAGCTCCCAAACGACCCCGTAGGAGGCACGAACACCTCGCACGGGACCAATGTAACTTGTAGGACCTGACCGCGTAGTCCCGGGTCTCTCGGTTTGAGAGTATGACGATAATTTGCAAAAATCACACTTAGACTTGAAAACAGGCCGTTAAAGGGTGAAAACCCAAACCAACCCCCAAACGACCCCGTAGGAGGCACGAACACCTCGCACGGGACCAACGTAACTTGTAGGAACTGATCACGTAGTCCCGGGTCTCCCGGTTTGAGAGTATGACGGTAATTTGCAAAAATCACACTTACACTTAAAAACAGGCCGTTAAAGGGTGAAAACCCAAACCAGCCCCCAAATGACCCCGTAGGAGGCACGAACACCTCGCACGGGACCAATGTAATTTGTAGGAACTGACCGCGTAGTCCCGGGTCTCTCGGTTTGAGAGTATGACGATAATTTGTAAAAATCACAGTTAGACTTGAAAACAGGCCGTTAAAGGGTGAAAACCCAAACCAGCACCCAAACGACCCCGTAGGAGGCACGAACACCTCGTACGGGACCAATGTAACTTGTAGGAACAGACCGCGTAGTCCCGAGTCTCTCAGTTTGAGAGTATGACGATAATTTGCAAAAATCACACTTAGACTTGAAAACAGGCGGTTAAAGGGTGAAAACCCAAACCAACCCCCAAACGACCCCGTAGGAGGCACGAACACCTCGCACGGGACCAATGTAACTTGTAGGAACTGATCGCGTAGTCCCGGGTCTCCCGATTTGAGAGTATGACGATAATTTGCAAAAATCACACTTAGACTTGAAAACAGGCCGTTGAAGGGTGAAAACCCAAACCAGCCTCCAAACGGCCCCGTAGGAGGCACGAACACCTCGTACGGGACCAATGTAACTTGTAAGAACTGACCGCGTAGTCCCGGGTTTCCCGATTTGAGAGTATGACGATAATTTGCCAAAAACACACTTCGACTCGAAAATAGGCCGTTAAATGGGTGAAAACCCAAACCAGTTTCTAAACGACCCCGTAGGAGGCCCGAACACCTCGCACGGGACCAATGTAACTTGTAGGAACTGACCGCGTAGTCCCGGGTCTCCCGGTTTGAGAGTTTGACGATAATTTGCAAAAATCACACTTAGACTTGAAAACAGGCCGTTGAAGGGTGAAAACCCAAACCAGCCCCCAAACACCGCCGTAGGAGGCACGAACACCTCGTACGGAACCAATGTAACTTGTAAGAACTGACCGCGTAGTCCCGAGTTTCTCGATTTGAGAGTATGATGATAATTTGCCAAAATCACACTTAGACTCGAAAATAGGCCGTTAAATGGATGAAAACCGAAACCAGCTCCTAAACGACCTCGTAGGAGGCCCGAACACCTCGTACGGGACCAATGTAACTTGTAGGAACTGCCCGCGTAGTCCCGGGTCTCCCGGTTTGAGAGTTTGACGATAATTTGCAAAAATCACACTTAGACTTGAAAAGAGGCCGTTGAAGGGTGAAAACCCAAACCAGCCCCCAAACGACCCCGTAGGAGGCACGAACACCTCGTACGGGATCAATGTAACTTGTAAGAACTGACCGCGTAGTCCTGAGTTTCCCGATTTGAGATTATGACGATAATTTGCCAAAATCACACTTAGACTCGAAAATAGGTCGTTAAATGGGTGAAAACCCAAACCAGCTCCTAAACGACCCCGTAGGAGGTCCGAACACCTCGCACAGGACTAATGTAACTTGTAGGAACTGACCGCGTAGTCTCGGGACTCCCGATTTGAGAGTTTGACGATAATTTGCAAAAATCACACTTAGACTTGAAAACAGTCCGTTAAAGGGTGAAAACCCAAACGACCACGTAGGAGGCACGAACACCTCGCACGGGAACAATGTAACTTGTAGGAAATGACCGCGTAGTCCCGGGTCTCCCGATTTGAGAGTATGGCGATAATTTACAAAAATCACACTTAGACTTGAAAACAGGCCGTTAAAGGGTGAAAACCTAAACCAGCCCCCAAACGACCCCGTAGGAGGCACGAACACCTCGCACGGGACCAATGTAACCTGTAGGAACTGACCGCGTAGTCCCAGGTCTCCCGGTTTGAGCGTATGATGATATTTTGCAAAAATCACACTTAGACTTAAAAATAGGCCGTTAAAGGGCGAAAACCCAAACCAGCGCCCAAACGATCCCGTAGGAGGCACGAACACCTCGTACGGGACCAATGTAACTTGTAGGAACTGATCGCGTAGTCCCGGGTCTCTCGGTTTGAAAGTATGACGATAATTTGTAAAAATCACACTTAGACTTGAAAACAGGCCGTTAAAGGGTGAAGCCCAAACCATCCCCCCAAACGACCCCGTAGGAGGCACGAACACCTCGTACGAGACCAATGTAACTTGTAGGAACTGACCGCGTAGTCCCGGGTCTCTCAGTTTGAGAGTATGACGATAATTTGCAAAAATCACACTTAGACTTGAAAACAGGCCGTTAAAGGGTGAAAACCCAAACCAGCCCCCAAACGACCCCGTAGGAGGCACGAACACCTCGCACGGGACCAATGTAACTTTTAGGAACTGATCGCGTAGTCCCGAGTTGAGAGTATGACCATAATTTGCAAAAATCACACTTAGACTTGAAAACAGGCCGTTAAAGGGTGAAAATCGAAACCAGCCCCCAAATGACCCCGTAGTTGGGATGAACACCTCGCACGGGAACAATGTAACTTATTGGAACAGACCGTGTAGTCCCGGTTTGAGAGTATGATGATAATTTTCAAAAATCACACTTAGATTTGAAAACAGGCCGTTAAAGGGTGAAAACCCAAACCAGCTCCCAAACGACCCCCTAGGAGGCACGAACACCTCACACGGGCCCAATTTAACTTGTAGGAACTGACTGCGTAGTCCCGGGTCTCCCGGTTTGAGAGTATGATGATAATTTGCAAAAATCACACTTAGACTAAAAAACAGGCCGTTAAAGGGCGAAAACCCAAACCACTCCCCAAACGACCCCGTAGGAGGCACGAACACCTCGCACGGGATCAATGTAACTTGTAGGCACTGACCGCGTAGTCCCGGGTCTCCCGGTTTGAGAGTATGACGATAATTTGGAAAAATCACACTTAGACTTGAAAACAGGCCGTTGAAGGGTGAAAACCCAAACCAGCCCTCAAACGACCCTGTAGGAGGCACGAACACCTCGCACGGGACCAATGTAACTTGTAGAAATTGACCGCGTAGTCCCGAGTTTCCCGATTTGGGAGTATGACGATAATTTTCTGAAATCACACTTAGACTTGAAAACAGGCCGTTAAAGGGTGAAAACCCAAACCAGCCCCCAAACGACTCCGTAGGAGGCACGAACACCTCGCACGGGACCAATGTAACTTGTAGGAACTGACCGCGTAGTCCCAGGTCTCCGATTTGAGAGTATGGCGATAATTTGCAAAAATCACACCTTGACTTGAAAATAGGCCGTTAGAGGGTGAAAACTCAAACCATCCCCCAAACGACCCCGTAGGAGGCGCGAACACCTCACACGGGACCAATGTAACTTGTAGGAACTGACCGCGTAGTCCCAGGTCTCCCGATTTGAGAGTATGACGATAATTTGCAAAAATCAGACTTAGACTTGAAAACAGGCCGTTAGAGGGTGAAAACTCAAACTATCCCCCAAACGACCCCGTAGGAGGCACGAACACCTCGCACGGGACCAATGTAACTTGTAGGAACTGACCGCGTAGTTTCGGGTCTCTCGGTTTGAGAGTATGACGATAATTTGCAAAAATCACACTTAGACTTGAAAACAGGCCGTTAAAGGATGAAAACCCAAACCAGCCCCAAACGACCCCGTAGGAGGCACGAACACCTCGTACGGGACCAATGTAAGTTTTAGGAACTGACTGCGTAGTCCCGAGTTGAGAGTATGACCATAATTTGCAAAAATCACACATAGATTTGAAAACAGGCCGTTAAAGGGTGAAAACCGAAACCAACCCCCAAACGACCCCGTAGGTGGCACGAACACCTCGCACGGGAACAATGTAACTTATTGGAACTGACCGCGTAGTCCCGGGTCTCCCGGTTTGAGAGTATGATGATAATTTGCAAAAATCACACTTAGACTTGAAAACAGGCCGTTAAAGGGCGAAAACCCAAACCACTCCCCAAACACCCCGTAGAAGGCACGAACACCTCACACGGGATCAATGTAACTTGTACGAACTGACCGCGTAGTCCCGGGTCTCACGGTTTGAGAGTATGACGATAATTTGCAAAAATCACACTTATACTTGAAAACAGGCCGTTGAAGGGTGAAAACCCAAACCAGCCCCCAAACGACCCTGTAGGAGGTACGAACACCTCGTACGGGACCAATGTAACTTGTAGGAATTGACCGCATAGTCCCGGGTTTCCCGATTTGGGAGTATGACGATAATTTGTCGAAATCACACTTAGACTTGAAAACAGGCCGTTAAAGGGTGAAAACCCAAACCAACCCCCAACCGACCCCGTAGGAGGCACGAACACCTCGCACGGGACCAATGTAACTTGTAGGAACTGACCGCGTAGTCCCAGGTCTCCCGATTTGAGAGTATGACGATAATTTGCAAAAATCAGACTTAGACTTGAAAACAGGCCGTTAGAGGGTGAAAACTCAAACTATCCCCCAAACGACCCCGTAGGAGGCACGAACACCTCGCACGGGACCAATGTAACTTGTAGGAACTGACCGCGTAGTCCCGGGTCTCCCGGTTTGAGAGTATGATGATAATTTGCAAAAATCACACTTAGACTTGAAAACAGGCCGTTAAAGGGTGAAAACCCAAACCAACCCCAGACGACCCCGTAGGAGGCACGAACACCTCGCACGGGACCAATGTAACATGTAGGAACTGACCGCGTAGTCCCGTGTCTCCCGGTTTGAGAGTTTGACAATAATTTGCAAAAATCACACTTAGACTTGAAAACAGTCCGTTAAAGGGTGAAAACCCAAACCAACCCCCAAACGACCCCGTAGGAGGCACGAACACCTCGCACAGGACCAATGTAACTTGTAGGAACTGACCGCGTAGTCGTATATGCAATTTTTCTACTTGTATATGCAATTTTTCTGCTTGAATATGATTATTTTAAAAATTACTTGGTTACTAATATTGTATCTTTTTTGTGTCTTATTTTTTTTTGTAGGATGACATTCAATCGTTTGCTTTTATCCACTGGGAACGCACGAAGAAGTCAATGCTTTACAACAAGGGGATTGTTTATTTAGGATCGTTAATATTCAGGATTCTATTTTTTGTGTTATGGCCGAGCAGACTTCAGTTGTTTTATGGTTTATTTTTTTGGCCGTGCTGGCTGTAGTAGTTTTATTGTTGACTTTTATGGTCGTACGGGCTTTATATGGGCATATTTTATGTTAGCAGGTTTTGGAATGCTAAAAAAATAGAGGAGACTCTGCCCAATTTTTTTTTGATATGAGAACTATTAACTCTTGTAATTTTTTGAAGTTATTGTCGACTTTTATGGTCATGTGCGGCTTTATATTGTTATTAACTCTTGTAATTTTTTGAAGATTGTATGCATATTAGTTTATCAACAACCTGCGATATTCATAATTTGTGAATTTTCTTGATTCTTTTTGCAAATAATAAATATTTTTCCTACCGAATTTGGAATCTGCAGATTTTCCAGATTTGTTTCCTATAATTATTTTTTTTAATCAACCAAAAAATCTGGCACGGTTTTAAACTGTGCCAAAACCGTGCCAATGTATAAAAAATGAGAACGCTTATAAAATAATCTGGCACGCTTTATAACCGTGCCAAAAGCGTGCCAGAAAATAGACAATTTGGCACGGTTTCGGCGTGTGCCAAAAGCGTGCCAGATTTAACATCTAGCACGGTTTAAAAGCGTGTCAAAAGCGTGTCAGATAAAAAAATTGGCACAGTTTAAAAGCGTGCCAGTTTGGGAAATCTGGCACGGTTTTAAACCGAGCCAGAAAATTTGGCACGCCTGATTCTGGCACGGTTTTAAACCGTGCCGGATTGCGTCTGGCGCTGTTTTAAACCGTGCCAGTTTCCTGTTTTTGGTGTAGTGAATATTTTTTCTAAATAGATTATGTAATACATAACAAGACATGTTGCACCATGAATTTGTAGATTCAATAAAATTTGCGCCTTATCACGTCACTATGGTTTAGAGTTGAGGAGTACTACAATTCCCAAGAGAACCTTAAGGATCACTAGTAGAGACTCTAGCTTGTGAGATTCGTGCCTTTCACCTTTTAGAGAATTTTATGCAATCTCCGAGTCACAAGTTGATTCAACTTTCTTTGGGTCTGCACCTAAATCATTGTATGATCTCATTATTCTTCAAATTTTTGGCCTTAGAACTGAGAATGACATCACTTTCGAGTTTTAAGAAACACGTGTCTTGAAATTTGTCCCGATCACTAGGATTTTCATCCATACACCTACCACTTTTCCATATCACATTTCCATTCCATTAATATATCATCCATTATTTTTTTGAGTAGAAGAGTGTTTTTTCTAAATGAAAAATGTCTTCAGTGTTGAGAGTATAATAATAATCAATAAAAAAGAGAAGAAAAAAATATAGAAAAATAGCAAAATAGAAAAAAAAAATTAAAAAAAATTAAAAAAAAATTAAAAGAAGAAAGAGAGAAAATAAAGAAGGAGAGTTTGTAGTTAGTAGTTAGTTTGAAATAAAGACATTTGTTCTTCATAATACACTCTTCTCACACATCCATCATCCATCCTATCCTACCTACCTCATACCATCCTTCCCATTTAATTTCTTCCTCACCCATTATCATCCATGTTCCCCTAGGTGTTCGGGAAAATGAAAGTCAACGTGGTGAATAACTCGATGTTCTCACTATAGTGATTAGAATTCTTTCATGAGATCATTTTCTTTCTAAATGTTCTTTCTTTCTTATATGTGTGTGAGACGTTTGACCTTACATACATTTACTCACTTCCTCACACATATGAGCGACACACTTACCCAAATCTCGAGAGTTCGTTTGAGAGAGAAATATCCCGTGAGATTTTGAAGTTGAAGCGTTGATTCCAAAAAAGGCAATCTAGGAATTACTCTTATGATACTCGACCCGTTTGACGGATTCACACTACACACGTTGAGTTCTAGGAAGGATATGCCTTGAGTATTCACTTTGCTAATCTTTTTATGAAATTCTAGCTTCTATTTCTCAAAACATTTACCCCGTGATGGATTGTGTGATTATTCTACGTCTAATAAGAGATAGACCGCCGTTTGCAAATAAAAAATTTTGTGGGTATATTCCCTGCAAATCCACACGAGACACAACTCATCTTGTAAGGCAACATATAGGTTTAAAGGCTTGTTGCACATGCTAAGTGCAATCGCAAGTGCCCGCGAAAGTGGTACACTTTTGGTTTATTATCTTTCTCTTTCTCTCTATCTTTTTGTTCGAGGACTAGCAACGCTCTATTTGGGGATGGTGTGATAAGCATCCAAAAGTGTTCATTTTATATCCCAAATAGATGCATTTTATTTGCTCGTTTGTAATAAAAATGGTCTTATGTGCGCAAATGTTCAATGTGCAGGCTTGATTGTGTTTGCGGTTCAAAAAGCATTATTTCAAGGCAAAAGTGAATCAAATGGATCTAAATCCCCATTCCCGTAACCTTACCCAAGCCTAAATCGAACATAAACCTACCCCGAACCCTGTGTGTGTTTAGTTTGTGCTTTTTATATTTTTTTAGATTATTAGTTTGAGTCGTTTTATTTTTAGAGTTTATTTTTTATTTATTTAGTATTTTCTATGTTTTGTTTTCTATTTTTTTATTTTATTTCATTTTTATTAGTATAATTTTATTTTATTTTCATTTTTATAAGTTTTTAGTTTAGTCTTATTTTATTAGGATTAATTTTTAGGAGTTTATTTTTAGTTTATTAGATTTTATATTTTTTAGGACTTTTATTTTCAATTTTTATTAGATTTTACTTTTTTTTTTATTTCTTTTGTTTTATTATTTTAATTTTTAATAGCTTAGGATTTTATTTTCTTAAGTTTTAATATTTTATTTTTATTTTTTTTAGTTAGTGAGATTTATTTTATATTATTTTTAGTTAGTGTTATTTTTAGACCAAATTAAACACACACACACACACACACACAACCTATACCCTCAATCACACATACCCAAACACACCTTAACTTCCCTACACACTAATGCACCTGAAACAAACACTCACCCACACCACACTAACCTACACCTCTCTACACCAAACAAACCCTCTTCATCTTCAACCTCACACTCTTCTCTCTCCTCACCACAAACCCACCGTTAACACCCAACTCCATCCCAACAAAAAAACCATCACCATCTCTCTCATCTATCCATCACCATTAATTCCCCTCTCTCTCTCTCTCTCTCTCTCTCTCTCTCTCTTACCCATATCCCCCACCTTAAAACCACCCAAGCCCACTGCCCGATCCAACCAACCCTCGAACCAAACCCGTCGGCGGAACCCCCTGACTTCTTCCCCTACTTGTGGCCATCACCTCCACCCGCTGAGATCCGACCCCCGAACCCCGAACCCAGCGACTCCACCCAGCCCGATGACACTACCAGCAGTGACCCAATACTCGATTTCCACTAAAACCGGTTGAAACCCGAATCTCACTCCTACCCCAATCCGACATCAACCTGTAACCAGCTAATCCACATGCCATGGCCACCTGATTTTAACCCCAAACTAGTAAACCCCTTCCCGAAACCACCAACCTATGTCCATTTGTCCTCGTAACCATTTTTTCATGAATCCGGATCTGCTTAGCTCAAGACTCATTACCCATTTCCCATCTTCTTCTTACCCGATGTTAGCTGCCAAACTCAAACAACAAAATCAAACAATAAAGACCATGTCAACTAAAGCCTCAAATGCGTTTTAAATCACCTTTAACCCTTTTCCCATTATACCCCCAAAACAACCACTTCCCACATGCACCTTCTTTTATCCCAAAATTGCCCCCACCCAAATTAGATTTTTGTGACCTCACACCTCTCAAACCTCATGTGCACACACCCCATGATCACTCACATTTTATCCTTACCCAAGTTACCCCCATGCTCCATGCCTACTATTTAAAGAAGAAGAAGACCCATTGAAGAAGGATCTCCAAATTAGTTTTTAAGCTTTGTGTGATAAAATTCTCTCCACCCCTCTATGTTTAATATTTGCATTTTTAACAAATATCTCAATATAGAGGTGTGTAGTGAAATTTATCTATAGGATGAATTTTACCTCACCCATCTATAATGAATTTTTGCATTTTTAGCAATTATTTCAAAATAGATTGATGTAGTTGAATTAATCCATTATGAAGGGCTTTTCATATAAATTTTAGTGAGAGAAACGTCATTTTTTAGTTTATTTTTTTATGTTAGAATTTATTTTAGTTTACTATTTTTTAGATTAGTGAGAAAAATAAATTAGTGAGAATCCATTTTTGAGTGTAATTGTTGATGTAATTTTGGTTTGATCACACAAATTGGAGGGATGTAAATTGCAAATTCAAGGATTGAAGTCAAATTTCACTCAAAGAGATTTGGTTTGATTGTTCTTCTCTTATATTTCATTTTATTAGCCTTTGATTATTTGTTCATCATGTTTAATATCATGTTAGGTTAAATCCCCCTTTCAAGGGGTGGGGTGAACCCTTATTTGATGTTATTTTGATTTAATTAGTTTGATTAATTGAAAATTCCCTATGAATGTTAATTTTAATCCCCCACCCTAAAATTTACGCCTCGAGAGAGGGTAAATGATTTTCGAGAGAAAATCGAAATTCTAGTTATAATACCCATTTTAGATTCGAACTAGAGATAGGGGTTTCTTAAGTGTGGTATTATTACTTGAATTTTAACTCTATTTTCATTTTCTAAGATGTACATAAATTTTGATGAATCGATCATAGCGGGTGATTAATTAAAAAGAGTGTAGATCTATTTTCTAAGGTTGTGGGGGGTTAAACTTAATTTTCTAAAAGATTATTATTAAAATTACACTTGCAATGAGAGTTGATTTGTAATTTTGATATTAATTTGGAAGAATTAAAATAATTAAATTAATTAGTTAGAATAGCTAAAATTTGTGGTGTAGTCTCATTCCTTGATTGCTCTCACATTTATTTACCTCACTTTATCTCTTATTTTAATGTTGGCTTTGTTCATTATTTTTAGTCACTTTTTAGTTACTTATTTTCATCTTTCATTTAGTTTAGTGTTAATTCACATCCTCACCCAAAATTGTTTTAATATTGAAAAAGCTAAAAAAAATAGAAAAAGTAAAAATCCCAAAAAGAAAATAAAATTTAAATACAATTGAGTTTGTCTCTAGATTTACCGCCTTGATGTGGATTGATACCATGACTTACCTCTACACTTTAGATCGTTATATTTTGTAGGTAATCGAGAATTTTGATTAGAGGATCTTTTCAAGCAATGACGAAAAATACACCGAAAAGTTACCTTTATCAAAGGTCAAGTACTCGAACTCGGTTATTTTGTTTTGAAACTCAACAGTTTCTTCGCTTCACCTAATAAGGTCATAAATTCTATAAACCTAAATTTGAATTCACGATCTCAGACTCAATGACAAACTCATTTAAGTAAACTCTAAGCTTAACAACTAAGCATACTCACATTTTACAACCCCACTGTAGTTTTTTTAAATCAAAATGTACAAATCTCAACTATATGCATGCCTTATTTTTAGTGCATAAAATGCCAACCTCAATTCGTAGTGCAGAAAACTGACATGCCTCTTCTTGAGGGATTGCGTGATTAAGGGAATTGAGTTCTTCATCTATATAACTAATTTCATAACAAAAATTATGATGTCAATAATATAATCCTATTATGGTTATTGCTAGTTTAATCAACATCACAAGCTTACGTGTTTAAAAAACACTCATTAAGTTTCATCTATCCATGTTTAATCTGAGCACGAAAAGCCCTTAAATTCAAGTCCTTAAGCCCTGGTTTCATGAATGGAATACATGTAATTTTATACGCTTTGACATAATTGGTGCTTAATTATATCAATTTTATATGTTGAAATCCGCGACTTTTATTTTGTAGTTAAAATACAATAATATACTCCTCAATTTTATATCTTTATGATATATGGGTGGGTTTATATCAAAGTGGAGATGGTCTATGCCCTGGGTTGTTTCAACTGCAATTGTAAGGTGAACGAACCAGGGAAGCCCATGTATCTACTTTAACAAGGATGGAGTTCTTCTGGTTGTTTCCACTAATGGAAACATGATAAAGATTTTTGCAAATGTTTTTATAATAATAATAAGAAGAAACATTACTTACATGTTTATATTATTTCAGTCCTCACTTACTTTTTCTGGTGATTAGGCATGAATTCTTCACATTTATCCCCTTAATTTCAGTATTTTTATGATTCCGTGTATTGTAAATAGCTTGAATTTATCTCATATTTATGCTACTAACCCTTTTTGGCAAGTATTTCTTGTTTTGTCTCTCTCTCATGTGTTTTACAGGTATTTCATGCAAGAAAGATGGAAAAGAGAACTCAAAATAGTGAAAGAAACCAAAAAACGGGGATTTGAAGGGTATTTTCATAATTTTACATAGTTAGTCCGGAGGTGGGGCCAACTTAAAAGTTGAACATCTTTCAATTATAAGAACACTGGGCAAAACGGCACCTCAATCGGAGCTACGATGAAGAAGTTATGGTCATTTGAAGATGAGATAAGTCAAGAAAAAAAGTTATGTCGGAATTTCAAGGGCGATCCGGACCTATTAAAATAGAAGGATCCGGACCACCCATTTAGTCACACTCAGAGTCCGTTACAAAATTAGTCACGCTTTCTAAGTGTGACAAATTACCAGATACGGGAATTTTATTTTGTACTTATCTTTTAGCCAAAAGAGTTTTATGCTTTGGGGACTCTTCTAAACGACCTCTAGCCTATATATTTAGTCATTAGGACTCTTTATTCATATTTCATTCATGTAAAAGCTCCTAATAAAGTAGGTACATCTAGGAGAAGAATTTGCATATTTTGCACCTTTAATTGAAGAGCTTTTCGAGTTTTTCTTCAACCTTTGATTTCTTCTTGCATGTTCTTGTTCTTCAATCTTGGTAACTTTTATTTCCAGCACTTTTATTATTATTTCTCATGTTTAATCTCTCTTTCCATGCAATTATGAGTTCATGCAATGTCGATAACGTATTTTCCCCTAATTTCACCATGTTAGGCTAGATTTTTAAGGTTTGGGTTGCATGAACCCAACCTGATGTGGTTTGCATGGGTATAAAATTAGTTCTCTAAACTTAATAATTGATTAGATCGTGTAGTATGGTGATCACAACCGTTGTAGGACTTTTGATCTTGTTTAGCCTAGGTAATCGGGATGCTTAAGAGTGCAACGCGCATGTAGCTAATACGACACTGCTTTACTCGTCTTTTGCTTACATACTGTGCGGGCTACGATCCCTCATATGTGTAATATTTGGGGGTACTAAAGACCGGGTTTGATCAATTAATTAATTTATGACTAGTTTTGTACCGGGCAACACACTAGGGTTTGGGGGATTGAATTCCTAACCTATTTTTCCTTAGGAATATTAATTCATTCTTAGTTAGTTAATTTTGCTTACGTAGTTAATTTAGTAGTTTAATATAGTTTGCATTTAGTTAGTAGATTTAATCCCATAATCCCATAATCATCTTTTCTTACCTTTTTAAAGTAAACTTTAGGATTAATTAACCTACCTTTTGTCGTCAAAACGAGATCGTCCTTTTTCCCTGTGGATTCGATACCCACACTCGCCGCTATACTCCATAAGAGTGTAGTTAAAGTCTAGGTTTTTTTCTATTGTGGTCGGAAGCCGATAACAATGATTAGTGTATTTACACGGACGTTCAGTTTCCTCCTCGATCAAAATGGCACCGTTGCCGGGGAATTAGGTAGACTTTAGGTTAGGTTGGTTAATCTCGAATTTGACCATAAATAAAAAAATCAAAAAAAAATTCAAAAATATGGGTGTCACGTTTTTGAATTTTCCAATTTGAAATGTCTTACTTTAACTCTTTTGGTGGCTTTAATTGTTATGATAATAGTGAGGAGGAGGTGCTCAAGACTTATGAACATTGGATCAATATCACTAAAGATGAGTCTCATAAATACAAGCCCATTGCTATGGCCATCCAAATTTATCAAAATGAATGGCTTGAAGACGAAAGGCGTGGAAAAGAGTATCGAGAAGAAAATCGTTGTTAGGAGCAAGAGTTAGATGCATTATTTGAACCCAATGACGATTTTTCTTCCAATATTTTTGAAGATGAAGGAAGTTTTTGAATAAATGAGCAATTCGAGGTGCTAGAGGATCCTTGGTGATGACTGGGAAAATGAACCATATAGCAAGGAGTTTGATTCTTATTTTGAAAACTTACTAGAGGTCGAGCCTTATGTTTCACCTACAAATTTGAGAACGAAATCATTGACATTGATCGAAGTAGTTTTGAATCTCAATCTCTTATAAAAAATTCAAAATCTATTAAGGTTGAAGATCCTTTGTTTCATTATGTCCCCACTACTATCGAACCGTTAACTCCATCACATGAATCAGATGAAAGTCTTGAGGACATTGACCCGATTCTTGAATGAGAATGTTTATTTGAGATGCTTCATCTTATGGGTTATTCACTTACACGTGCACTACCTCCCGTTCCAATTGAAAAAAATTTGGGAGATGAAATGAATTTTGATTCCCATGAGTTGGTTGTAACTTTTGAAATAGTTAAAACTTTTACCGAAGAGGAATCTTTGGTTGAATTGGTTTCCAAGATAGATTCTTCCTTTTTGTGTGCCCCTATTCCCATACTACTTAAAAAATCTTTGGGAGGGGATTCTATTTTTCTTGGATCCCAATTGTATTATTCACCCATCATCCCTTTAAAAATTTTAATTGGTGACGGTTCATTTTTTTCATATCACACTTGCCTTCCGTTGTTCAAACGAAATTCTTATCTTTTGGAAGGAATGCATGAAAATGAGGGTACACTGATTATCCCTCAAAGTCAAATTGTATATTGGGTGGACACTCAAATATTTTGACTTCTAGTGTATAACTTATTAGAAGTTCAAATTGTAGGTTGTACATAATTAGTTTTTTTTTTCCTTTTTTATAGTTTAGAGTAATTAGTTAAAGTTTTTGTTATTCTTTTTGTTATTCTTGGTTCTAACATGTTTTGTAGATTCAATAGACTCGTACTCATCGGGGATTGCTCCATTTGGGTAATATCTTTCTTTTCCTCTCTTTGTGTTATGTTCTTGATTTACATTGAGCACAATGCAACATTTAAGTTAGGGGGTGTGGGACATTCTTCCCATTTATTGTTTAGTTTCATTGATTAGATCACATGTTCGTTCCAAGTATGTTTTTTTTTTTTAGAAAATTTCAAATATCCAAAAATATTTTTCTTCAAAATAAATAAAAATTGGAATTTAAAATCTTCAAAAATGTCACAAATATTTTGTCTCAAGTTGTAAAAATTCAAATGCACAAAGCCTAAATTGACCAAAGATGAAAATTGAGCAAAAATTGACGACTTAACGAATAAGTGTGGAGATTAATCAACCCGGTGAGATTTCGAGCCTATCGATTTTTTTTAGTTTTTAAATCAATCCGAGTTTATGATTATCTCAAAGTTCTTTCAACATTTTAATAAGTCGTTGATGATATCTATTTTATTGTTTTGATCGGTTATGGGAAATGTGTGAGATTTTGTCTTGAATAATGCGCACTAAAATATCTCTAAACTTAATTAATCTCGAGACGCATATGGTAAAACAATTCGCATTTGGAAAATGAAGTAGGCCATCATTTGTTACCCAAAAAGATTAGCCATAAATAGTCGTGAAAAATTCATCCCTTTGCAACCCAATTTGAGCCTAATAAAGTTTTTCCTTTTCGTTTGATAACCCAAAAAACCCAATTAGCCCGGAATGGTGAAAATCGAATATTCATCAAATAAATTCTGAAAAGTGCATAAGAAGGGGCAAGAAAAAAATAGAAGAATGCTCAACAAAAATTGAAAGAAAAATAAAAAGAAAAAGAAAATAGAGAAAAGAAAAAAAATGAGCAAAAGCCTGGAAAAGCACTAACGGACATCATATGATAATTCTCCAATTCTAGATTTTCCAACCATTTCCATGTTATCCAATTATACCTTAAACCCAGGAAAGTCCTAACCGAGTTGAATTGCGAAATTGCCTACTGTGTGGGGAGCTAAGGTACAAAAGATAATTAAAGAGATTACATGGCGTGAAAAATAGGCGATGCTTCCGTTTCTTTATAATCGTACTCCAATGATGAGATCTTTTCACTATAAATTTCTTTCTGTCAATTTTGTGTGCGTGACTTCGTGTTCCAATACATTTAGTCTTTTTATCACGCACACCGAGAGAATAGCCACCTTTTCGAGTGATTCATTTGTGAGTGTATCCGTGAGAATTGAAATCAAAACGAAGTTTCGAAAAGTAATGTAATGATCAATCGGTGGAAATTTATTGTTTAATTTTTAGCTTCACACACACACGCACTGGGATTTGAGACTTGTGAATATGATTTTAAGGTGACCATTTTTGGGGAGTTTAAATTGTACAATTTTTTAGTATTTTGATTTTTCTCTGAGTCAATAACGAATTTTTTCGGTATATTCACTGCAAACCCTCACGAGACAACACTTGTCCTACCAGGGTAATCTAGGGGTTTAACGAGTTGTTGCATCCGCTAAATGCAATCGCTTACCCACGAAAAAGGTATTCTATCACAATAAAGTTTTTAAAGGGTCCTTAAATCATACTCTCTTGCTTTTACATTGCTCGGGATGTGCAAAGTTCTAAGTTAGGGGGGTTTGATTAGGCATAAATTCTTCACATTTATCCCCTTAATTTCAGTATTTTTATGATTCCGTGTATTGTAAATAGCTTGGATTTATCTCATATTTATGCTACTAACCTTTTTTGGCAAGTATTTCTCATTTTGTCTATCTCTTATGTGTTTTACAGGTATCTCATGCAAGAATGATGGAAAAGAGAACTCAAAATAGTGAAAGAAACTAAGAACCAGGGAGTTGAAGGATATTTTCGTAATTTTATAGACTTAGTCTGGAGGTGGGGCCAACTTAAAAGGGGAAGACCTTTCAATTATAAGAACACTAGAAAAAACGGCACCTCAATCGGAGCTACGGTGAAGAAGTTATGGTCGTTTGAAGATGAGAGAAGTCAAGAAAAAAGTTAGTTATGCCGGAATTTCAAGGGCGATCCAAACCTATTAAAATAAAAGGATCGGGATGGCCCATTTAGTCATGCTCAGAGTCCGTTACAAAATTAGTCACGCTTTCTAAGTGTGACAAATTACCAGATACGAGATTTTTATTTTGTACTTGTCTTTTAGCTAAAAAAGTTTTATATTTTGGGGACTCTTCTAAATGACCTCTAGCCTATATATTTAGTCATTAGGACTCTTTTTGTTCAGATTTCATTCATTTAAAAGCTCCTAATAAAGTAGGAACATCTAGGAGAAGAATTTACATATTTTGCACCTTTAATTCAAGAGTTTTTCGAGTTTTTCTTCAACCTTTGATTTCTTCTTGAATGTTCTTGTTCTTCAATCCTGGTAACTTTTATTTCCAGCACTTTTATTATTATTTATCATGTTTAATCTCTCTTTCCATGCAATTATGAGTTCATGCAACGTAGATAACATATTTTTCACTAATTTCACCATGTTTGGCGAGATTTTTAAGGGTTGGGATGCATGAACCCAACCTGATGTGGATTGCATGGGTATAAAATTAGTTCTCTAAATTTAATAATTGATTAGATCGTGTAGTGTGGTGATCACAACCATTGTAGGACTTTTGATCTCGCTTGCCCTAGGTAATCGGGATGCTTAAGAGTGCAACGCCCGTGTGGCTAATACGAAACTGCTTTACTTGTCCTTTGCTTACATGCTGTGCGGGCTACGATCCCTCATATGTGTAATACTTGGGAGTACTAAAGACTGGGTTTGATCAATTAATTAAGTTACGACTAGTTTTGTACCGGGCAACCCACTAGAGTTTGGGGGATTGAATTCCTAACCTATTTTTCCTTCGGCATATTAATTCATTCTTAGTTAGTTAATTTTGCTCACGTAGTTAATTTAGTAGTTTAATCTATTTTGCATTTAGTTAGTATATTTAATCCCATAATCCCATAATCATCTTTTCTTACCTTTTTAAAGTCAACTTTAGGATTAATTAACCTACCTTTCGTCGTCAAAATGAGATCGTCCTTTTTTCCTGTGGATTCGATACCCAGACTCGCTGCTATACTCCATAAGAGTGTAGTTAAAGTTTAGTTTTTTTTAATTGTGTTCGGAAGACGATAACAACGATTAGTGTATTTACACGGACGCTCAGTTTCCACCTCGATCATTTAGAAAACGATTTCATCTATAAAGTTTATATGGTTTCATGCCATTCTTACTTTATGAAGCCCTCGAAATGAATGGATCTCTCACTTTAATAATCACATTTTTCTCAATGTGCTGGTGATAATGGTGATTATTGGTGTGTTCCACACTCTCACAATCTATAGTTTATATAAGATTTCTTTTTAATTGATTTATTCTTCTGTTTTATAAGTCTCAATTTTCCTTAAAAAATTAAGTTTAATATGTTTTAGAATATCATGTTCAATTTAATCTCCATATTTTATATGTAGGTTTTTTGGTGCCCACCATAATAGCGCTATACTAGTTCTCTCCCTCTTCATTACTAAGTTTGGTAAGATTAATCAAACTATAACTTTTCTCGACATACCATTTGGTTTTGTTTGCGGTAATGTCGAAAATAATGGTTACTCCCCTGTATTTCCTTTTTTATGAATAATTTTGTGACTTGCTATATTTTTACTATGCTATTGATCTGTATTGCAATACGATATTTTTAATTATAAAAGTGGTATTAGGAAATCTTGTTTTTATTTATTAAGTAAACATTATTTCATGTAGTATTAGATTATATATATATATATATATATATATATATGCTTTGGTGTTTATGTGTGAAATGTAGCTTCTATGCACTTTTATTAAGTAAGTCTTATTTATAGTAAAAACAATGAACACTAGAAGGACTCCCAATGCCCTAAGCTTTTTAGAACCTCTATCATCTATGACGACAATCTATATTACCCCTCATATGAGGAAAACACGATATCATGGGTTGCCAATCGGTGTGAAGACCTCTTTTCATTCTGAGATGCAAACAGTTGATGTTAAGGAAGTGGTATGTCTAGTCCATTAATATTATTGATAAGGTTGGGGCAGTTTGTTTTTATTTATTCTCATTGTGTGTGTTAAAAGATTTGGTTCTCTTTTCGGAATGAAATATTTCCCCCAAACAGTAAATGATGAATTAGGGTATTAATTACATCTCTAATTTTTTTTGGAAAATAATTATTATGATGTATTTACTTGCTTCCAAGTAGCAGTTTGTTAAAAAAAATCGATTTCTATTGTAAACATATGAATGTAGGGCTCTGATTCTTATTTTTTTTTTGGAAAATAATGATTACAATCGTCGTTGGGAGCCAAAGGAGCATCAAATCGAGCACTTTAGAGGCACTCGTTGGTTGAGATTTTTTACCCAGGGGATCCGATATATGTACTCATCGATATATGCTTTTACATCTAGTGCAGACTAATTATAATGGAAACAAAGACTACAGTGAGTTTTGACACTTGCCGGGGAAGAAATGTTTTGATTTCTCTCTAATACGCATTCTAATCATTCAATTTTTTGAGTCAGGTTTTGTTTACTGTATGTAATGTAATGTAATTGTGATTTTATTTTATTGAAATTTAGTTTGAGATTATCTCTATAGGAATACCATTATCTCTATAAGAATTCCATCCACATATTTTTAGTTCACATCTTAAAGGTAGTGTATTAAATATCAAGGAGTAATGTTACTTTGGAATTGGAACGAGTTTTGATCATAATATAAAACACAAAATAACCTTTGTTTCTTTACAATGCCACCACTTGGGTTTGGCCAGTGTTATGAAATTTCTAGGCATGCGATGATATCATGCTAAAAAATGTATTGTAAAACCTTTTTAGTTACATTGACGTTCTTCATGCCTGTTTTGTATTCATTTTTTTAAAATATGTCTCTCTCAATTTCTTTCTTATATATCATCCAAATGGTTTATTACACAGGGATATATATACACAGTCAAAGTAAACTCCCACATAATTTCCTTATATCGGTCCCACCATAATTGTAGCAGCAGTTAGTGTCACCCTCTAGTCACAACGGTAAAGTATGGAGTTTAGACAAATTGATTTCATGGATGTTTTTCTCGTTATTTTCCAGGTTGCTCGAATCTGCACAAACTATGGTGTAAATATGGGGGACTATTATATGTTAAGGGTGAAAATTCTATGATGAGGATGTACTCAATTGATAAAAATTGTATCTCCTTGAATAAAAATACATTTGATTTATTCGCAAGTGGGTTTCTCTACTCTAGGAATGTTTATCCGTGTGCATTTGCTATATTTGAACTTTGGGATAAATGAAATGTATGAAAGTGTTTGAACTTATTCACCTCCACATACCCCGCTATTGAACATATCATGAAGTATTTTCTTGGGTTCTAATATTTTTTGAAATTATTAGGTAAATGAAGTCCACTTATTTTTATCAAAATGTTAAGTTGTAGCATTTTGGATATAACTGTTATGTTTTTAACCATTTTTATTGTTTGCTATATATGAGGGTGGTGGCATGTGATGAATATTTTATATTTTTTAATATTTAATTTACTTAATGATTCTTAACACTTACAAAAGGAACATTTTCCCCTTACATATTAATATTTATAAGTGTTTTGAACCGTTATAAAAAATACATATTTTTTCATTTGCAAGTGTTTAGAATTGTTGCAAAACAAAAATGCTTACTGAATTTTGCAACGGTTTCAAATACTTTAAAAATTTTTATTTACAAGTTCTCAAAACTCTTGAAATTTTTTCATAACAATTATCCATAGAGAAAATTCATTCGCACTAAACCGTTGCAACAGTTTTGAACACTTTTAAAAATTTTGCATGGTGCCAATTTTCAGCGGTTTTGAACAGTTGCAAATGCCATTTGCAAGTGTTTAAAGCACTTGTAATTTCTCTATTTTGGCTTAGTGCATGTTGGGAGATGTTACGTTGATCACAAAGTAATTTTTTAGTCGCAGATATAGAAAATACAATAGAATGAGAAAGTGTGGTTTGGATATTCCAAACAAAATTCATACATAACATTGTTTGGTGCATGCACTACAATTTAACTTCAATACATCCTATCATTATTTTTGGTTAGGATCTATATGAGTCCCTAACTCAAGTCTATTATTAAGTTTGTCTTGATCTACAAAACAATATTAACAATCTAGTTGATGAAATGGGTTAAGATGAAAGACAAGATAAAATCACAAACTAACCATGATTGAATGTGGTTTTTATAGACTGATACAATGAATAAAAGATAAGAATAAAATAGAATGACAAAATTTCATCTATTTAAAAGATCCACACTTGTTTAAGAAGGTCAAAAGTTTTATATGAGAAAGAGGCCGTTGATCTGAGACTAATTTCCTTTTCATTTTCCCTGATCTGAAAAAAAGGTCCACCGCCATGTTGATCAAATGTGTTGTTATGAAAAAACAGTTAAAAAGCTTAAAATAATTAATCATAGTGGGGAACAATGTCATGAGATACAAGATAGAAGTGTAAGGACATATTTTTATAGGTCCATTATCAATTTGTTATGTTATATACCGCTACACCGTCGAAGAGCATTCAAGAGAAATCTACATCAAGGCGGATCCGAATTAATCAATTTCTTCATAAAAAAGACTCCTCGAAGTTTACTTTGGTAAGGTTTTGTTTTAAATACCTTAACCTTACACTTAGAGATTTTGGGATATTTTTACAAAATATTTTCTAAGTGTTGGAGCGGACTTTTTCGTCAAAATTTCAGAATGAGTATTTTTTCTAAGTATTGAAGCGGACATTAAAATAATAAATTTTTGACGCAACAGTCGTCGCGCGAGATAGAAATGTCGTTCGCGCGAGATAGCGATGTCGCGGGATCTCGTTCGAGCGACATGCTAATCTCGTTCGAACGAGAACGGTTTTCGAGGCGACGTGTTTTTCTATAAACACTCATTATGTGGTTTCATTTTGTTTAAGAAATCCCAACATTTTACAGAACAGAAAAACTGTGAAAGCAGAATTCTTTTGGCTTCTTCCTTTTAGGGTTTAATCCCTTTTTGGTTTTCAATTCACAAAACTCCCATATGCTTTAGTGAATTATTTTGGTGTTCAAGAACAATACTTTGTTTTTGTTCAACCTTTGTGGAGAAGGGATCTCCATATTTTATCGGTGGATACCGAGCGTAGTCACTCTGCGTGTGGACGAGCAGAAGACGACGAACCGACGCCTGGAGGATATTTCTCTGTCTCTCGTATCTTTGAAGATTTGCTGAAGGCACTGTGAATTACACACTTGTGGGCAATTATCAGGTTGTATGTAAGTCAAAGGTATTGTGAATTCTTCAAAGTGTTTATAAGAGGTTTTACCCGAAAGTTTTTTTTCCCTGAATCGATCGTCTTTATTTTTCATGCATGGGTTGAATGATTTATGACGTTTAGATGCATGTTTAGGGGATGAATTAAGTTTGTTTAAAAATAGACTCTAATTAAATAAGGTTTAATTGGAAACTTGCGAACAATTTGAAATCGATATCACACACTGCATTTATTACGTTTTACAAATTGGTATCAGAGCAGTTTATGCTAATTTATCGCGTGATCCTAATTTTTCAAGGATTTATTTTTTTTGATACAATTTGACCTCTCACATTGACAAATTGGTATCAGAGTCGGTTGCGCTAATTTATCGCGTATTCCTATTATTCGTAAAATTGTGTGATATTGATTTTTTTGAAGAATCAGGTTTGTGAAAAATCGTAATTTTTCCGATGGAGCACTTATCTAATCAGATGCTCCCCTTTGATGACACGAGCCAGAGTTTTGATGATATAAATCGTTTGAATTTGACGTTTGCTAAAAGAATTGATTTTTTGGAAAAAGAAAATTCTCGTTTTAAATCTGCATTGAATCTTTTGCAAACGGTTCAAAATCAAAGAGATTTTTATCGTGAAAAATTTATTTCCTTGGAGCATGACTTTGTTGCTTTAAAATTGTCCAAGAAGGAAAGTGATGATGGGGTCCTATTTTTAGAAAAAGAATTGGAGGACCTTAAAAATTCGGTGGTTTGTGTTTGTGTCAAAGAGGATACAAATATTTTAGTCAATGAGTTTGTGGAACGTGAAGAGACTCTTAGGGAAAATTTTGCTTTAATTGAGGGAGAGAGAGATACCCTTTTAGGAATTGTTGATAATTTGAAAAAGTAGTCCCTTAAATTGAAAGAGTCTAATTCTTTGCTTGAGTAAAATATTTTGAAGTTAAAAACTAATTTGACAGACTTAAGTAGGTTTGATAGTGATGGTAATGGCTCATCTTGTTCTCATGCTTCTAGTGCTAAAGCCAAAACCGTTATTTGTTTTAGGGGGTCAACCAATTTCAAGGATGTTAGAAAAGGTCAAGGTGTCGTTCCACCCGTTTACACATGTTCATATTGTGGTAGGAAAGGTCACCTTAGGCGTTTTTGTTTTGATCTTGGAAAATGTCCTAGGAAGTTTATGTCTAGTGTTCCCTTAGTTCCTAAATCCCCCAGACGACGTTTCACATCTATTTGGGTTAGGAAATCCCTTTTAGAGGCACTAGATTTTAGACAAGTTGATTCTTGTTTGCTTGCACATGATTCTTCTCTTGCCATATCATATTGATGATTGTGTTTGCATGTTTGTCATACGCTAGTTATGCTTTTTGATATATTTTTGCTAGTGTTGTGACATGTACTTTATGTATAAATTTTTGTTTTTGAAAAATAGAAAATATTTTAGTTTGATAAATTTTTTGAAAGATCCAAAAAGATTTTTGTATTTTTTTTGCACCCATTATGGATGGACACTTAGGATGATCGAGTCACAACATCATTCCATTTTTTTCATGTGACTATTTGATAGTGTTTTGAGACAATAGGTCAATTCATCCACGTGCTTTATAATATTTGGAGTAATTAAGTGTTACTTCCTACATGTTTGACTCATGATTTCCTTTATTGCACACATGCATGGATTTGTTTGATTATTGTGCTTGTCTTATCACATGTTGGTTGGGTGTTTTCACTTTAATCCTGTCCTTAAAACGAACCAAGTGCGATAAAACTTGATAAGAAAGTTATGCACGTAAGATCCGTTTGTGAGTTTGCGTGCTTTGTTTGAAAACGGTGAAGGGCTACAAAAGATTATTTTTATCCTTTGCGATTAAGCCGTCGTTTAAATTGGACCTAAAAATTGAAGAATTTTATTATCCTGGGTCCAAAGAGGTTTAAAAGAGCCAGAAAAATTTATAGGCAATAAAAAAAAATTCATGCCAAAAATGGGCCATTTAGGTTTTTGCACCAATTCTCCAAAGTTTGAGAATTTAGTTTAACACCTCTAAAAGAAAATATATATGTGGGAGTTTGGTTAGATATTTTATAACGGGTTTGCACGTTCTTGAAAATCTTGAAAAAGCACTAATAGTTTTGAATGTTATTGGTGTGAAAATCACTTTGACTTTGATTTGTTGATTTGTATAAGACAATGTCATCTAAATTCAACAAAGTTTTACACCTAAGGATACCTTTGATGTTCATTTGTTAGGAGTACATGTATGCATCATGCATATATAATTGATTGAGTTTATTTACCTATCGAATGTGTTCACACACATTCATTCCATTTTCATGACTTGGTTGATTGAGTTTAAATCTATGGTGTGATTTTTAGTATCTTATTTTTGTATGAAAAAATGAAAAATCCAAAAATAGTTTGTGAAATTATTGAGATACTCCTTTGCATGCGCGTAACTTGATCCATGTTTGCTATGCATTTTATCGTGACACTCCATGTTTTGATTTTTTTTTTCTTATCTGTCTATTTGGGGACATCATAAAAAGGGGGAGAAAGAATTATCATGTTATGGGGGAGGTTTTGCATTATGGGGGAGATTTGATTTTCTAATGATTTATTCTTATATCATTTCAAACTCGATGAGTCGCGAAGGTATTTTTTCTTTATCTCATGTGTGTAGGTACAAAGATTGATTATCATGATGCTGCACACCCTGATGAGAAAAGCTTTGAGAAGATTTGACGAAGATGTTTGAAGAACAATTTGAGATCTTGCAAATTTATTTATGGGAGGGTAGATTTGTATAGGCATTTTGGTTTTTGATAATTTGGATTTTTTATGTATGTATCGGCATAAACATAGGGGAAGATTTGTAAGGACATATTTTTCTAAGTACGTTATCAATTTGTTATGTCATATACCACTACAACGTCGAAGAGCATTCAAGAGCAATCTACATCAAGACGGATCCGAATTAATCAAGTTCTTCATAAAAAAGACTCCGTGAAGTTTACTTTGGTAAGGTTTTGTTTTAAATACCTTAACTTTACACTTAGAGCTTTTGGGATATTTTTACAAAATATTTTCTAAGTGTTGGAGCAGACTTTTTCGTCAAAATTTCAGAATGAGTATTTTTTCTAAGTATTGAAGCGGACATTAAAATAATAATTTTTTGACGCAACAGTCGTTCGCGCGATCTCGTTCGAGCGATAGTTGTCCTTCATTCGAGCGAAATGCTAATCTTGTTCGAACGAGCACGATTTTTGAGACGGCGTGTTTTTCTATAAAAATTCATTAAGTGGTTTCATTTTGTTTAAGAAGTCCTAACGTTTTACAGAACATAAAAACTGCGAAAGCAGAATTCTTTTGGCTTCTTCCTTTTGGTGTTTAATCCCTTTTTGGTTTTCAATTCACAAAACTCCCATATGATTTAGTGAATTATTTTGGAGTTCAAGAACAATGCTTTGATTTTGTTCAACCTCTGTGGAGAAGGGATCTCCATATTTTTTTGGTGGATACCGAGCGTAGTCACTCTGCGTGTGGACGAGCCGAAGACGACGAACCGACGCCTGGAGGGTATTTCACTATCTCTCGTATCTTTGAAGATTTGCTAAAGGCACCATGCATTACACACTTGTGGGCGATTATCAGGTTGTATGTAAGTCAAAGGTCTTGTGAATTCTTTTAAGTGTTTATAAAAGGTTTTACCCGAAAGGTTATTTTTTTCCAGTATCGATCGTCTTTATTTTTCATGCACGGGTTGAATGATTTATGACGTTTAGATGTATGTTTAGGGGATTAATTAAGTTTGTTTAAAAATAGACTCTAATTAAATAAGGTTTAATTGAAAACTTAGGAATAATTTGAAATCGATATCACACACCACATTTATACGTTTTATACGAAGAAATAAAATTAAACTAATTAGATTGTTCTATTGTCTGTAATATTGAAGATATTGAGATTTTTAAAAGGCATTGAAATTCAATAGTTTCTTGACGTACATACATAGAGTGAAAATAATAACAAAAAGAAATAATGGATATAGCCCAACCACATATGAGGTAAAGATTCGCACAAATCTAGTGGGGCATACATGTGTGAGTATGATAGAGATAAATATAGGAAATTATAAAATATAAAAAAGAGAACGTATATATATATATATATATATATATATATATATATATATATATATATATATATATATATATGTGTGTGTGTGTGTGTGTGTGTGTGTGTGTGTGTGTGTGTGTGTGTGTGTGTGTGTGAGAGAGAGAGAGAGAGAGAGATTTTGTCGCTATTGGAGCGCTTGTCGGAGCTTTTGTAGTTTTTATTCCATTTTAAGATTAGAGAGGGGGAATTTGAGTGGGAGCGTCTCTCTTATAAGATTTCACCCATTTGGGTTTTTAAGTTACTATTCATCTTCTTCCTCCTTTAATTAAAGCTTTCTTTTCTTGTTTCTTGCTTTGTTAATTAGTTTTAGTTGCTTATTTATTTCTTTCATTTACTTTCATGCCATTTATTATGCTTTGTAGTTAGGTTAGTTTAGGTTGAGATTGATTGAACTCACCTTGGATTAATGGATTTTCTTTGCTTGGTGATGGGTTTTATGAGTTTAAATAGGTTAGGTTGTTCTTGATTTTATGCCTAGGAGATTTAACGGTGTATATCATGTATGCCCCGTATTTATGATCTTGCGTGTGTAATCTCGGGGTTATTTTTTGACGCCAAATGAATTAAGCTTGTATGATAATTTAGTGGTGACAACTCCAAATTTAATTAATTATGAAAATGATATTGAATATTAATAGACTTATCTTTCCATGTGACAATTTATACCAATTAACCTGTGGTGAGGGATATTTGTCTCAATTTATTATTTTTACTTATTTTGCTAATCTTAGTTTAAATACATGCCTAGATTTATCTTTTCTTTTAACTTTCATCTTTTACACTTTTATTCTTGAAATAATAAATCAATTAAAGTCTCGCAACATTTCTTGTGGATTCGATAGCTGGACTGGTCGTTGTACTCCCTTAAAGAGTGTAGTTATAGTCTAAGTTTTTTCCAAAGCAACGAGAGTAAAAAACAGTGACATGAGTGTTAGCAGGATGCCCGAATTTCCCTTGCTATTAAAATGGCGCTGTTGCTGAGGAGTGTTTGTTTTATAAATTAATTGTTTTAGTCTTTCGTAATATTTTATTTCTATTTGTATTCTTTGTTAACTAGTTATGCAGGACTTCTACATTTGAGCACCAAGAAATGCTTCAATCTGTCAAACGCACATCAATTTATGAAAATCACTATCTTGAGCTTTTGGGGGTAAGCATGTCTTATTTTAATGTGGTAATCGCATTTATAATTCTAAAAAATTCCCCTAAACTTATGACTTTTGGTGAATACTCACAAAGTGAAAAACTTGAAACTTTTAAAACATCTTTGGGTGAGTATTACAAAAGTCAAGTTATGCATTGTGAATGATCTTTTCAATTGTGGGCCATAAAATCCTTGTAATAAGAATGTTGAAACTAATTGCAATAGCTTTCAAAATTCATACCATAATGATTTTGATAGTAGTTCCGAGGATAGTTTCTAAACTTCTCATTTTCAAGAATCTACTCCTCCACCTATGACATTGCATGAGGGCTTGCACATTTTTGAAATTGAGAAACTTGAAAACCATTATCGACAAGAAAATCATTATTGGGAACAAGAGTAGGATGCAATATTCGAATTTGAAGATGATTTTTCTTTCGAGGCTTTTGAAGTTGAGGAGTATTGAGTGAAATGACGAATTTTTGCCTTCTTTGGAACAAACCATTCTTCACTTTTCCCAAGAGATAATAAAGAATGAAAGTGAGGAAGAAATGGATGTAGTTTTCGTTTGCAATGAAATGATTTCTTCTTTGGTAAATAAAGAAGAAATTCTCATTAAAAATGATCCTATGTCCTTTGAAATTCAATCTTCTAGTGATAATGAGGCATATCGAGTTTGAATTTTTCCTCCCCATCTTTATTCTATATTGTCAAACTGTTACAAGTATCCCATAAATCAGTTCAAAACATTAAAATGTTCAACGCTTTCATCGATGAGGATTACTTGCTTGAGTCACTTTCCATGAATGCAATTTTGCCTCCATATGCGCCAGCTCCCATTCCAATTGTAAAATCTTTGGGAGGAAATTCTGTTTTTTGGATCCTATGTGTATTCATCACCCGTTCAATCCAAACCCACCATCACCTCCCCAAAACTTTTAATTGGTGATGGTTTATTTCTTCCTCCTTACACATACCATCTGTTGTTCAAACTAAATTCTTATTTTCCGAAAGGTATGCATGCAAATGCGGGTATGCCAACTATCCCTTAGAGTCAAACCCTAAAAAAATTTAACTTCTAGTGTATAGTTATTTAGAAGTTATATTTATAGGTTGTACATATGAGGTTGTTTTTCTTCTTTTTAATTTTTTTTCTAGTGTAAATAGTTTAAGTTTAAGTTATTCTTTTTTGTTATGCTTGGTGCTAACATGTTTTGTAGAATCATTAGACTCGTACGTTCCAGAGATCGCTCCATTTTGGGTTATATCACTCTTTTCCTCTCTTTAATATGGTTCTTAATTTACATTGAGGACAATGGAATGTTTTTAGTTAGGGGGTGTGAGACATTCTATCCATTATTTTTCTTAGTCCATGATTTGATTATATATTCTTCCCAAGCATGCTTTTGTTGTAAAAAATTGATAAATTGAAAAATATTTTCTTTCTTTTTTCTCCTTTGTTGGGCATTTTGCCTTTGTTTCCAATGATAAACTTCAATAAATGCCCGATCCAATAGATAATTCAATGATGTGTGTTATCGATTTTAGAAGTTATTAGACTTTAGTTCTCAAATTATTGATAGTATAAAAAACTTCATGAATTAATCTTTAAACCCATGAGCCCATGCCCTTTTTTGTTTTATTGATTTGGTTTAAGATACTTACACCAAGTGAGCTTTGGGTTTTTCTTCATTTGCGAGTGTTATACATTACTCTTTCCTCCTTGAAAACATTAAAGTCATCGATAATCTCATTATTATTTCATTAATCGTTTATTAATTGAGTTTATATTTTGAAATGTTTTTCTTGATCATGATTTTCAAATTTGTTTTGACTCGAGAATTGCGTAAAATTTAGGAAAGGATCATAGTCCCTCTTTTTATATCACCCATATTGACCATGACCTCACCTTATGTGTTTCCCCTCGTCAACCCTTTTGAGCTTAAATATTGCCTTTCTGTTCAAAACCCAAAATCCCTTACTCAACTCCACATTGGAGGCATGAACCATATATATCACCTTCCATGCCTTTATTTGGAATGATACTTGAGATTGAATGGTGTTCGTGTTATGTTGATGCAATTAAGCGTGTTAGAGTGTGAAAGAAAAGAAGAAGAAGTGAGAAACGAGAAAAAAAGAGAAAAAAAGAAAACAAAAGAAAAAGTGAGTAAAAGAAGAAAGACAAGAAAAAGAAAGTATTTTGATTTATGTACATAGTGTTCAATAATCTTTGTCACTTTCCAATGTTATATTCAATGCTTGATATGGAATCATAGTCCAATTTTGAAATTGCCAAAATTTTCCATTATCCCAAGTTTTTCATCCCTGGTCAACTTTGAATCTGTATATATTCCCTTCATTTCATAACCCGAGCCTAGCCTACATTATAACCCATTATAGTCCTACGTGATCCTAGGGTGGATGCAATTCAAAAGTTTAAATAATTGTGATAATTTGTGAAAATGCATTTTGTCATATTTAGTGATGATATCCTTTCATTAAGATGGCAAGTTTTTATTTTATATATATCATTCTTCATTAGTGACATGTGTTCAGCCTAGTTTCCATTTACATTTACTCTTTATGCCTGCATGTCCCGTATGTGTTACCTCCCATTCATAATGATTTCATTTGTTGATTCTATACACTGGTGAGGATTGATATATGCATGATTTAACAATTATCCGACTTATAAAAGTTTTGTTAAATCATACCTTGCATGGTTTAAATTCTATGAAGTTCATTCTATAATGTTAATAACTAAGGACTTTTGTGTGAATTCATTCACTTTGCTAATGATGTATTTGAAATACTTTTCATTATTATTGGACTTATCGCATTATTGAATGGGCATATTTTGAGGAAACTTTGATGTTTGTGGGTGCCATTCCTGAAAACCCTCCCGAGACAACACTCGTCCACTAGGGTAACCTGGGGGATTAATGTCTTACTGCATATGCTAACTGCAATCATTGGCCTGTAAAAGTGACATTTATATATTTTGTGGTTATATACGTTTTGTATCATTATCTGTTAGTCTGGCTTTGTTTTGTTTCATCACTAGGGACTAGCAATGTCTAAGTTAGGGGGTGTGATACGTCATGAATATTGCATATTAGCACCTGTTATCTTTATGCATTCTATCACTTTTGTGTTTGTTAATTCCTGTAATTACGCTCATATATAGTTCAACCTCAGTTTTCACTATATATAGTTAATGTGAGTTTTTGTAGGTATTGAAACACTTAGCAGAGCAAGTGGTTGCATTTTGAGGAAGTTTTTTAGTCTAATGCAACTTTAAGGGCATTTTAATCATTTTATACTTCATTTCTTCTCAGTGGATTTCCATTGGAGCCTAGTTCGTTGAGTTAGCTTCATGTGGCCGCAAACGACATGTAGTTTCGAGTCCGGATGATGATGTTATGGCCTTTTCCATAAATGAAGTTTTCTCCCTTTTAATGGATCAATTTCTCCATAAAATAGAGCTCCGGTCGATTGGTCATTAGACCCTTGTCGAATGGCCATTCAATATTTGCCTATGAAGGAAGACACGGGCTGCTTCAAGTTCGATCGATTAATTGATCGATCGACTCCTTCTGATTTTGTGCGATTTTCTCTTTTTCTTTTCTTTTCCTTTCCATTTTCTTTTATCCCAAATTACCATATATATGTAAGTTGGGTTTACTTCTTAGGGAGATAGTTTTATTCCTTTTTGAGGTTAAAGAGGGAGGGTTTGAGTAGGGGCTTCTCTATCCTAGGTTTTCACCCATTTGGGTTTGTAAGTTACTATTCATCTTCTTCCTCCTTTAATTAAAGATTTCTTTTCTTTTTCTTGTTTTATTAATTAGTTTTAGTTTATTATTTATTGATTTCATTTACTTTCATGCCATTTATTATGCTTTGTAGCTAGGTTAGTTTAGGTTGATATTGATTGAACTCACCTTAGATTAATGGGCTATTTTTCTTTGGTGATGGGTTTTATGAGTTCAAATGGGTTAAGTTGTTCTTGATTTTATGGCTAGGAGATTTAATAGTGTATATCATATATGCCCCATATCTATGACCTTACATGTGTAATCTTGGGGAGATTTATTGATGCCAAAATCAATTAAGCTTGTATGACAATTTAAGGGGTGACAACTCTAGATTTAATTAATTGTGTGAATGATATTTAATCCTAATAGACTTGTCTTCCCATGTGACCATTTATACTAATTAACCTGAGGTGAGGGATATTAGTTTCAATCTATTGTTTTTACTCATTTTTTAATATTAGTTTATATACATGCCTAGATTTATCTTTTTTTTAACTTTCATCTTTTACTTTTTCATTCTTAAAATAATAAATCAATTAACGTCTAGCAACTTTCCCCATGGATTAGATACCTGGATTGGCCACTAAACTCCATTAAAGAGTGTAGTTATAGTCTAGATTTTTTGCAAAGCAGCGGGAGCCAAAAACAATGACAGTTGTATCCACATGTCGCTCGATTTCCCCCTGCTATTAATATGATCTGGAGATTAATCTTAGAAGTTTTCAAGTGTGTGAAAGGTTTTGAAATAAAATTGATGAGTACATGCGCTAATGTTTCTTAAAAGTGGTGAAAGTGGAAAGGCAATTGAAATGAATGCAATTTAGAATATTTGATGAGGAGAGAATATGCATAGGTGTAATGAAGGAAAGAAATTATAAGTGATAAAGACATGTGTGGTATTAAAAAATATCACAATAAGGAATTAATGAAGAACAATTATAATCAAGAAAGAAAACATTCAATCGCACACACAACATAACTATGTACGTGGTTTGGCAACTTGCCTACGTCCACAGAGAGATATACTGTTTTATTAAGTATCTCTCAATATGCTTGGTTACATGACCTTATGCCCCGGTCCAGGGGTTATAATTTATAGACATAGAATTCCAGTTGTCAAAGTAACTCCACGATGTCTATGATGAACTATGAGTCCTTTTAATATATCCTCGAGATTCTCAGGGATAGACTTAGTCACATCTTGGATTAGTTACATATATTTATTCCACAATTTGGACCAGACACCATTTTAGGCTTGCTGGGATTGGTCGGCTACTCTCGTGGGTTGAAAATAAAATGGGTTCCCATAATTTCCCCTAAAACATTTGGGCCATCACTTGGGTCAATGGATTTTAAAAGGGTCTGAGAATTCTGTAATGGCACGCTCATAATTTGTTAAAATAAGGGGGACAGACTTGACTTCTTGCAAGAAATGGAAGCGCTAAATCTTTCTCGAGAAGTGTAAAACATCATACGAGTGCTTGAAACTAGCTGTTGGGCAAAACTTAATTGCCAGTTCATCATTTTTGGTCGTACTGGCGCAAATCGTGTTCTTGCTCTCGTTCTTCAAAATCAAGGCTTTCAAGATCCATTTCTATCTCGTAATTTTTAGCTCTTCTTTTCTTCTCGTTTTTGTCTTATGTGAAACATTCTTCTACTGTAGCTAGGATTTTTAATGTTTTTCTCATGGAGATGCTTGATAATAAGTCTTTGGCTGAGTTTAGGAAATGCTATAATATTCCTGATTGGGTAGACATAGAGTTCACCTCAATTCCCAGAAATGTTAGTGATCTATAAAATGGTAACTAGATTCATGTTCTGTTAGTTTCCTAAGAGGGTTTAGTATTTCCCCCCAACCCTTTGTTCTGAGAGTTTTTCAATACTTTGACATAGTTCCTGCCCAATGCTCTCTAAATGTATGGAAGATTTTTAATGGAGTTCATAGGATAAACCAGCTCTATGGTACCAACTTAGGATTAACTAAGATCTGCTACTGTTACACCTTCTCTCACACAAGTGGGGGTATTTTGTATTTGAAAGCGAGAAGTCCTAAAAGGGTATTGGTAGTAAAATTACCTGATTCCCATAAAGATTATTGGTCTGAAGGCTTCATTACCAGAAACTGACAATATTCTCCCCAATCAAAGGGTGTAAGGTACAGGGAACCTTGGATCCCTACTTTTGGGGAGGAATACATAGGTTGTTATCACCATCTCTTTTACATTTTTTGTTTTCCTGCCTCTATATACCTTTCTTATGATATTTCCCTCTTTTTCTTTATTGTAAAAGCCAAGAATCAAAAACCTTCTCCTTGCAAGATCCGAGCAACTGAACTCTTGAAACCTTGGAGGATAAGAGACACTGTTGCTGAGGGGGAACATCCTCGATCTGCTGCATTTTTTACGGAGTATAGGAGCACTACTTCCAGCTTTATTGCTCGCCCAGTAGACACAATCCCTCATCTTGATGTTCCAGAAGAAGGGGTTAGTGGTACTTTTGAACCCATTGAGGTAGAGGACGAGGAAGAAAGTAGATTGGGAGAGGGTCTGGTAGAAGGAAGAGAGGAAGAAAATGGTGAGAGTGAGAGAAGCAAGGAAGAGATGGCCCCTCCAAGAAGAAGAAACTTAATCCAAGATGATGATGATGATCTTTTGTCCAGTGGGATAAAGTTCCTTAAGCAGAAGGCTGAAGACTCTATTGATTATTCTAAGGTGGTGGTTCAGGAGAAGGAGGTGGAGAAAACGAAGAGAGAAGATGAGGAGGAGAGAGAGAGAAAGAGAGAAGAAAAGAGAAAGAGAGAAGGAGAGAAGATAAGGGCACATGCCTCGATGGTTCCTTCTATTGTTATTGTTGAGGGGGCCTCAGTGGCTTCTACTCCTTAACTTGCCATGTTGTTGTTGGAGAAAGCAACGCTCGCAGTCGATCGCGAGTGTTCATAGAGCATGGGGGTAGACCAGTTAGCCCTTAAATTTGCTCAAGGGCTTGCTTGGGTAAGTTATCCTCTCTTTATACTTATTTGTTCTCCGTTTTCTTCTAATATCTCATTATTAACCTATGTTTATGCTATTTTGAAGTTTGTCTCTAACTATACTGTGATGCTCCATGGTCAAGCTAATCTTTCGAGGAGAAATGCAGAGCTGGAAGAAGCTTTAAAGTCTGCCGCAAAGGCTGTGGCTGTTACGAAGGTTACATTTGACAAGGAGAGGGAAAAGTTAGAAAATGAGTTATCCAATCTCTAAGAATCCTACAATGTCATGATCACAGATAAGTTGACAGTGGTTGGGGCGAATAAGGAGTTGTTCACCAAGGTGGACAAGCTGGAGGGGGAAGATGCGACTGTCCGGCAGAGCGGGTACAATGAAGGTTAGGAGATACCGTATGACGAAGCCGAGTGCCAAATTGCCTATCTCCGGTGAGCATGCTTAAAAAAGGTTGGGAACAAGCCTTAATTACTGTCGGGGTTGTTGTTAACTCTAACTCGTTCTCCCAGCATCATCCAGGTCTTAATCCTATTGTGGTATCTTTGTCTGCTCAACCCGATGCTGAGAATGATATGAATCCAATTACTCATGATGTGGGAGCTATATTGGACAATCCATAGGGGTTTATTATTCCAACTAAATGATCTACCTCAGGTGCTGGTAAAGGTGAGGTCGCCGTTGACCAAGCTATTGACAAGGGGAAGGGGCCCTTGACGTCTGACAAGGTTGAGGCCTCCTAAAATCCTGCAAAGAATTTGGGCTATGTTCATATTTTGTTCATATATTGTATTTTTTCTTATTCCCTTCTTTTATACTGGACTGTGCCTTTTGATTAAATGGAAAGGAAATTTTATGTTCAATTATTGATTCTTGTTGGCTTTGTTACTTATTTTGTAGGCTGTAGCACATTGATATAGATTATTATATTCCAGCTAACTCCCATCTAGGCCAGATTCTTGATCCGAACATAAGCGCTAAAGCATGTCAAACTTTTGTAAAGATATGTAAATTACTCAGGGCAAGAAGCCAGGATTATAAAGATCAATCTGAGATAATTACTAAGCTCAAGTATAGGATAGAGGAGATGAAGGGAATATGTACCTCTGTAAAATAGGAGATGGATGCCTTAAAAGCGAAGCTTCTGGATGCATCTGAAATCAACCAGGTGGGAGAGTTATTGTTGAGGGAGAATGGTGCTTTGAGATGAGAAATTTCTCATCTCAAGGAAAACACTCCATTTGGCCCCCCTTTGGTGCTGAGAGGATCCTCTTCATCATCGGCTATAGTTACTAAAACTAACAACCAAGCTTCCAGGAGGGGGATTGCCGAGCTAAAAGGAGATGTTAAGAGAGCTTATGTGATCATTTCTGGTCTCCATAGGGATGTCACTCGATTAAGACATTTATTTTGAAGGGGTCCTCGACATGTCTGGGTTGATGGTTATGACCAAGGTTGGGCAGATTCCCCAACAAGACTGAAAGAGGCTAAAGACCTTGATTTTGCTAGGGGATAGCTGGGTGCTCTTAAGGAATTGAAAGTTCCTAAGGAATTTGCCTTGTGGTATAAGTATCAGACCGTTCACTCATTTAGTGGGTGAAATCCCTTTTCGAGGGATGATCATTGGTTCCCAATAGATGCTATTCCTATGCATCTTCTAAAGCCACGCCCAGAGGGCACTGAAGAAGACTTAGTTCCTCAACCCGATAATGTTCAGAGAGCTCGAGTAGTGGACTGCCTTGCTCGTCATCCTGGTCCATCATAGGTCTTTAAGTATTTCTTGGTCTTTTGATGTAAATTTAATCATACGATTCTTAATAAAATATACAAATGGTTATTTATGTCTTGAGCATGTGCTGACTAAACATGTATTAACCTTATTTGTTGATTGCTTGACATCAGTGTTTGACTAAAAAAGTACTTGATAGGTGTGAACATAATATGAATGAATTAGTACAAAGTTTTGATCATTTTGGGATTTTTAACCGACTAAATGATATGGAGTTTTTGTTTATCTCGTGTTTGAACAATCTCCTAGTCTAATATGACTTAGACATATCATTTCGTCCACTTTACCTTTAGGTTGTGTCATCACACTTCCTTAGGCCTAAGCAAGACAATGGAAAGAATGTACCTGGTTAATGGGACATCCTCCCGGGTAGGATTTTTCAGCCAACCTAAGTTAAAGATCAACCTTTAGTTGGCTTTACTGCCTAAAGATCCCATGTATGTCTTTTATTACTGTCGGAGCAACTCAAGAGGCCAAATGTGTTTTCAACAAAGACCCGAGTAAGGTTAATTGTAAACCTTACTACATATATATTTCAGATTTCCTTTTTTGGAATAAGTCTAGCACACTTTTGTAACCATAGGAGCTTTGTTTGTTCTTAGCATGTGAGGTTCCTTGGCCGGAGCAAGTTGATGAACTTGCTGTAATCCCGGAGCTCTGCTATGCTTTGAGGGGAGTATATTGCTTGGAAAAGATGCGTATGAAGGTTAGATCAAGAGGTATTAAACAACCAAGATGTTCAGAATGCATGAGCCAATCAACCTTTATTCATTAAAACGATAAATAAAAGGCAACATCAGTTTGCAAATGAAAATTCGCCTAAACTAATGATGCTAAAAAATAAAAGATATAGAAGTCTAAAAGTAGAACTTCTTAAGGTTGGCTGCATTCCAGGCCCTTGGTATCTCCCTGGCCTCTAGCGTTACCAAGTGATATGCTCCTTATAGGTCGTCCCTTATTATCTTAAAAGGTCCCTCCCAATTTGATCTCAATTTTCCATCTGATGGTCTTATAGCACTGTCGAGGACTTATCTCAGGATGTAATCTACTATTAGAAACTTCCTTGGATTGACTTTTTGGTTATATTATTTGGCCAGTTGTTATTGGTAGGATGCCAACTTAACTAGTGCTAGTTCTCATCGCTCATCAGCTAAGTCAAGTTCAGTGAATAATGCTTCATCGTTGAGGCCTTGGTCGACCAAAGTGGTTCTCATAGTAGGAAGTCATGTTTCCAATGTGATGACTGCCTCCATTCTATAGGTGAGCACGAAGGGGGTTTCTCTAGTTGATCGCCTGGGAGTTATACGATAAGCCCATAAACATGGGGTAATTGGTCTACCTAGGCCCCTTTGGCTCTTTCCAATCATTTTTTAGTCTATTAATCATTGTATTGTGGGAAGCTTAAGCTTGCCTATTGCTTTAGGGATATGCCATAGAACTAAAGTGATACTTAATTCCATGCTTCACTACACCAAAACAAACTTTGAGTAACTAATAATAATTTACCATTACTATTTCTCACAGTAAAATAGTGTTAGTAATATAATATATCCGTTACTAATTTTAGTTCAATATTAAAAAAAAGGAAATCCCGCCCCCACCCCCCCAAAAAAAGAATTCATTCGTCCAAACCCAACGCATCACATAGGGTTTCTCCTAAGCATTCCTTCGGCTCTCCTTATTTGCTCCGATTGGCCAACATGGGGTCCATCCCATCCTCAGATCACATAGGTCGGATCGTTGTTCGTCCTGTTCATCCGATTGGCCAACCTAAGGTTCTTCCGATAGGCCAACACATAGGGTTCAAATTTGGGTGTTAGTCTATTTTCTTTCAATTTGAGATAAACATATGAATCGTACTGATTGATTAATGTCTACATTAGCTAAACACATAGAGTTCATCTCATCAGAAGTTTTTCTCCACCCAAAGTGTCATCGACAAATCTCATCTCATCAGTAGAAGGTAGAAATTTCTACATTATTTAATGATTTACATGTTCTAATTGAGTAACCAAAATCATGTGAAAATTTTAGTTTGGTTTCTCTTTTGTGTGTTTTTCATTTTTTGCAATCTTTTGTTGATTTTAAGTATTAACTATTTGTTGAAATTCTACTTCTTCTGGTTACTCATGGGTTAGATGTGAGGAACCCATAAGATTAAGTCAATATTTCATGCGAAGTTTGATACTCAAATCGGTTTTGTTCTAGATTTAAATAAGATTCGGTTGTTAGTTTGAGAAATGAAACTAATTCGAGTAACCCAAACATAAGTGATTCTCAACTTTTTTGATTTCAAAAATACTTTGTCGTATTTGATTTTGCATGTTGGAAATCGAGTAATCTCTTTATACTCTTGGTTTAGAGAAAAATTTAATTCTAGCAACTCCTAAAACATTTTGGGTCAAGATAATTTTGGGCATAGTCTACATCGGTATCATGAGAAGGTTTGAGTAATTGATGAATCATTTCCTCTTTAAAAAAAAATTCTTACTGAGCTATATTTTGTTAAGATGATAACCTATCCTTGCCAATCAAATGATTAAGGATTTATAAATCAAGATTCAATCCTCTTATTAGGGAATAAATGATAATTATCTCGTACTTTTACTCAGGTTAAAAAAAATTATACTTTTAATCAGATCCATAAAAAAAACTTGAATGCATAGATTCAAAATCTTTTATTTCGCGATAAAAATATTGTTCGATGTTTGGAACAATCTCCTGGCCAAACCATTTTGAGAAATAAACATTAAATTGGTACCATCCTCTTGTTTCACCCCATCTAAAAAAATTACATGTTCTAAGTGTGATTTTACTTATGTGTAACAATAGTTATGTTTTTTGTATATTGTCATATAACTTGAGTGTAAACCATATTTTTTTGATAGTGCAGAATATTACAAATATTTAACAACGAGTGGATGAATGAGAGGAATAGAATAAGTGAGGTGTACACAAATGGAGTTGCGTCTTTTCTTAATTTTTCAATTGCAAACAATGGCCATCAGTTCTCGACTTGTCCTTGTCCATGTGTTACGTGCCGAAATAAGAAGCGTTTCATTGTGGTAGATATCAAGGGTCATTTGATAATGCATGGTATAGGTAGGACATATAGTAAGTGTTTTTTCATGGTGAAACACTATCATCGAACCTATGATGTCCCGTAGTGAAACCTATTGATTGTGAAGGACATGATGAAGGTGATAACAATGAGAATGAAAGGTTGGAAAAATTAGTTGATGCACGTTACGGAGTGCATGGACAACATTATGTAGAACACGATCGGGAATAATTCTCTAAAAAATTGTATGCCAATAATGAGAAGTATAATCAATATAATAAATTAACGATCGAGAAATTATATCCTTCATGTGAGGGTACTGAGACTACTCTTTCTGCAATTATGGATTTGCATAATTTAAAAAAGAAGTTTGGTTGGTCAGGAAATAACATGACCTCTCTCTTGTCAGTCTTAAATAGGTGGCTTCCAAAAGGAAACACATTACCAAAAAAATATCCGCGCATGAAGAGAATGATGAAAGACCTAGGGATGAAAGCAAATTACATTCATACTTGAGTTAGCAAATGTATTTTATACTGTGAAGAGAATGAAGATTTGGAGGAATGTCCTCAGTGTGGAGAACCGAGATATGCAATGACCTCAAAGAAAGGGAAAAGGTTATGCAAAGAACCGATGAAAAGTGTTGTGACATTTCCCTTTAATTCCAAGGCTAGTGAGATTGTATACTATACTTCGAATAGTGCATGAAATAACGTGGCACCATCGGGTAACAAGTTCATGAGATTATTAGGGACATCCTTGTGATTCATCCTAATGGAGAATGCTAAACCCGATTTTACCGAGGAAGGGCGCAATGTTTAGCTAGCAACATATGGGGTTAATCACCATGGTATTCAGTCTAGTAGTTATAGTTGTTGGCCTGTCATGACCATGCCTTATAATGTGGGACCTTCTTGGTGCTTTAAGCGTGAGTTCCAAATTTTATCTTTACTGATTCCTAGGCCAAAGGCACTGGGACAAGACATTGTTGTTTTTATTCAATCGTTAGTAGATGAGTTGAAGCAACTATGGGAAGGAGTTCGAGCTATTGACATGCACAAAATGCAACCTTTTATGTTGAGAGTTATATTGATGTGGGGGATTCATGATTTTCCCGCATATAGAAACTTATCTGGGTGTGTAACACATGGTAACAAAGCATGTCCTATTTGTGGCGATGACACTCCATCCATTCGACTAGAACACAACATGAAGATAGTTTACACAAACAATCGTATGTTTCTTAAAAGAGATCATCCTTTTAGGAATTGTAGAGGTTTGGGACTTAATACACAAGAAGTTGGACATCCACTGGTTCGACTAAACGGAGATGCACTTGTGGAGAAGTTAAGAAATATAAATTATGTACCAGGAAAAGTTTCAAAAGCTCCCTCTAAGAAGAGAAAGTCTAATTTGTTAATGAGAGTGATAATGTTGACGCTAAAGAAGCTTGGTATAAAAAATCTATTTTCTTTTATTTGGAATATTGGCCATATCATCACGTTTAACATGTCCGTGATGTGATGCACATCGAAAAGAATGTTGCAGAGAATTTAATAAACATAATTCTTGATGATAATAAAACAAAGGATACTGAAAATGGGCGATTGTATATGAAGGATATGGGAATACATAGCGGTTAATGGATGCACTGGAAAAATGATAAAACCAACAGCACCATTTATCTATGATAAAGAAGAAGAAAAAAAACAATTATGCTAAATTTGGAAGGACTTAAAGCTTCCTACCAGTTTTTCTTCTAACTTGAGCAATATAGTAAGTCTTAGTCCCCCATCTTTGCACTCTTTAAAGTCGAATGATTATCATGTCATAATTAAACATCTGCTACCTGTGTTGCTCCAACATGCGTTTTCGAAACATCGAGATTTGTGAAGAGCAATCCAACAATTAATTTTGTTCTTTAACATGTTATGCTATAAGGTCCTAATTCGAAAAGATATCCAAAGAGCCAAATACATGGTTGTTAAAGCACTGTGCATGTTGGAAAAATATTTTCCACCTATATTTTTTATATTAGCATTCACCTCATTGTGCATTTAGCAAATGAGGCGCTAGTTTGTGGACCAATCGGCACTCGTTGGATGTATCCGTTCGAAAGCTGATTTTTTTTGTCTTTTAATATAATCAAATATGCCCCATTTAAGTTAATAATGCTTGTTATTAATTTTTACTACCTTATACAAATAGGATGATGAAAGATTTAAAAGATATACCCATCATTAAGCGACAGGTTGAAGGTTCCATTGCAGAATCCTACGTTGTCGATGAATCTGTTAAATATTGCATGGAGTACATACCAAATCCATCTGATGGAAATCATAAACACTCACATGAAGCCTTTTTAGAGGAAGGTGGAGATTTCTCTGTTGAAGGGCCTTTGCTTGATGATAAGACTATAATATTGGGACCCGTACAGTATGAACTCTAATAATGAGTATGATGAGCCTTCCACTCTCGCATCTGAGGCTACTCAAGTATTATATCAGAAAGATCTTAAAAATCCCAACTGGTGGGTTGTTATACATTCACCTAAGAGATTGACGATTCAAGTGGACAACTTAGAGACACCAACAGTCTTCTAATCTATTCTTAAAGACTAACCACACTTGGAAAGTTTGCTCAAGCAAGAGGACTCCATTTAGTTCTTTTAATATTTTCTTTTGGATATTTTAACCGTTGAAAGTTGTTTTGTTTTGCCAACATGATTACATTTTGTTTTACCCCATTGCTAATATATAAATTTATTGGTGGTATGCTAACCGTTGAAAGTAGCGTCTTATGATTTTAATGATATCATCTTGTGATTTCTATATATATCTCTATCAATATGTTACTGTTGTAGTGATATGATAACTCAATACATATTATTTTATGACTATTATTTCTATTGTTGGCATCTATTTTTTGTTTTGGCATCACTGTATTGGGCGTTATGGCTTCAAGTGCAAGTGGTGGTTCAAAAAAACAAACGTCATCAACACCGCAACAAATATCATCCACTCTACAACAAGAATTAGTTGATAGAGGTTCGAAGCAACCTACCTCAAGTGAAAATAATAATAAGCAAGAAGAAATGGAGAAAAGGCTAAACAATTACAATATATGACCTAAGATGGTAAAATGATATTCACCATTCTAGTGGATAGGAGTGTAGTCGGTCCGTGGAGTGGGATATGGAGCACTCGTGTCGCTGATCTCATTAGATCTTATATTTTGATTAGTTACGAATATTGGAGAGTTGTGCCAAACAATTACAAAGATGATGTTTATAATGCTTTAATGGTAGGATTTGAGTTAGATGTTGAATCGGAGGTGGCCCACCCATTGATGGAGAAAAGGTTTGCACAAAAGTTTAGGAAACATAAAAATAATATGAGATGTTTTTTCCTACAAAAGACAATCTTGGAGTCCTATCGAAAGGTGTTGATCCCAACGTATGGAACTTGTTTTTTGAGAACGAAAGTAGCAAAAAATAAGTCACAAAACATTCAAAATGCCAAGAATCGAACCAATTTAGAATATTATGATACACTTGGGCGTCGCACATATGCTGCTTTGCAATATGAAATGGTATGTATCATAATTTTTTTCAATTCTCAGCACTACTCTTGTGTATAACATGTGATATTTAAATTGTAGGTTCGATCGAACCCAACACAAGAATTAACACGAGTAGATATATGGCTTTTGGGACATAAAGACAAAAACGGGGAATCTCTTAAATAGAGCTGAGCTTTACTATGTGCATATTTACAGAAAAAATAACAGTATTTTTAGTATTATTCATTGTGTTTATTAATGAAATTTTCCCATTCTGATTTATAACTATAATTTGATAGGATAAAGTAAAGGATACGGTGGAGAAAAGAAAGAGCGAGAGTGGAGAGGGTAGGAGCAAGAGCCAATGCATAGAGAACGATGAGTTGATAGAGGTTTTTAGGAAGGAGAAAAAGGGAGGAGTTCGTGCAGTTTGTCCCCTTATTTCGAAGAAGCAGTTGATGCATTTAGGGGTGGCAAAAGCCAAACTTAAACGAAGAAAGAAGGCAAATGATGATGAGGATGCATTGAAGGAAGATATTATCTATTCCATTAATAGAATATTTGAGGAAAATAACACATAAATTTTGGTATATATGTATATTATGTAATTTCATTTATTAAAAAGACCTATCTAGATATAATAGATATTAACTTACTATTGTTTGATCCGTTTTTTCATAAGATGTTATACAAAGTTTGGTTGATGCCTTCAATGCTCAAAACAAAAAGGATCCACCAATCACACCGATAAGTGAGCATGCATCCAATACAAGTCTATCGCATAGGAATCTCTCTCAAAATTGGGATAATGTTTTTGCGTCCGCTTCTCATCCTGTTTGCGTGACCACACCTTCTCTTACCAACAATCCCAAAGTCATCTTGCTTGATAGGTTTAATGAAGAATTGGCAAAGGGGTATATCGTGAAAGATGCAACAAAGGATATATGTCATGGTAAGCGAGTTGGAGTCGGGGAGAGGAAAGTATATGTGGGGGAAGTGATGAAGTCGAATGCTACTCAAGGTGGCCAATTCACTTTTGCTGACCTAGTCTTGGGGGGATATTTGATTTGGTTGGATTACTGGCTTAAATATGTTTCGTTTATGTTCTGAGATTTGTTTGAGATATCTATATGTGGACTTAGTTCGAATTATGTGTTTGTTGTGAACTTTATTTGAGCTATCTCTATTTGGACTTAATTTGCAATATGTTTTACTGTGAACTTTTTTTAGATCTATATAGATTTGATTTGGAATTAATTTGCACTGTTTTTTTTTTTATTGTAAAACCCCTTTTAACTCCGCCAATGCTAATATTTATTAGAGCATTGTCGATCTCAATCCTGGATAAAGGAGGAGGGAAAGGTAAGCATATGTTTAACACATGTTCTGTGTGTAGTCCGTGCTCTAATATATCAACGATTGTCTGATAATATAACTGTCACATTATATATAACACTTTTCCTATTATACTTAACAAAATTTGTGGTAATATAATTGTATTTAATATAACTATCACATTATAGTTTCTCTCTAGACTGCACATGCTGAAAACCCATAAAACGAATCTGCATCGCGAGCAACATCCCTAACACATACATACAATCGTATGGATATATGCCCAAAATTGAAGAATGTAATTTTTGAGTAAGTTATTGTTCATTACAAGACTGTTGGTCACTATTTTTTAATGAAGATTTGTTTAGTGGAATGTTGAACAAAAGGGAGTTTTCTGAATTTAACATGGTAGGTTCTTACCAAGGAGGTGTGTGGAGGATAAGGGTGGAGCTGCCAGATGCTTATCCCTATAAGTCTCCTTCTATTGGATTTATCAATGAGATTTACCATCCAAATGTTGATGAAATATGAGTCAGTGAATGTACGTTGTATAGTAATTTATCTAGTTTAACCGTTGGTACTTTTGTACAATTGTTTGCTTTTATTTATTTAAATATTTTGAGTTTCAGGTCAAGATTAGTTTTTTTTAGATGTTAACAATCAGACATGGAGCCCCATGTTTGGTAAGGCATCCTCTCACCATATTATTATATCAGTAGCTTCTTTTATCCCTTTTTTTTCTTTATGTTGATTTTTAGTGTTAGTATCAGTACCTTTTGGATACAACTCATTTTTTTAAGGGTATGTCTATTAGCACTCCTCAAATTCTGAAAACACTCCATTTTTTTTGAATTGGCAATATTACCCTTTAAGCCAATCAAGCCCCATTTCATTCTTTCTTTTCTTCAGCTCGGTTCACCACCATTTCACTCATTCCCGTAATATATTAGTTTTTTTTTTTAACTTAAATGGATTGACCTTATATGAGTTAATTATAGGAAAATTCTAAGAGTACACATAAATTAAATACACATATTAGACACACTCACTAAAAGACGAGAAAAATGTTAAAACTTGTTAAAAACAATGCTAATTTTTTTAAAACAATTAAAAAAAATTGTTGAAACATAAAAAAAAAAAAAACTGTTTTCTATTTCTTAAAAGTAATTTCTTCTGAAACAGTTTTTTATTAAAAAAAAGTGAAAAATAGTTTACTAAAAAATCAGCAGCACATATTTTTTGGAAAAAAAAAATTAGCCTAATAATGTAGAATTTTTTTGTAATAATTTTTTTTATGTAAAAGCAATTTACTGCCGTGGACCCACATTCATTAAATAATATGGGTCTGCACATAAATATTCTGTTTCATAAATTTTTAAAACTATTTTTTTAAGTAGCACGAATTTCTTGTTAAAATCACTTTCATAACTATCCAATATCAAACACAATTGAAATATTTTATTTTATAAATTTAATTATTTTATAGGAGTCGTGTTCAAACTGGTGCAAAAAATATTTCTCCACTTTTATAGGAGTCGTGTTTCGTTTTAGGTAAAAGTAAAATCAACATGACACAAAATTATTTTTCTACCTAGTACAAACACGACACAATTCTTTTTTTTTCTTTAACATGACACAAACATGATCAAATTAAAATACGAAACGAAATATATTTGTCTCGTGTTGATTTTATTTGGGTCGTGTTTGTACTTGGTAAAAGAATAAGATTGTGTGTCAATGTTTTCTTTGGTTCGTGTAGTTTTAATTGGATCGTATTTTTTATTAGTAAACATGATCAAATTATATTAATGTAAATATTAATATACATTCGTGTAGTTTTAATTTCATGTTGTGTTGCTTTTATTTTGTATCGTGTTCGTATATATATATATATATAAGGCTTCTCTTAAACGGACGTCCGTTTTTTGGACTAAAAAGGGAACAAATGGTCTGATGTTTCAAAAATAGTAAAATGCATTTTTTTGAGTTGATTTTTTTTTGAGATATATAGACATACATGGGTACCCCTAAAAAAAATCAGCTCAAAATGAATTTGTTTGCTATTTTAAAAAAATCTTTCAAAATCTGTCAGATTTTGCTGGCGCAAACCCAAACATATATTGACAGATTTTGAAAGATTTTTTTTAAATAGCAACCAAATTCATTTTGAGCTGATTTTTTTTGTAGGGGTACCCATGTATGTCTATATATCTCAGAAAAAATCAACTCAAAAAAATGCATTTTACTATTTTTAAAAAATCGAACCATTTTGGTCCATTTTTAGTCCAAAAAACGGATGTCCGTTTTTTAGAATTCCTATATATATATATATATATATATATATATATATATATATATAAAGTATTAAGAAATAAATAAAAAGATTAAAAGTGTAGACTTGTCCACAAAAAGAGAAGACACCGTTTTATCCATATAAAAATTAATACAAAGTTGACGAGGGATGGAAGATGATGATATGTGTTGCCAACCAAAGGGTTTTATGATCAATTTTCTTATGGGTCTGAGAGCCCTTGCTCTAAAATCTGTTTTAATTGTACGAATTTGATTATAAAAATAGGATTTTGCATTTTGTCGTGTCGCTCCACCCATTTTATTTTGGAAAAATAGTTTTTTTTGTCATTTTACGTGAAAACTCACATGCTTGATAAATGGGATTGTTTGTTGAGTTATTTTTTTTTTACTTTAGCTATTTTTTTATTTGTTGGGAATATTTGTTGATGCGCTTTTTTACTTTTACTGCTTTTTTTATTAGTTTAGATTTTTTTTTTTACTTTTGCTGTTTTTTATGCTTTACAGAAATATTTAGTTTCATAAATTTTTGCTAGAATATTTTTATTGAAATGTTGATATTTATGCATATGTTTAGTAATGTTTGTAGAAAAAAAACAATTCTTAAATGAGAAGGAGATGGATGTTTATTTCTATTTGAAGAGGCATAAAAAGAATGAAGGTAAATTTGTGAGTATCAAAAGTTTTGGAATGCTAAAAGAAATGGATGGAGTGCCAATAGCTCTACCTTTTTTTAATTTGTTTATGTTTTACAGATCTAATAAATGTGTTTGAAGTGTTTCTTCCTCAGCTTCTTCTCTATCCCAACCCATCTGATTCATTGAATGGAGAGGCTGCAGCACAAATTTGTCCCACAATGGAAAAGATTTTTTCAAACACTGAGGGCAGTGAAAATCACTTGTCGAGGTAATTGGTGCTGATATAGATTATCTTAATTTTTTTACTTCTCTCTCTCTCTCTTTGATTCTTAACCTCAACACAGATTGGTGATTGGGTGCCATTGTTACTTTCCAGAATTATTGAGGGATTAAATAGTGTGTGGGTGTGCTCGCGCATACATTTTTTGCAAGTTAGTCACATTCCCTTAAAATTGTGTATTCTGTTGCAAATACCCCAATGTGTCTCCAAAAATCCCTCAAAACGGGCTTGTTGGATCAAATTGTGTAGCTCGGGATCCCCCCCAATAGTTTAGGTTGTTTCTTGCAAAATCTGCATTGTTTAATTTGTACTTCACTTTCCCATTATAAATACATTAGTTTATGTTGAAATTTCTACTAAAGGAAGGTGCTACCAGTTTATCAGTGTTGCGAAGTGTGTGGCAGACTTACTGGCTTTACCAGAAATGGGACAGTGTAGATAACGTAGCTGATCAACTTGATCAAAGCTTGATTGAATTGGAGTATGGGTTTGAGAATTTCTTACTACAATTGATGGAAATTGGCTGGGATATAAATCAATTAAATTTGAAGGTCTCCAAAAAAACTGAAATTGAAGAATTGGGTGATGTCTAATTTTTCTGTATCGTACAAGTTTGTCTGAATGAGATGTGATTTTTGACTAAATCCTGATTATTTGAGTTTTGCATTTCCCACCACGTTCATAAAAATTTGAGTATGTTCATGAACTATGACTTTTTTATGGATTTTTACTTTTTGCTCAGAATTCTTACCAGGAAATTGAGTGAGTTCATGACCTATAACTGTTTTTGTGCTATTTGTGTACGAGTTATGTTGGAGTTTTGTTATGGAAAGAACGAAATATATTAATTAATTTCTGCAAGTCACGTTCTTGGAACGGTTTCTTTTAGGCAAAATTTTCCCCAATTCGGTTGAGACAGAACTAGAACCGCGAGTACACTATGGATTTTATAGAATCTGTCTTCAGGATACAATGCAGTGTATGAACAGTTGTTTGATTCAAACTATGTACTGTTTGATCAAACCGAGAACACTCTGAATTTATAACTTGATAATGCCGAAGTACAGAGGACGGAGAGAGGAGAAACTAACAATTTTCGATGTTCAAAACATAGGCCTGGAACTCTTTTTATAGCCATTTCTGTGACTGTTATTCAACAGTCACAGCTCTTCATGGAGTGACTCAGCAATCGTTGGATCGTGCCTGTTTGGAACAGCTGCGATCTAATGGTTCAGACTAGGCGTCCCATCGTAAGCGAATGTACATCTCCTACATGAAACGCTATGAGTTTATCTAACGGTCGTTTCAGATTTTAAACCATTTGATCGGATAATTTAATCACAACCGTTGATCTGTTTTACCTCGTCAAAACTTTACGCTCCCACGCTCCAAGCGACGATGCGCACGTGCGAAGTGCCAAGTGCGCGTCAAAGCGCGCAATGCACTCTAAGTCGCTCAATCGCCCTTTCGCGCACCGCGTGTCGCGATTGGTGGTGCTTAAGCACCACCGCGATGCGTAGGATCATACCCTCTTATTTGACTTGCCAACTAAGAATCTTAGTTGTCCTTTAGTTGATATACCCAAACTATGTTTAAAATAAAACACCAATAATATAATAAAATATTAACAACTAAAAAATAAAATATCAATAAATATTGGAATTTATCCAACATTCCCCCACCAATTTCAATATACACAAGAGAGCAAAGCAAAAAGACAATAAATAACTTTTGGCATTATCGCTAAAATCTAGTATATAAATGAGAAGTGTCTTTCGGACTTGAACTTCCATATAGTGAAAATAATTCAAAGCTTCATCAAGGTGATGTGGTGAACGTATCTTGAACCAAGGACCTTTTGAGACTAGCCGGAACTATCACACATACCGATTTATGAGCTTATAAGTGTTCTTCTAGCATGCACCTTTATGGCCTTGTGCTAATCCTGGTTTCACGAGCGCTTTAGGATCGGTCTTGATTCCATAGAAAGCGGCCACACTTTCGACACTCGTATAGGTAAATCAACTTTAGTGATTCTGTGAGTCACACTTATATGATTTATTAAGAAGTAACCTTCATCCTCTAACATGCAGAAAACCAACACTAGGCACATAGGAATGGAACTTTTTGTATAAAATTCCTAGTGTTCCATAACTATAATTTAACTTGTTTATACCTCATTGAACTCCATCTATATTTTCAAGATATGAGTTGGGTTCCCATTAAATATAGTTGTGTTATTTAATAGACCTTAGTCCCATTCCTTTTGAGGTGATATATATCATCTCCCTAGCAATACCTTTAGTCAGAGGATCTGCTAAATTATTGTTCGTTTTAATATAGTCGACTGTAATTACTCCTTCCTTGAGTAATTTTCTTATAATTTGATGCCTTAGACTAATGTGTCTAGATTTTTCGGTGTAAGTTTTGTTCGAAACTTTATAAATTGTGGCATGGTTATCACAACTTATCATAATAGAAGGCGATGGATTTTTCCATAAAGGAATATCATACAACACATTTCTAAGCCATTCTGCTTCTTAACATGCATCTGATAGGGCTATAAATTCAGATTGCATTGTTGAATCTGATACACATGTTTGTTTCTTGGATCCCCAAGTGATAGCTGCTCCTCCTAGCGTAAAAATACAACCAGTAGTTGACTTGGATTTTGATTCAAGATTATTCCAACTTGAATCACTATATCCTTCTAAAACAGATGGATATCCTACATAATGTAAGCCATAATCCAAAGTCCTCTTCAGGTATCTAAGCACCCTAAAAATTCCATTCCAGTGCTCTTGTCCTGGATTACTTGTAAATCTACACAATAACTCACTGCATAAGCAATGTCTGGTCTAGTGCAATGCATGGCATACATTAGAATCCCAATAATACTAGCATATTTAAGTTGGTCCATAGCACGCCCAGTATTTTTCATTAATTTGATGCTAGGATCCACTGGTGTAGCAACTGGCTTAAGTTCAAAATGATTATATCTTTTAAGAACTTTTTCTATATAATGAGATTGAGATAACGCTAAAGAATTATCCTTTCTCACAATTTTGATTCTTAAAATCACATCAGCTTCTCCAAGATCTTTCATATCAAATTTTGATGAAAGAAACCTTTTGATTTCTTCAACATATTTGAGATTAGACCCAAATATTAACATGTCATCCACATATAAGCAAATAATAACATCAACACCATTTTCAAATTTACTATATATACATTTGTCGGCATCATTAACTTTATATCCATGGGATATAACAATATTATTAAACTTCTCATACCATTGCATATGAGCTTGTTTAAGGCCATAAAAAGATTTAACCAATTTACACACTTTCTTTTCTTGGCCAGGCAAAACAAACCCTTCGGGTTGTTCCATGTAAATCTCTTCTTCTAAATCACCATTTAAAAATGCAGTTTTAACATCCATTTGATGAATAACTAAATTGTGAATAGAAGCAAGAGATATTAATATCCTAATGGAAGTGATTCGAGCAACAAGAGCTTATGTATCAAAGTAACCAATTCCATGTTTTTGCTTATAGCCTTTAGCAACTAGTCTTGCCTTAAATTTATTTATAGAACCATCCGGATTTAATTTTCTTTTAAATATCCATTTGTACCCAATAGGTTTAGCCCCCGGGGGAAGATCAGAAATAACCCAAGTTTGATTTGACAAAATTGAGTTCATTTCATCATTTATTGCTTCTTTCCAAAAGACAGCATCCCTAGATGTTACCGCTTCATGAAATGTGGTCGGTTCATCTTCTACATTAAGAACACATTTAGTTTTGTTCTTAGTCTCATTTAAATCCCCTTCAATTAAATAAATAACAAAGTCAGGCCCAAATATTTTTTCAGTTCTTTGTCTTTTACTCCTTCGTGGTTCAACGTCATTCGTTTTTTTCGAAGAAGATATAGGTTGTGAATTTTCTTCTAAATTTGAGCAGTCAACAGTCGGATTATTATTTTCTAAACCTTGATTCAAAGTACGAAACATCGTTAGATGTTCAAAGAATTGCACATCTACCGACTCAATGATTTCTTGAGTTTCAAGGTTTAAAAATCTATAAGTCGTAATGTTACTAGAGTATCCAATAAAAACACATTTGTAAGTGCTATTTCCTAGTTTAGGTCTTTTAGGTTTGGGTTTTTTTACATAAGCAAGACATCCCCAAACTTTAAGACGCCTAAGATTAGGCTTACGATTAAATCATAATTCATATGGTGTAATATCCTTGTTTTTCAATGGAACTCTATTTAAAATATAACATGCGGATAAAACAGCTTCTCCCCACATCGACAAAGGTAAACCAGAACTGATTAACATTGAATATATCATTTCAACTAAAGTCCTATTTTTTCTTTCCGCCGTTCCATTTTGTTGTGGCGTATATGGCGCCGTAACTTGATGGATTATCCCATGAGTATTACAAAATTGTATAAACTCACTCGGGTAATATTCACCACCCCTATCGGATCGTAGGACTTTAATTTTCCGATTTTGTTGAGTTTCAATTTCTGCTTTAAAAATTAGGAATTTCTCGAAAACTTCATCTTTACTTTTAAGTAAATATGTATATGCATACTTAGAGTAATCATCAATGAAAGTTAAGAAATATTTATTTCCACCACAAGTCATATTACTCTTCATATCACATACATCACTATGAATAAGATCAAGCATTTAGGATTTCCTCTCAACAGATTTGAACGACTTTCTAGTTATCTTCGATTGAGCACAAATTTCAAATTTAGAAAGGTTATCAAATTTACAATTCGAGATTAAGCCGAGATTAGTCATATTTTTTATACTTCTATAATTCACATGACCTAATCTACTATGCCATAAAGAAATAGACTCAACCATATAAGCAAAACTAATATCATTGATTACATTAATTTTGATCATGCCGTTACAAGATTACCCTTTGCCAATAAATTGGCCATTCTTAGACAAAACAAACTTTTCAGACTCATACACTAGTTTGAAACCTTTCTTATTGAGAAGGTCCCCAGACAAAGATTTTTACACATATCAGGTACATGAAGTACATCAATTAGAGTAAGTGTCTTTCCATAAGTTAGCTTCAATTCCACTTTGCCTTTTCCAACTACATTGGTGCGAAGATTATTTGCCATCTTCACTTCTTTTCCATCAATTTCTTGATTTGTTTTGAATGAAGAGCGGTCTTTGCATATGTGGACCGTTGCGCCGGTATCCAACCACCATCCACTTTCATTATCAATTGAATTTGCTTCGCAAACCGTAGCAATAAGATCTTCAACATTGTTGGTTTCCTTCGACCCTTGTTTTTCCTTAAATGCCTTCTTTTTAAGACGACATTCTCGAGAATAATGGCCCGGTTTGTCACAGAAGAAACATTTTCCCTTCTTTTTCTTATTTGCACCTTGGTTCTTGAATTTTGAATCATTCTTTGCTTTAAATTTTGAGTCTTTGGTAATCTTGGATTTTTTATCCTCAACCATATTAGCTTTTGAATGACCTTCACCTTGTTCATCCTTCTTTTCTCGAATACGAGTATCATCTTCAATACGAAGGTGACGGAGAAGGGATTCCATAGTATAAGTCTTTTCATCATGATTAATTTTCTTCTTAAAGCCATTCCAAGAGGATGGAAGTTTTGAAACAATCACCCCTACTTGAAATTCATCTTGAAGATTAATACCAGCGGCTTTAAGGTCACCAATAATTTGTTGGAGTTCATGGGCTTGTGCAACGACAGATTTATCATTACTCATTCTATAATTCATATAGTTTGAAATTAGAAACTTACGGTTGCTCGCTTCCTCGTTTTGATACTTTGTCTCCAAAGCCTTCCATAATTCCTTTGTCGTCGGAATCATTTGATGAGCGCTATAAACAGTTAGAGACAAAGCATTGAGGATGTGTCCTCGACACATAAATCCTTCTTCTTTCCTCTTCACAAATTTTTGCTTTATTTATTTGGTGTCTTCGGGTGTGGGCTCGAGAATTTGTTCAAGGTTATCATCTAGAATGTATGCAAGTTTTAGTGATGTGAGGAAGAAGATAACTTTCTCTTGCCAACGGGTGAAATTTCCGCCATCAAAACGATCGAGTCGGATTAAGTCTTGAGTCATGACTTGGATAGATTGTGCCATAGTTCCTTCCATTTGAGTGGAGTAATAAGAATAAATTTTTGCCTAAAATTGTTGGAGTTTTGTTATGGAAAGAAAGAAATATATTAATTAATTTCTGCAAGGCACGTTCTTGGAACGCTTTCTTTTAGGCAAAATTTCCCCCAATCCGGTTGAGATAGAACCAGAACCGCGAGTACACTATGGGTTTTATAGAATCTGCCTTCAGGATACAATGCAGTGTATGAACAGTTGTTTGATTCAAACTATGTACTGTTTGATCAAACCGAGAACACTCTGAATTTGTAACTTGATAATGCCAAAGTAAAGAGGACGGAGAGAGGAGAAACTAGCAATTTTCGGTGTCCAAAACAGAGGCCTGGAACTCTTTTTATAGCCATTTCTGTGCTGTTCTTCAACAGTCACAACTCTTCATGGAGTGACTCAACAACCGTTGGATCGTGCTTGTTTGGAATAGCTGCGATCTAATGGTTCAGATTAGGCATCCCATCGTAAGAGAATGGAAATCCCCTACACGAAACGCTACGAGTTTATCTAACGGTCGTTTCGAATTTTAAACCCTTTGATCGGATCGTTTAATCACAACCGTTGATCTATTTTACCTCGTCAAAACTTTAGGCGCCCATGCTCCAAGCGACCATGTGCATGTGCGAAGTGCCAAGTGCGCGTCAAAGCGCGCAATGCGCCCTAAATCGCCCTTTCGCACACCGCGTGTCGCGATTGGTGGTGCTTAAGCACCACCGCGATGCGTAGGATCATAGCCTCTTATTTGACTTGTCAACTAAGAATCTTAGTTGTCCTTTAGTTGATATACCCAAACTATGTTTAAAGTAAAACACCAATAATATAATAAAATATTAACAACTAAAAAATAAAATATCAATAAATATTGGAATTTATCCAACAAGTTCTTTGTATTTGTTATCTTTCCGGGAAATATGAGCTAGTTCATGGAATTGGGACTGGATGTAAATTACATTTTCCCGATGTGTGTGTTCAAACTACACAATTTGCCAACAAGCTGGTGAGCCACCTTCTCCAAGGGCAGTGCATGCAGCAGCTGTCGTTGGTACCGTGGTTGTATTTTAGGTAACTAGAAGCACTGTGATATGTGAAGTTTGGTTTATATGCCTTTTTTTGTGTTTTGATTATATATTAACTGGCTTATAAAACATAGGTTTATAAAATTGGAACTGACTTATGTCCATTCTGTTTAGTAGAGGCATGTTTCATGTGTTGCTATGTTTATTAATAAAGTTTTATTGTATTAAAAAGTTAAATTGGCTCGACAATTTTTTACAAAGATATGTTTCGTCCATGATTTTGTTCTCAATGTTTTTATACAGAGAGTGTTTTGTGGCTCAAACTTTTATTTTTATTTTGGTTGAGGGTGATGAATTTGTAAGACCCAGTTATATTATATGGACATAGTTGTAAAAAAGGTTCAACTCTTACCCACTTTTGTTTATTTGAATTTAAGTTTATACTGAGTATTGGTTCGTTGATTTGAATCTAAGTATATATTACAACTTGTAGGTTTATATTTACGGAGTGTGGTGGTTTGTGTTTGTTGTTATCTATCTAAGATTTAAGATATGTGTTTTTTGTATGCAAGGATGAGAAAACCCTTAGATTGATAACACACACATCAATGTGTTATTTATAATTTCTGCATATTTATATTAGACTATTTTCAATCGATAGTGCGGTTAGTTTCAGATTTCATGAAAACACCCCTAAACTATGCATTTTTTGAAAAGAAAAAAGAAAACTATCTTTAATGCAAAAAAAACTCCAACTCTGCATTTGATTTCAAACACCCCCTTTTGGGGAATTTTTAGCTACATTTATCAAAACACTTGGGGGGATGGGTATCTTTTCATCGAAGTCTATGGCTCACAGAGGGTTTGCCTTAGAAGTATGTTTTTTCATAAACTGCATAATTCAAGTTTATTAGAGCAATTCAATGGCATATATAACAATGTAAATTTTCCTTGTACAAGTAGGAACTTTTTTTGTATGGGACCGAACTGTATTATGTTGGGAAGTGAGCTACAAAGAGGAATTCCTTCCAACTGACGAGGGATCTTATACACTAATCATACAAAAGGAAAGAAAATTGGTTGGTAAGAAGGATCGTTACACAACTTTTTCAAGAACAACGAGCCTGGAAAGATTGTGCTCACAATCGAAGATAAAACGTATAAGAAGAAACGAGCTTTTTATCAATACAAAACCAAGAATAATGCATCTTCTTTTTCTTCTTCTCGAGGCTTATTCTATAACTTTCCAGTAGTATAAAATAAATATAGAGAGAGCATAGTTTAAATAAAGGTCTGTAGGATGCTTTGAATATTTTGGATTGTGGATTGTGGTGTAATGTGATAGGTGGTGTAATGTGATGCTTTGAATATTATGGATTGTGGATTGAATATTTTGGATTGTGGTTCAAGCGAAATAAAGGTCTGTAGGATGTGATGGTCTGTAGTATGTTGTATTGTGGATAATTTGAGGTTTTAAATTTATTTTTTAAATATGTATTAATATTACTAATAGATTTTACCGTTACTATTTCTAAATTTTATCGTTACTAATTTTGAATTTTTCCATTACTATTAATAACATAATTTTACCGTTACTAATTCTAAATTTTACCTTTACTATTGGTAACAAAATTTTACCGTTACTAATTTGGAATTTTTCCGTTACTATTAGTAACATAATTTTACCGTTGTTAATTTTGAATTTTTCTGTTACTAATAGTAACAGTAAAATTTCGCAGTAAAATTCCGTTACTAACTTCGTGCCGCACACCATTTTACTAACAAAATATTATGTTACTAATGTTTTTAGTAACGGTAAAATTGTGTTACTAAAGGCGCATTTTGGTGTAGTACTTGTCACAAAAGCATTGAAATAAGCCACTTTCGAACTGCTTGCCATTGTCAATAATGATCGTTCTTGGTATCCCAAAGCGGGTGATGATATTCTTCCATACGAACCTTGTCAAATCAGAATCCCGAATGTTCGCGAGCGGTTCTGTCTCTACCCATTTGGTGAAGTAGTAAGTGCCGACCAGCAAATACTTGCGATTCCCAGATGCGGTATGCAACAACCCTAAAATATCCAAGCCCCACTGGGAAAAAGGCCATGTGTCGGTTAATGATTCGAGGTCGATAGCGGGATGGTGTACCATAGGGGAGTGCTTCTAGCATTTTTAACACTTGCGTACATGAATTCCATCATCCATTTGCATGTATGGCCACCAATATCCTTTGTTGATTGTTCAGAAAGATAATGATCTTCCTTGTGTATGACTCCCGCAAATGCCTTCATTAAGTTCACTAAGAACCTGCCCAACATCTTCTGGGTGAACGAACTGGAGGTAGGGGCCAGTGAAAGACTTTTTATAGAGTTTTCCCTCAAAAGATAAGTGAAAGTAATCAGCCTTGACTCTTATCTAGTGTGCCTATATGTTGTCGCTTTAGAGTGTGTCACTTCGTAGATAAGTCATGATGGGATCCATCTAACTGGGTGACCTTTCTATGGGGAGGACTTGCTTGGCTATGACTGGCTAGTTGATGCTCGGCTGTGCAAGAAATTATATCTGAATGTTTATTCTTAGATCGGAGTCAATGGCAAAGTTTAAAGTTGCTAAGGCATTGACGTGACTGATCTACCCCCTGGGAACTGCTGAACATCAACTTTATCAAACTTTACCATAATTTCCATTACAATAGAGAGGTAAAATTCTATCCTCTCATCCTTGGCATTGAACTCTCCACTTATTCGCTTGGAGACTATCTTTTAATGACTAAATACCCAAAGGAATTTCTCCCTAATAGTTGTGCTTTGCGCAAGCCGGTGATCAGGGCTTCATCAAATCCTAGATTGACCCCCTGTTCGAGAAAAATATTCTCTGGTGTAACCAATACTATGCCTATTCCTACCCTCTGGAGTTGGAGGCTTTGTCAATGTAAAGGGTCCAATTGAAGGATTTTTCTTCCTTTTCTGTCAGCTGTTCATTTTCTAATTGGGCAATAGGCTGGTTTCTCGTAAATTTAGCGATAAAATCAGCTAGGACTTTCCTTTTAATTGTTGTTCTTCGTTGAAAGTGGATATCCGACCATTTTGACAGTCGACCGAAAAGGTTAGCTTTCCTTAGAACTACTTTGAGGGGATGTGAGGTAATCACGATAATAAAATGAGCCTCAAAGTAATGCTTCATCTTCCTCGAGGCTACCACTATGTCATAGGCAAGCTTTTGTAGGAGAAGATAACGTTGCTCGGCATCAAGAAGCATCTTATTTGCATAGTAGATCAAGTATTAGCTTCCCTTCTTCTCGTATATTAAAGCGGAGCTCACGATATGGTTTGATACGACAAGGTAAAGGTACAAGGGATCGCCTTCACTTGGAATCACCAGCAAGGCTAGCTTGCTGAGGTAAGACTTGGGTTCTTCCAGGGCTTTGGTGCAATCCTCTTTCCATACTAGGCCTTTATCTTTCTTCAACAGTTGGAAGAACGGTCGATAGTGCTCTGAAGGCTAAGAGATGAAGCGATTAAGTGCAGCGAGCATGTCAGTAAGCTTTTGGACATCTCTTATTGTCTGAGGGGGCTGGACTTTTATGATGGCATCGATCTGATCAAGGTTTGATTGAATCCCTCTTTTAGTGACCAAATATCCTAACAACTTTCCTGATTGGACACCGAATGAACACTTGCTAGCGCTAAGTTTCATTTGGTATTTCCTGAGGATCTCAAAGGTTCCTGTTAGGTCTGAGAGGGGGTCTCCCTTATGTTTTCTTTTGACGAGTATGCCATCAGTGTACACTTCCATTATTTCTCCCATCAATTTCTTAAACATTCTAGTGACCAATCGCTGATAAGTCGCTCCTATATTTTTTAGGCCGAACGATATGACTTTGTAACAATATAACCCATTAGGGGTTATGAAGGAGGTCATATCTTGGCCTGTCTCATAAAGTGGGATCTGATGATATATGTAGTAAACATGTAGAAAGCTCATCCTTTCATACATGGTTATGGCGTCAACCAGCTAATCTATCTTTGGGAGTGAGAAACTATCTTCGGACAAGCCCTATTGTGGTCAGTAAAATGAATACATACCCTCCAATTCCCCTTACTTTTGGGTACTACAACTAGGTTGGATAGCTATTTGGCGAACTGGACTTCCTGAATGGAACTTGCATCTAGTAGTTTTTCAACCTCTTACTCCACTACCTTTGCTTTTTTTAGGGCTGTTCAGCGAGCCTTTTGAGCGACAAGTTTAAAAGCAGGGTCGATGTCCAGTCGATGACATACAATAGTGGGATCTATCTTGGGAAGCTCGTTTGGTTCCCAAGAAAAAATATCAATATTTCTTCGCAGGAACAAGGTTAACTCCTTTTTTCTAGGTCGGTGAGGGAGGAACCAATTAGAAATCTCCTTTCAGATGAGTTACCTTCAACTACAACTTCTTCCAGTCTTCAACGACCCTAATTGTGGGGTGGAACCTGGTTCCCTCCACCCCTGGTCAGTCATAATGCAATTTCTATTTGGATGGCAATACCCCCTCCTGGCTTCCTCCTGGACCTTCTTCTCGTCTTTATTCGTCTCTTATTTGGGGTAGATGGCTGTAATGAATCATTTTCTAGCCATAATCGGGTCGCTACGAATCTTGACCACACACGATCTGTAATGCATTTGAGTTTTTGATGATACAAGAATGGTACAACCTTCATGGCATGTAGCCAACCCCTGCCTAGGATGTGGTGATAGGGGGAATTGATATCTACCATAAAAAACTCGATCATATTTGAAACATTTCCCACCCTAACTGATAGGATTATCTTTCCCAGTGGCATGGTTATCTTTCCAGCAAAGCCGACCAATACAACGGTGGTCTCCTTTAGGTCAGAAATATTTAACTTCAATTTATGGAAGAGTTCTAGGTACATCACTTCAAAAGACCTACCTTGGTCAACGAGCAATCTGTCGATGTCCTGGTTATCTATCCTGAGTGTGATGATCAATGCATCATGATGTGGGATTCTTACCCGAACTAAATTATCTTAAAAACATAATGTGTTTGCTATAGTCAACATCTTCTGGTCACCTACGCTTCGCGAATCGAGTCTTGACGAGATCTATCTGAAAAGCTTGCATAACGACAGTAGGATTTTTGACTTCCACCCGAATAGTGTTTCCTTGTACTTGTTTGAGGTCCGATCCCCCATGAATTACTAAGAAATCGTGGCCCATATCTTCCTCGAGGACGTTATTTAGATTCTGGCCTCTGTTCATCGCGAGCTTGTCTATTTTCTTATATATGAACTCATTGAGATGGCCAGCCTGGGCCAATTCCTCGATATAAGACATGAGTGCTTTGCAGTGTTCAGTCATGTGATCGCCCTCTTTGTGAAATGCATATCTCAGTGTTATTTTCTATTTTATTGGGTCTCCTCCCATTTTCGTGGGCCATTTGACAAATGTATCTTCCTTGCTCTTGCTGAGAACTTTGTATATCGGTTCCTTAAAGACTGTGTCGACAACCTATAATGCTTTTGAGGGGTCCCTATTGTTGCCATTTTTGGAGCCATTCCTACCCCCATTCTTGTTTCCTTTCTTCTGAGAATCATTTTTCTTGGTCCATTTGTTCGTCTTCGTGCAACCATTGTCCCCTGCATTAAGATGAATTACATCTTCGACTTTGGCATATTTTTCAATATGAGCCATTAGGCCATCGATGGAATTAGCCTCCCTCTTAGTTAGGAATTGGTGTAGTAGAGAAGTGCTCGGTAGATCGATCTTGAAGGACTCTACGAAAAATTGCTCCGAGGAGTCCTTAATATCATTGAAAACCTCCCAGTACCTATTGATGTACTCCTTGAGGTTCTCCTGTGGCCTTTTCTTTATTATGAGCAGTGCATCCATCCGCTTGGGGTGGGAACTTCTAGTTATGAAGCGAGCTATAAATAATTCAGCTAAAGCCTTGAGGCTCCTGATGGACCTATGTGTAAGCCTCTCAAACCACTTATGTGCCACATCGTGCAGACTAGAATGGAAGATGTGACACATCCGTTGATGTAAAAAATTAGATCATATCTAATTATTCAATCACAGATAAATAAATTAGACAAAGAATTTTTAAAGTGGTTCAGCCTTATAAGGATGGCCTACGTCCACTGTTATGTTATTGCTGATTGTTTGGGAATTCTCGATTACAAGTTATCTCAAGAAATTTTGGTCCCCTTACAATGAGGATTGTACAATGTATTTATAGCCCTGAGGCTGTAATTTGAAAGGGTAATACATTAAATGATGTACATATGAAAAGGTAATACATTCAATGCCCCTTAAGCGTATGCGTCTGATTTAATGAACAATCAAACTGTTGGTTATCCTGCTATTAATGCTTTGTTCGAGGTGCAGCTCGGACCGCCTAAACTTCTCGATACTCAAGAGTTCCTAGGAGAGTTCTTGTTCCTCGGAGCGTATGAGTTCCTCGGGGAATCAGTGTTCCTCATTGTAGTATGGTTCCTCGGAGCATGTGAGTTCCTCGAAAATTCTTGTTGTTGCCACGTAGATTGCCACGTGTCTTCACTTTATTGAGCCATGTTAGCAGATTAAATTTGGTATCAACAGAAGCCCCCAATGTTTCATAGTTCGAACTTTGAGGAGTGTGGAACATTCTTTCTCGGAATATAGCAGTTTTAAAGGGTCATCCTGAAATTTAGGAGTCTTTTGTATTTATTTCTCCTTCCAAATTCGCAGAATCAGGCTTTTTTTGAATTTTTATAATCGCCTCGATCTCCGCATACTTTTTGTCCTTCTAGCCACCGGTAGCGTAATCGTTTCTTTTTGTCATCATTACTTTTTCCTTTTCCCAAGGCAAGGTATTTAAGCGTCACAGACAATCCCATCGTCTTCTACTTTTTCAAATTTGTATCTTCAAAATTTCCATTGTCTTACTCTCTTGTGCGTTCATCCTTTTCATCGTTCGTTGTCAACAGATCCTCTCTTTTTCTGTAAGATCTTCTTCCTTCTTCTTCATTTCCTTTATTCATCATGGTTTACCCTGTTGAATCTCTTAATAAATTTCGCTCTGATTTTTCTATTCCCTTATGGGTTGTTCTGGAAGAGCTTTCTGAGCCTTCTGACTATTTCCATTTGGCTGAGGGACATTGGTTCCCCAGTCTCTTTGTTGCTGAGTGCGGATTTTCTTTTCCATCCAATCCCCTATGTCTGGAATTTTGTCAATATTTTGACGTTGTTCCTGCAAGAATAGCCCCCAATACATGGAGAATAGTTAATGGGGTGCATAGGTTAAATCAAATTCATGGAACTCGCATAGGAATTCCAGAAATCATGTTTTGTTATAGATGGGCAGTGGGCGATAACACTTTTTATTTAAAAACTAGATTTTTAAATAGGGATTTAGTGGTCAATCTCCCGAATGCCAATAGGGACTATTTTGAGCACGGAGTTGTTATAAAAAATTGGCAACATGCTCCTTTATCTGGGGATGAAGTGTATCAGGGTCCCAGATGCCCTCCTTATGGCAATGGGATAGGTTATTTTTATTTTATTTTATTTATTTTGAAATTATGCTTCTTCTATGTTTGATAAAATGTGCCACTAATATTTTAACGTTTATTTACTTTCAGTTGATAGCAAAAGAAAGTGTCCAAAAGAAGCAGACGTGAATATAAGGCACTTAAAACTTATCTGGAGTTTGCATCAGAGTGTTGTCGATGAGCACATTAGGTCAACCTCGTATCTGCTGCAGTACAAGAGCTACACCACTTCTTTCACTGCTCGTCCGGTGATAAGTGAAGTAGAACCATTACCAGCTTCTACCAGTTCCTCGCTTGAGTCACACATTCCTTTAAGTGAAAGGATGAAGAAGATAAGACCTCCCACCCTTTTTTGAGAAACCTGCCTCTGGTGCTAGAGAGGCAAAAAGAAGTAAGATTGACGTCCCAGAGGAGGGGACAAAGAAAAATGATGCACCTTCCTCGACTGCTCCTGTTGTGAAGGTTGTCGAGAAGCCCCAAGTGGTTCCGAGAAAGTCTGCTGCTCCAGGAGAAGTGATTGTAATATCACCGACCAAGAGTTCCTCCTTGGTTGAATCTATTCCTGCTCCGTCGAGGAAGTTGAAGAAGGGCTCCTCGGTCAATTTGGCTGACACCATCTCTCAGCCCCCGACTAGTGGAGTTCCCACTTTCGTTCCCCCGAGCTCTTCCATGAGCTCGGTGAAGACTTGGATCATTCCCGAGATCCAAGGTATCGAGGAAAACCTTTCTCGAGATATGGTTACCTCTTTGGCAGCTCGCCACATTGCTTCTGTAAGTCCTTTTACTTTGAACTTTTCATCTTTTCCTTGTTATATCTGTCTCTGACTTGCTTTCATTTTATTTTCACAGTTAGTGAGCTGCTTCAATACAATTTTGAAGAAGGATGAAGCTATTAAAGCTTCAAGCTCCTCGTCTGGTGTAGAGGAAGCTTTGATGGGTTTGGGGAAGTCTCTGAAAGAGTCTCGCCAAAAATATGCTGATGATAAGGAAACTTGGGAGAAGAAGCTTGTCTCCACCGAGCAGGAGAAGGCTCGAGTTGTTGAAGTCTCCAAGGAGTTGGAGAAGAAAATAAAGGACTTGGAAGGGAAAAATAAAGAGCTTGACAAGAAGCTCAAAAATGCTGGAGAGCTTGAGAATAAGCTCAAGGTTGCTGAGGAAGAATTGGGTCAGCTTCGGGAGGTAAATCGGCAGAAGGAGGAGGTTGAGAATAAATTGAAGACTGCTGAAAACCTTCTGTCCGAGAAGCTTTTCTCGGAGAAATTAAAGATAAAATTGGTTGTGAAGAAGTCTTTCAGCGCTGGCTGGGACAAGGGGTGGAACAAGGGCTTGGCTGCCATGATGTCACAAGTAGAATATGGCAGCCTCAAGTACTTTAGGGATGGATGGGTCGCTCTACAGGAGATGAAAGTGGATGAAAATTCCTAACTCTTTCAGCGACACATCCCTGGTCCTCCTCCAACTCCTGAAGACGAAGAAGAGGACGAAGTTGCCTCCGAAGAGTCTTCCATGTTGATGGGAGATCAAGTTTCTCTTCCCCCGACTATCCAGCCCACTGGCGAGGAACTTCAACTACCTGCAACTTCCTCCGAGCAACCTCCAGCACTTCTCCAACCACTATCTGCTCCATCCGAGCAACCTACTTCCTCGTCCAATCCTCCCGAGAAAGTTTTGGGAGACAAGGAGAAGGTGTAGAGTTGTTCGGATTTCTCTATTTTATTTTTCTTTAACAAATGTAATCATGAACATGTGATTCTGAACCTTGTACTTCTGACCTTTATGATATAATAAAACTTGAACTTGTGTTTATTTATACTGTTGTCTCTTCTTCATGCTCTGTTTTGATTATTGATTACTGCTTTTTCTTCCTCTACTAGTTTTTGGCCAGGAAGGAATTATTATTTGCTCACGATACAAAGTTGTTGAGGCAATGCAATGAATACTTCAAGGCTGGTCACTCGGATCTGAGTGCATCACAAATCGTCGACATCCTCGGTCAAGATGCTTCAGAACAGGCAATTGAGGCCTACCAATACTTGAAGTGTCTGCTTGATCGTGTAGTGGCCAATAATGTGGCTTATTATGACATGATCGAGGATCTTCAAGGCACTCTTAAAGACCTTCAACAACAATACAAAGAATCCACTGCCCTTTTGCACGAGGGGTATGAGAAGAAGTATCAGCAACTCAATGCTGACAAGGGATACGAGAAACGTTTTTCTGGCTACGATGTGAGGGAGAGAACTCTGAGGGCTGAAGTCGAGGAGTGCAGATAAATAGCTGAATTATTAGAGCAAGAGAATAACAACCTGCAAAGAGAGTTGTCGCAGTTGAAGTCTGCAGCTTCCACTTCAAAAGCCTTGATCCCAGTGACTGATGAGGGATTCTCGTTCTTGGAGGTTAAGAACGCTAACTTGAGGGACGAATTGGAGACCTTGAAGAGAGCTGGCCCCTCTACATCTTCTCGTGGACGAGCAAGAGCTCCTCGGGGACGAGTAAGAGTAGCTCGGATTCCTATCGAGGAACAGAGGACTCAATCCGCTTTGGAGAACCAAGCTTTCCAATTAATGGCAAAGAACCAGGCATTGGCTGAAATGTCAAAGAAGATCAGGGACCTGGAAGATCAGCTTTCAGCGCATAAATCAGTCTTGGAGAATAAGGAACCATTCATCAAAAATCTCCACGAGCAGCTGGAAAGACTGACATATCAATTCCACAAACAGCCCAGGGAGTTCTGGATGGCTGGGTACAACGAGGCTCTCTACCACTTGGACGATCGTATCCAGAATTCCAATAATGAGGGCTACAAGCATGGCTGATTGAATGCCTTAGGTGTGCTGCAACTCGAACAGGGTCACTACCTGTGGGACTATCATGATCCTGGGCTGCTCGACCTACCCGTGACACCATTTAAAATTGATATGAGTTGGATCCCTGCTCTGGCCATTCCTTGATGCTTAATTTCCTAGTATCTCGGCGACTACAATCTCCATTCAAGTGTTGAGATATCTCATCCCGAGCACCTTCTAGATCGACCATCCGTGATAAATATCAGGATGTTAAAAAATTTGAACTTCATAAACTCTCCTCTTGCTTTAAATGGTCCGCCTACTGGTAAGGAACCTGTTTCAAAAGCGAAGGGTAAGAAACCAATAGAGTAGGAATTTTGATGTAATAGTTAGTATACATTTCATTATCAATGTAATCTATTTTTGGATTTAATGAAAGACTTTTATTTTTGTTCGCAATCTTAATTGCTATTGTCTTGTAAAATACTTTACATTTGTGCATGTATGTCTGTTAAAAAGATAACAATATTGTGTTATTTTGTGTTGCTTGTCGATCAACTTATTGTCGACTAGCTTGAATTTGTGGTAGTCATTATAAAAAATTACTAAGTTATTCCTCGACCAACTTACTAAGTTGTTTCTCGACCAACTCACTAAGTTGTTTCTCGACCAACTTACTAATAATTTTAAAAAGTAACGAGTATCAATAATTTTGCTTGATCATTTTCTCGTATTCATAAAATGTTTCTGACCAACCAAGGTCGGTAAATTTCCTTCTCGACCAACTACAGTTAGTGGGTTTTTATCCCCGACCAGCCATAGTTAGTGGATTTTTCCTCTACGAGGAGCTTTTAGTTGGCGTTTTCAAGAATATATTTACTTCCTAACCAACATAAGTTGGCATTTTTAGGAATATTTTTATTTCCCGAGAAACACATAGTTTTATTTCCCGTAGGAATACAAGTAGCTTTACTTCCTGGAGGAATACAGGTAGCTTTACTTCCCGGAGGAATATAGGTAGCTTTACTTCCTGGAGGAATACGGGTAGCTTTACTTCCCAGAGGAATATAGGTAGCTTTACTTCCCGGAGGAATATAAGTTTTACTTCTCGGAGGAATATAAGTTTCACTTCCCGGAGGAATACATTTGTTTCTCGACCAACCTTAGCTAGTGTTTTTGAGAAAAAATTTTAGTAGCCCGAGTTTTGCCGAGTAGTGTGTAGCACTTGTATTCCCCGAAAAACTTTCAATAAAAGGAGAAAATACACATCACTGATAATACTTGCGCAGGTGCTCTGCGTTCCATGCATTCTTAAACACCTCCCCTTCTAAAGCTGATATTCGGTAAGTTCCTGGTCGAACAACTTCTGTAACTCGGTATGGTCCATGCCAGTTTGCCTCCAGTTTGTTGTGCTTTTGAATTACTTTCTTCAGCACATAGTCTCCTTCTTTCAGGTCGCACTTCTTCACCCTCTTATTGTAGAATAGAGCTGTTCGTTGTTGGTATGCAACATTTCTGATGGCTGCTTCTTCTCTAACTTCCTCGAGCATGTCTAAATCCAATCTTCTCATTAAGTCGCTGACAGGGGAATTGAAATTCAGTACCCTGTGTGTTGGGAGGCCCAACTCGGCAGGTATAACAACTTCACTTCCAAACTCTAGCATATATGGAGATTCTCCAGTTGTTACTCGGGGAGTAGTTCGGTAAGCCCACAGTACTGACTGTAGCTCGTTGATCCAATTTGCTTTCGCATCGTCCAGTCTTTTCTTCAAGCCATTTAGCATTGTTCTGTTTGTCACTTCAGTTTGTCCATTGCTTTGAGGATGGCCTGATGCTGAGTGAATCTTCAACACATTTGATTGATGACAATAGGCAGCGAACTCCTCGTTATCAAATTGTGTTCCATGGTCTGTGATGAAAGCATGAGGAAGACCATATCGACAAATGATGTTCTTCCAAATAAATTGATACACCTTCTCGTACATCATATCAATGAGAGGCTCAGCTTCCACCCATTTAGTAAAATAATCCACTGCAACGACGAGGTATTTGAACCTTCCTCTAGTCGTTGGCAGTGGTCCGACCAAATCTATTCCCCACATGGCAAATGGCCAAGGGTAAGTGATGGGTGTCAACAATGCTTGTGGAGTTCTTCGGATGGAGGAAAAGCGCTGGCACTTGTCACATTTCTTGGCATAGGCTACACAATCAGCCCTCATCGTCGGCCAGTAATATCCCTGCGTCATCATCCTTTGCAAAAGCGTCCGAACTGCTACATGGGCTCCACAGGACCCTTCATGGATCTCTTCAATCAAGTCTTTCACCTCGGAGGGATGTACACATCTTTGCAAACCTACCATAATTCCTCGTCTATATAAAATACCGTTAGTTAATACGTACCGAGCAGCTTTAAACTTCAATTTCTTGGCTGCGAGCTTGTCAATTGGTAATTCTCCCTCTTCAATATATGCCCTGATGGATCCATCCAAGATGGTCCTAAATCAAGGGTGATAAAGTTCATCGCCAAATCTTCATCTATACTCCGACCAGCTAAAACTTCAATTATGATTGTTCTTCGTAGCTCGGTACGAGTAGCTGATGCTAATCGAGCTAGGGCATCTGCTCTTGCATTCTCCATTCTTGGTATTCTGACCAGCTGAATAGCAGCAAATTCTGATACCAACTCCATCACCTTTGTATGGTATTTGATCATTAATTCTCCTTTGGCTACATATATTCCCAACATTTGATTTACAATTAATTGAGAATCACTGAAGACAATAATTTACTGCGCCTCCATAATTTTTGCCAAATTAAGACCTGCAATCATGGCCTCATACTCAGCCTCATTATTGGAAGCTTTGAATTGGAAACGTTGGGCGTATTCCCTATCGACCTCGTCTGGAGTGCTCAAAACTATTCCTGCCCCACTCCCTATTGTGCAAGATGAGCCATCTATATATAGCCTCTATATAGGTAACTCGTCTTCAAACTTTTGATCTGACAGAGTTCCTCGATGAAATATTTGTTGCTTCCTTTCACCTTCCCCTGATATTTCTCGCTCTTCGTCGATCATCTTTTCTTGCCCTTTTACCAACCGGAGTTGGTCTGAGCTCGAATTTGATGATCCTGTAACATCGACTTGCCCTTTTACCAACCGGAGTTGGTCTGAGCTTGTGTTTGTTGATCCTGTAACATCCACAGGTTGATCAGCGAGCAAATTTTGCTCCTCGGGGGTATCAGGATAGGTGAACTCTGCTATAAAATCCGCTACAGATTACCCTTTAAGCGATGACCTGGGTTCATAGACAATATCGTATTCACCGAGCTCTATTGCCCAGTACATCAATCTCCCCGATTTTTCTGGTTTATGAAGGGCTTGCCTCAACGGCATATCAGTATATACGACTATAGTATGAGCTTGGAAGTATGGCCTCATTCTCCTACTCGCCTCAATCAGCGCCAGTGCTAACTTTTCCAGCCTTGGATATCTGATCTCTGCTCTTCGGAAGGACTTACTTGTGTAGTAGATTGATTTTTGTACTCCATTATCCACTCTTATCAACGCCGAGCTAACTGCATTCTCCGATACTGCTAGATACAAGTACAATTTTTCTCCCATCACTGGCCTGGATAACAGTGGAGGTGCTCCCAAGTATTTCTTCAAGTCTTGAAAAGCCTTCTCACATTCATCATTCCACTCAAAAGTCTTTCGGAGTGTCTTAAAGAATGGGAGACATCGATCAGTTGCTCGCGATACAAATATGTTGAGTTCTGCTACTCGTCCTGTAATATTTTGCACCTCTTTCTTCGTCATTGGAGATCACATCCCTAATAGAGCTTTGATCTTTTCAGGATTTGCCTCAATGCCTCATTGGTTGACAATGTATCCGAGAAACACGCCTTCTCGTACTCCAAATATGCACTTCGTCGGGTTCAGCTTCATTTGATATTTATCTAGTTGATCAAAAGTCTGACTTAAGTCAACTAGATGATCGGCAGCTTTCTTGCTCTTTGTCAGCATATCGTCAACATAGACTTCCATATTGCAACTGATTTGTTCAGCAAAGACTTTGTTCATCAGCCTCTAATATGTCGCACCTACATTTTTCAAACCAAAAGGCATAACATTATAACAATAAGTTCCCCTAGGGGTAATGAAAGAAGTACTCTCCCTGTCTTCAGGTTTCATTTTAATCTGATTGTAGCCAGAATAAGCATCCATGAAGCTCAGTAGCTCGTGTCCCGAGGTAGCATCCACTAGTTGATCAATTCGGGGCAGCGAAAAATAATCCTTTGGACATGCTTTATTGAGGTCGGTGAAGTCTACACACATCCTCCATTTGTTATTCTTCATTTTCACCATCACCACATTTGCTAACCAGTCTGGATATTTAACATCTTCAATAAAGCAGGCTTTCTGGAGTTTCTCGACTTCCTCCTATATAGCTTGATTCTTCTCGGGGCTGAACACTCTTCTTCTTTGCTTCACTGGCTTGATCTCCTTATTCACATTGAGTTCGTGACATAAGAAATTTGGATCTAGTCCGGGAATATCCTCATGATTCCACGCAAAAGTTTGCTTTCTTCCTCTAAGGAAAGTTATCAATTCCTGTTTTAGTGAGGTTTCCAACGACGAACCTACTTGAGTAGTTCGCTCAGGGTGCTCGTCGTCCAAAATGATGTTTTCATTAGCTTCCACCCCTTGACCCTTCACGAGTTGAGACTCATCTCTAGGATCCAATGTTTCAATTTCTGCCCCTTCTTCCACTTGATAAGTAGTAGTCTTTTTCCTTGATTCCTCCAGTTCCTCTTGCTCGGTGGATGAATAATAGCATTCCCGAGCTACTTTCTGGTCACCTTTCACAACTCCTACTCCAAAATTTATTGGAAACTTCAGGCATTGATGCACTGTAGATGGTACAACCTCAAATTTCTTCAATCCTACTCTTCCTATGATGATATTGTATGATGATTGAACATTCTTATCCATCACGAAGAAGCGTATTCTTTCTGTCCGACAAGTAGGCCACGTACCAATGAATATATCCAACTTGATCGTTCCCAGTGGAAATACTTTCTCACCAGCAAAACCGAGGAGGGGTGTATGATAAGGCTCCAGTTGAGATAGCTTTAGATTTAAACTGTCGAAGCACGAGTAGAACATGATGTCTGCCGAGCTACCATTGTCTACTAGTACTCTTAAAATTATTACCTCCTTCATTCTCATCTTGATTACCAATGGGTCATCATGAGGATAAAGAACACCTGCAAGGTCATTATTTGAGAACCCAATGACCAACTTCTCTTTGTTCACCTTTCTCGGGCGATCCTCCTCAGCTAGATTCATTCATTGAATGTACGAGCAAGCTTGAGCCTCACAGAGGTAATCTTTTCTCTCGGCAGTAAGGTCTCCTCCTCCTGCATCTCCACCTGTTATAACATTACAGTCAAATGACCCAAAGCGTATTGAAAATACCTCTCGTTCTGGCTGCCTTGGTCTCTTGGGAAGATCGGGGTCATCTTCGGGATCAACTTCATGGTTTCTTTTCTTGTTCTCCTCTGCTCGACGAGGAGATCTAGACCTCTCTCTTGTTCGGTTGTTGTTTCTTCTTTCGCTTCCACGATCAACATACTTTGCCAGCTTTCCTCGACTGATGAGTGTTTCAATCTCATTCTGAAGAGCTATGCAATTTTTGGTCATATGGCCATGATCTTTATGAAACTCGCAATACTTTACCTTATTCCTCTTGTCAGGGTCTGCCTTCATTTTCTCTGGCCAGTTTAATTCCTCGTTGTTCTTGATTTCTTCTAGAACATGGTTGATATCCTTCTTTAAAGGAGTATAATTATTGAATTTCTTTATTTCATCCCATACCGACCTTGTTCTTGAATGTTTGTCATTACCATTGTTCTTATGCTCTTTATTCTTAGCTTTATCACCTTCAACCTTGGTTTCTTTGGCATCCATATTCTTGTTCGCAACCATAGCTTCCTCGGCATTCATAATCTTGGACGCTTTTCCCATCAGATCCGACATGGTTCTAGGTGGATCTTTGGACAAAGTATAGTACAACTTGTTGGGCAGTAGTCCACTCATCAAGGAGGTAATCGCTATCTTCTCCTCGTAATCAATTACTTCAAGTTTCTCGTTATTAAAACGAGTTATATAATCTCTGGTTCTCTCACCAGCCTCTTGTCTAACACTTAACAAATGCGCTACTCGTTTAACTGGCTTTTCCCCAAAACAGAAATTCCCAATGAATAACTCGGCTAGTTGAAGAAAAGTTGAAATCTTACCCTGAGGAAGATTATTATACCATATTTGAGCAGATCCGGTAAGAGTTCCCGAGAATGCCCTACATCTCATCTCATCTGGAACAACATAGATGTCGGCTGCAGCTTGGTATTGTTCTATATGAAGGACAGGGTCTGTCTTTCCATCATATTTGGGGGTCACAACAGGTGCTTTGAACTTTGATGGTGTTGGGAAATCTACAATGGCCTAGACAAAAGGTGTTCCTCGAACAAAAGTTCATTATAGAGGGTTATTGGCTTTAACCATTTCCCCTAACCTATCCTCCAGCCTCTGAATAGAGCCTTTCCATGCATCATTTCCGTCCTCGGGTCGGTTGGTTCGAGCAGCTGATCGCGTTGAAGTGGCTTCTTGGGATCTATCTTGACGAGCAGCTGGTCGCGACTGGGCAGATCCTTCCCTTAAATCTGATGGTCATCGAAAACTCCTCGATGGGGCTCTGGGAGGACTTTTGCTCCTCCTAGGACCTAATCGATCGAAAGGGGATACTCTGCTTAATCTTTCTAGCGCACTGGTCCTTTCTGGGGAGAGAGTGATACGTTGTTCAGTATCTGTGGCTCGCACTGACGAAGTTCGTCCAGGTTGATAAGAAAAATCTTCAGACTCCTCATTGTGATATGAATTGGTACGCCTAGTACGTGAAGAAGGTGCACGGGTATTTCTTTGAATACTTCATGGTCTTGAATGGGTTGGTGCACCGCCATGGAGAGTTTGTATGAGTTGTCGCATAGTTTCTTGCATGACGGTCTGGCCCTGAGCCAGATTTGTCATTATTCCAGCCAGATCTGGAATATTTGGCGGAGCAGATGGATTTGGAGGGCTTCTAGCGTTTTGATTGCTAGATTCTAGAATATCAGCCATTTGTGATGGATTATTTTTTATGGAAAACGATATTACCAGTCGTTCCCACAGACGGCGCCAATCTGTTGATGTAAAAAATTAGATCATATCTAATTATTCAATCACAGATAAATAAATGAGACAAAGAAATTTTTAAAGTGGTTCAGCCTTATAAGAAAGGCCTACGTCCACTGTTATATTATTGCTGATTGTTTGGGAATTCTCGATTACAAGTTATCTCAAGAAATTTCGGTCCCCTTACAATGAGGATTGTACAATGTATTTATAGCCCTGAGTCTGTAATGTGAAAGGGTAATACATTAAATGATGTACATATGAAAAGGTAATACATTCAATGCCCCTTAAGCGTATGCGTCTGAATGATAAGCATTTAATGAACAGTCAAATTGTTGGTTATCCTGCTATTAATGCTTTGTTCGAGGTGCAGCTCGGACAACCTAAGCTTTTCGGTACTCAATAGTTCCTCGGAGAGTTCTTGTTCCTCGGAGCGTATGAGTTCCTCGGGGAATCAGTGCTCCTCGTTGTAGTATGGTTCCTCGGAGCATGTGAGTTCCTCGAAAATGCTTGTTGTTTCCACGTAGATTGCCACATGTCTTCACTTTATTGAGCCATGTTAGCAGATTAAATTTGGTATCAATAACATCAATGAGTCGTTATGGCTCCACAAGGTCATAGTCTGCCTGTACTGTCGGACATGATCGATAAGGTCAATTTTCCCATCATAGATCTTGAATCTAGGGATCGCAAATTTCTTGGGGGGATCCTCTTCTTCTATTGCCCTTGAAAAAGGGGACTTCATCTGAGTGTTAAGAGCTCTTATGGCTAGCTCTTGTGTGGATCTGGCTTCTCGGTGGGCTGAATGCTGATCCATCTCCATTCAGACGAAGCTTGTGATTTCATCATTTTGTCGACCAGGACTCCCATGGCATCAAGTTTGCTATAGTTGTTCTGATCGACCATCTTCTGACATGTTGCTCTCATATCTTCCTTGGTCGCGCCTAGGGATCCTTCGTCGCTTATGAGATTCACTCACTTGTGGGCTAAGAGTTCGATCGTGGCGTCGTGTTGTATTTTTTTGGAGATCTCTCACCATTCTTTCTAGTCTCCTTTTTGGGCGAGTATTCTTTTTTTCTTGGTGACGCATGGCTTCTTCTTTCTGTCAAAGTCTGTCCTCGTAGGCATCGGCTAATCTGGAAATTTGTATAGACCTAGGTGGTCCATGACTTTCTTTAGAAGGATGACTTACTTAGATTTGGTTGGCAAATTTTAAACCTCACGTTAGGATGAGTAGGTTCTTCCTGAACATCGTCGACTTGAGGGATGTTGCTGCTATGGTGAGACATTGGAGGCTTTCAGTTAGTAAGAGTTATTATAGGAATAACAATCGTTTCCCATAGATGGTGCCAATTGTGGTATCAAAAAATATCACAATAAGTAATTTACGAAGAACAATTACAATCAAGGAAGAAATCATTCAATCACACACATAACACAACTATGTACGTGTTTCGATAACTTGCTTACGTCCACGGAGATGTCTACTATTTTATTAAGTATCTCTTAATTATGCTTGGTTACATGCCCCTATGCCCCGGGCCAGGGGCTACAATTTATAGATGTTGAATTTCATTTGTGAAAGTAACTCCACGATGTCCATGACGAACCATGAATCCCATGAATATATCCTCGAGATTCTCGGGGATAGACTTGGTCACATCCTGGATTGGTTACATATCTTTATTCCACAATTTGGGCTGGGTACCATTTTAAGCCTACTGGGCTTGGTCGGCTACTCTTGTGGGTTGAAAATAAAATGGGTTCCCCTAACATGCATATATAAGAAATTTAGGATGAACATAAGACTAATAGGTGTTTTAAAAGGCTCATTTTACGAGAGAAGGAGATTTGGGAAGAGAGAAATGTTTGTTCAAGGGGTAGAGTTTAATAAGTGGGTTAATTAAGAGTTTCACATGTCAACACCGTGTTGCAAGATTCAATTATGGATATAAGATAATGACTATCATGCAACCCCTGTGATGTGCGGGTGCTAAGTAGTTATGAATAAAATGAAATTTTTTAATGGAGATGGGAAATAGCCAATGTGAAATTTTAATGATCTAAAAAACTTCATGAATTTCAGCATATTGATGTTATAATGAAGTTTTAGTTTAATTGTGAATGCAGGCCCAAATATAAAATGAGTTTTATCTTTTCCAAAAATTATGAGACAGCCTAATGTTTATAGTAAACAACTAAATTTTAAAGTCCTTTCATGTACGTACACGATTGAATAATCTTGTAAGAAGATGAAGAAAATATGTACGGGTAGAACATCCATGAGATACCAAGGTCAAAGCCTATGTAAGAGGAAATAAAACGACCGACCCATAATGAAAAGTTTATTATGTTGTAGACATTGCAATAGAAGAAACAAATAGAAGATTACTCAAATGGTGTGGGGTATCGTTAAGTGTAGTTTTAAATAGACGGTAAACAAAAATTCCAAAGATATAAATAAAAAATCCATTCCTAAAATTTGGTAACATCCTTTGCTTCTTTTATTTAATGCATGTGTTGGAATATCTATTCTTCTTCATCCTAGTTTATCTTCCTATATTGAGAATTACATACATATGCTATTGTGACATTAGAATGGAGAATGAAGTTACAAATCATAAGCCACTGTGAGAGCATAACATTCATTCAAGTGCATCCAAAAATAAGTAAAGCACTTATTAGAGGGCGGAAATATTATCATATGAATTATACATAGATTCTTACATGAGGTCATAGTTAACAGTGATGGATGCCCAAATGCAAAAAAAAAAAAAAACAATGTAATAAGAGAACATTGTTTTACTTACAAATACTTTCAATGAAATTTTTTGTGGGAGTAAATGTTGTTTATAATTTACTTACATGGTGGCCTTTTATCCCAAAGAGTAATGTAGCTAGTGGTAAAATGCATTCACAAAAATTTGATTTTCAAAACTAATGAAAAATCAATATGTACAGATAGTTATAAGGCCCTGGACATACTAAAGATGATAGAAACTTATATATAAGGGTTTTACTAATTCTCACAGATTGGAAATTAAACAAACAACATGATTTTGGAGATGCATATCTTCTTTGGGCATTTTCATTGAAGGTTTGTGTTTAAACATCCCTAAATATGTACTGTAAGCACACAAACTATAATTAGATTTGTTAGATTCAATTTCAATGAATGTAAATTCACATAAGGTATTGTGGTAGTTTTGTTTTATTCAAAGTAAATTTCTTAGATAAAATATGAGATAAAGGAATGGTTGTATATTAAACTAATCATATGTGTTCAATAATGTTTATGGCCTTTGTTTTCCATACAAGGAAGTTTAATCCCAATTTTGTCCATGTGGACCCGACTTTATTAAATAAGATACATAACCTTTTTAGTTAGTTAGGTTCCATAGGGTGGGGAACATAATTGTGTGTTTCTCTATATTTAAACATACCCCATCTTTTGTATAAATAAAAGAAACCAGACTTTGCAAAACAGAGGTGTTGGAATGCTTTTGAATAGATTAAAAATGAGAGCCTTTTGTACAAAGACCCATCTTAATAACTTATATATGAAAAGCTATTATTTATACATCTCATCATAGCTTTAAATTAAAAGTATCAATTTTATACCATCAAAATGTAATGCCTCGTCTTGGATTTATGGGTTACTTATAGTCATCCTGGTCTAACCCGAACCTTACGCGTGAAATGCAATGAAACAACCTATATAATGTTGTTAATCCAGTTTTAATTTAATTAACATTCCACTTGTTAAGCATGTGATTTCAATCTCAAATCAACTATGTGAGAACCCGTGGAAATCATCCCCAGAGTCCAAGCATACAGAGCTACTAACGTAAAATAAAGAGAGTACTTACTTATATAACACTCTCAAAATACAAAACTTCACCCAACCTACCGTAACAAAAGAAGGGTGTGAGTCGAATGCTCAGTGGAAAATATACAACAATGCAATATAGAATCGAACAGGAGAAAGAAGCCTCTAACACGTTATACCTACGTGCACACACACACACACACACACACACAATGCGTGAAACTGTATTTATTTCTAAAAACATGACTTGTCACAATTAAATTACCTTAATCTGAGTAAAGAACTTCCTCTTTCTTGACTTGGAATTTATCTCTTTAGTTAACACATGCAGTTAAATACTTGAACAACTACACTTTATCTGATCAGAAATCATTTCATTACCGATATCACCCTTTTAATTTAAACCAATTCACCTTAGTATTTTCATTAAAAATCACTCCTTTCAACACACGGGGACACCTTGTTAGAAAATACTTATTTAACCGTTGAAAACATTTCATAACACACCCTTGTGTTAATTATGGTTATACCTTCTTAGGTTGCCTAACTCACCTGTTTAACCATTATACTTTACCATTCCTTACTTTATGGACCTCAATCAATTTACACGTATCTGGTCCATTTTAACCATTACCGGACCATTTATTAATTCAATCAACTTAGGTTGTCTTAACACATTTTCACCACACAACCCATTTCTTAACATGGTCCTTATTCCTATATCTTTTTCTCAAAATCTTCCAATAAATTACGTACTTTAACGGGCTCCACACTGTTGATAACGCCATCATATGCTCTCGCCAGTGATTTTGGGTCTTTCACCCAGAATTCACTCCAACTTGTGTTACACTTTAAAAATCATCATTTCATGTCCTTTACATTTTAGCTTTGATTTTGTTAAAAAGTAATGTTCATTTTATTTCATAAAAATGTTCCACCTTACGTAAAATTACCATTTTATCCCTTTGTGTGCAAACTTGTCATTTCCTCCATTTTCATAAGTGTTATTTCCCAAAACACTATGAAGTTAAACACACCAACTTCCTACTGTCCTAACCATTAACAATTATTCAACACTTTTACTAACCATTTTTTCAATTTATACATTTCTTTACTTTCTTTATCCAAGAAATCTAATTACACTTAAAGATTACTTTTACAAGAAAAATAACATTCCCTTTTATAACTATTTGTAGGCTTATAACCTTACACTCATCACACTTTCAAACCCTTTCTTACCCACTTTGAAGACTTGAATTTCTACTTTTCTTATTTCATGTTTAATCCCAACAAAACCTTCTTTAAACTTGTTTATATGCGTGTTCTTTATTTCATGTTTAAGCCCAACAAATGCTTATCCAAAACCCTCCAGCAACACCTCTTCATAGCTATGCCCAATAATGGTGGAAATCGGTATCTAGGGCTCGGATATGGTGGGTAGATAGAAGAATATGGTGGCATAAGGTGGAATAATGGTAGGGGCATGGTGGTTTATGGTAGAGAGAGGTGGAGGAATACAAAAAATAGTGGAATACCCACCCACCTCTCTCTCTCTCTCTCTCTCTCTCAAAATAAACCCAAATAACCTAAACAAACCCTTATAAAACACCCCTAAAACCTCAAATCCCTGTTTTTCCCAATTTGTGCTCATCAAATCTCGACAACTCATCCTTCCAACAAACCAAAATGAGACATTGCACAAGGGCAACCTAATTTAAAAGTTTCGTGTAACCTCATTCGAACAAGAAAGTCTCCTAATTCGAACAACAATGGCATTTCGTTCGAACTATGCTTCGAATGACCTTTAAACAACATGTACATGTTATACGGTGGGATCTCATTCGAACCTCTCTTCATACCCACTTTGAACGAAATGGAAATCTCGTTCGAATGACCCTAACTCGTTCGAATGGTCTTAACTTAAATTTTCTCCAAATTTCTAAATTAAACCCACAAACTTCCAAGAATCCTTATCAAGACTCCAAAATAGTCAATTAAGGATAAAAACCTATTCATAAAGATTCAAATACCAAGGTTTTCATATGTTTACAATTTATACGGGGAAAATTAATAAAATGTTGGGCACGGCTATTACATTCTTCCTTCATAGGGAAATTTTGTACCTAAAAATACTGATATGTCGATTCTTCAAATTCATGGGGTTTACCAATTTCTACATTAAGTCATTGGAATCCTCCAAGACTAAAGAGTCAAAGTCCTCGAATATCTAGATAACATCATACACTCTTTCACGGGTTTGTCACTAAAAGGTTCATCATGCAACATTACCTAATTCTCACCCTCACGCTAGTTATTGAATTCACCTATAGTCCTCGAGTATCCACTTCATGATAATCATTCTTAGTCGAATCCTAGGACTACCTTGGCTAATACCCAAAGCATATCGGTTCCCCTATCGGGCAACTTCCTCTCGTGATCGAGTAAATCGTAACACAATCAATACTCAATTTATCATCAATAATTTCTTAGCCCCATAGAATTACATGCTCTTCTTTTATTAAACTTTCGAATCATCTCGACCACATAGCTTAGTTCAAACTTGACACTAATCTCGTATCACTAATATCTCGCATCAAATATAAACAAACCACTAAGTCTCGAACCATGCGTCTGAATAATACTCTTTTCCCAGGACCCTCACGTGAACCTAGGGCCATTCTAGGCGCCTAGCCAAGGGACACACCTGAGCATTACATAATCCACTTACTGCAACAAACCACTCTTAGCATTAAGTTTCCTTGAATTCTAACATTTTACATTGTCCTCAAGTTATCAACTTACTCTTCCCAATTAGATCCCTTAATTACCATACCGGCCAAATCATAGGTCACTACGCCTAAGGGAAGAAAACACTACGAGCTATCGTGCAGTCGAAAGTGCATCAACCTGCACACGGATCTTTTTACAAATGCAAGGATACCTTAGACAAGGTCACACCCAATTATCGAGTTGCATCGACCATACCAGGTCCACCCGTGATCTACCAGGACCAACCGCTTTGTACCATGACATGGTACCAATCCAAGCTACCACTTATATGAGAATATTGATCCTCTATTATTGAAATCTAAAGGGACCATAAGAAGCAGAAGGAACACGAGACCATTCTGAGAAAATCCCACTCGTACACATCAGACTATGATTTATGAAACGCTAACTTACGCTATATGCTTGAAGTCTTATCACTCTCCCCATACGTTCTCGTTGGGTACTATCCTAGCCACATACCTTGGCTTGTGTCACCAACCTTATCGAACCGGATCTCAAATATTCATCCTCGGAAGATGAAAGAAACATACAAAAATATCATTCTCTATAAAGTCAAATGCTGATTTTCCTCCTCAGGAGTGAGGTCCTCTCCCTCATATCCTTGACACACATGAACCAGTTCAATTGACGAATGCCTAACACCCTTATCTACACTGACCTTATCCATTTACCAATGATAACATCACCAACCCACTACACCTAGGTTTCTATTTACTTTACCATATCGTGACCGCAACCCCAAAATCCCCTTAGGTAGTATTATGTTCAAGAGAGACATTAACCTTGTTATATCCTTTAACAATACGATGTTGTCACTAAGCTTACTTCCAGGTTCTACACAAACTCAACTCACATAACAACCACATCAATCGTCATTGGCATTCTAAGAGTAGTAAGTATCATACAGGACTCCATCTTATAATCCGTACCGGCTTGGCAAGATGTGACAATGTGACACCCCGCATACTAAAATACCAAGTGGCCAGCCCATGATCAAAATAAAACATTGGTCTTATATGTCTCATTCTCAACATCATTGTCGAAAACATTTTTAAAGTTTCTAACCATCTAGTAATTTAATTAGACCGGTGCCAAATTTTATCGTTCATTAATTAACAACATGCGAAAGTAAATAATAATTAAACCATGAACACAAACTGGTATTGAATCAAACACAGAAAAATAATTTGAATAAAGATGATCGAATCAACTATCGGTTCAACACTAAAATACAACAATAATTAAAACAATAACCTGGATACACAAGGTAAAAAAAATAACAGAATACTAAATCTGAGGGAGATATGCCCAAATGAGTACTGAAGTAAAGATCCTACACTAGGAATAAATGAACGAAGCGTCTATAGGAAAGTCCTGCAACTTCCACATGAGCTGCTACTGCGCATCCCTGTATAGAATCCTCAAACTGGGCGTCCCTATGGATGAACACCTAAAATATTTTGGAAAATATTTTGACATATGTCAGAGCTTAAGTAAAACATTTTGAAAATATTTAGCAAGAAGTTAAATTGCAATAATTAAATAAGCATGCACACTCGTCATAAGCTAGTGTCGCACTCCCTTGAGGTATAACTCACCCCTTGTCTAATGTGCACACCTATCATTTGCCCTCAAACCTTCCTATTTATGCTAACCCACCTAACGAGCCGCATCACACCTCTTTCTACCGCAGTACTCTAACCCAAGTATTCTCAATTTGATTAGTAAGTTATCTTCTGATTAACTTTTTAATCGGTTCGGCTATATTAAATCATATCACGTTTACACTAGTTATATAGAAAACCCGTTTTTGAATCATATAACTTTCCCACTAGTTATATAAGAAATACATTCACACTTATGTAGTAATCCCATATATAATTATCTGCTCATTTTATATATGTACCAACATTCACACACATGTCGCGTATAATAACCATCCATTCCCGAGAAATAACTCACCGAATTCTTTCTCTAAAATTCTATCACATCCAAGGCACTCTCACTTTAACCCGACCAGCTCAATTCGAACTAGCTCACACCGAACTTAGGAAAAAATAACGTAAATGTAATAGAGGCGGTCAAATTCCCCCGAAAAGTGAAACCGAATCATACCCAAAGCATCTCACCTCGGACTATATTCTCCCTACTCCATAAGCCATAACCTCATATGATTGCACTAGAGGGGTATGTATTCCTATCATATCATTCACACCGATATCTATAAAGGAAACAAATATATATATACACCATTACACATAACTGTATAGATATATTTAATAAAGTTCGGCTAACCTGTGCCTAACACTTGTAGCACTAGCCTAAGAATACCTAAGTCTATATCCCGACTCGTAATTTAATTAATCACACATTATATTATTTTTCATTCATGTTTACAATATCCAGACTCACTCATTTGGTCCGTGTCTTTATCTCTTAGAATTTGTTAAACAACATCCCACTACTAAGGCTAACACCTCTCGTTAAATTTAATATTCGATAATTTACTACATATCTCTATAATAAATTAAACCGGCTATTCCGTGCCTAACTCCTACCGTACTTGCCTGAAAATACCCGAGTCAAAACCCCGATGCTTATTTAAAAAATTTCACCTCAATTAATTTTATCCAAGTGGTGTCACTCAACCATAATACCCGGACTTCTTAACTTGGTCCGCACTTTAACCTTTTGAATTTAGTTCACAAAATTATAGTTATTTAGATTGGTATTCTATTTAAATAAAATACATCTTAAAACCCACGTCCCAAGGCCCTAAGAATTATCTCCCCTTTTTCTTTTTCACGTAATTAAATCCTTTAAGAGAAAATACCCAAAAGAAATCTAGGTAGAAGAAGGAATTGGCGCCAAAATCCTCACTATCATTCAAACAAGACCAGTGGTCGTTCGAACGACTTCCACTGTCATTAGAACGACTCCCTTAGTCGTTCGAACGACCTTACACTGTTTTCCCCTCCTTCTTCCTCATGCTGTCCACCATTGCGGAACCATAGTACTTCCTGGTTTCTTATCAAATCACAAATAAGGTATCCACAACATTTTTTAATCATCTAAACTGAATATAATCGCCCCTTTAGCATTCAAACCACACCAATTTATCTTAACATTTATTATTCAATGATTTGAGTTTCGTCGGGTTTTTTTTAAACCCTCATCCTAGATTCAATTACATAATCAGCAAATCAATGATTCTAACCTCTGTATCTCGATTCTAAACTTGATTCAAACAGTGGTTTATACCCAACCATCACCAATTTCATATTCAATCGACTCAATCTACTCAATTTATTAAAACCCAATTCATATAATAGCCCACTCCAAAAAATGAATTTCTTTAACACACTAACTATGATATGAATCGAAATACTGAAAGTTAAATTGAAAGAAAGTTTAAATACTTGCCTAAATAAATTCATAGTGTCTGATTTTCTCTGATTTAAATGAAGGTTTGACGAAGAACACACCCAATTCTTCTTGGTTTGGCCCCCCAAAGCTCTCCCAATTTCTCCCTCTTTTCTCCTCTGCAAGTCTAGGGTTTTCTTATTAATTCATGTCTTCCACAAACTCCCTAATGTAGGTTTTATATATTGCTAATCCGAAAACTAAGCATATGGGCAATCCCACATGACCTGAACACCCCCGTGAGAGCCCGGTTATGTCTAAAAATGCCACGAGACCCAATTACTAACTCCGGGTACTCTTTTTCGACTATCTCAACCTGTTCGAAATCAATCGTGCACTCAAAATCACCATCAAAGTTTCTTTACTAAAATATCCAACCTTCTCCTCAAATTACGACACATGAATTTTTAAAAAATAACCCAAATTAATTAAATCTCAATTCACTAATTTAATTAAATCTTCCAGTTAATTAAATCCCATATCACCGAATTAATTAAATTCTATATTCTCAGAATTATGAGGTGTTACATATTTCCCCCCTTACAAAGGAATTTCGTCCTCGAAATTAAGATGAGTCTAGTACTCGAAGCCTCGAATATTTCCCTACTCACATACCTCTAAGCTCGCTACACATATCTCTACCCCTTCTAATCGCGAATGATATTAAAATTATCCAGGCGCACATACATCTTGCACTCGTGCTTATCCGCACAAATGTTACCCAGCATCATTAGCCTTAAATCGTAATATAACTTTCAACTCGCATTTATAAACACATATATGTATGATAACCAAGGTACCAAACCCATGTACTAATGACCATACATCTCCCCACTTCTAACGTTGCGCTAATTTTCATTCGTGGGATGTGTTGCAAAGCGAAATCCAAACAAGGAACCCCCTCGATACACTGCAACAAAACTTGCCGATCATTAAGATCTTCTAGGCTCTCAGTCCATAGCACGTACCCCAAATTTCCATCTCCTGACATAAAAGTATACTCGTCCACTCTCATGTTACAAAGATATCATATAATATGGAACCCCTTAATGTCACTATTTTCTTATCACTAATCAATCACGATCTATAACTACCCCCAAAATAATAAGCCTTATCCTCCCTGAATCCCATCAGTAAATGTCCTTCCTCCATGGGATTAAATATAACAATACAAACATTTTTTTTATAAGTCTATTACGTAACACACCATAACATATATACACATATATATAGGCTAGACCCTCTTTCGGGTTATAACTAACACAAGTAAATCATACCTTTGAATAACGAACACAAAGTCTCACCATACTATATATTATAGCCCAACATCCCAACATAATTATCACTAACATCTCGTACATAATATAAGTATCTCAAGCTCAGCTCCGCACTCTCGGCGTGTCTATATCATATAAGTATTCTCGATTATCCCATAATTTGAAATTTAATTCTTCTCGATACTACCCCACTCATTAACTTGTGGTACATATATTTTCTCGGTGCTTATTTCACAGAACTCCCCGGCTCCCCTAGCCATATATCATAATATCTCTTAGCTTAAAGTGTTTGCTCTACACATTCAATAATTTAACATTTAAAATGATGCACATGCATCCAACAACATATCACTGCTCCCAATGCTTATTAAGGTCCATGCATGTAACATCCCACAACGAAGCTCAAAAGAACTTTCCCCAATGCATTATCCCCTAGCATTGTCGATCATCGAAATCCATGGGTTCAAAGCACATAACTAAGATATCATAAATTCTGTCTCCCAACATATAAATCAAATCGTCTATGCCCATGTCTCTCAAGGTGTCACATGATACAATGCTCTCACTATCACTAAGTTCTCAGCACGCAAAAATGATGAGCGAAAAACTCTCTGCTCAATGGTGAACCCGTTATATCCTAAACTACATCAGTAAAAGTCCCTACGCACTGGGATCCAATGTTACTAGATAACTGTACTCACTGAAGTCTACTTTATAAAAATATCATTGCGAGCTCGACCCTCTTTCAAGTGAGACATCATAAAAATATACATCCTATTCCAGAACAACAAACACGATTGTATTGCTATAACTGCCCATAATCGCTCAACAGTCCGTACCCAGGATAAAACCATACCTCAAATATCACCTCTCAAAATGAGCTATCCTCATAAAATATATCCTCTCAGTGTCCACACCTGCTCCCCTACACATGGAACTAAAGAGAGCCCCACTAACTCAACGGTAAATATATTCTACTATAGTAATATGAACGATACCTCTACTCAACCCGTTTCTCTTGCGAATCTAGTACTAATAAATTACTGCGTGCCACATAAAATAAACACTAATCATCTCTAGATAAAACTCATACTTTCAATTTCCAATAGAACTCATTGTTCAAATGGTTCCTGGAAATAACTCCCACATCCCTACCGAACCCAAAACTTCTTATAATTGTCGCCCCTACTGGGCATCCCGTTCCTGTCCCCCAATTCATTGCTGATAAGATCCACACATGTGTTCCTACTATTTACACATATGACAAGTATCTGTGTCATTCCCCTTTCTATGGACCCATTGGCTATGTCGGGGTTGTCCTTCTCATGGAGCTAGTAGTCTTGACCCTGATTACTACCCCTATTGTCCCTTTGGCTCCACTATCCCTATGGGACTCGTTTCTGGTCTTGATGTTCTTAACTGAATCCACTATCACCTGGAAGGAATTTTATTGATCTTAATCATTAAAATGGGTTCTCTACTGGGTATACCCTCATGTGGTTCCCCACTAGCACTGTTAATTCCAATGTTGTCCTTCAGTTAGATTCTCCAGCTCTCTTGGCTCCCTTCTCACGACAATGATGACAATAGTATGAGTCATTTTATCTGGACTTCCTATCCATGCTTGTATATTCTACCCATGATTTCATTATTAACTTACCGTCCTTTTTTATTCTCCGTATCCACCTTGTCGGGTACAAAGTTTGCTAAGCATGTCAACTTTCCTTCATGGTCGACCACCATACTACCCTTTTGAAACAAGTATTGCAATCTCAATTGCCTCTCTATTTAAATAGATGATGAGAGGATTTGTGGTCAAATCGCACCCCAAATTCCTCGTTATTCGTGGTATCTCTCCATAATTGTGGTGATTGACGCCTATCACTACAATGCCGCTCCTGTGAGCCATAATTTTGCCCGAAATTAAATCATGGGTGTCATAACACTCCACCCTACACAATTGCCTTTGAGTTATCTCCTTCCACTGACCCATCACACTCCGTTTCTTCCTTAAATCCTTATGGATGGCTCTTCAAAAGAGTTTCTATGACTCCCCCATTTACCGACTACATTGGGTGAGTCTAAATTTGCATCAGCGTTTTCTATGATGATGATTATGGCAACCACTACATCCTAGTGATTATCCTAATGCCATCTAGTCTGGAAAATAATCATGGTGACTTCTATCACGATCATTGTTCCCATAATATTCTGTTCCTTTTGCTGAGTCTCTCCCCTGAAGTCATTCTAACGACCTTCGCTGGTCATCCAAAATTATTCGGTGTACGAAGTCCAATCGAATTCGTATATGAATTGTATCAACTATACTTAACAGCAAGAGAACATAAGTCACAAATGTGAAAGAATACAACAATCCTATAATAAGGCTCTATATCAAAGAGCACTACGAAAAAATGTAATAAGCCGCACAGATCCTAAGGACTCTAGAACCTGATGCTCTGATACCATCAATGAAACCCCACCTACTAAAATATCGGGTGGCCAACCTATGATCAAAATAAAAGATTGGTCTCATATGGCTCATTCTTAACATCATTGTAGAAAACATTTTTAGAGTTTATAACCACCTAGTAATTTAATTAGACTGATGCTAAATTTTATCTTTCATTAATTAATAATATGCGGAAGTAAATAATAATTAAACCATGAACACAAACTGGTATTGAATCCAACACCATCATTTCAACATTAAAATACAATAGTAATTGAAAAAATAACCTGGATACATAAGGTCAAATAAATAATTGAATACTAAATCTGAGGGAGACATGACCAAATAAGTAACGAAGTAAATATCCTACACTAGGATTAAATGAACGAAGCGTTTATAGCAAAGTCTTGAAACTTCCACATGAGCTACAACTGTGAATCCCTGAATATAATCTTCAAACTAGGAGTCTCTGTGGTTGGACACCTAAAAGGTTCTAGAAAATATTCTGACATAGGTCAGAACCCAAGTAAAATATTTTGAAAATATTTAGAAAGAAGCTAAATTGCAATAATTAAACTGACATGCAGACTCTTCATATTTAAGCTAGTGTCGCACTCGCTTGAGGTATAACTCACCCCTCGTCTAATGTCCACACATAACGTTTGACTTCTAACCTTCCTAGTTATGCTACCCCACCTAACTAACCACATCACTCCTCTTTCTACCGCACTACTCTAACCCGAGTATTCTCACTTTGATTATTAAGTTATCTTCTGATTAACTTATTAATCGATTCAACTATATTAAATCATATATCGTTTACACTAGTTATATAGGAAACCCTTTTTTAAATCATATAACTTTCATACTAGTTATATAAGAAATACATTCACACTTATGTATTAATCCCGTATATAATTATCTACTCATTTTATATATGTAGTAGTATACTACAACATTTACACACATGATATGTATAATAACCATCCATTCTTGAGTAATAACTCACCAGATGCTTTCTCTAAAATGTTATCATGTCGCAGGCATACTCACTCTAACTCGGCCACCTCAAGTAGTACTAGATCACACCGAACTTGGGAAAAAATAACCCAAATGTAGTGGAGGTGGTCATATTCCCTCGAAAGTGAAACCGAATCATACCCAAAGCGTCTCACCTCGAAAAATAAATCACGCAATAAAAATAGGCAATATGACTTGGGGATTATATTCTCTCTGCTCCTCAAGCAAGGGGATTCACCCACATTGTACATCATTCACACCTATATCAATAAAGGACACAAATATATATATATATATACAATGTATTTAATAAATTCTGGCTATCCCGTGCCTAACACCCATAGCACTAGCCGAAGAATACCCAAGTCTGTATCGCGACTCGTAATTTAATTAATCACACATTAAATTATTTTTCATTCACGTTGTGTCACCCAACTACAATATGCAGACTCACTCATTTCGTCTGTATCTTCATCTCTTAGAATTTGTTACCCAACATCCCCCTAATAAGGTTAACACCTCTCGTTAAATTTAATATTCTATAATTTACTACATATCTCTATAATAAATTAAACCGGATACTCCGTGACTAACTCCCTTTGCATTAGCCTGAAAATATCCAAGTCAAAACCCTGACCCTTATTTAATAAATTTCACCTAAATTAATTTTATCCAAGTGGTGTCACTCAACCATAATACCCGGACTCCCTAACTTGGTCTGCATTTTAACCTTTGGAATTTACTTCACCAAATTATAATTATTTAGACTGGAATTATATCTAAATAAAATACATCTTAAACCAACCTCCCAATGCCCTAAGAATTATCTCCACTTTTTCTTTTTCATACAATTAAATTCTTTGAAAGAAAATCTCAAAAGGAAACCTAGGTAGAAGAAGTAACTGGCACCAAAATCCTCACTATCATTCAAACGAGACCAGTGGTCGTTCAAACGACTTCCACTATTGTTAGAATGACTCCCCTGGTCGTTCAAACGACCTTATTTCATTTTCCCCTCCTTGTTCTTCCTCACGCCGTCCACCATTACTGAACCATAATACTTCCTGGTTTCTTATCAGATCGCAAATAAGGTATCCACGACATTTTTTAATCATCTAAAACTGTATGTAATCGTCCCTTTAACATTCAAACCACACTGATTTATCTTAACATTAATTATTCAACGATTTGGGTTTCGTATGGTTTGTTAAATCCTCATCCTAGATTCAATTACCTAATCAGAAAATAAATGGTTTAAACCTATGTATCTCGAATATAAACCTGATTCAAATCGTGATTCATACCCAACCATCACCAATTTCATATTCAATCAACCCAATCTACTCAATTTATCAAAACCCAATTAATATAATAGGCCACTCCCCAAATGAATTTCTTTAACACACCCACTATGATATGAATCTAAATACTGAAAGTTAAATTGAAAGAAAGTTTAACTACTTGCCTGAATAAATTTGTAGGGTCTGAATTCCTTTTATGTAAACGAAGGTTTGACAAAGAACACACCCAATTCTTCTTGGTTTGGCTTCAAAGCTCTCCCAATTTCTCTTCTTTTCTCCTCTGCAAGGTTAGGGTTTTCTCATTGATTTGTGTCTGCCACAAACTCCCTAATGTAGGTTTTATATTGCCAATCCCTAAATTAATACTATGGGCCGAGCCCACATAAATCGAACACCCCCCGTGTGAGCCCAGTTATGCTTAAAAATGCCCCGAGACCTAATTACTACACCCGGGTACTCTTTTCGAACTATCTCGACCTGTTCGGAATCAACCGTGCACTCAAAATCACCATCAAAGTTACTTTACTAAAATCTCCAATCTCCTCCTCAAATTAAGACATATGTGAATTTTTTTAAAAATAACCTAAATTAATTAAATCTCAATTCACTAATTCAATTAAATCTTCCAGATTAATTAAATTCCATATCACTGAATTAATTAAATTCTATATCCTTAGAATTACGGGGTGTTACAGCCAAGAACTATCCCTACCTTTTTAAGTTTATCTTTGCATATACCACCGACACATGCCTAAATTCTAATCATGCTTCAGTATTACCCCATCTTGGTTTCCATTTTCAACTCTCCACATGGCTTCATCAACCTAAGTCTCGAATACTTTTCCTAATGCTACTCAAAATCAAGGGTCATACCACTAATACTATTCATTCCATGAAACCCGAGCATCATGCCCATAAACGAAACAAACTTTCAGCTTCTCTTAGGAGGTCACCCCACCCATCCGTGCCAATTTGGATAACATCATCTTACATGTGCACTTTTCGACTCTTCTAAACCTTGACCAACAACCCGAGATTATCACTTAACCCTCAACGTAATCATTACTAGGACACTACTACTTCTTCTTCATATCGGACTTAACTAATCTCCTAAGGATACCAAGCACATTCTATATAAAGGTCCTCAAGACCCAACCAAATTTCATCATCAATGACTTTATCATTGTAGGCGCGCTCTACAAACCTTTCAATATCCACATCATGATTATTGGGTTCTCTCAAAGACACTCGTCTACGCTTCTACATATGGCTCACCTAAACCATTGAATACCTTAAGACGTCGTTATAAGTCAAATTTTATTCCTAATAATGCCATAGACAATTTATTTTATGAACACTCTCAGATGTTCTTAAATGACACTCACACTAGGATTACCTCCTGTCTAGCCATTACCTAGATTTCCGAAATGGGCTTTGACATGTAGATAATAATATTATCTCTTTTCCAAACGGTTATGACCATCATCTACGTACCAAACAACAACTAATACTACTAAGGATTCTAGCAGGATAAATGGCATCACTTATAACCTATAAACCTCAAGGTCTGCATCACCGACATCACTAAAGATCATATTCCTTGAAATCACATCATATTTTCTAAAACCTCGACATAAGACTACCTAGAGTTTATTCCTATGTCTCCTCAACCATCATCATTGCATACGTAATATACTTACTGCAATTTGCGCGTAACACTCATCATACCCCACGAGGTACAACTTTCAATCAAGAATCACCAAGACACTTGCTTACAACGATACTATCTTATCGACTGAGATCGAGTACACACCCTTAGTGTTGAACAACACGATTTATCACGTCCACTAAATCCTCAATTGCCTTACAATGTGATATTATTCCAAGGACCGAATTCGCCTAATCACATTATTAGTAATAACTACCCGAAAGTACATAGTCAGAGAATTGAATGCATCCCTATCACAAATTAATATTTCTTAGGTATAACGCGCTAGCCACCTAATCTCCACATTGGACTTTACACGAATCATGTTTCTAATTTGGCAGACGTCATTTACCATTCTATACTTCTCAATTGGCTATTTATTTCATCATAGATTGACACACAAGCACTTCACACTAAAAACATGAGATGTCACCACCACCGGCTTGTACTCACACTCGCAACTTACTAACATGTCTTAACTCGAAGTGAGAAAGTGATTAATGACTACTAACTTTATTGCCTACCACTTGGTAGTGAATTCACCTCTTGTGCTAACCTCTTTGACTTTACCATCGAGGACATGAACTAAACCATCACCAAAACTACCGTGACCAGCCCAAACCAACACTGACATCAAAAGATCCACTACCGAACTCACAACATCACTCCCGAAAGGAACCTTTAACCTAGAGATCTAATACCATTTGTAACGCCTCGGCCTAGATTTATAGGTTACCCGTAGTCAACCCGGTCCAACCCAAACATTAGGTGTGAAGTGCAATGAAACAACTTATATAATGTTGCTAATCCCATTTTATTTTAATTAATGTTCCAGTTATTTAGCATGAGATTCCAATTTCAAATCAACTACTTGAGGGACCCGTGGGAAGCATCCCCGGAGTCCAAGCATATAGAGATACTAAGGTAAAATAAAGAGAGTATTTACCTTCATAACGCTCTCAAAATACGAAACCGCACCCAACTTGCCATAACAAAATGAGGGTGTGAGCCAAATTCTTAGTGAGAAATACACAACAATGCAATATAGAATCAAACGACAGAAAGAAGACTCTAACACGTTATAACTACATGCACATGCAACTACCATATATATATACTTAGTATATGAAACTATTTTTATTTCCAAAAACATGACTTGTCCCAATTAAATTAACTTAATCTTACATAATCTTCCTATTTATTGACTTGTAGTTTATATCTTTACTTAACACAAGTGGTTAAATACTTTAACAACTACACTTTATTTACTCGAAGACCATTTCTTTGCCGAAATCTCCCTTTTCATTTAATCCCATTCACCTTAGTATTTTCATTGAAAATCACCCTTTTCAACACACGCGAACACCATGTTAGAAAATTCTTATTTAACCTTTGAAAACCTCTCACAATACGCCCTTGAGTTAATTATGGTTAAACCTTCTTAGGTTTCTCAATCAACCCATTTAACCACTATACTTTACCATTCTTTACTTCATAGAACTTAATCAATTTACACGTTTCGTGTCCATTTTAACCTTTGTCAGAACATTTATTAACTTATTCAAGTTAGGTTGTCTTAGCCCATTTTCACCACATAACCCATTTATTGACGTGTTCCTTATTCCTTTATCATTTTCTCAAAATCTTCCAATAAACTACGTAATTTAATATGCTCCATACCATCGGCGATGCCACCATATGCTCTAGCCAATGATTTTGGGCCTTTCACCCGAGGGCTTCGGGCCTTCCTTAATTATCCCGATGTCATCCGAGTTCCTTTTAATGTGTTATAACAATTTGCAAATGTCCAAATTACTTCAGTTTTCCCTTTTTACTCGGCGAAGCAAAAATTCGAGGTTTCACCCCAACTTCTATTATAATTTGAAAATCATCATTTCATATCCTTTACACTTTAGCTTTGATTTTGTTCCAAAATCATGTTCATTTAGGATCATTTGGTTTAACACCTAAAATTACCATTTTACGCCTTTGTTTCCAAACATGTCATTTCCTCCATATTCGTAAGTGTTACTTCCTAAAACATTATTCAACATTTTACCAACCACTTTTCCAAGTTCTATATTTCTTTACTTTCTTTATCTAAGAAATCCAATTACACTTAAATACTACTTTTATAAGAAAAATACCATTCCCTTTTATTAGCATTTATAGTCTTATAGCCTTACACTTATCACACTTTCAACCCTTTTTTAACCTACTTTGCAGACTAGAATTTCTACTTTTCTTGTTTCATGTTTAAGCCTAACAAAACCTATACTTATTTATATGTTCATTATCAAAATACTGCAAGTTTACATGCATGAGAAGATGGATTTGAATTCTAAAAATCTTATTAAATAGATTAAGCTCATGATTTATTCTTGAAATTCTTAGCACTTGCAAAACATACCTTTCAAGACTAAAGGACATTATAATTTCATTAAAACTCAAGTCAATGTCCCATTGTTTTTAATAAAATCTTCATTTTTTGTAAGAAGTCAGACTTAATTTACCAAATTTCTTTAGCAAGATAAAAATATAAATTTAAAACATTTATATTCCATAAAAATGTTTATCACCCAACTTCTTGAAGCAAACCATTTATATAAAAATCCCAATTATTTAAGGAAAATTTTGAAATATTCGCTCACTATTTATTTCCAACAAAATAATATTTTGCTAACATTTTTATTACATAAAACGGCTTAATACCAAATCTATTAGAACACCGTCATTTTATTCATATACATTATAATCTGGAATCCTAACAACAAGACAACTAATATACAAAATATAGTCTTAAACTAAGAGTAGAGTTTTCCACCTCAAATGGAGCTCCAATAATGAAAGGCATCAAATGTCTAAGAAGATGTTAACCTCCCACCTCCTAAGGTGTCCTCAAGGAGGTTTCCTAGATCCACCAAGATTTTATCCATGAAAAATCCATAAAAACCCTCTTTAAGCTCCACGAATCTCACATCTTCATCTTCTCCAAAACCGCCCAACAACACCTCCAAAATTTGTAGATATGCCCAACAATGGTGGAAATGGGTATCTCGGGCTTGGATATGGTGGGATCCTAGAAAAATATGATGTCATAAGGTGGAAGAATGGTGGGGGCATGGTGGTTTGTGGTAGAGAGAGGTAGAGGAATACACTCTCTCTCTCTCTCTCTCTCTCTCTCTCTCTCTCTCTCTCTCTCTCTCTTATTTCACTCAAAAATCCCAAAAAAATCCTTATAAAACTTCCCCAAAACCTCAACTCCCATTTTTCCCAATTTGGACTCACTAGAGCTCGACAGCTCATCCATCCAACGGTCCAAAATGAGACAGTGCACAAGGATATCCCGATTTAAAAGTTTTGCATAATCTCGTTCGAACGAGAAATGCCCCTCATCAGAACTAGAATGGCTTCTCGTTTGAACTGTGCTTCAAATGACCTAGATCTGTTATACAGTGGGATCTCGTTTGAACCTCGCTTTATCCCCACTTTGAAAGATGTGTAAATCTCATTTGAACAACCCTGACTCGTTCGAATAACCTTAACTTAAATTTTCTCTGAATTTCGAAATTGACCCATAAACTTCCAACAATACTTATCAAGACTCCAAAATAGTCAATTAAAGAAACAAACCCAATCATAAAAATTCAAATACCATGGTTTTCATATGTTTAAAATTTATGCGGGGAAAAATAATAAAATATTTGGCGCGGGTATTACTAAAATACCAAAATTTAAAATCAAGAACATGCACGCCATTGCAACTACGTATTCAAAGACCTAAAGTGTTGGGAATACAGTAATATAATTTTAAGAAATATTACCTAATAGGGATTTTTGGATATTAAGTTCCTAAAATAGAGAGAAAGCTGAAATATTTTTACTCAAGATTCGCTAATGCTGCCAACTATAGAATTAATAACCCCCATTTTATACCCTAGAGTCTCCCCAAGATAATGAATTTGGAATCATTTTAGTTCCTTAATGTTTTGGATCCTACTATTTTTATAATAAAAAAATTGAAAACCAAACAAAGCATTCTCGTACAAAATACCCATCTCCATAAACCGTTCCAGCAAATAATCGACCATTCCCAATTATCTCAGCTCAAGAAATATCTACCCAAAAATTATATGGTAGTGTGCTTTAAGTAAAAAACAACCATATATGCATAGATTCTTGTGCTCGTTGATTTTGGAACAACATATCAAGAAAAAACTCCCCAAATCGTATGATAACATGAGTAATGGGAAAATAATCATAGATATTGGTATGTCTTCGATATCAAATTCATTTGTTTATTAGAAAATGAAGGAAAAAAGAAAATAATAATGAAAAAGGTCAGAAAAACTTATAAATAATTTTCAAACTCATTCTTTGAATAGAAGTACATAAATGGAGAGGAGTTGACAATACGTTAATGAGGTTGACTAAATGACTTTTTTCAAAATGATATATTCTCCCAAATTTTGATTGTTTTTTATTTGAAAATATATATCAAACCCCATATCCATTTCACTGCGTTTCGGATCAGACAGTCACTACACTTAGATATTTATACAAATTCCTAAATAAAATAAATTTATAGAAATGAGCAATAACAATGAAAATTTCTTTGTTTTGACATTTTAGTAAACACTTATTGTGCACCCAAAATATTATTTAGAGAAGATATTGGAACGTGTTTTTATATTTCTTAAAAATAATGAAAACTATGAACATAAAACAAATTACAAATAACATTTATTTAAAAATGAAACAACATTACAACCTATAACTCAACTACATGGAATATTTATACCTAGAACTAAACTTGGAAAAAAATGGATATTGGACTTGCAAATCAAATTTATGGAAGAAAGCAGATCTGAGTTGGAAATGAGGATATGGAAAACTATCAGATGGACTACCCAATAAATAGATTTTTTATAATCCTATTCAGGTGGCTTCCAATTAAAGGTATTAAAATGAGGGTTTATAACTTTACAAATTCCATTGGAGAAAAAAAATGGGGAAGGAAATTGATTATAGATGAGAAGTGAAGCACCATTTAGAAGAGAGAAGGTCGGGGTAAATAAAGATGAATAGCTTGGAAGGGGAAGAGGAGTGGAATGAATTTTGGGAGAGAAATAAAAATCCTTCGTGGATACCTTATAGATCGAGAAACCTTTATTACAGGTCTTCCATTTTATAGTTGGAAAATAGATTCCCAATATAATTTCCTCCTCACTTTTTCTCTCCACCTTTTTAGGCTTTCAATGTCTTTTTCACCTCTCACAGCCACTCTTATTTAAGAGATATTTTTGGAGCCCTCTCATTCTCAAAATATTTAACACTCTTAACACCTCCATCTATATGACATAATTACAACCCTCCACATCATCTAACTCTCAACATTTTGACGGACACGAAGGAAAACACAGTGAAAAGTACAACTTTGACCACAACAAAAACCTGTCTACACCATATTTAACCAGTCAATAGATCGGTGACTCGTGAAAAATAAATGAGGAAGATATCATGATTAAAATGGATTATATAGCAATGCCTGTATTCTAGAACCAAAATTATTTAATGAATTAAAATAATTTATGAAGTAGAATTTGAATTAAATGAAAAAATATTTGATTTTAATGAATTTGGTGATTTTTCACTAATTAAATGAGTAATTTGAGCATTTAATTATTCTGTAATTTAAGATTTTGGTAAAAACCTTAGGGGCATTTGAGTCTTTTTGTACTTGCTTTCACTTCAAGATAAACCATTTGAAAAAATAATTTTGTGAAAAGAGGAATGCGAATTTGAAATTGATTGGACATTAAAAGGAATCCTGTTAGAATTGAGAGAGAGAGAGAGAGAGAGACTTGGGAGTTGGAACCTGCAATAGTGGGTTTGTACCACCGATATCATAAACCTCATTAAACAACTTTCAACCCTTAATTTGGAGGTTTTACACTTATATTTTGTAGAAGGCCTAAGAAGAACACTTCCAGAGTTTTTATGGAGGAACAATTTGGGCTATTAAGAATTTTCAAAATATTTTCATAAGAAAAAAAATATCTCTATATTTCTCCTCAAATATTATTTTATTTGAAGGTCGCTTAATCTAAACCATGCATGTTACAAAAGTAATTAGCAACTTTATTTGGAGAAGTTATAACCTAATCATAAATATGTTTTTATGAATTTATGATGTCATAATTAATACTTGAAATTCGCATGTTTCAAATATTGGGATTAGTTATTGTTGAATATTGGATCGAATCACATGTTAAAATTATATGGATCTCAAAAATATGTTAGGGCTTATGAAATCAAATAATTGATGGATATGGGGTAGAACATTAAAATATGTTGCTAAAAATTATTAACTCGCATGTTTGATTTGTTATATTCTTTGATTTGATGAAATCTTGCTTGTATTAGCATATTGGTTTTTGATAACTCGTTGGAATATGTTTTTGAAGTTGTAAATCATATTATGACACTCATTTAATTCACAAATAATCAGACTTTTATAAATATGAAATAAAAGAATATCACGTTGGCCTAGAGAATCTAAAAATTACGGATTTGTCACATGTTAAAAATAATGACAACATTGGGGTTATGGGTTTAAGTACTTTAGTTTGTACTTTAATTCATATTGTGTGTAGTTGATCTTTTTATGTATGGGACTAAAGAGTAGTCACTTTTACGCTTGGTGATTTCTAGGTATGAGACTAGAAATTGGTCTTTTTATGTTTGAGGTATTCTAGGAATAGGACTAGAGAATGTTAACTTTTATGAGTGGGTGTTTCCTACGTATGGGAGCAAGAGATACGTGTTACGTTGATTTTAGGTATGAGAGTACGAGATACATGTTAACTTGATTTTTTCCTCGGTGCTGGACTAGAGGATATTTACGGAATTGGGTATTTTCCAACGTTTGGGACTAGAAGGTACGTATGGTTTTTGTCTTCTCTAGGTATGGAACTATGGATAGTTTAGTTTGTGATGCTTTAGCATTATGGGGGCAAACGAAGTATAATGAGAACATAAACATGAAAAATAATGAGAATATAATTAATACCTTAGATAATAACCAGTATTAAAGATTCATGGATTATGGCATCATTTTATTTACGGGTGCATGTTGATTGGCTAACTGTATATACAGGTCCTACACTGGCTTGAATATAATGACTAGATATATGTGGGTGGTACATTATTTATAGGGTATAGTGTTGAATGACCATGATAATGTGTGCGTTACCTAGGCAATCTGGCTATAGTAATAGTTTTATGTGTGTGTCATGGTATATGTAGTTTATAGTGTTGATTGGCCATAAAAAAAATAAGTGAAGAACCTAGGAAAATTTGGTTATAGTGACGATTATTATGTGAAGATACATCACAATATGTGCGAGTGACAATATGGACGATCGAGCTATAGTGATGTATATGAATTTTATGGGATGAGATGGTTGGCGCAGAGAATTTGGTTATAGTGGTGTTGCCTTTTCTATTAATTAATGTTGAGAAAAATAATAAATGATTATAAATGTTGAAATAAACATAATTAGAAATTGGATGGTTGAGTTAGTTTGCTTAACTCGCACGTTAAAAGATCTAAACATGAGAAAGATTTTCTCTTAATAGTTTCATTCATCCTGGATTAACGGTATATGTGTTCTTAATATTAATATTCTCATGAATTAGGAAGGTTAGGTGATTCATCCTAAGATTGGGCAGGACACGTTGAAGTTCTTACCTTATTGGGACTCCATGTTATTTAAATTTCTTATCGTTAACAGAAATATTATCTGTGATATTTATATCATCTAATGCATATTATCGGGTTCATTTAATCCTAATTGGGAATAGTATTTGGTATTCTTGTAACGGGCCCCGACATTAGATTGTTAGGTGTATAGTTTGGAGATTAATGGAACATACAACTTGAGCTTTATTTTATTGCGTTATTTTGGTTTCCTTTTCAATTGATTTATTTTATGAGACAATTGAATTCAGATTTAGTGGGTTCTTAGACTCCACAGTTGGTTAATCATTTTATTTGGAGAAATTATGTTGATGACATTATATCATTCGAGTTTTGTATTATGGGAGTTTTTTTTATAATGGAGGATCTTATTGTAGTGAGTAGTTGGTTTATCTCAAATTATATCTTGTGAAAAAGTTTTTAAATGTCTCATATTTTTGTCTAATATTAAGAATAGTATTTTAATTAAAATGACTTGTACATCTTACTATCGAGACCTGATCACCCTTAATAGAAATATAAATGGGTAGTTCTAATAGTAACACATGGATGCCTAAGGAGAACACATGTGGAAATAGGCACATATGGGTAGTTACTAAAAGAGAATGGTCACATTTCTTGGTATACATGTTTCTTGGTATTCAAAAAGAAAGTTCCCATCAACTATTTAACTATAATAGTTATAATTTGAAGTACTCCACAAAAAATCTATTGTTTTTCACTAATATTTTATCCATTTATTTATTATTTTATTATTAAATTTCTTTTTCGAATTAGTTTATAAGGTTAGATTTATTTCTTGTTTCAATTCTCCAATAACTTTTCATTCAATTTACAATTTAGTTTTGAGTTCCCTTATTTATTTATTTTACTGTTCTATTGTTTTATCTGTTTTTACTTTAAAAAGAACTTTTGGCTTCTTCTTTAATCGCATTTATTGTTATTTTACTGAACATTCGTTTTTACATTCATAGTTTAATTTAGTCTTAAAGTAAGAAATAATTAAGCACGTCACAAAAAGTATTTTTAATTGAAGCATTCAAATATAACACAATTACCTGATTATTTGTTGGCTAAATATAAATAATTTTGATTGCCAATACCCGTAATCCGTGTTTGGCATGCTCGCAAAAATCACATACAATAACCCACAAAAACATATTTTTCAGCATGCTAGTGGGACTCTAGTGCTTAGTTGTTGAATTGTTATAGTTAAAATAGAAGAGGAGAAGACAAAAATAATAATGAACAAAGAGAAAATGCTGGTTAAATTGGATCCATAAGCCAAGAAACCATGTCTAGTTATTGGGAGTGGTAAAGACATAGGAACAAAAAATTAAGCCCGTGGAATGAGTAAAGACCCGAGTTTAAGGGCTAGAAATGCCAACATGGCACATACAATAGGTGCCAATATGCATATCTAATTGATCGATCAACTAAATTCGATTTCTAATCAACTTAGTAATATATTTCAAAACATTAATTCAATGCTGATCATTGTTACCAATAAAATTATCGCTCTTCTTATAACACCACCAATTGGCCACATAAGGGCACCACTAATTGGTTTTATTTCGACCAATCAACCAACTGATTCCTTACCAACCTATCATAGGCCAAATACAAGAGAAACTAGCATTGGTTCAAACAAAAGGACAAGGACCATGGGAAACACTAATGAAATTTCTTTCACCAATCCCATTAAGATGGGTTAAGGGACTGGGGGTGCCAACAAATGGGGTTCACGCATCCCTTAGGTATAATGCTTGTCCAAAAAATGAACAATTTTAGGGACCAGTTCATGTATGATGTCAATACTAATTTCCCTGGTACTTAGAGACAAAGGATGGTAAGTAATAATTTGTTCAAAGCGAATAATTAGTATTTATCCTTATAGGAGAATGGATAATGCAAAACCATATACACCCTTACAAGTGCCTTTACAAACTCTTGTAAACATCCCTCCACAAATCCTACCACTAATAATGTAGCGTACGCATATTTCAAACCCACTAGCGGTAAAACTAATAAGGTAGTCCCCTAGGGTGGTTATAAGGAATGATATTATGGATATTATCCATAAGATATATGGATCTTGGGCTCACGGGGTCTAGACTCCTCTATATTGAAAACCATACCCTTAATGTATAGGTTAGATTGAATTTCAAATGGGGTTCAAGTTACTAACTTTTTCTTTATTCTCTTGGCATATGAGTTAATCCACTATTGAACATATTTCCAGGTCCACAATTTAGTGTGCTAGTGTAGGAACCAATGGGTTTCTGAAATTAAGATTATATTCTAGTTCTTAGAAATTGACGTAGCCTTCAAATGGTTCACAAGATTGCCTCTAAACTCTGTATAGAATTGGCATCAATAGGAAGATAAGTTTAATGCAAAAAAATTCCTGGCTAAACCAGAAGTTTCAATGGGTGATCTGGCTAGATTAAGCCAATGAACAGGTGAAAAGGCCATTCATTTAACAAATAGGCTTAATAGGAGTATGAAAAAATGTAAGATAATATTACTAGAGTAGGAGTTTGTCAAATTAGCTCAAAATAGTTTGGAATTTAGTTTTTGAAAGAAATTTAATGCAACATAATTTAGGGATTTAATAGAATTGGTTATTAAGTTATCTAGGTATAAATCTTTATTAGAATAAGAGAAAGGGAGTAATATTTTCTCTTTCAAAACATACTCTAAGGATCCAAACCTAGAAATTAATGATGCGAAAATCATAGGAACCGAACCAATAATCTGTGAACCATAGGTTTAGAATGATACCTCAATAGAATCATATATTCGAAAAGATAAATGGGTGATTAAGAGATGCTCATTTAATATCAATATGCCAGATGCAATCTTTTAGTACCTCCTGTTTGAAAAAAATGATAAAGTTGCCCGATGATGCAAAAATGTTAAGTAATGATGTAGGGTGATTTTGACTTAACCCCCCATTTTTTAATCCTTTATTTGACTTGTACCTTCATTTTATAATAATTTGACTATGCCCCCAATATGTGGGGTTAAGTCTAATTTGGCATTACAAATAGGGACAAAATAAGATAAATCCTTTGACTCCCATTTTTATGTAATATTTTGAGATAGTCCCCTCATGCAAGGGTTATACCAAAGAAATTGGCAAAGTGGGGGTCAAGTAAAAAAAAACTTAATAATGAATTAAAGGGAATGAGGTATTTAAAATATCATAATAGCTAGTCTCATTCCATTAATACATGCTCTACTTTTCGAGATAGGATTCAAGATTTGATCAGGAAAGGGAAACTGAAATTCTTAAGGAAAGAAAATTAACAATGATTATCAATGAATTCATTTCTTGAACTCAAAGGAGGCTGGGACTAACATGAAACCGGTTCGACTACCAAAGAATAGTGTAGAAGTCGAATTCAAAGGTAAGACTAGGACAAAATAGTAGTCTAAAAATCTGGAAGTAGTGCTATTGACCAAGATCCTAAGATTATTTAGCATTTGTGCATAAGGTATGGAGAAGAGTAAACTAATATGTGAAAATTTGTGGATTTAAAGGGTAGGAAATCATAATAATCGAAGGAAACCTATAATGGTCGCTCCGTAATTTTTTGAGGCTAGCCAAAGGAGGGGTAAACAAGATATAATGAACCAAGATTTAGCTACCAAAATTTTATGAGTCCACAACTGATGGAGGGGGCTTACCTAGATCCTCATGTAGGGTACATAAGTCCCCATCCTACGATAAACCAATTCAATCTTGACGTTCGAGCCCCAAGAAAGTTTTAGTAAATAAGGACAAAATTTGAGAGGAATGTGCCACCCCAACCAAACTTCAACTGAACACCTGATGACACCCCTCAAAACATATAATCAGTTAAAGGGGTACCAAACTGATTTTTGTGTAAGACCTTAGGGTGGCTCAATAAATGAACGATGTTTGTATCATTGGTAGGAAACAAAAGGTATTTGAGACCAAAAGGTTTCTCCTGGGATGTGGCATGTGGTATGCGGGTCTAAGTCTAAGAAAAAATAACCTAAAGCTAAGATTACCACATGTAATACCCCGTATTTTCATAGTAATTAATTAATGGTAAAATTGATTGATTATTTATGATGAGTTGCTATTAATATGTGACAGGTGGGTTGTGATACGTCACGAATATTGTGTTTATTACCCGTTAACTTATGCATTTTTAGGCCCCTCGGGTACTGTAATTGCTATAATTATGCTCATTAACCACGCAATCTCTGTTTTAGGTACTAACATGTTGTTTAAGGTATTATTGAGATGTGTAGGTGTTACGGTGCTTAGTGTGAAGTTTAGTCGCGTTCCGATAAAGTTTTGTTAAAGTTTGCACTTTCAGGGGCATTATCATAATTTCACACTTTGGTATTTTTGACCAAAGTCTCACGAAAGTTTTATCTCTCAAGCCAAGCTTCGTGTGGCCGTGAACGGTGATTGAATCGAAGTCCAAATGAAGATTCCACAGGTCTTTAATCGAGGAAGAATTATAATCGATTAATTTTATTATTTTATATACTAATAATTTAAATAATTCCCTCTAAGTCCCTTTTCTCTTTTGCCAACTTTTGCAGAAAACATCACACACAAATGCCGATTTTGGGAGATAACTCGGGTTTGGATTGGGTTTTGGTTTCGTCCGAAATTGGAGCATGATTTTTTACCACATGCGCATACGGATCATTGATTTTTGGCCAATTTCACTAAATGTGTCTTGGTTTGGTGTATAACCATTGGTGGGTTTTGACCTTTTTTTTGAGGTTATGGTTTTTGGAATGGGATAGTAGCAGCTTACGCGCTATTTTTTGTGCTCGAGTATTGGAGCAAGAAGGGTCTCGGCTTGAACACCCATGGGAGGTTAAGATTTGGCTTCAATTTTGGCATGGGAGCAGGTTTCGGGTTGTCCATTTGGGTTTTGGACCATTAATGGAGTTGGCATGTGCAGAAACTAAGGAAAACGCCAGTATCAGGTGCGAATCTATTTGAACCTTGGTGAATCGATTCGCTAAGAGGTAGTGGTCAGGTCTCCCATTTCAAATCGATTAGGACACCTCCGAATCGATTAGGTCCTTTCTTTTGAGATTTCCTTTTTTCCCAAGTTTACCATTTTGCCTTTTATATATAAAACACTTTCTCTCATTTTGATAAAATATGTATCTTTTTAATTAGTTTAGGGTTAGGGTTTTGGGAGCACATTTTCTCTCTCATTTGGTTTTGCCTCATTTGTGGATTGTAAGTGTACTATTCATTACCCCCATCAATTAATTTAGTTGTAATTCCTTATTTTCTTGCTTTGTCATTCATTTACAAGCTTTCTAGTGTAGATTTCTTGCTTTATATTTATTTCGTGCCTAGTTTAATTTGTTTAGTTTAATTATTTCTTGTTTTAATCATTAATTTGTTATTTTAATTAGATTATCCATGTGTAGTGAGTAGTTAAATAGGCATCTGGTCGTGTGTCCTCCATTGATAGGCGTCGAGCTCCAAAAATTAGGTTTTGTGTAAAATCACATTTAATTGAAACCTCATGTCTTAAATTGGTTTATTATGCGTTTAACTTTCTTTATCACACAACGTTAGTGCTTATAGGGATAACCCAATTTTAATCCTCATGTGACCATTTTGAATTAAATGTTTTATCTCACAACTTTGAGTTAAATTTCTTCTTGCGTGATGTTTATGATTGACTAAAAATGCTCGGTTAAATGTTTTCAGACCAAAATTCTAATTATTAGTTGCTTATCCCATGACGGGTATGCGATCCCGACTCTCGTTTAATTAATTCATGTTTAGCTTTAACTTCTTAATTCTTCCCCTTTTCTTTTAAATCAACCTATCACCTTTTACATTTTTATTCTTGAAGTAATAAATCAATTAAAGTCTACCCAACATTCCCTTTGGATTTCTTATGTTTATCGACTTATCGATATACTTGTATCGCAAGTGTAATTGTAGTTTAGTTTTTTTTGTATTGCGAGCGAGAGCACAAAAAAACAACAGTGCCCTCAGACGAGCGCTCGATTTCCCTCCGATTAAAATGGCACCATTGCCGTGGACGGAACAAAAATGGCCTCGTTCTCGGGGAGTGTGTTTTAGATTGTAATTACTTTATTATTTCTTAGTATTTCTTCTTTTGTATTTTTATTCTTTGTTTTAACCTTTTTTGATGGATAACACATTTGAGTGCTAAGAAACTTTGATTCTCGGTCGCGTACCTTCCTACTTGGATTCTCCATCTACAAACAATTAGGTAACCATGTCCTATTTTTATTGTTTAGTCGGTCATTCTAATGATTCTTACATTGGGAATAGTTTTCAAGTTTTACCTTTTCAGTAATTTCCTAAGAATGAAAGGCTTGAAGACATTTATTGTAATGAAAATCGTTGTTGGGAGATGGAGTTGGATTAAATATTCGAATCAAACGATGATTTTTATTCTGATAGTTATGACTTTGAAGATGAATTTCAACCAAATGAGGATTCCAAGGTTCTAAAGCCAAGGAAGCCTACTTTGGAAGAAACTTTTCCTCTTTTCACCCAAGGTGTGGATAGCATTATTTGTACTGGATTGAGACTTGATGCACTTTGCAATGAAATTGATTCTTTTGCGCAAATCATAGATGAGATGGAAACTTGTGTTTCACCTCAAATTTTTAAAGAACATTTCATTGAAAGTGAGTCGTCCTCCCTAAAAATTCAATCTCCTTCCGACGATGAGTTGATTGAGATTGAATTTAGTTCATTACCATATACGTTTTCCATGATTGAACCATTAGAGGTACCAATTGATTCCTATGAGTCGGTAGAAATTAATGAAACTTCTACACCTTTTGGCGATAGGGACTCTTTACTGGACTTGTTTTCCAAGGTGGATTTTCCCCCATGTGTGAACCACCTCCCATTCCACTTGAAAAACCTTTGGGAGGTGAATCAGTTTTTCTTGGACCCCAAGTGTACTTCTCCCACTTAGTATTCAAATCCCCCATCATCCCCCAAAAAATTATAATTGGCGATGGTTCACCTTTTCCACCCCCACATGCCTTCCATTTTTCAAACGTAAATACTCTTTTTTGATAGGCATGCTTTCAAAGGAGGGTCCACCGTGGATCTTTCAAAGCCAAATTGTAGTTTGTAAGGACCCTAAAAAATTTAAACTTCTAGTTTATAGTTAGTTAGAACTTTAAATTGTAGGTTGTAAATAGTTAGCTCTTTAATTTTCTTTCTTTCTTTATTATTTCCTATTAATTTAGTCTGTGTAAGTTGTTAAAATTTTTGTTATTGCTTTTCGTTATGCTCAGTACTAACTTGTTTTGTAGATTCTTTGGACTCATACACATCGGGGATCGCTCTAATTTTGGGTAATATCATTCTTTCCCTATCTTTGTGTTACGTTCTTGATTTTATTGAGGACAATGCAACATTTAAGTTAGGGTGTGTGGGATATTATATAAATTTATTGATTAGTCCATGGATTTGATCACATGTTAGTTACAAAGAATGATTTTTGTTAAAAACTGAAAATCTAAAAAAATATTTTCTTTCTTTTATTTTTCTTTTGTTGGGCATTTTGCCTTGTTTCCGATGATAAATTTCAATAAATGCCCGATCCAATTGACAACTCAATTATGCATGTTTTTTATTTGAGAGGTTATTAGACTTTAGTCTTCCAATAATTGATATATGAATAACTTCATGAATTAAACTTTAATCCCATGAGCACATGTATTTTTCTTATTTTATTGATTTTGTTTAAGATTTTTATAACTCGGTAATCTTTTGTTGCCTTGTATACACTTGCACCGAGTGCGCTTTGGGATTTTCTTTATTTGTGAGTGTTATACACTTCTTTTTCATCTTTGAAAACATTGATCTCATCGGTAATCTCATTATTCTTTCATTTGATCATTCATTAATTGAGTTTATATCTTGAAATTTGTTACTTGAGCATAATTTTCAAAATTTATTTTGACTCGAGAATTGCAAAAACTTTAGGAAATGATCATAGGAAATATTTGTTATATCACCTATATTAGCATTCACCTTACCTTATATATTTCCCCTCGTCAACCCTTTTGAGACTTAATATTAGGCTTTCGTTTCATAACCCCAAAAATCCATAACTAACTCGACATCGAAGTTATAAACCATACATATTACCTTCCATACCTTTATTTGGAATGTTACTCGAGATCAAATGATGTTATTGTCTTGTGGTTGCAATTAATCATGTGAGATAGAGAAAAGTAAAGAAAAGAAGAAGTGAAAAATAAAGGGAAAGAAAAAAAAAATTGAGAAAAAGAAGAAAATAAAAAGAAAAGAGAAAGTTATACATGTTGTATATTGTGTTCAATAATCCTTGTCGCTCTCCTATTGTCATATTTAATGCTTGTTAGGGAGCTTGTTTTCCAATTTTCAAATTTCCCACCATTTTCCATTATCCCAAGTTTTCATCCCCGAACACTTTGAATCCGTATATATTTCTTTCATTTCATACCGTAACCCCAAACCTACATTACAACCGTATAAAAACCTATGTGATATTATGGTTAGTTCAATTTAAACGTTTAAATAGTTTTGATAATCTGTGATAATACATTTTGCCTGCTTCAAATAGTGGTAAATTTCATTGAGATTACATGTTCTTCATTTTATATATAGCATTATTCATTAGTGACATGTGCGCGGCCTAGTTTCCATTTACATTTACTCTTTATCCCCGCATGTCCCACGTATCACCTCCCCTTTCTTAGTGATTTCATTTGTTGAGCGTAATGCCCGGTGAGGATTGACATATTTGCATGCTTTTATATTTATCCGTTTTATATAAGTTTTTGCCAAATCATATTTTGTGTGTTCTCCCTCCCCTCCCACATTTTAAGGTTTTAATTCTATGAGGTGCATTCTATAATGTTAATAACAACAGATTTTTGTTTGAATTCGTTCGATATGCTAATAACATGTTTGAAATATTTTTCACATTTTTGAGTTTATCGCATGTTGATTGGGCATGTTTTGAGGAAAACGTATGATGTTTGTGGGTTTCATCCCTGAAAACACTCACAAGACGACACTCGTCCACTAGGGTAACCTAGGGGTTTAAAGGCTTATTGCATACGCTAAATGCAACGTGCAGCCGTGAAAGTGGCTTTTATCGTTTTTGTATATATCTCCTAGTTTATAGTTTTCTTATAGTTTTTATTGATTTGAACTTCATTGCTAGGGACTAGCAATGTCTAAGTTAGGGGGTGTGATATGTCACGAATATTGCATTTATTACCCGTTAACTTATGCATTTTTAGGCCCCTCGGGTACCGTAATTGCTATAATTATGCTCATTAATAAAAAAATCTCCATTTTATGTGCTAACATGTTATTTGAGGTATTATTGAGCTGTTGGAGGTGTTACGGTGCTTAGTGTGAAGTTTTGTGGCGTTCTGATAAAGTTTTATTAAAGTTCGCAAGTTCAGGGGCATTATTGTAATTTCACACTTTGGTATTTTTGACCATAGTCTTCATGGAAGTTGTAGATCTCGGGTCAAGCTTCGCGTGTCCATGAACGGTGATCGAATCAGAGTCCAAACGAAGATTCCATGGGTTTTTAATCGGGGAAGAATTATAAGGGATTTAATTTTATTATTTTAGATACTAACAATTTAAATAATTCCCTCCTTGTCCCTTTTCTCTTTTATCAACTTTTGCAGCAAACTTCGTACACACATGGCGATTTTGGGAGATAGCTCGGGCTTGGGTCGGGTTTTGGTTTCATTCAAAATTGGAGCCTTTCGTTTGAAATTGGAGCATGATTTTTACCACATGCGCATATGGATCGTTGATTTTTTGCCAATTTCATGAAATGGGTCTTGGTTTGGTGTATAACCATTGGTGGGTTTTGACAGTTTTTTGGAGGTTGTGTTTTTTAGTATGGGATAGTAGCATCTCACACGCGATTTTTGTGCTCGGGTATTGGAGCAAGAAGGGTCTTGGCTTGAACACCCATGAGAGGTTGCAATTTTGGCTTCCGTTTTGGCATGAGAGCAGGTTTCAGGTTGTCCAGCTAGGTCTTGGACCATCAATGGAGTTGGGATTTACAGAAATAGGGGAAAACAAAAGTATCAGGTGTGAATTTATTTGCATCTTGGCTAATCGATTCTCTAAGAGGCAATGCTCAAGTCTCCCATTTCCTAAACGATTCAGACACCTCTAAACCATTCGGTCCCTTGTTTTCAGATTTCATTTTTTTACAATTTTGCCATTTTTGCCTTTTTTATATATATAACACTTTCTCTCGTTTTGAGAAAATATCTATCTTTTTAATTAGTTTAGGGGTAGGGTTTTGAGAGCTCATTTTCTCTCTCATTTGGGTTTGCCTTATTTGTAGATTGTAAGTGTACTATTCATTACCCCTATCAAATAATTTAGTTGTAATTCCTTTTTTTCTTGCTTTGTCATTTATTTAAAAGCTTTCTAATGTAGATTTCTTGCTTTATATTTATTTCTTACCTAGTTTAATTTGTTTAGTTTAATTTTTTTTTATTTTAATCATTAATTAGTTATTTTAATTAAATTAACCACATGTAGTGAGTAGTTAAATAGGGTTTGGGTCGTGTGTTCGCCATTGATGGGCGTTGAGCTCCAAAAATTATGTTTTTTGTAAAATCACATTTAATTGAAATCCCGCATATTGAAATTGGTTTATTATGAGTTTAACTTTCGTTGTCACGCAACGTTAGTGTTTATAGAGATAACTCAATTTTAATCCGCGTGTGACCATTTTAAATTAAATGTTTTATCTCGCAACTTTGAGTTAAATTTCTTCTTGCATGATGTTTATGATTGACTAAAAATGCTTGGTTAAATGTTTTCAAACCTAAAATCTAATTATTAGTTGTTTAGCCCATGGCGGGTACATGATCCCGACTCTCGTTTAATTAATTCATGTTTAGCTTTAACTTATTAATTCTTTCCCTTTTCTTTTAAGCGAATCTATCACCTTTTACATTTTTATTCTTGAAGTAATAAATCATTTAAAGTATATCCAACATTCCCTGTGGATTTCTTACGATTATCGACTTATAGCGCGTTTGGATGGTTATTATATTATTGTTGTGCTTGGTTACTTGGGTATCGAGGGCATAATGGACCTCATGACCAACATTACCAAGGAGTAGTGTAATAGGGGGAGGGGTTCCTTGTTGGGATTTCACTTTGCGAGACGTCCCACGCACGAAACGCATTGTAATGTTAGGAGTGAGGAGAAGTTAGTCCTTAATGCTCATACTTATATATAGTATATATTTCGACGATCGATAGTGACAAGCAGTAGTGTATCGGGGGGGGGGGGGGGAGGGGTTTCTTGTTTGGATTTCACTTTGCGAGACGTCCCACGCACGAAACGCCGTGAACTGTTGAGAATTGGGAATAATAAAATTAATTAAAATGGAGTAATAAGTAATTGGGTTACATGCATCATGAATTGAGGGCATAATGAATCTTGATAATCAATACTGTCAGGAGTAGTGTAACTAGGGGGTTCTTTGTTTGGATTTTACTTTGCGAGATTTCCCATGCACGAAACGTAGTGCCGTATTGAGAATTAGGAGAAGTTTAGTTATTAGCACTTAGATGCTAAAAACTCATATATATATATATATATATATATATATATATATATATATAAATGGTATAACTAGAATATGAGAAATTATAGTAAAAGAGAATGTTTATGTGTAGTGTATATGTTGGTATCAGAATGTTTTTGTAAACGTTATATGTTAAGTAAGTAAACAAAAGAGAACAATAGCATTGGGAATTAAATTATATGATTTAGATGGAATTTAGATAAGTGTAGATTGAGAGATAAGTTGGATGGTTTTAATTGAACAATTAAATTGGGTTTTAAGTTAGAGTTATTTTTCCTAATTAGAATTGGACATTTATTTGGAGATCACGTGCATACGTTTAGTTGCGCGCTTTAGTTGAGAGGTGAGTTGGATTATTATGGAGAGTGCGACTCCATTAAATCATGTCGTAATGCATCTATAATTATTATGCATTTTAATGCACTTGCTATAAAATGTTTTCACCTCGGCCTCTGGCCCGTTTATACTTTCTCCTGCTATGTATCTATATTGTATTACTTTAGGGGTTCCTCCGCAAGGACGCCATTGATGTTATCCATCCGGGGTATTCGTGGAGCTGTAGCAGTGGCGGACTGTTGCGGCACTTTTTTTTAGTCGATTCCTATCTTTTGTACATATAGATTAGGATTTAGTTTGTATATCGGGTTTATACCCAAGTGTTGTAGATTAACACTTTTATATCCTCTCTCTTAGATTATTGTATTGTTTGTAACCCGAAAGCTTATTCGGGTATTTTACTGTGTACATTTTGTTGTACTCTTTTATACATTATGGAGCATATGTATTTCCCTCATCATATTTAGATGTTATATTATTAGTTTTGGTTACATGGTTGGTTTAATTAGTGTGAAATGAAAAGTTTTAAATTTTTAGCAATCCGCTTTTAATAGTTTCGGGTAGTTAGCCTTATATTATTTAGCATTGTCAGTAGATGTTGAGACTGAGCCATCTGAGATACCTGATTTAATGTAGTATAGGGCTAGCCACCCGTTATTATTTTGTGCGGGTTGTCACAGATGGTATCAGAGCATCAGGTTCTAGTGTCTTTAGGATCTGTGTGGGTTACTACGATCTTTCGTAAGCGTTCTTGATGTAGAGCCTTATTATTAGGACCGTTTTATTCATACATCCATATTTCTTCTGTAATAAGAAAACATTTGAAAGGCGTTCTAATACACTTATTCTTGTTTCTGATGCCATCGAAGGGAAGTTGTTCAGTTAGGGCAAATAAAGGGGCTGAGAATGTGGAACCCAAATGCCTCAAAGGAACATGACTACAGATGAAGTTACCAATATTATGGCACAAGTAGTAACTGCTGCCATTTCTACGATGGTGCAACAACCTGCCATTCAAGCAGACCAAAGCCATTTAGGACTATCTTTATGGGAAAGAGTGAAGGAAGATTTTAGTAAGGGGCATCCTCCAGAGTTTTGAGGGGGAGTTGATGCAATGGCTGCAAGTCGATGGAAGAATAGTATGCAGAGGCACCTCCGTATGGTTAAGTGTAGCGAGGTGCAAAAGCAATTTTTAACCACCTTTAAGTTAACGGGTCCATCTCTTCAATGGTGTGAGTCTGTCACCACGTCTGAACACAGAGATACTTTTCCTATAACAGATTTTTGGGAACTCTTTGACCGAAAGTATTTTCCTTCCCCGATTCAGATGGAAATGAGGAGGAAATTGATGGATGTGTTTCAAGGTAATAGAACGGTGGAAGAATATGAAGAAGAATTTACTCGATGGGCGAAATTAGTACCTGATGAGGTAAATATGGAAGATAAGCGTATATCGCAGTTTGTTTGAGGTTTATATTAGAGGATTCAACAATATTTGTTAGAGGGTTCAGTGTTGGTGACTTTCGTCGAGGTAGTGAATGAGGCATTGTTGAGGTGTCATGAATATCGTCTTCGTTCGCAAGAGGGTAAGAACTTTAGAGATTCAGGTTCATCAAGTAAGTTTGGAGATGGGAATGCCAGTAATACCAGCAGGTATAAGTCGAATTATAGAGAGTCACAACGGCGTTTTGTTCCTCCAGGTGGGTCGAGAGGATTAGCGGGTAAATGTTTCTTTTGTGAAGAAATAGGTCATAGAAAGAGAGATTGTCCTAAAAGAGGTAAAGGACCACGTTTTGATGAAATTTTGGAAGTGCAACCCCAACAGCAGATTCAAGGTCATTTTAGACCAGGGGACTTTGTGTGGGAGCCCGATCATGAGGAGGGGCAATCGGACTAGAGATGGATGATGTAAGTTATTTTCCTTTGTGAATAGGAATATGAATATATAAAGATTTGGGAATATCGTATGGGAGACAGTTATGAGAGGGTAGTGCTATAACCCTATTATGTACAGAATGACCCTAATGGGGATTTTGAGCAAGTGAGGCTCTTATGTTATTATCTTTTGAGAGAATAGATAATTTTGTGATGTGCTCAAAGAGAGATATATTCTTGTTATGAATGTAAGAATTGTTATTATGTGTTAAGTAGTAATGATAAAGCTACTTATTTGTATATAGTCATGTAAGACTTATATAATTGTTGTATTCCAGCTATGGATGAGCCTAATGAATGGCAATATATTAAAATGATGTAAGATATTATTACTGAAAAGAGTTCAGAATTTGTGGGTTATTGGGACGCAGGAAAGTGTAGCTCATAATTATGCCAATTTTTATGAGCTGTATGTTGTTATGTGTATGATGATTATTAAGACCTTGTGTTGTGGGCATAAGGCATTTTATATATGTATCGTAATACATAAACTTTTTTTTATAAACTGTTTTAAAATAAAAAATTTTATAGGCCTTTAGGCCATATCCAAATGATTTCCACAAAACTATTTTTAAACTCTAGTCCGGATTTAACAAACTCTCAATCCCCGACGTCGCTACATATTAGTGTATTCGGAGGGTTCCTTATTTGGATTTCGCTTGCGAGACCTCCCTTGCATGAAAGTGGCGAATGTCAGGAATTGAGAGGAGTTATTTCTTTGGACCATTCAAAATTTTTACACTATTAATATTGCTAGTATTATATATACATGTTTAGAATTATGGAACTTTGGAGGCAAATAAGCCTCATTATGATTGGTACGAGTAAAGCTCGAATAAAGGGTGTATGGGCGCCCTAGTTGTTAAAATTTAGTTTTATAAAAACTTAAAATACATTAAAATAAATTCGTCATGGAAAGTTAGAGGTTTGGATATAGGATTAGTGAGGATGAGTGTAGTATGTACTAGTTGAGCTTTGGAGTATTAGACTTAGCTAAATTTCGAGGACGAAATTCTTGTAAGTGGGGAAGTTTGAAACAACCTGAGACTTTAGAGACGATAATTTATTCATTTTTGGGAGAAATAAATATTATTTTATTGGAGAATAATTAAATTGGCTTTGAGGTCAAAATTTGAAGTTGTTAGAAAGTGTTTCGAATGGAAATTCTAAGGATGCAGTTGTTTTCGAAAGGGTCTAGAAAGTCGAAATGACTGTACTTGGGGTCTCTTTAGGTTTCGAAATATTTTAAGCTCGTTTGGCTCGAATTAAAGTTACCGAGTCATTTAAAGTGTGTATTATCATTTAAAGTTGTGTATCTTGGGAGACAAGGCTTATTAAGCCTACGGGAGAAACAATTCCCCTTAGAGAGAAAGAGAAATAGAAAGAAAGAAAGAGAGAAGAAGAAAGAAGAAGAGAAAGAGAGAGAAAGTGGAGATTTCCGGCCATTACGCGATCTCGAGGACGAATCAGACCCTACGAACTTGAGGCAAGTGATTAAACTTGATAAATAATTGTTGTGTACCATTTATTTCATGATTTATGGATTAAATATATGTGTTTTAGGTTTAGTTTTTCAAAACATAACTTTTGGCTAAAATCTTAGATTTGTTATGTTAATCTTGGGTTTGAGGTTAGAAATTAGTTTAAATGTATTTTTGGATGAATATTAATGTTATATATGTGATTGGGTTGAAGAGAAATGAAGAGAAGTTGATTCAAAATGATTTTTGGGAATTTTGGCTTTGAAGAAATAGCCATTTTCGTAGCCCTAGAACAGGCCGAATCGATTGGGCTCCATTCCGAATCGATTCGGTATGTTCCAGCTTGACAGGTCTGAGTGACCAAATCGATTCGGATCCCAGCCGAATCAATTCATCCTGAGATAGAATCCCAGGTCTTATGACCCTAATCGATTCGCCTTCGGGGCCGAATCGATTCGGATTTGGCCTGAATCGATTCGGAAACAAGGCATTTTGGGGGAATGTTTTCCAGGGAGAATTTCATTCCGTTTCGTTCGAGGTTATCAATTGAGAACCTCTATAGGAATTATATGAAGTATGTTTTGGAGATTTTAGGGAGTCTCCCTTATGAGAAATGATTGGAGTCATAATGATTTAATGTGAGAGAATACCGATTAGAGAATATCGTATATACCAAGTGGGGAAGCCCACTACCATTGAGATTTCTATTTGAAAATAATTATGAAAATATTTGAAAGAGTGAGAACGCGCTTAGGGATATTGGATTTTAGAATCAAATCCCAAATGGGATAACTTTAAAGGTTCATATGATTGATTGAACCATATTATGGATTGAGAATAATTAAATGCTAATAAATGTGCAGACGGATATAGAAATATCCTTAATGATGATTAATTTGGGAGATGTCTCACATAAATGAGAAATGTTAATCAAGGTGCATTAGGATAGAGAATATCCTTAACATAAATAGAATTGAGAGACAACTCATAACTAGAAGTGATGCGAGACCTTCAAGTGAGAAATAGTATAGTGTATACTAAGTGGGGAAGATGTGTGAGAATTGACGATTAGTGTATCAAGAGAGAGAAATATACTAAATAATGATATTATTTCATTTACGCCTAAGAGCGTAACACGAATATGTAAACAATGTGATAGGTATACCTTATATGATGGTATATCTTTATATGATGTGATGATGTATGTATGCCTTATGTGATGGTATATATATATATATATAAGTGAAGCATACCCCCTCCTTGCTATCATTAGGAAGTTGCGCGATGAGGGTGAGAACCCACCCTGGCTTGATGAGCATTGTGTGGATATTCCCCAAGTCATAGTTGTCCATTGTGTTGATATGTGATTTGCATTATATTTTGGGGGTGAGAATTCGTGGGTATGTGTCGTTCTCATTTGCCGGTTAGGAACTATGACCACTTCCCGGACATTGGGTGTGTGAGTTGATCACGAGGTAGGTTTTGTTTAGTCCTACAGGTCGTCCCCAGTATGCTACGTGGGTTGGGCACTGGAAGATGATAGCATTGAGACCCTGCGTCCTCGAGTTATATCTTGTTTGGATGGTTATTATATTATTGTTGTGCTTGGTTACTTGTGTATCGAGGGCATAATGGACCTCATGACCAACATTGCCAATGAGTAGTGTAACGAGGGGGTTCCTTGTTTGTATTTCACTTTGCGAGACGTCCCACGCACGAAACGTAGTGTAGTGTTGGGAGTGGGGAGAAGTTAGTCCTTAATGCTCATACTTATATATAGTATATATCTCGACGATCGACAGTGTCAAGGAGTAGTGTATTCGGGGGGTTCCTTGTTTGGATTTCGCTTTACGAGACGTCCCACGCACGAAACGCCATTCACTGTTGAGAATTGGAAATAATAAAATTAATTAAAATGGAGTAATAAGTAATTAGGATACATGCATCATGCATTGAGGGCATAATGAATCTTGATAATCCATACTGCCAGGAGTAGTGTAACGGGGGGTTCCTTGTTTGGATTTCGCTTTGCGAGACGCCCCACGCATGAAACGTAGTGCCGTATTGAGAATTGAGAGAAGTTTAGACCTTAGCACTTAGATGCTAATAACTCATATATATATATATATATTTATATATTGATGGTATAACTAGAATATGATAAATTCTAGTAAAAGAGAATGTTTATGTGTAGTGTATACGTTGGTATGAGAATGTTTATGTAAACATTATATGTTAAGTAAGTAAACAAATAAAAGAGAACAATAGCATTGGGAATTAAAGTATATGATTTAGATGGAATTTAGATAAGTGTAGATTGAAAGATAAGTTGGATGGTTTTAATTGAACAATTAAATTGGGTTTTAAGTTAGAGTTATTTTGCCTAATTAGAATTGGGCATTTATTTGGAGATCACGTGCATACGTTTAGTTGCACACTTTAGTTGAGAGGTGAGTTGTATTATTATGGAGAGTGAGACTCCATTAAATCATGTCGTAATGCATCTATAATTATTATGCATTTTAATGCACTTGCTATAAAATGTTTTCACCTCGGGCTCTGACCTGTTTATACTTTCTCCTGCTATGTATCTATATTGTATTACTTTAGGGGTTCCTCCGCAAGGACGCCATTGATGTTATCCATCCGGGGTATTCGTGGGGCTGTAGCAGTAGCGGACTGTTGCGGCACTTTGTTTTAGTCGATTCCTATCTTTTGTACATCTAGATTAGGATTCAGTTTGTATATCGGGTTTATACCCAAGTGTTGTAGATCAACACTTTTATATCCTCTCTCTCAGATTATTGTATTGTCTGTAACCCGACAGCTTATTCGGGTATTTTACTGTGTACATTTTGTTGTACTCTTTTATACATTATGGAGCATATGTATTTCCCTCATCATATTTAGATGTTATATTGTTAGTTTTGGTTGCATGGTTGGTTTAATTAGTGTTAAATGAAAAGTTTTAAATTTTTGGCAATCCGCTTTTAATAGTTTCGGGTATTTAGCCTTATATTATTTAGCATTGTCAGTTGATGTTGAGACTGAGCCATCTGAGATACCTGATTTAATGTAGTATAGGGCTGGCCACCCGTTATTATTTTGAGCGGGTTATCGCACTATCGTTCCTTTAAGATTATGAGATGATATTATTTCTTTTGGGCCCATATATTGTTCGGAAGATAAATTAAAAGAGAGTATAATGAGAGTCCACACCGTATCGAGTAAAGTGTGGAGGAAATTTTGTATATTTGAAATTTTATTAAATGTAGGGACACATGGTGAGTTCCTAGTAATCAATTGTTATAATGTTGGAATTTTAGTTGAGCGGGCATATGCATAAATTTTTATATATTGTGCATGCACACACGAGTATGTGTAGTTCACTTGGAGCATTTATAAAAGTCTACTGACTTTTTCGCTCACATCCCCATAGTTTATATATGAATTTTTGGTTTTGTACGAGTTTGGATTTATTACGAGTATATTGGAGTTTGTGATACATTGAGGATGTTTAGATCTCCATAATTGTTTTTAAAGAAAGTTATATTTTATTTTTTGTAGTAAATTATAAAAGAGACTTTGAATATTAATTAGAAAAGACCATGTTTTGTTTCTTTACAAATTGTTATTTTAGCTTCCGCAAGTGGTTTATTATAAATGGTATTTCTTTTAAAAAGGTTCAAGTTGACACACATTTTTATTATTTTATATTTAAAATTTCATAAGTATTACACTGTTAATAGGAGATTGGTAGAATAAGACCACTAATCAAAGAAGGGTATAATCCTATAAGACAATTGCCTCGGCAAATGACCCATTGACAACAAAAATAAAAGAAGATATTTAAAGATTTTAAAAACTCGGGTTCATTCGAACAACTATGTATGATGAATGGCTATCCAATATAGTCCATTTCGTAAAGAAGAATGACAAACTAAGGGTATGTAATGATCTCAAATATTCAAATCCAGCAACACATAAGGATGAGTACCCAATGACTATAGTTGATCTTCTGGTTAACCAGCCTGTTGGCCATGGTATTATGTCTATGATGGATGGTAATTTTGGCTACAACCAAATACACATAGCTGAGGAAAATGTGCATAACACTTTATTTAGATGTTCAGGTAATCTTGGAACATTTGAATGAGTAAAATTACCTTTTAGTTTGATGAATGCAGGGGAAACTTATCAAAGGATAATGAATACCATTTTTCATTATATTGTTGGCACCTTCTTTGAATGTTATATTGATGATATAATTATGAAACCCAAAACCACATCAGATCATATAAAGAGTTTAGAAAAATAGTTTGAAAGGATGAGGCTCTACCAAATGAAACCTAATCCTTTAAAATTTGCATTTGGATTTTCTATTGGAAATTTCCTGGGTTCTTATGTGAACAAAAAGGGAATTCAAGTGGATAAAAGGAAAAACACAACTATAATAGAGAGTAAGGCTCCTAAAATCAAAAAAGAAAAGTTAATTTCCTTGAAAGATTTATTTCCATTACTGCAAGAAAGACTTAACCTTTTTCTCTTTTAAAGTTAAAAGACCATAAAGAATTAGAATGGAGAGAAGAATATGAATGAGCATTCCAAACGATTAAAGAATATGTAGCCAACCCTCATGTATTAGCTCCACTAAGGGATGACAACCCTTGAAGCTCTACATAGCAGCTGCCAAATATTCAATTGGGGTGTTTCTGGCTAGGGGTGTCAATTCTTGGTTTTACACTACATTACGGGCCGAAAAGAAACAACACACTAAGACACGACAAGGGTTTTTGGACACGAACATGACACGACACGACAAACCCGATTTCATAAATTTTACATTAAATTAAACATAAATAGACAAGAAAACCCATATAAAACATGATTAACATGACAAGACACAATAACACAGCTCATAATTTTGACATGAACAGGATACGACTTCGTGTCAAAATGACCCAACATGAACACGAAATATCATATTAATTTTGGATCAATTTTGTGTCATTTCGTTTCATGTCATTTCTAAAATTTCCACCCCTACTACTAGCTCAAGACAACGAATAAAATAAGGAACATGTTGTTTATTATCTTTGTATATTTATGAACAATTATGAATGTATATATTCCTTAATGGAAAATTTATGTTTAACATTGTATTTTTGCAGCTTTTAAACCAAGATACCTAATGACAAGATAAGTCTTTGTAATCTCAAAATTTTATTTAATCAAGTACATGCTTACCAAACCTATTGTAAGAAATAGAGTTGGTAAATGGATTTGATCTCTTTCAGAGATTTATTTATATTATGCTCCTCAAGATGCACAATAAGGCCAAGTCTTGGTTAATTTTTTAGCAGACCATCCTTGTTAGGACGAGTTTGAGAAAAAACATGAGATAAGATATATATCTTTTATCCCTTGGAAACTATTGTTTGATGAATATGAGATCGAATTCATGTCAAGACTAGGAATAGTCATAGAATCCTCTGACTATGTCAAATCCAAACATGGATATAGGTTCAAAAAGTAATTAACGTTCAAATAATTAATTGGGGTATGAAGAAATCATGGGGGGATAAGAAATCCATCAAAGCTTATATCTTTCATGATGGATATTTGTTGGTGTTGTCAATTAGTTATAAAACAGTAATTGGTGAATATAGATGTATGAGTGATGGGTTAATCATTTACAACCAAACAACTTTACATCTATTATTGAAATTTGAGTGGGTTAATATGAATTACATCCCAAGATATTTAAATGAAAAGGCTAAAAAAATGGCTTAAAAGTCTTATGGCTTTAATCCCGAGAGAGATTCAAAGGAAGGTTATAATTGAATTTAATTAATAAGTTGCTTCCTGTGCTTAAGAATAGGTTGCCCTTGGTGGAAATTGTTAATATTGATGTTCATGAGGAATAGAGAAAGCTTATAATTGAATATTTAACCGACCCTAGAATTAAGGTTAACACAACAATTAGGTTAAGATCCATTAACTATGAGATATATGCTAATAAACTATTCAAAGGGGGAGCGAGTGGCATGATCTTAGAATTCTTAAGTAGAGATAATGTTTTATAGCCATAAGACAAATTCATGAAAATTTGTGGGGGAACATCAAGAGGATCCCAAAATTAGGTGTTTATTAAGAAGGCATGGATATTTTTGTCCAACAATTCTAGAAGACAACATTAAATTTCCAAGAAATGCAAAAAATGTCAAAAACATAGTCCTCTTAATCATATTCCAATCGTTGACCTCTAATATATGGTGAAACCCTAGCCATTTTTAAGATGTGAAATATATGTGATTGGAAAAATATATCCCCCCCCCCCATCTTTGAAGTTACATCGTTTCATTATAATGGCTATATAAAAAGAAAAAAATGGATGAAAGTTATAACAAAAGAGTAAGAAATATGACCTTTAATGAAGGAGATCTTCTGTGAAAAATAGCCATTCCACTAGGGTCAAAAGATCTAGCCTATGAAAAGTGGTCCCCTATATGGGAAGGGTCATTCCAAATATATAAAGTATTCAAAGTTTGGTCTTGTCACTTAAATGGCTTGAATGGTCACATCAACATGAGAAAATCTAATGCCAATTTTTAAAAGACCATATTATCCAACAATATGGGAAGCATGGCATTAAATAAGGCACAATGGATTTAAAATATTTATTCATTTATCACCAAAATGCTGACGTATAAAGGACCTAATATTGGTCCAAAAGTTTTAGCACACTGATATCTGCTCTAAAATTTGGAGTTACCTACAACAAAAATAAGGCGACTTAAAAGAAGAGGATTTAAGCTCTTCCACCATGGAATTCATATTTGAAGACAAATCTGATACCTCCTCCTTAGTACATTCCAGTTCAACATTCATTTTATCTCGATTCTCTTTCAGCTTTCTCCTCCCTACAAGCAATATTGTTTACCGATCTTCCATAAATTGAAAATCTTCAAGGAGATCAGAAGAGACGACTTTTGAGAAGAAAATTGAGCCTATTATGCTACCAAAAGGGAATCTTCTTCCTTAATTCATATCTTTAAAGACGTATGAAATTTTATAAAGGAAACGAATCACATCATTTCTTAGATGGTATGAGCATCACCAAAGCTAGCTTTAGAAATGTTTTTAAAATTTGTATGAAGCCCATAAGATAAAGTGAAATCATCCAATGCCTCAAAAGGAACCCTGACAAAGCTTTCAAATATCTCCTAGCCCCCCGGGGCTCAAAATGGTGTATTGGTTTACAAAGACTATCCCCAAGTAATGCATTAAACTATTGAGAAACATCGTACAGAGAAGTTGATGCCATATAAGATAAAGGACCTTAAGAGAAAATGTGGTTTAGAACCTCTTGTAAACTAACTAACCCACCAGGAGACATGAAGTTAGAGTCTTGTATAGCAACACTAACCCCCCAGGAGACATGAAATTATAGTCTTATACATTAGCTGGTGCACTTGATTCCTTTTGGTGGGCTGAGTTATATGGGGAATGGAAGACTCAAACAACTATATTCACAAGGAATAGAAATATTTGGTATTGTATCCTCACTAACTAAACTGTCATGGTTGTGATTGATATATTTATCCCAAGCATAAAGCAAAAAAACCTCAACTAGATTTATATCATGCACATAAGAGTTGGGAGGTAAAAATTCCTTCATAATCATGGAATCTTAAACAAGGATGGATTTAGAGACTGAAAACAAAAGGAAGGATTGATTAATTATCCATTCAAAACATGACAAAAAATAATAACATTGTGACATAATATATAATAGGATAAATACCTTTAACCACATTCGAAGTAGGGGAGATAGTAGTTTACTACACCTTATAGGGGAGACTCTTGGCTCTAATTTTCTTCCTTCGAAGCTCTCCAATTAGTTGGTTGAATGGAGGGTCAATAATAAAAACAGAGATGTCTAAGTTTTTGGACTGACTATAAAAAGAAGCTAAAGGCCTTTTGGTTACGTGCTTCAATGTTTCATCTTCTTAATGTACCTTTTGCTCTTCTTCCTCTCTCATAGATCTAATTGTTTCCTTCATCACAAGAGGATTTCCCATTTAGGTAAATCCATCACCTCCTCCTCCTCATTGTCCTTTTATAGGACAAGTTTCCTCTTTTTCGAAGATGAGGATTTAACTGAGACCTTAGACCTATGTAACAACCCCATATTTTTTCACATATCGATTGACCATTCTGATACGTGGAAGATAGTGCACATTAATCAATTTATACCATTATTTATACCATAATAATAATAATAATATAATAATAAATTTAAACCTTTCACAACATGCAATGAAATAAAATACTAAACACTGATATAACTAATTGTCTCAACATCCAATATAAATAAATCATATCGCCTGAACCCCCATAAATAATATCAATTGAATATATAAACCAAGAACAAAATGGTCCTCACAATCTATGAATAATAAATGTCTAAAATTAAAATGAAAAGATGACCTATTATAAGAATGGAAAGAAACTGGTTATATGGAAGTGGAAAGTCTGAACTTCTTGGCCATGCTACTTCTATCTATAAATACCTTGAAAACATTTTTATATATTTTTGGGTTGGAAACCTAAAAGTTATTCTAAATATTTCACTATATATCAATGTAGTAATAATAATGTGACTTATTTACATAATCATTCCAACCTTTCTACACCCACATATAAGATATAGCCCACCCCTCATCATAATTGAAATAACTAAACGAGTGTCCCAACCCAAGGCATAACTAAACTATCAATTCTAAACTACTGGACTAAATATTAAACTATTGCATAAATTCACAACTAAATCATAATGGAACTAACACATGCATAAATAATATAACTAAGTCTAATCCCCGCACATATCACCCAAATAGTAAGATACATAGCATAATAACATGATACAATGTCCTTTCTTTAAAGTGTCCATCACTGGATTATATCATGAATTATTATTAGTCGCATACAAACCCCACGAAGGCAACAATCTTTAGGAACATTCTCTTGCTTCTAACCTGTATGAGTCCCTCTCCTAATGGATTTAAAACATGCACACATAAAAGAATGGGGGATCACCACGTAGTCACACCAACGACTATTCCCATACCCAAACCCGTATGATAGATCATGTCATCAATGTCTCCATGTTAAGAGGCAAAGATCAATTACATGCATGATCAAATATATTGACCTCCGCATAACATGCTCATTAGCCAGGAGCACAATACCCTGTCCCATATATATTTAAATCACAACCCCAATCGATAGAATCCCCATGGGTAAATATACAATATGTTCACATCCATACACAATTTATATATATTCAACACAATATATTAGTACAGGATATCGCATACTCTCAAGTGTACCCGAAAATCATCTAAATACCCAACACTGGATTTTCTAAATTAATTAAAGGTTTATTATTCCTAAACCCTAATTAAATTGCATATCTGGTTTCCCTTAATTTACAACATTATATATATATATTTATGTGTGTGTGTGTGTGTGCGCATGATAAATTCTCAATCAAAAACTTACAAAGGAAACCAAATGACTAACTGGATCAGCAAGAATAAAACAAAAATATTAGAGCATCTAAACCCTCCTACTGCCATAGTGTCTAGGGAAGGGTGCTACAGTAGGTCAAACCCCCACTATGATGGGTGGCTTCCCCGACCTTCAAATCTAAAAAGTTCTAGATATTTCTCTTGCATCCCATCCTCCATCTATCACATAGACTCTCCCTCATATTGTGGTGTCCCCACTATGTAACACCCCATATATTTTAACATTAGGGTTGTTCACTTCCTAACATTAAAATATAAAAGTTGTAAAAACAATTTAAATATCACTGTCAACATGTACGAACAAATGAAACAAGTGACAATATATAAGAATGGTATATGATAATCCTCAAATACTTAATTGATAAGATGCATCATCAACTAAGATAGATTGAGAAATATCTATACATCTACTCCAGAGGTCTTAAGGTGTATAAATACATAATCTTAATACAAAACTCGACTCAAATAAAATTAAAATTCCAATGTCCCACCTGAGTATACAAGACAGACCGAGTCCAAAATACTAAACTCATGCAATTAAAAAAAGATATAACATCATGGATGTAAACCTAAGTTGATGATCTTGATGATGATGTATGTAGAGGAGGGGAGATGATAGGTTGTGCTGGATGGACATGAAGTCTACTTGCGTGGACCAACCCTAGCACATGAAAGTTGCTATGAATAAAACGGGTCAAAACCCATTAAGTTACCAACACAACAAAACTCAAAAAACATTATATATACAAGGAATAAATCCATAATTATCTAACCTACCATGATGACCAACCATGGGCTATGAAACCTCATAATACATTTGAATTAATTCATTAGCTTCAATAATGAATTAAAGTGTAATTTGGAGGCTCAAGCAAAGGCATGTTTACTTATGTTTTCTCATATGAATCTTTTGTCTCCAGCTATTAGGGATCCCATTTCCATTCCAAATCAAGATATTCTTATTGGACTCTATGTCTTAACGAGTGGGAATCGTCAAGGTGTTTGTGTAAATAGGTATAATCCATGTAATCGCAAAAACTTTCAAGGAATTAATGATAATAGCAATAAGTATACGAAAGAAATCGACATGCGCTCCTTCTCCTGATCCATCTCAAGAATACGCTGTATGCACACATAAAAACTATCACACATCTAAACGCCACCTGTTATTAGCTTTGCCGTAAAATTAATAAAACTATGTGATGCATAAGTAAATACCATCACATAACCGGACACCACCTTTCTTTCGAATGGCTGGAGCTATACACATAAATAAAATGAATGATACAACAAATCATATACCATCAAAATTGTGATACCTATGAAATCCATGAATAGATTGATACAAAAAAATCATGGGTATCAAAATCATTTGGTAACTTCTCAATATGACAAAATAACTAACCATACTCAATAAAAGTACAACAAATAAAATCTCTGACTCTTTGAAAAATCTAAATTACATACAATCACCTAAACTGAAATATAAATATATACAAAGATGTAAAGGAGCTACTGAGCTCGAAACCTACATCTTAGGAATAATTGGATAATATCGCTAGAGATCATCCGCAAATGAAAAACCTAATTCCACGGTAACAATAATGACCAAAGAACTATGGAAAGTAGATTCAACAGCAAGAATTAAACCCAACAACTTGATAAAGATTAGGAATTTAACTGATGTTAGGCCATAATAATAATAATAATAATAATAATAATAATAATAATAATAATAATAATAATAATAATAATAATAATAATAATAATAATAATAATAATAATAATAATAATAATAATAATAATAATAATAATAATAATAATAATAATAATAATAATAATAATACATCTTCCTCCTATTTAAGTATATTTTAAGATATTTAAGTTAGCCAACCCAAACAACCTAAATAAACATGATGGACCAATGTGATAGAATTTCATCATTAATTAAGTATCTCTACTTTAACAGTTTTTAGTTTATTCCTAAACTTAAGATGCTTGTACTTTACAATAAATTCATGAAGTAAAAGTAATTCCTTTACTAAACATTATTCTCTTAATTTAACTGTCTTAAGTTATCTTTCAAAATATGCACATCTCTAATGTAATAGTTTGTAACGTCCTCAAGTCACATATCAATATATACACCTCTAGTATATTATTACCACAATATTCCTAAGTTATAAAGAAATGATTATACATCTCTAGTATAAGTCATAAACTGGTACAACCATCTTAAGTACCGCAACATAGAATCACATAATCCAGAATATCTGTGAGTGCACATAACTCACAAATAATCTCATGGGTTAAGATCAAGCCAATAACTAAAAGTACGAAGGCCTATCCTTACTGTCTTCGAAAATCACTCAAGCATACTAAGTATTGTTATAGGGTGTCCCAACCATATAACCTCACAACATTATCACAGTAGAAATCACTACGCCTTCACACCAAATGTACGTACCCTATACCAAAGGTTGTTTGAGAGGATCCTCCTGTTAGTCCCACTAGGGAAACGAACACTTTTAACATATAGGATAAGTGTAAATAGGACCTAGGCAGATCCCGTTGCATCATCGGGAATACCATGAGCGATTAACCTCGTACGCTCCCCATAAAATTCCTTTCTAGCATGTCCCCCATGAGTACACATGTAGTCTTGGTATGATTGCACATAAATCAAGTAAACAAGTATGACCCTATACGACCACACAAAATAAACAAGTACAGACACTCCTTAATTGGATTACACATAAATACACCATAATCAACTGGGTTATATATAATATATATGTTATTACTAGTTAATATGCACGTTAACTAAAATCGGTTATACATGACATTATCCTGAACTCCCAAGGATCTTAAAGTATAGGTATAACCTTACACTTAACCTTTAGCAGCAATATTCTAAAATAGTAACTACCATACTCGATGGGTTATAAATATATTTTAAAATAACTTGTGATTTACATAATCATTACACATATTTCGATCTCATAAAATATCTCAATACTCGACCCTATACCCAAGGTCCTCAATTAATTATACCTAAATCCTATCTACCTACATGTTCGTAAAAGTGTCATAAGTTCTAGATTAATTAACTTCGATAAATTAAGAACCAATCTCCAAAATGTATAAATGTTGTGTTCGAACCAAACCTAACACATTAAATTAAAACAATCGTATAATTACATCCTAGGATTTTACTTAAACGCTCAACCAATATCGCCACGTGAAAACCAACAAACCTTCCTACCATGGTCATGTGCACGGGGATAATCCATGTCGTGTGGATAACTCCATGCACACAGGGATAAATAATCGTGCGCACGGATGCTGTAAATCTAAACTTTAAAACTTACGAATTTCTTCTTCCCGAAACCCTAAATTACGAACCTAGAAACCCTAATCTTCCATGGATGAACCATCCATGGTTTCTAACACCTCGAGAACAACTTATTCATATATCTAAACCCTTATAGATCAAAACATATCCTCTTAAGTTCATAATCTAACAATTTTAGCCCAAATTTCATATAGTTATGGAATTAACATGAGGATCCTTATAGATTACTAATACGATTCAAATTTACACTAATAATCAAATTATACAATTTCGTGCATCAAACTAAGGGGTTAACTTTTAAACTACTTAAGTTTATCTATATAATTAAGGATTAGCATTCACTTTAAGTCAAATTTAAAAAAAATACAAATCAGATGATTAAAATTAGATTTATACAAGTTATAATCAAGATTCAAATGACTACTACTAGTATAATATAATCCCAATTAAATTCTTAATCGATATAAACTTGCCTATTGACTGATTGACAAACCCCTTGTGTGCCTCTTCCCTCAAGCTCTCTAGGGTCTCCAATGTCCACAATATATTTTGAGGTTTGTATAGTAACCTAATAATTAAGATTCTCACAAAATTCAGCTTAGGCCCAACATAAGACTCAACCCAATGAGCCTAAATAACACTCTAAATGGCCTAAAACCCTACTCGTTCCATTTCCAACCGCATTCGACTAATATAAACCAACAACAACCACAAACCAGTGAGCTAACAATGTTTATTCTATACCAAAGGGTGTCAGTTTAAACCAAAACACTAAAGTTACCGCAAACCCTATATTAATATCCAAGCAATACACAAAGTCTCATTTATGATAGAGATTTATAAATAACTCCCCAAGCATCCAAAGTAGTTTATCACTTATACTAATTATTATTTGAGCCCTGATCTTTATAATAATTAAATTTTAGCCCACAAAACTCTTATTACCAAATAAACTCTAAAATGCCATTTCAATTAATTTTAAATTTAAATTCTCATAAATTATTTTTAATTTCTAAATTAAATTATATAATTAATTCGAATTCCCAGTCAATTAATTTTATTTCCTCTTTAATTAATTAATTATAAATTTCTATGAAAACTACGGGGTATTACATTTTTTCCCCCTTAGAAAAAAATTATGTGCTTTGAATTCACATGAAATAATATATACATGCCTTAAAATAACTATGGATATTGCTACCTCATCATATCCTCTCACTCCCAAGTGAATTCACTCTCTCTTGGTGACCCCACTGAACACAATCTAAGGGTATATTTTTTAACCTTAAAATCTAGACACTATGGTATAAAATATGCATCAGTTCCTCTCTATGTGATGTATCGCCCGCTAATGGGATATTCCCTAAGTCAACTAGTTGATAAAAGACCTCACCCCACAAGAATCAATGAAGTATGTATACATGGAACACATTATGTACCCCGTCTAAATTGTCTAGAAGTGTTAAATAATACAAAATCATCCCTTTTTGGTTAGTGATCACAAACATATACCTCGGGCCATCTTCCCATTTTCCCCCAAAATGCATCAACCCTTTCATGGGTGACACCTTGAGAAGCACCTGATCACCCACCTAAAAGTGCGTGTCCTTCATCTCCAAGTTCGTCTAACTTTTTCTCTTACTCTGGATAGTCTTGATCTGCTCCTAAATTATCTTAATCTTTTCCATCGTCTCCTAAATGTACTCGGGTCCCAACAAGCTACTCTCTCCCAGGTCCAACCAACATACGGGTGATCTACAAGGTCGCCCATAAAACACCTTTTATGGTGCCATATCGATCGACTTTTGATAAGTGTTGTTGTAGAAGAACTCTACTAATGGAAAATGCACCTCCCAAGTGCCCCTAAAATCTAAAGCGTATGCTCAAAGCATATCCTTCAAAATTTAGTCCGGTCGCTCTATTTTCCTATCTATTTGAGGATAATAAGACGTACTCATGTGTAACCAGTCCCCATAACCTCCTGAAAGATTCACCAAAACCTAGATACAAAAGTGAGATCCCTATTAAATATGATCAACAAACGTATCTCATATAACCTAATAATCTCTGATATATACATTCGTGCATATTGCTCTCTTGGAAAAACTATGGGGATGGGTTAGAAATATGAAACCTTTGTTAAGTGGTTCATTATAACCCAAATAGAATAATGATGCGTGGGAGTCAAAGACAATCCCATGATGAAGCTCGCTGAGATCTTATCCCAATTTCACTAAGAAATGGGTAAGGGTTGAAGAGGTACATTGATAAACGAAATCTCGGCCACCTTCTCCTTGCGTGCCACATCATCTACATGTGCTCAAACCACCACCATAATGATATTGGAAGTCATAATGAGCATCCCCTTAAAAGCATAGACTAACTCGCCAATCACTTAAATGTACCCCATACCCATCAACTACAGAGTAGACAAACTTCCACTTGGTCATCGATTCAAAGCATCTATCCCCACATTATCCATCTCCAAGTGATACTAAATTGTAACTAGTGGTCCTTGATAAACTCGAACCACCATTGTTGTCACATATTCAAGTCATTTTGCGTGAACAATTATTGAAGACACTTATGATCACTAAAGAGCCTAAACTTTTCACCCCACAAATAGTGCCTCCAAACATGTAGTACGAACACTATCGTCGTTTACTTCAAATCCTTTGTCAGATATCTAACCTCATGAGACTTCAGCTTTTGAGATGCATAGTCAATAGGACGATCCTCCTACATCAACACCCCACCAAGTCCTTGTAAAGAATCATTAGTGTATACATAAAACTCAACCTCAATCCTAGGTGGAGTCAAAATTGGAGTTGAAGTCAACTTTTCCTTGAAAGTGTTGAAGGTATGCCAGTGATCATGAATGTCTTTTATGGTGATCACATATTATAACCCACGATAGTGTCTTATATTATTACGGTTAGGGATGAGAGCATGGGCTTAAATTCCCAAATGGTGAGGGCTTAAAAAAAACCTAAATTTGCCTCAAACCATAGGTTAATATCCAAGGAATACATAAAGATCCATTTAATCCCGGTCTTTATACAAAATTTCCCAAGCATCCAAGTTAGTTTATCACTTATAATAATTATTGTTTGAGCCCCAATCTTTATATTAAAACTTAGCCCAAAAAACTATATCAGATTACAAAATGAAATCTAAAATGCCATTTCATTCAAATTTAAATTCTCTTAAATGATTTTAAACTCACAAATTATATTATATAATTAGTTCATATTCCTAAGTAATTAATTTTATTTCCTTTGCAATTAATTTACTGTAAAATCCTCTTAAAACTTTGGGGTATTACACACTACATATACACTAAAAACAAAACCATGGAGTGAAGGATTTTCTCTCTCTGATCTCAGTTAATAATGGGATTCTCCTCGTAATTGATGACTGGCTAAAGCTCTGTCTCACTGAGATCTATATGCTGATATTCCAAGTCATCCCTAAGGAATCTCCACAACATGGAGACATGGAATACATCATGCAGCTGATGTAAATTATCCAATAAGTCCAAGAGATACACATCTGGTTTGATATGATCAATAGTGGTGAATGACCCCACTTATTCAGGAGCCAACTTCCCCCCTTTACCGAACCTCATCACTCCCTTTATGTGAGACACCTTAAGTAACACTTAATCCCCAACTACAAACTCTAGATGCTTCATCCCGAAATCTACGTGACTATTTTACTTACTTTGGGAAGTCCTCATCCTATCTTTGATAAGATCCACTTTCTCAGAGGTGTTAAAAATGAACTTACTTCCCAGAAACTTGTTCTAAACCACCTCTATCCAGTAAATGGGAAAACAGTAAGGTCTCCCATACAGTGCCTCAAATGGTTCCATTCCAATTATTTATTGACAACTGTTTTTATAAGCAAACTCGACCAACTATAAGTGCTTGTCCTAACTGCCTTTGAAGTCTAGAATATAAGACGGTAGCATATGCTTTAGGGACCCAAGATAAATATGTAACACCCCGTATTTTTTGGGAATATTTAAATTACACTTGTGCACATAATTTAATAAATTGAGAAATAAAGTGAATGGGATAAATATTAATTAGAAAATATAGGATTAATTTTTATATGTTATTATATTTACTTGTGTGATAAGTAAATAAAATTTTATTATTTTATATTATGTCGTATATGGCTAAAAGCGATGGGTTGATAGGATATTATTCAGAACGCGCATATGGGACCGTGTTAGAAATAGGATGGTATATTGATGATAGGAGACTCATATAGTGATTTTGAGTGCACGGATGATCCGGGATGGGTCGAGATAGTCAGAATTAAGGGTTATAATCGGGTTTCGAGGACTTTTTAAGCTATACGAGACCCGTACGAGGGTATTCGTGCTATTTTAATAGTAAAATTATCCTAATTTAAGGATTAGGAGAAGATTAATGGTTATTAGTTGAGGGAGGTAGCCATATTCTCTACCTAAATCACCTAAGCTTGAGAGAGAGAGAGAGAGAGATAATTAGAGATGGGAAACACAAGAGAAAACTCAAAAATAACGTTTTGAGAGGAGATTAAACAATTCAGGGGCTTCGATTATTGCGTGTGGAGGATCTCAAGAAGAAACATAAGAATTTTTACTATTAAATGCAAGTGTTTAACTTGCTTCGATATTATATGTTGTGTTTTAGTTCATTTCATAATTAGTGAAAAAAATATTAACTTTTGGGTGGGATTCACGTGTCAAAATGGGTTTTTAGGAAAAGGATTTCAATGAAAGTGATTGATGACTATTCCATATGAAATTGATGAATTGAATCTTATAGAATAGATTCATTCTTGATAAAAAAAAATATGCGATTGATCTAATTAAAGATATGTTCTTGAACTAAAAAATATGAGAATTGTATAATTTAATCATGGAATTGAGGTATGGATTAATTTTGGATAATTTGATGCTAAAACCATGATTTAGAATGATTTGAATCCATAAAACATGTACCCTTATGGTTGAGATTTATATGGTAGTATTATATTGTGTTGGGATGACTTTTGGGACTAATCTTGGTGAAGAAATTGGATGAAATTTAGTCAAATGTAAAACAACCCCGTTTAAGCCATTCCCAGGGGCAAACTAGTTCGCACCATAGCTGAACCTATTCAGCTACCCTGTTTGGCCAGGTTTGATTCTTTAAATGATTTTGTTGATCTCGTTGAATCTGGGTTATTTTGGGCCGTTTGTAGCGAAGATTAGGACTTCTAAAAATATGTATAAATATTATTAAATACCTTGGGATAGTCGGGATGAATTCAAAGTGAAATTAAGGGTGTTTAGGATGAACGACACTTGGAAACAAATCAACTGATTCGATTGGAAATTCAGTAAGATTTGGATACGGGATGGTTGAGAATAACTTAGTATCTAGGTTTATTATTATATTGGTGAATCAATTTAATGATGGATTATTTAAATATTTGAGATCGGGTTTAGACCCGGGGAAAATGGGTCGGTGCTATGAATGACATGCACCGTTAGCCGATATTATGGTATATATATATATATATATATATATATATATATATATGTGTGTGTGTGTGTGTCTGTGTGTGTGTGTGTGTGTGTGTGTGTGTGTGAATATATCTGTGTTTGATTGATATATGTGAAACATACCTACTCTAAGGGATGTTATCACCGGACATTGTGCGTAATATGCGATCTATCTTAGCGTATCCCAGAAGGTATAGTATTAATCCTCAGAGTCATAGGTCTTTGCACGACCACCCTATGTGAGTTTGGAGTCTAAGTGGAATAATTTGGTATAACTATGACCCACTAACTCACATTATGACTGCCTCCAGTTTAAATTTATGCTTTGGGTTCGGTAGTGTGATTCCGACCTGGTTGCCCAGGTTGAGGTGTGTATCTCTAGTGCCTGATAGCATACTAGAGAATTCATCCTCGAGGTAATGCTCAAGGGATTGTGATTACACATATATAGCATGCAATATATATGTATGTATACTTGATGTGATTTGTGTGTATGTATATATAAGTGTCAGTAAATATATAAACAGGTGAATTAAAGGATATCATGAACAGTAAATTTATATGCATCCGAGACTACATCTTGGGGATGCTATGTGTAAATATGTATATAAGAGTGAAGAATATATATATAGGTATATGACACTAAGGTGTGAATGTGGAATTAATAACTAGCATAAAGTTAGGTGAAGTGAATTGATAAATTAGATTGAGAATTATAAATATAAACCGAATGTAAAAGCTAAATGAGACTTTATAGTGAAATAATGCATACGCATGATACAAGGTAGCGTATGGGACTAATATTAGTGTTGAGACTAGTCAGGTTGGGTAGTGTAACTAGGGTGTTTAAAATACATGTGTTTAGTGTGCACTATAGATGATGATCAAGGGGTATGTCATGGGAGTGCGACACTAGTTTAAATATGAAAGATTACATGACATATTTATTAATGTATTTGAAACACTTGCAAAATATTTTCAAAAGGTTTTGGGCTCTGACCCGTATCAAAATATTTTTAAAATTTTAGTTGTTCAGCCATAGGGACGCCTAGCTTAACCACCCTCCTAGTCAAACGATGTTGCAACAACTGTGGATGCCTGCAGGGATTGATTAGATGCTTCTATCTTTGAGATCTAGATAGGAGGTACTTCAAAGTTATTTTGGGCATGTCGCCCAGTTAGCTGGTATTTATTTAATTTCGATTTTGTCCTTTCAGTTAGTTAGATTATTGTATTACTACTTTTTATCGAGAGTTATCGGTTAATTAATGTATGCCAGTGAATGTAAGTTTCATCATTTACATGGTTGATTATGTGAATGGGAAATTTATGCAAGTAAGTTAATAAGTTTTAAAAAATTTGACATCGGGCCTAATAGGTTATTAATAACTAGAATATTTCGATAGTGATGGTAAGAATGAACCAGATGAGATTCCTATTTTATTCTATTAGAGGATTGATCACCTATTATTGAAATAGGCAAGGAGTCACAGATGATATTCGAGAATCAGGTTTTAGAGTCCTTAGAATCTGTGTGGACTTACTACATTTGAGCATTGGTTTTCTTTGATGTAGAGCCCTACTTAGGACTGTCAATTCATATTGTGATTTACGTTTCCTGCTATAATTGAAGTGAATCTTATATGAGTTAGGTTGAGTTTCATATGTTAAACAGTAGATAAATACTTGCGAGGGATGTTAAGAGGAACGCAGGAGGAAAGGCTCAATCGGAGCCGCATACTATTAGCAAAGGTCACCACTATGGTTGCTCAGGCAGTTAATGCTTCGATGACTACTATGGCATGAAAGTTTTCCCAAACACTGCCACAACAGATGGTGGCGCCAATTTAGACTCGCCCAGAGTAGTTAAAATGGGAGAGAGTCAGAGGGTTCCTTCAGAAGGGACATTCGTCAGAGTTTTAGGGAGATACGTATGTTGTATTAATTAGCTATGTAAGGATAAGGAGGAAATCTAAAGGCATTTGCATATAGTGGAGTGCAGTGAAACGCAAAACTAAATTCTGACAACTTTTAAGCTCGTAGGAGTAGTATTGTAGTGGTGGGAGTCAATCACCACATCTGAGGAGAAAGATACTATATATATCAAGGTATTTTGGGTGTAATTTGATTACAAGTTTGTTCATCTGCTATTCAGATAGAGATGTGAAGGAAGTTTCTGGACAAATCACTGAAGAGAAGAACAATGACCGATTGTGAAGAAAAATTTACTTGTTTAGTAAACTTTGTGCCTGATGAGGTAGATACGAAGGAGAAAAGGGTCCTTAAGTTTGATGATGGACTCACTGGGAGAATTCGATAATACTTACTGGGAAAATTTGACGTTAATGACTTATGTCAATGTAGTCAATGATGTACTTTTACAATGTCATTATCAGCACTTCCATGTGCAGGGAGCTAAGAGAGTTGGAAAGCCTAGCCAATAGGGAAAGACTAGATATATTAGTGCTAGTGGGGAACCATATAGGGAATACCCGATAGAGGGACCCATCTAAATGATTCAGATCAAGGAGATTATGACTGAGTGACTGTGGATTCAAAAAAGGCCATCAGGTCCAACAACATGTTCCACAGGGCCAACAGAGCTAATGAAATACGAGGTTGGCCATTAGGACCGAGTGTACTAGGGCCAGACAGTAAGGCAATCCCGACATGCCCAATAGGGCTAAATATAGGGGGATTACACAATGAGGCGTTTTATATGTGGAGAGAGGGACCACATCCATTGATCTTGTCCATAGAGAGTTAGGGGACAGGAGGAGGGTGCCCAGTAGGGGCAATATTTACAGTAGTTTTTGGTTCAGTTTAGACGTGAGTATTTTGTCCAGGAACCATTTGAACCACCAATGCTATTGGAAATTGGAATATGAGTTTTATCCATTGGTAAATGGGGTAAGTTTATGTGACACGAGTGCGTTACAGTATTTTGTTAGCACTAGATTCAAGTGTGAGAAGAGTTTAGCGGATGTATCGTTAGTTTTACTATTATGTGTATATATTTACCATTGGGTAGTTGGGCTCTCTTTGGTTCCATCTGCAGCGAAGTGGGTGCGTACACCGAGAGAATATATTTTTGTAGATCTACTCATTTTATAGAGATATAATATGCGAATATAATCTTATCCTAGGTATGGACTAGTTAGCGATGGATGAGCGATGGTGGACTATTCCAGTAAGTCTATCGTGTTTGATGTTTAAGGGCAGGATGTAATGTTTTTATGATGTCTCGCCTAAAAGATTGTTGAGACCGCATATAGATATTAAAATGTAGAGGATAATTCTGAGAGTATAGTTGTCTCATCATATTCGATCCCGATGCATAGGGACTTTACTAATGTGATTCAGGGGATATCAAGTTTATTGACAAGCGGAGAGATTGAGCTCGTCATTTTTTAGCGTTTTAGTATGAACGTTGTATTGTATGACACCTTTAGAAATGTGGGAGATGAAAATTAGACTTATACGTTCGGGGGAGGATATTGAGTCTTTTGATTATGTGATTTGGGCCAAAGGATCTTGATGATCGACGATGCTAGGTGATAGTGCATCAGGAGAGTTCCTATTGGGAGACGTCGTTGGATGCTAAGGCATTAGTTTTGAATGTTAATTAAAATACGTGTGGAGAAAATACTTTGACATGAGAGCTATTATACGATATAAGGTCAGTAGAGCCGGGTAGTGTTATGAAGGAAGCACTAGGGGAAACATTTGCACCACTAATTGATAGGTGAGATAATCTTGAGAAGAATTGAATCGTGATTAGTGGGGTGATTGAGCATACCTTTATTGTGTAGCCACGCCTAGCATGCGAGGGTGAGTTTGCGATAAATATGTTATATATGTGATGTATGTGAAGCTATGCATGGGATATAGGGTGTATGGGTGCCTTAGTTAGTTTAATTTTTAGAATCGTCTGAGATAAGGGAGCATGGTAATAAATGTGTTGAATCGTGTGCCTATAAGGAAGTTAAAAGAAAAATTAGAAAAGTAAGATGGACTTAACTTCATTTGGGAAAGAATATAGTCCGAATATGTATACAACAAGGAGAACTATCACATCCAAGAGGGGTTCAAAGACTATGAATAGACAGGTAAAGAACTCTTGAAAAATGAGGATCAAATAGTTTTGGGAAGTAGATCAGAGTTATACTCAGTAAAATTTTGAGGGTCGCTTGCACATAAATAGGATGTTGATTTTACCAGGCAAAAAGGACCCAATAAGTGCACAGTTTTAGAGCAGACCCATGGGTCATGGTTTCTCGCATAGCCCAATAAGGGGAGTGTGATGTACCACATAACTTGGGATATAGAGAATGCAAATCGATATGGGGAGAGACACAATGAAATTTTCTCCAGCAGCACTACTCATATGTGGGAAAAGGTTGGTTTAAAGTGATCAACGAGAATTTTGCAATAATTGGTTATTCCAGGGATATAATGGATAGGCAGACTGATGGAGTTCATTATTGAGTTACCAACATCGTAGAAAGGCCAAAATTTTCTTTGGGTTTGTGGATTGGTTAATCGATCGAGAGCAGTTAATTATTAATTTGGGTGAGTTATATTATCGAGCAGTGTGCCCAACATTTCATTCAAGAACAAGGAGAAGCAGACACAACGTGTAGCACAGTATTATCGTGGTTTAAGATGAGACTTTTTAGTCCCACCTATGATAGGAACTATCAAGAGGTGATGGGTATGGAGTTGCAATTTAAGCAAGACATATCACCCGTATATCGAAGAGTAAATGAGAGGGGTGACTAAGATGTTGGAGAATGAAAGGGATACATATTCTGGATTTTAGGGTCATTAGGAGGAGTAGTTAGCATTGGTAGAGTTTCTTGTAATAACTCGCACCTGTTTATCATTAGCAAGTCTCCTTTTGAGGCTTTGTATAGGAGAACTTGTCATCCGCCCTTTGGCTAGGTAGAGGTGGGGAATAATAAACTTCTTGGGACAAACGTGATAAGGATTCCATTCACATATATTGGGTTAATTAGAACTTATTTCGTGTAGTTCTGGAACATTGTCAAAGTTACGTCTTCATAAACCAAAGATTTTAAATACTGAAATGAACTATTGCGGGTGTCTCCTGGGAAAGGAGTTATGTGTGTGGAGCCTTTTCTCGAGTATGGACATGATAAATCCAGGGGTGTATATGCTCATTTGATTGGAGAATTTGAATAGGTTCGCAATAGTTTTGTGTATCGTCAACAAGGTGAGATATTAATAATGATGGATTATATTAGTATAAAATAATTTGAACAGACTTATCGCTAAACTTAAGCCGTAATAACCTGTCCTAATAATTAAATTAAATTTTATATAAATTGTGATGGATTGAGGGTTGAAGAGAATTAGTAAAAAATCATGGATTAAAAAATGAAGAAATAAAAGAATAGAAAAAAAGGAAGGTCATTCGAACGACTCAGACTAGTCGTTAGAAGTAAGATTCAATATCGCGCAAAGCATCAAACGAGATTTTCTGCATTTCAGTCCCATGTCGAACGAAGGTCACGCAAAGCCAAAGTTTGAACGAGATAGACATGTCGTTCGAATGAGGTTAATGTCATTCGAATGACATTCCTCAAAAATATTTTATTATGATTTGCCCTTGTATGCTGTCACGTTTCTGGCCCTACGATCTTTGAGTTGTTGAGCTCAAATGAGCCCTGAAGGGGTAAAACGAGATTTTTAGCCTTTGGAAGGGTTCTATAAGGGATTGTTTGGTTATTTTGAAGAAGATGATAGAGTGAGATAAGGTGGCCTTCCACCACTTTTGTCTTCCACCACCACAAACTACAATGCTACCACCACCGTTCCTTATTGTAAAACAACATTTGTTACATATTCCACTATATTTGAACATTATATACGCATTTTCACCATGGATGAGGAAGATCTATGAATTTTGGATAAGTATTAGGTGATTTTTAGAGATGAAGATGGAACTTACATGGAGTTTGAAGTGGGTTTTGAAGGGGTGTTGCTTAGAAGCCTGAATGAAGCACAAATGGAGCAGTTTGGAGGATGCATTTGGTAACCCCTTGACGCCACAGTTAGACGTGGGGGTTTCTCCGCCTATACCAACATTCTTTCCACCATTAGGGTCCTTAAAGGTGGAAAAATCTTACTCTTGGTATTAAGACTCTATTTTGCATTAGTTTTAGTCTTATAGTAGAGTACACGAGTAGTGTGCATTTGATAAAATAATAAAATCATGTGTAGTAAATAATAAATATTTTTATGGAATAAAAATGTTATTTTGTACATATAAAAAATGAATAAATAGTTCAAAGTCTTGAAATATTAAAAGTTGGTATTTTATGAAAATGGTATATTTTCTATTTCTACAATGATAAATGTTAAACATTTTATGAAATAAAATATTTGGAGATAATGATTGGGTTTGTTAAACGTTGGTGAAATAATATTTTAAAGTTTTTTGCAAAAAATGTAAGGTCTATGAAATGAAAATTTGTTGGGTTCAAAGAAAATTTAATGTCTTTTATGCCTTGAAAGTATATTTTTGCAAGTATGATGGATTTATAGAATGAAAAATGTGCTTAACCCATTTAATGGGATTTCAAGGTTTAAAATTCATCTTCGCTTACATATAAACTTGTAATATTTGGATAATGAATGTATAAACAAGTTTAAAGAAAATTGTATTGGGTTTAAACATGGAATGAGAATAGTAGAAATTCTTATCTCCAAAGTGTGTGAAAAGGGGGTTAAAAGTGTGAATAGTACTAAGTTGTAAGACTACATGTGATAATAAAAGGAAATGGTATTTTCTTTTTATTGTAGTCTTTAAGTGTAAATGGATTTCTTGAATAAAGGAAGTAGAGAAATGTCTAGTTTATAAAATGGTTATTAATGGTGTTGAACAAGTGTTAATTGTTAAACATTGGAATGTTGGTGTGTATAACTTAATAATGTGGTAAAACATTAACACTTGTGAAATTGGAAAAGAAATAATGAGATAAAGGTGTTTCTAATTAAAAAGAATATTACTACAAGATTAAAATGGTGTTAAGGTGTTAAAATACTTAAAAATTTAGTGTGGGTAAATTAATAGTGTTTTAGGAAAATTAACACTTTTGAAAATGGAGTAAAAGATGAGTTTGGAAACAAATGGGTAAAATGGCAATTTTCCCTAAAGTGGAATTTTTTTCTGAAATAAAAATATTGAAAAGGTGTTACACAAATTATTCCTAAATGAATATTATTTTTGGAATAAAACAAACGAAAAAGTGTAAAGCACATGAAATGATAAATTTCAAATTTTAACACAAGTTGGGGTGAAACCCCGAGTTTTGGCTTTGGATGGTTAAAGGAAATATGGAATTATGTGGACATTTATAAAATATCAAAACACATGTAAAGGAACTCGGATGACACCGGGATAATTAAGGAGGTCCGAAAGTCCTGGGGTGAAAGAACCGAAATAACTTGCCAGAGCATATGGTGCGCATAGCTGATGGTGTGGAACCCGTTGAAGTATGCGATTATTGAAAGATTCCAAGAAAAGATAAAGGAATAAGGAGTATGTCAAAAAATGGGTCATGTGGTGAAATGTGTTAATTCAGAGTGCACCAACAATCAATGATTAACTTGTTTAATTAAATTCTAATTTTTAAACCCGAAAATCCTAACTCTTCCAAATAAATTTTGACCGACTAATTAATTCAAACAAAGCATTCATAGTCAATCACAATATGAGGAAAAATCTCCAAAAGGGGCAAAAACTTTTTTATTTCACTATAATTCATAATACTTACAATTACAGAGAAATGAAGCTTGACACACAAATACCAGTAGGCGTCGGTTCGTTGTCATCGACAAGAGATCCTGCAAGAGCTCTAATTGTCAATAATGGAGAATATGCCTTCTTCTCCACAAGATTACTCCAGATGAGTAGAACAACTGTATTTAGGGTTTATAAAGATTCACGTATGCATTTAGGAGGAATTTTTTAATCAAAAAGGTGTTTAGGACTAAAAAATTGAACACTTATTGCAGTATGTATCTCAAAAACATTTTTTTAAGTCTTAATCAATTACACTCCCGAAATAGGTATTTATAGAAAAAATAAAAAGTTGAGGTGGTGAGGCGAATTGGTTAGGTTTTCCCTTTATAGATAGGCAAACCAGTTTGGTAAACTGTCAAATGCAATTCTCCATGTCGAACCGGTTCGGGTTGCCCTTTATAAATAGGCGAACCGGTTCAGGTAACTATTTAGCAAATATTTTCTTTAAAAATGCCTAATTTGGATAAACCCAGTGTTTTCAAAAAATTCCCAAATAAATATGTAAACATTAAAAACTCCAAATTGAACATTATACCATAATTGCAACTGGAGTAGTGGTGGGAACAGTTAAATGTTGAAGATAGCGGGTGCATCACAACTTCGGAGGCTGTCATGGATGATCGAGTTGACATGCCAAATGTAACAAAATTAGACATACTAGCTGAGATCTAGGACGCTCAGAAAATTCCTAAATTCTAAAATGGACATTTATAAAATCATGTCCTTACAAATCTCCCCCTATGTCTATGCCTGTACATACATAAAAACTATCCAAATTATGCTGCCCAAATGAAAACCAAACGACATACAATTTAACATTCCCATTAAACCCAAAAACTGGAAATACTAAATTACATGTTTTCAAACAAACTTCAACATCTTAAAATCTCTAGTTTTGTACCTACACACATGATACAAGAAACAATACCCGTGATGCGCAACAGTTTAAAATATAATGATAAACAAAAGTAAATATCAATTAAGCTCAAGCGAATCACTATTAAATCAAATAAAAAATCTCCCTCATAATTCGGTCTCCCCCTTTTTTATGATGTCCCCAAATACACAAACATGAAGAATATAAAGCAAATGAAAATGAAGAAGTCACAAGGTAATCAAACTTTCTCTTTTGGAATTTTTTCAAAATTTTCTCACAATATACAATAAAGAATCACACAATGAAAGAACACGAAAATAATCAAGTCGGTGATAGTGAAAATGTGGGGATGTGAAAAAATTAGTCAGGAAAATCAATACATACAACCATAATATATGTGCAAGATGAATTTTGGGTATTCCTAATGTATGAACTCAACATCTTCCTTAGGTGTTAAAATGGTGGAATTATATGAAATTAACTCAATCAATATCAACACATCAAAGCTCAAAGTGATTTTTATATCAATAATGTCCAAAACTATGTAACGTTTTTTTTTCAAGACTTTCAAGGACATGAAAACCCTTTTTTCATTTCTTTCCATAAAAACTCCCTCATAAATAATTATGCATTTATTTTTTGTTTTGAGGTTATGAAACTAAAACCTATTGAACCACTTTTTGGTATATTTTTCTTTTTAGTGCATTTTAATTTTTTTCGGGCTCTTTTCAAACGATGGATTTCACAACAAGTTAATTTCGTACTCTCGTAGCCCTTTACCGTGTTTCACTCATCATTTTTTGTTGTAATTAAATCCTCATGGTAAATATTTTTTACATGAATTACTTTCTTGTGAATTTTTATCACATTTTGGTTCGTTGTATAGACATAATTGAGATGAAAACACTCAAGCCAATATGTGATAGACAAGTAAAATACTCAAATAATACCGTGCACGTGTGCAATAAAGGAGATAAGGATCCAAATATGTAGAAGATATCACTAATCACATCTCAATGACTCCAAAAAATGTGAAGCACATGGATGAAATGATGTAGCATCTCAAATCACTATCAAACAGTCACGTGGAATATGGAACGAAGTTGTGACTATGGCTATTTTAAATGTTCATCCATAAAAGGTGTAAAAAAAATACAAAACTCTTTTTGTGTTTTTCAAAAATTTCTATAAAAAGAAAATATTTTGGATTTTTCAAAAAATGGAAAATCTTTTTGTATTTTAAAAAAAAATGAAAACCTAAGACAACTAATGATACAAATGATACAATCTAGAGATAGGAATCATATGATATGAACATGAAAAATGCATCCTACTCTAGACATGGTGTCCACCCCTCAGTCAATTGTGCAAATTCCTAAAGACTTCTTAAGACTCTTGAATAAAAGGGCATCTAAAGGCTTTGTGAAAATATCGACTAATTGGAGGTTGGTAGACACGAACCTCAAGGATACGACCTTCTCTTCTACAAGATCACGGATAAAGTGCTTGTGTATCCTAATGTGTTTTGTGCGCGAATGCTGGATTGGATTACGGGATATGTGTATAATGCTCGTGTTATCAAAGGAAATAGTCATGGTGTCCTATGATATCCCATAATCCTCCTATATCTTCTTCATCCACAGAAGTTGCATGCAATAACTCCCGGCATCTATGTACTCAGCCTCCATAGTGGACAAATAGATGGACCTTTACATCTTGCTCAACCAAGATACAAGAGCAGAACCAAAGAAGAAACACGGACCAAAAGTTTTCCTATATCCATCTATAGCCCCGCCCTAATTGGCATCCAAATAGGTGGATAAACGATTATAGGTATCAAAGGAATACCAAATGCCAAATAAGAGAGTCCCACTCACATATTTGATAATACGTTTAAGAGCGAGTAAGTGTGACTCTTTTGGGGATGCCTGATATCGCGCATAGACCTTAACACTAAAGGCGATGTTGGTACGACTGGCAGTCAAGTAAATAAGACTACCTATCATACTTCGATGCAAGGTTTACTTTACGTCCTTGCCTAAAGTGTCCTTACTAAGCTTTATTGAGGTATTCATCGGGGTACGTGCATGCTTAGCTGAGTCTAAACCAAATTTCTTCACAAGGTCTCTAGCATACCTGGAATTAGAGATGAACATCATATCCTCTAGCTGATGAACCTGGAGACCAAGGAAAAAGGTAAGCTCACCAACCATGCACATCTCAAACTCACTCTTCATCTCCTCCTCAAAGTGGTGAGCATGCTGGGAGCACATGCATCTAAAGACTATGTCATCCACATAGTCATATCATCTTTCTAAACGAATAATGTCATATCAACTCCCCCTCTATTGAATTCATGAGCTAAGAGATGGGAAGTAAGCCTCTCGAACCAAGCACGGGGTGCTTCCTTCAGACCATACAAGGCTTTCCTTAGATAGTAAACATAATCAGGGTGCTTAGGGTCTTCAAACCCTTTTGGTTGTTACACGTAAACCTCCTTTTGTATAATGCCATTCAAAAATGCACTCTTGACATCCATCTGATATAACTTGATATGAAGATAACATGCGGTGGCGAGTATCCTTGAGTGACCAACCTAGCTTATTTCATAATAGGAGCAAATGTATTGTCAACGTCTACACCCTCTATCTGTATGTATCCTTGAGCGACCAACCTAGCTTATTTCGGATAATAGTACCAGTCTCATTCACCTTATTCTTAAAGATCCACTTGGTACCTATCATATTTGTCTCACTAGGTCGGGGGACCAGTTCCCAGACATCATTATTTCTAAACTGAAGAAACTTATCCTGTATAGCGCATATCCAGTGTTCATCTTTGAGTGCTTCCTTATGATTCTTGGGCTTGACTTTGGACGTGTAGCAAACATGGCTAACAACGTTCTCTTGTTGAACACGAATCTTGACCCCCAGGGTGGGATCTCCTAGAATAGCAGTAGGATCATGACTCTTACGAACCCAAGAAGGAGTATCTCTTAAATCAGGAATAGGATCCACTCTGGGTGTGGGAGGCACAATGGGATCATGAGTACAAAGTGCGTCATCCTCACACAAAAGGTTATAATCAACAAATTTTGGGGGTTTGTCATCTTGTACGGTGATGTTTATTGACTCCATAACCTTAGAGCTACTCAAGTTAAAAACCCGATATGCTTTACTAGTTGATGCATATCCTAAAAATATTCCCTCATCCCTCTGGGAGTCGAACTTTCCTGATTGCTATCTATCCCTTAGGATGTAGCCTTTACTCTCAAAGACAAAAAAATATGAAAGGTTGGGCTTCTTTCCAGCCCATAATTCGTAGGGCATCTTAAGTGTGTGTGATATAAGGTAAACCCTATGACATGTCGTAGCCAATGCCTCTACCGAAAATCTCCAAGAAACTCTATGACCTAGAAGCATAGATCTATCCATCTCCAGAATCGACCGATTTTGCATCTCAATAATCCCATTTTACTAAATCTTTACGGAATAAAATTCGTGTTTGATCCCGAGGCTATGACAGTAAAGATCTACTTTAGCCTCCTTAAACTCAGTGTCATTGTCACTATGTATCCTATTGATAGTGACTCCATGTTGATTTTGCAGGACACGACACTTGGTCTTGAGAAATTCCACGGCATCGAATTTCTCTCTCAAAAAACCTACAATCGAGTAAGAAGCGAAATCATCTACCATAACGAGGATATACCTCATACCACCCAAACTCTCAGTACGAGTAGGATCCATAAGATCCATGTGTATCAACTCAAGTAGTCGTCAAGTGGTAATGGAATGCAACTTCCTGTGGGGGCTACAGACTTGCTTTCCCAACTGACAGGGTCCACATACTGGGAAAATTGGTTTTCCAAGTGATGGCAAGCCACGTACTAGGTCCTTTTTAGCAAATCTCTCAAAATCTCTAAAATTCACATGACCTAACCGTTGATGCCATGGATCCATAGGAGTGATCAGGCGTTGTTGCAAACAAATGAGGACTTGGGTATAATCCCATAGAAATTATCTTCAGTCCTCACCCCTTATAATAGACGTTTACCGGCTTGATCATAAATGTTGCACTAATTTCGGTCAAATTTTACTGCAAAGTCTTTATCGCACAACTAGCTAATGCTGGCAGATTTGCTTTCAAACCTTTGATGTACAAACAATCTATAGCTTAGGAAATCCTGGTATCTCTACTATACTTCATCCTATTATGCAAGATTTTCTTCCGTCTCCAAAGGTGACTTTACCTTCCTTGCGATCCTATAGGTAGGTAAAAAATGAGACATCACTTGTCATGTGCCAGGATCACCCACTGTCAAAATACCACTGAGGAGTATTATGTTCTCTAAGAGCAATATGAACAACAAGGGATTTTGTGTCGAGTTTAAGCACCCAAGAGGAGGTAACCTTCTGTTTGCCCTTGTCATTCTTATCTCTAGTCAAAATATTAGAAGTGTTCACTAAGAGAATAAAAATCCGTTGGAACTCTTCCATTACACTCTAAGATGTGGTGATTAGAAACTCAACCTGCTCTCTAAGACTCGAAAAGTCGCTAGTGGCACATGGTGGAGGAAATGTACATCGTGTCCAACCCAAAATGTAGCAAAACTCCCTAAGGTGGCCCTTACTTTTGCAATAAGTACATAAGTACATAGTCTTTGTCCGACCTAATTTTCTTTTCTTGGACGAAATCTTCTCCGAGGTTTTTAGTGATGGCCATATGAATTCGTAGTAAACTCAGGAACTGGTTTCGATGTCATATGGGATGTGGAGGCACCATCAAAACCTATTTCCTACCTTTCACCAAAACCTAAAGAAGGGGCACGTAGCATCTTTCCCATATTTCTAGATCTATCCTCTAACTTTACCTTGACCGCCCTGGCTCTCTCAAGGTTATGATTAAGTTGGGCTACAAGGGCTTTAAATTTCTTACGAGTGTCCATGGAGGTATGGAGATCACTCGTAAGACTAGCAACTTTCTTGGTCAAGTCCCCTTTCTCTTTCTCTAAGCATCTCTCTCTCACCAAACTGACTCTCTCTCTACATAAACTCTCTCTGAACACAAATAGTCTTTCTCTCTCTCTCTTAAGGCAGTACTAATGAAGGACTCTCTCTCCCAAATTTTTCTCTAAGGCAATTATCCTAATTTCTAACGCTTTGTTACTCTTTTTATTTTTAAAATAATCAACATATAAATCCATGTACATGCGTCATATATCACTCTCGCTCTCACTTGCAGCAGCATCCCCCTCACTCACATCACTTCCACTGTCGATGCGTCCCTGTGAAGTAGCATCCTCATCCTCATGAGGCGCACTGTTAGTACTCACATGACTAGGCATGAATGTGGTGAAGTTACATTCATGCAGTGGCTCGTCTCCAGCATCCACTGACTCATCTTCAGAATCCATCGACTCGACCTCACTGTCGTCACTAAGGGAGGCATTGAGAGCAGCTTTGCCTTTTCCTTGACGTCTTAACCTAGTAGGATACTCAAATGCCTTATGACCTCTAATGTCACACTCATAACATCTCTCCCTGTCTTTCTTAGGCTTGTCCCTTTTAACCTTTTCATTTTTCTTTTCAAGCTTATTTTTCTCAATATTCTTTTTATCTTTGAAATTTCCATCTTTCTTTAATTTGAGAAATTTCTTGAATTTTTTGCAAACAAGGCCAATTTGTCCAAGTCAAGATCAAACTCTGAATCAGACAAATGTTCCTCTTTTTTTATAGACAACTCTCCTCTCTTTCTTGCTGACCCCTCACTCTTCCTAGACTGGGCTTTAGGTGATACCCCTTTATCTTTTGATTTTATCGTGTTAGGAAACATGTAAATTTCATAAGTCTAGTGGTCTCCTACTAATTCTTCTAATTTCATACTACTCAAATTTCCTAAAGAATTTAGCACAGTGAGTTTAGGGACAAAACACTTAGGTAGTGATCTTAAAATCTTTTTAACTACTCTAGCACCAGGAATGTGTTCACCTAAGTTGAAACTAATGTTAAACAATATCGGATAAGCGTGCATAGAATTCATCAAAGCCCTATAATTCAAGCATGGTGATTGTCTCCAATTGTGTAGTTAAATTTTACAATTTTGATTCTTTAATTGCATTAGTGCCTTCATGGGTAAGTTGAAGAACATCCCATTCTTCTTTTGACGTGGTATGCGTCATAATGCGTCGGAACTCATTGGGCATGACATTTTCATAAATTGCACTAAGCCCACATGAGTTATATGTTCTCCATTTAAATTCATCTACTGTTCATATAGTCACAGATTTTAAAGTAGTTACATTATCTACAGTGACAGTGGGAGGCATCCACCTTCTTTCACAAACAACCCAAACATGTTCGTCAATGGCCTTTAAGTGAGATTTCATATGGGCTTTCCAATATGCATAATTTGACCCGTCAAAAATTGGCACTCAATTATACAAGTTTTCCATTGAAATTGCACTTTTTCAAAATCAACTTTTAAACCAAAATTGATATTTAGAAAAGATTTTGTGAAAAAATTACACGGTATAATTGTGTAATAGGCTCTGATACCAATTTGAGAGTGCGCTATCAATCAATGATTAAATTGTTTAATTAAATTTCAATTTTAATCCCCAAAATCATAACTCTTGCAAATAAATTGTGATGGACTGATTAATTCAAATCAAGCATGCACATTCAAACACAATATGAGGAAAAATCCCGAAAAGGGGTAAAATCTTTTTTTATTTCATTATAATTCGTAATAATTACAATTACAGAGAAATACAACTTGACACACAAATACTGGTAGGAGTTGGTTCGTTGTCATTGACGAGAGATCTCGTAAGAGATCCAATCGTCAGTAATGGATAATCTGACTTCTTCTCCACAAGATTATTCCAAATGAGTAGAACCGTTGTATCTAGGGTCTATAAAGATTCACGTATGTATTTGGGAAGAATTTGTGAATAAAAAAGGTGTTTGGGACTAAAAAATTGAATACTTTTGTAGTAGGTTTCTCAAAAATGTTTTTTTAAGTCTTAAACAATTACACTCCAGAAATAGGTATTTATAGAAAAAAATAAGAAGTCGATGGGGTGCATTGAACCCGTTCGGTTTGCCCTTTTTAAATAGGCAAACCAATTACGTAAACTGTTAAACGCAATTCTCCTTTTTGAATCGGTTTGGGTAACTGTTTAACAAATATTTTACTTAAAAATGCCTCATTTTGATAAACCCAGTGTTTTGAAACAATTCCCAAATAAATATGTAAACATTAAAAACTCCAAATTGAACAATATACCATAATTGTGAGTGGAGTAGTGGGAACGGTTGAATGTTGAAGATACTGGAAGCATGAAAACTTCGAATTCGAATCGAGATCGTCATGGATGATCGAGTTGATGTGGTGAATGTAATGGTATTAGACATACTAGTTGTGATCTAGGACGCTGAGAAAATCCCTAGATTCTAAAATGGACATTTATAAAATTATGTCCTTACATTAATACAACCTAACTTGGATGAATTAATAATTTTTTTGGTAAAGGTGAAAAGGACAACTAAATGCGTAAATCTATTAATGTCCATAAGGTAAGGAAAAAGTGAAAATAAGTGGGTACATGGGTGGTTAAGAAACCTAAGTGGTTAAACACATAATTAACAAAAGAATGTGTTGCAAAAGGTTTCAAAGGCTAAACGATTATTTTTTAAACATGGTGTTTTCGTGTGTTGAAATAGTGCATTTCAATGAAAATACTAATGTGGATTGGGTAAATTAAAAAGGGTAATTTCGATAAAAAAGTGATTTTCGATCAAACCAAGTAAAGTAATTTCAAATATTTAACCATGCATGTTAAATAAAGTCAGGAATGCTAAAAAGAGGAAAAGGAAAGTCTTTTATAAGATTAAGGTAAATTAATCTGGATAAATACGATTTTCGGAATTAAACTGTTTCATGCATCAAGTATGTGTGTGTGTGTGTGTATATATATATATATATGTGTGTGTGTGTGTGTGTGTACAAGGTTGTTGCATGTTCACATAAGTATAACGTGTTAGAGTCTTCTTTTGTCATTCTATTCTATATTGCATTTGTATATATCCCACTGAGCATTTGGTTCACACCTTCGCTTTATTACGGCAGGTTGGGAGTGGTTTTTTGTATTTTGAGGACGTTACACAAGTAAGTACCTTCTTTATTATTACGTGAGTAGCGCTGTATGCTTGGACTTTGGAGTGCTCCCCATGTGTCCCTCATGTAGTTTAATATGAAATTAGAATCGTATGCTAAACAAGTGAAACATTAATTAAAATAAAACCGGACTAACAACATTGTATAGATTTTTTCATTGAACTTCCCACCTAATGCTCGGTTCGTACTAGGTTAATTACAAGTAACCCATAAATTAGGGTCGGGACGTTATAAATGGTATCAGAGCTCTAGTTTTAAGGTTCCTTTCAGGAGTGACGTGGTGAGTTCAGTGATTAGTCACGAATATTGCATATGCGTGCCCGTTATCTTTACTCATGCCAACACTTTTTGTGTTCCTTATGCCTATATTTATGCTCTTTAATTAAACAAACTCGGTTTTGGATATATATATATATATGTATATATATAAATGTGTGTGTGTGTGTACGTGTGTGCGTGCGCACTTTGCAGGGCTTAATTGAGTTTTTATTGGTATTGGAACGCTTAAAGTGAGGATTGGTTGCATTTCGGAGAAGTTCTATCATCGAATGCTACTTCAGGGGAATTTTAGACATTGTAAACTTCATTTTTGGTTCAGTGGCATTCCATGGAAGCGTAGTTCATCAAGTTAGCTTCGCGTGGCCACGAAATCCACCTCGTTTAGAGTTCGGACGAGAAAGATATGGCCAATTTTGTATGCAACTTTTCTACCACTTTTTAAGACCAAAGAAGACCAAGGAACAGGGTACCGATCAACCGACCTTGACCACCGATTGACTGGTGAATCACAATTTGTCTTACAACGGATGCCGTAGAGTTTTACCTGAGGGACCGGTCAATCGGCCCCCTGGCCGCGGTCGACTGGGGGTAGTTGTTTACCAGCGCATTTTTTCCTGTATATTTATTTTTCTATTTTTCCTTTTCTTTCTTTTGTAACTTACCATAAAAATAACCTTTTGTTTATTTTGTAATATATCTTTTATTATCTTTAGTTTAGGTTAGTTTTAGGGTTTGGTTCTGTGGAGAGCTCATTTTTATGTCTCTCTTTGGGTTTACCCATTTGGGTTATGTAAGTTCCACTATTAATCATTTCTACCATTTATTCAACTTGTATTCTCTTTAGTTCTTGCTCCGCTTTCCTTCCTTAGTTTGTAGTGTAGACTTATTGCTTTTTTTATGGCTTCCATTTACCTCTTGCATTTAATACATGTCATTTATGATGGTGCCTAGTTAACTTAAATTAGATTGTGATTAATAGAACTCACCTTGGTTTCAACGGGTTGCTTTGCTATGGTGATCGATTTTAGGTGTCAAATTTGATTGGGTTGTTATTTTTATTTTGCATAGGAGATTTAACGGGGTATATCATATATGCTCCATATATATGACCTTGCGTGTGTAATTTTTGGGATATTTGTTGATACCAAAATTATATTAGGCTTTTATGCAAATTTAGGGGGTGACAATTGTAGATTTAATTGATTGTTGAAATGACATTCAATCTTACTCAATTTGTTATCCCATGTAACCATTTATACGTATTAAACCGAGGTGAGTGATATTAGTTGTAACCTACAGTTTTGATTCCCTTTATTAATCTTAGCTTAAACACATGCTTAGTATTATCTTTTCTTTTTGTTAGCAATTATCTTTTACACTTTTATTAACAAGTATTGAACCAATATAATTCTAACAACTAGTCTCTGTGGATTTTCGATACCGGAACTGGCCATTCTACTCCTTTAAAAGAGTGTAATCAATAGTCTAGTTTTTGTATTGAGGCGATAAAATGAAAACAATGCTTGGCGTACTGACACTGAACTACCTTTCACCCTTGATCAAAATGGCACCATTGCCGGGGACTTGATTGTTTTAGAATTTATTTGATTTAGTATTTCGTAGTAATTTCTTTCCATTTGTATTCTTTGTTAACTATTTTTGTAGGAGTTTTACATTTGAGTGCCAAGAAACGCTTGAATTTTTTGGCCGCACATCACTTTGTGAAATTTTCCATCTAGAGCCTTCTTTGGGGTAAGAATGTCCTATTCCATTTTTTTTGGTAATCGTAATTATAATTCTCAAAATCCCCCTACACATATGACTCTTGGTCAATACTTACAAGCCCAAAAAATTGAAACATCTAATATGTCTTTGGGTGAGTATTACCAAAGTCAAGTTATGGATTATGGGAATTTTAAGAATGATTATTTCAATTTTGGGCCTCAAAATCCTTATAATAAGAATGGTTAAACTAAATGCATTAGATTTCAAAATTTTTATAATAATGATTTTGATTGTAGTTACGAAGATATTTTTTAAGTTTCTCATTTGCAAGAATCCCTACCTCCCCTATGACTTTTGGTGAGGGTTAGTGCATTCTTTAAAATGAAAATTTTGAAAACCGTTATTGGGAAGAAAATCATTGTAGGGAGAAAGAGTTGGATGCATTATTTGAATCCAATGACGATTTCTCTTTTGAGACTTTCAAAGTCGAGGAATGTTTTGAATCAAATGATGAATTTTTCATACTTTGGAACAAATCATTCTTCACTTCGCCCGTGGTATAATAGATAATGAAAATGGGGAAGAAATGGGCTTAGTATCCATTTGCAATGAAATGGTTTCTTCTTTGGTCCCCAAAGAAGAATATTTCATAAAAAGGATCTTATTTACTTCGAAACTCACTCTTCAAGCCATGATGACTCATCTCTTGAGTTTGTATTTCTTCCGTCCCCATCTTTATTCTATATTTTTGAACCGATACAAGTGTTCGACGAATCAGTTCAAAACTTTAAAACGTTTAACCCTTTCAGCGATGAGGATTACTTTCTCGAGCTTCTTTCCATGAAGGAAATTTTTCCTCCATATGCGCCACCTCCCATTCCAATTGCAAAATCTTTGGGAGGAAATTCTATTTTTTTACCCCACTTATTTTTGTCACCCGTTTTATCCAAATCCCCCATCATCCGTACAAATTTTTTAATTAGTGATGGTTCATTTCTTCCGCCTTACACATGCCTTTCGTTGTTTGAATGGAATTCCTATTTTTAAGAAGGTATGCATGAAAGGGAGGGTCCCCCATTGATCCTCCAAAGTCAAATCGTATATTGAGTTGACCCTTAAAAGTTTCAACTTCTAGTGTATAGTGAGTTAGAAGTTAAAATTGTAGGATATAAATAGTTAGTTTTATTTATTTTTATTTTTCTACTTTATTATTAGTTTTATTGTCTAGTGTAGTTAGTTAAGTTTTTGTTATTTGTTTGTTTATATTCTTGGTGCAAATATTTTTGTAGAATCATTGGACTTGTACTTTCACGAGATCGCTCGATTGTAGGTAATATAATTATTTTACTCTCTTCAGCTTGGTTCTTAATGCAAATTGAGGACAATGTTAGGTTTTAAGTTGGGGGGTGTGGGATATTATACCCATTCATTGGTAGTTTATTTGATTTGATTATATGTTCTTCCCAAGCATGCTTTTCTTGAATTTTTTTTAAAAAGATTTTCTTTCTTTTTTCTCCTTTGTTGGGCATTTTTCCTTTGTTTTCGATGATAAATTTTAATAATTGCCCGATTCAATAGACAACTTAATGATGCATGTTCTCAATTTTAGAAGTTATTAAACTTTTGTCCACAATTATTGATATTTTGAATAACTTCATGAATTAAACTTTAATCCCATGATCACATGCGCTTCTCTTGTTTAAATGATTTGGATTAAGATTTTTAAAACTCGGTAATCTTTTATTGCATTGAATATACTTACACCTAGTGAGATTTGGGCTTGTTTTTCGTTTGTGAGTGTTATACACTTCTCTTTCCTCTTTGAAAACATTACAGTGGTCGGTAATCTCACTATTCTTTCATTGACCGCTCATTAATTGAGTTCTCATATGAAATGTTCTACTTGAGCATGATTTTAAAGTTTTTTTTTTACTTGAGAATTGCGTAAACTTTAAGAAATGATCATAAGCCATCTTTGTTATATGACCCATATTGACCTTGACCTCACCTTAAATGTTTTCCCTCATCAACCCCTTTGAGCCTTAATATAGCCTTTCATTTCATAACCCCAAATCCCATAACCAACTCCACATTAGAGTTATAAGCCGCGTGTATCACCTTCCGTACAATGATACTTGGGATTGAATGATGTTCTTGTTATGTAGTTGCAATTAAGCATGTGAGAGTGAGAAAAGTAAAAAAAAAAAAAAGTGAAAAAGAGAAGAAAAAAAGAAAGTAGAAAAGAAAAGAAAAGAAAAAGAGAGAAAAACAAGAAAAGAAAAGAAAGAGAAATTTGTATATGTTGTGTATAGTGTTCAATAATCCTTGTTACTCTCTCCATTGCTATATTAAAGGCTTGTTATGGAATCATATTCCAATTTTGTATATGCCCACATTTTCCATTATCCGGAGTTGACATCTCCGAACACTTTGAATCCATACATAATCCTTTCATTTCATAACCTCAATCCCAGAACTACACTACAACCCCATAAAGTCCTATATGATCCTAGGGTGAATTTAATTCAAAAGTTTAAATAGTTGTGATAATCTATGAAAATACATTTTGCCTCATTTAATGACGGTATTGTTCATTGATATTACGTGTTTTTCATTTTTATATAGCATTCTTCATTTGTGACATGTGAGTAGCCTTGTTTCCATTTACATTTACCCTTTATGTCCACATGTCCCGTGCATTACCTCCCATTTATAGTGATTTCATTTGTTGAGTGTAATATCTGGTTAGGATTGACATATATGCATGCTTTAATTCTTATCCAATTTATTCAAGTTTTTGCCAAACCATATGCATGTGCTCGCTCCCCTCCCACATTTTAAGGTTTCAATTATACGAAGTTGATTCTATAATGTTAATAATAAGGACTTGTTTGTGAATTCATTCACTTTGCTAATAACGTGTTTGATTTTTTTTTCTATTGTTGGGCTTGTTGCGCATGGTTTGGCATATTTTGAGGAAACTTTGATGTTTGTTTGTTTCATCTCTGAAAACCCTCACGAGACGACACTCATCCACTAGGGTAACCTAAGGGTTTAATGGCTCGTTGCATTGCTAAATGCAATCGTGTTCCCTAGGAAAGTGGCATTTATAGTTTTGATGCATATATAAGTTTTGTACCACCTTCTGTGGATTGGTTTTGTTTGTTTCATCACTAGGGACTAGCAATGTTTGAGTTAGGGGGTGTAATTAGTCACGAATATTGCATATACGTGCCCGTTATCTTTATGCATTCTAGCACTTTTTGTGCTCCTTTTGCCTATAGTTATGCCCGTTAATCAAACAACCTCAATTTTGGATATATATATATATATATATATATATAATAAAGTAGAAAACTTATGTATGTCATAAGCTTAAAAGATGATGTCATATATGAGAAACTTTTGGAATTTGTAAATTGATGGTTGAGATTGAATGTGGAGGATTTAAATCTAATGGTTGAGATTCAATTATAAATGGCTCGGATTAAGAATTGAGTTGTGAACAGACTTCACATCCACATTGGAACTCACAATCAAAGAGTGCCGGGGGGGGGGGGGGGGGGGAGGGAACTTTTATAAATATAAAAACGTATACCAAGTCTTTTCATGTAGAGTGTGAAACTTTATATATGGACTTTGTAATATATGGAGTTTAAAACAGATTTTTAATTAAAAAAAATCGTCTTTAAATAAAAAAATATGTATTTTAATTTAAAAAAAAATCTTTTAATTAACATAATAAGGCCCGATCGGGCGGGGCTGGGTAAAGAGCTTTCAAATCTGGGCGGGCTTGGGATAACATAACAAGCCCCGATCTAGGCCCGAGCGGGTTTGAGATAGCACTTAATTTTTCAACCCTGGCCCGAGCCCGACCGGGCCTGCCCAGGCCCGGCCCACGGCCACCCCTACTTTAAACCATGTACAACCCAAGAGACAACTGCGGAGGAAAATATCTTCATTGTTCAAAAAGTTGAAGCCGCAGTTTACATCTACGTACAGTTTACATATTGACAGTCTCCCAAACTCATAAACCCAATGAAGCTCAAGCTCCCTTCTTCTCTTCACGGTGCCGGTGAGTTTATGCTTTGTTTGTTAAAAATATTCAATTTTTTATGGAAACATAAATGGTGAGTTTATGCTTTATTTGTTACATCTTCGTACAGTTTACATATTGACTATTTTTCAACCCTGTTTATATATTGACTATTTTTAAACACAGTTTACATAAATTATTTACATCTTCGTACAACTTTATTTCTAAACCCAGTTTACATCTTAAACCCAGAAGTCTGATATGCTATTTATACAGTTTACAAAATGAAAATTCATTAGTCCTCAATGTGATTCATTTTACATCATGAATCAGTTTACAAAGCTTCCTTCTGCTCCTCACAGTGCCGGTGAGTTTATGCTTTGTTTGTTAAAAATATTCAAATTTTTGTGGAAACATAAATGGTGAGTTTATGCTTTGTTTGTTATATCTTCGTACAGTTTACATATTGATTATTTTTAAACCCAACTTACATATTGACTATTTTAAACACAATTTACATCTTCGTACAACTTTATTTCTAAACCCATTTTACATCTTAAACCCAGAAGTCTGATATGTTATTTATATAGTTTTTTACTTGATACAAGTTTTTTACACGAATAATACTAGTACATCTTGATACAGTTTACACGGACAATACATGGACAAGCCCCCTTCATCTTCACATATTTTTCCATTTTGTTGATTCTTCATTTTTAATGATTTATTGGCTTCATAACAGCGTTGTTGCTAGATTTTATAAAGTGGTATGAATATCTTGATAGTGTTACATCTTGATATAGTTTACAAAACTCACAGTGCAAGCTGAAGCTATGTTCTGGGTTTATGAGTTTTATAATGCTATTACACGGACAAAACTCCCAGTATAGTGTTACATCTTGATACTATTACTTGATACAAGTTTTTTACACGAACAATACTGTTACATCTTGATACAGTTTACACGTACAATCTTCATTTTTATACAGTTTACATCTTGATACAAGTGAGTTTTACATGAATGCGGCTGCTGAACTAATGTTTACATCTGAACTAAGTTTTTATAGTTTACACGTACTATCAGATGTAAACATTATGTGATAGAATTTGACAAAGAATAGAAGAAAGAAGTAGAGTTTGAATTTTAGAGAGAAGCTAGACTGATTTCATTTCAATTGATATCTGAATACAAGTACACACAACTATTTATAGATACTAATTCTGTTTCAGTTAGCTAGTAACTAGCTGACAAAACTGTTGTAACTAACCTCACCATTCTAACTAATTGATACAATTACATTGTTGACCTTGTTCAGAATTACTATAATAACCCTGTTCTAATACAACCCCTCAAACCTAGCTAGGGAGTCCTAGTCTAAGGTTTGAACAATGTTTGTGAAACAAAGCAGTAGACAATCCTTTGGTAAGAACATCTGCAGTTTGATCTTCTGTAGAAATGTACTGAACATTGAAGTCTTTTCTTTGAACTCTTTCTCTAACAAAGTGGAAGTCTATGTCAAGGTGCTTAATTCTGGAATGGAACACTGGATTGGAGCTAAGAGCTAACGCTCCAAGATTGTCACAGTGAAGTAATGGAGGTTCTAGTAGAAACATTTGCAAGTCTTTAAGGATATTTCTGACCCAAATTACATCTGCTGCAGCATTTGCTAAAGCTCTATATTCAGCTTCACAAGAACTTCTAGCTACTGAACTTTGCTTCTTTGATTGCCAAGAAATAGGATTATTCCCCAAGAATACAACATAGCCTGAAGTTGATCTTCTTCCATTTGGATCTGCTCCCCAATCAGCATCACTATAGGCTTGAATATCAAGAGGACCTTCTGTGTAATGCAACCCCGTCGTAGTAGTTCCTTTCACATACCTCAATATTCTCTTCACAAGATTTAAATGTTGATCTGTAGGCTCAGTTAAAAATTGGCAAGCTGTGTTTACTGCATATGCAATATATGGCCTAGTAAAGGTCAAATATTGTAATGCTCCCACAATACTCCTGTAAAGAGAAGGCTCTCTTAGCACAATACCATCATTCTTCATTACATAGTGGTTTGGTCTACAAGGAGTAGTGCATGAGGAACAAGTTTCCATAGCTGCTTTAGTAAGCAAATCCTTAGCATATTTTTCCTGACTAATAAACAAGCTTCCATCAGTATTGTAAGTAACTTGTAATCCCAGAAAGTAAGTCAGCTTCCCCATATCTTTCATCTCAAATACTGAACTTAGGTTGTCTATAACTTGTTGCATCAACTCATTATTAGACCCTGTTAATATAATATCATCAACATATAACAACAAGATGATAATATCAGTATTAACAGTTTTAATAAAGAGACTTGGATCTGATGGAGATACTTTAAAACCAACTGCTGGTAGATAAGAAGTGAATTTGGCATTCCAGGCTCTAGGAGCTTGTTTTAACCCATACAATGATTTTGATAGACTACACACAAATGAGGGTTTTTCAAGATCTTCATATCCAGGAGGTTGCTTCATAAAGACTTCCTCTTCTAATTCTCCATGCAAAAAGGCATTCTTGACATCAAGTTGCCTTAGTTCCCACTTGAATGAAGCAGCCAGACTTAGAACAAGTCTCACAGTAGTATGTCTCACTACAGGACTAAAGGTTTCATCATAATCAAATCCTTGTTCTTGACTGAAACCTTGAGCTACAAGTCTTGCTTTATATCTAGCTATGGTTCCATCAGAGTGTCTCTTGATTTTATAAATCCACTTACACCCCACTATATTATTATTAAGTGGTTTAGGAACCAACTTCCATGTTCCTTGAAGTTGTAAAGACTTCATTTCTTCATCCATAGCAGCTCTCCATTCTGAATAATGAGAAGCAACTTTAAAACTTGAAGGTTCTTCTAGCTCTTTATACTCTAATATTCCAGTAGCAGCATAGCAATAAAAGTCTTCAAATGTTTTCCTTTTTGTAGTACCATCTTTAGATCTTGTCATCATAGGATGATTAGACTGAATAACATCATCTATAGCAGTTGTATTTCCATCATTACCAGTTACATTCTCCATACTCTCATAGTTTGATGGCTGTTGAATATCTGATGGCATAGCAGATGACTCATTGCTAGAGTTTGCTGTAGGTAGTACATTTTCCAATTGACTTGTAGACAGGACAGGTAACAAATTTTGTGTTGTTGAGGAAGTAGTAGTAGGAACTGCTGATGGAAATAGAGAATTAGAAGGGATAAAAACATGTGGAAGAGTAGTTTGAGAGGTAGTAGTGGTACTGATGGAAGGACTAGACAACACAGAGCTGACTTTATGAAAAGGAAAGATAGACTCATCATGAACAACATGTCTGCATAAGTACAATCTATTTTTCTCTTTATGATAACAAATAGATCCCTTATATCCAAAAGAATATCCAAGAAAGGTACATTGAAGGCTTCTTGGTTCAAGTTTATTTTTATTATAAGGTCGTAAGTATGGGTAAACAGCAGTCCCAAAAATTCTAAGAGATTTGATATCAGGAAGTTGATGAAATAATTGATAGTAAGGAGATTTCATTTTTAAGACTTGACATGGCATTCTATTAATGAGGAAAGCAGAATGAGATACAGCATGATACCAAAATTGAGAAGGAAGACTTGCAGCAGATAATAAGGATATTGAAGTTTCAATTATGTGTCTATTCTTTCTTTCAACCAATCCATTTTGTTGAGGAGTGTGAGGACAAGAAATTTGATGAATAACACCTAGAGAAGAAATGAATTTATCAAAAGCATGACTACAGAATTCTCCACCACCATCAGACTGGAAAATTTTAATATCAGCATGAAATTGATTTTTAACAAAGGCAAGGAATTTCTGAAAGGCATCAAAAGTATCTGATTTATTCACTAATGGATACAGCCAAAGAAATCTTGTACAATCATCAACAATGGCCAAGTAGTATCTAAATCCTTCTATTGATTTACAAGGAGACGGACCCCATACATCTGCATGAATTTTATTGAAAGGAATTTGGGATCTATGAGAAGACAGAGAGAAAGGCATTCTACTCATTTTTCCTTGAAGACAGGCTGCACACACATGAGGACTGGTATCAGTAGGCATCTTTATTTGAGATTCACTAAGCATTTTTGACACAATTTCATTAGTGGGATGCCCCAACCTTTGATGCCAAACTGAGGATTTGATTACTTGACCCAAGAAAGCAACATGAAGATTAGAATGAGATGTATGAGTCTTATGATGAACAGGTAAGGTCTTTGGAATGGGATACAATCCTCTACTACTTCTTCCCTGAAACACTATCTTCCTTGTTACCTTGTCCTGCACAATAATAAAATGTTCATCAAGTATCACACAACAATTGTTATCCTTACATAATTGATACAAGGACAGTAAATTTGCAGCTAACCCAGGAACATGGAGAACTTGTTTTAGCTGTAACAAATTAGATAAAGTTGATTGTCCAAGATGTAAGATTTTCAAACCTTTACCATTACCAATAGTAACTTTTTCTGTGGAATCATATGGTATAGCTTGAGTAATGGTGCTTAAATCATTAGTCATGTGTTGAGATGCTCCACTATCAGCAATCCAAAAATCAGATCCTCCAAAGTCATGTGCTCCTTGAGTTTGAGCTGTCAAACAAGAAATGTTTGGTGCAGAGGTGCCTTGATAAACAAAGTTAGCTCTATGATAACAATCTAAAGCAACATGTCCCTTCTTTCCACAAATTTGACACTCAATAGCTGAGGTGTTTTGATCAGGAACTCTGAAAAAACAATTGACAGCTGTGTGCCCTCTTTTGCTGCAAATTTGACATTCAGGAATACTGGAAGTGCTGAAATTCGATCCTCTATAACCTCCATTATTACCACCTCTTCCTCCATTATTGTAGTTCTTATGAAAATTGTTTTTATTACCCCCTCTATATTTTCCACCTCCATGAAATGCACCAAAACTATTTCCATCAGTAAAACCTCCACGAAACTGATTAGTATAGTTTTGTTGTCTATTGTTGACAAATTGAGAGGGCATGGTTACTTGAGAAGACATGGAAGAAGCCTGGATATGATTTTGAGAAGACACATTTCTTGAACTAGATCCATTTTCATAAGCAGAAGAAGCCATCATTCCAGCAAAAGATTGACTAAGAGTATTCACTTTATTCTCTAAAGATCTCTCTGCACCAATTAATTGACACCTTAACTCCTTAAGAGTTATAGCCTTTTCTCTATTCAGAATAACAGCCTTGATAACCTCAAATTCATCTGGTAATCCATTTAACACAGCCACAACTACATCTGAATCTTTAACGATTTCTCCACAACCAATTAGTTGATCCCTCAATTGCTTGACTTTTAGAAGAAATTTATCAATTGAATCACTTCCTTTCTTCATTGTATAAAAATCAGCCTTGAGATTGTTTACTCTAGCATCAGAAATAGCAGCAAACCTATCTTGTAATTGCAACCAAGCTTCATTAGAAGTTTGACTCCCAAGAATATACTCCATGACATCAACATGTAAAGTAGCCATCAAAATTCCCATTAAAGCAGTATCTTCTTGGATCCAAGAAGTATAAGCAGGATTAACATCTCTAGAAATTCCTTCTTCAGTCACCAAATACTTTGATGGACATGGAGAAGATCCATTAAAGTGACCAAACAATCCAAATCCTTTCAACACAGATTCTATTTGAAATTTCCATTTACTATAGGTTTCTTCTTCTAATCGAACAGTTAACATGCCTAGAAGGCCTTCAATTTTTATGGATCCCATTATTTCTTCAACAATGCTTAGTGCTTTGAACAATTACTGAGAACAGAATGATTACTTTGTGTTTGATTACAACTCACTTGCTTCGTGCTTTATAACTCACTTGCTTCGTGCTTTGGTGATCCAGAAATTTCTGTAACCATATATCCATCAGATCGCAAGAACCCTAGAAAGGATTCTATCAACACACAAATTGATTGAATATACACAGCGGAAGATTAAACCAGAACCAAGAATATTTGTTTTATCATAGCTCTGATACCATGATAGAATTTGACAAAGAATAGAAGAAAGAAGTAGAGTTTGAATTTTAGAGAGAAGCTAGACTGATTTCATTTCAATTGATATCTGAATACAAGTACACACAACTATTTATAGATACTAATTCTGTTTCAGTTAGCTAGTAACTAGCTGACAAAACTGTTGTAACTAACCTCACCATTCTAACTAATTGATACAATTACATTGTTGACCTTGTTCAGAATTACTATAATAACCCTGTTCTAATATTATGAAGCAATTTTTTACACGAACGTGGCTGCTGAACTAATGTTTACATCTGAATTCGATTTTTATAGTTTACATGAACTATCAGATGTAAACATTATCAAGAAGTTTTTTACACGAATGCGACTGCGACTGCTGAACTATAGTTTACATCTGAACTCAGTTTTGATAGTTTACACGAACTATCAGATGGACTCAGTTTTTATAGTTCAAACATCCAATTAGCCGAGCGATACTTAGGCTTTCAATAATTCGGTTAAGTTTACGCTTTTTCTGATGCTGGAAATGGACATAAAAGATTATCATGGACATTTGAAAAGAAGGTACTAAGCTGGAATGGCGCTGGAAATGTCAACCATCGCCTAATAGTAGGAAAACAACAACAGAAATCTTGGAATTTCTTATGGATGCAAGCATACGATTAAGTGAGGAAGTTGTCAGAAAAACTCATTTATCCGAGAAGCTAAAAGTGGAAGCTGAAAAATGTTTAGAACAAAGTGAGAAATTCAACCACGAGAAGGAAGAATTTGAATCTTCTATATATGCAAAGTTTCTTGGGGTCTTAAATTCAAAGAAAGCAAAACTCAGAGAGCTCTGCAACCGTGTTTCGAAACAGGAAGCTTCTGGGGATTTAGTTGAAGATGGGGAAGAACAGTCCACAGGTAGAAATGAGAGTTACGATGAGAGAAGTGACGAGGAGGAGTCCCCAAAGAATTTTGTTGGCACTTCAAAGGATGTTCCTGCAAGTAAGCCTCGTGGCCGAAAGAAGAAGTAACTGGTTTCATGTGCTAAATTTTAGTTCCAACGCCGTACATAAAAATGGGTTGTGAGATTACTAGTGATTTGTAATTTCATTGAACAAAAAAAAGTAGCGTTGTTTTTCATATAAACTACACATATGACCCCTTTATATCATCTTTTCATAATTTTTTTTAATTATTCTTAGAATTCGGAGCCAATGGTAAGGCATCAAGAGAGGATAAATATCTGCAGAATGCTTACATGGGGTTCTCACAACAAGGTACTTCATCTTTAAAATGTTTCCTATTTTCATTCATTTTTAAAAATTATCTTAACTATAAATATTTCTTATAGGTGGTCGTAAATTGTGCCAATCTTCATATGAAGTACGTCGAGCTAGATACCCGGACATTTCGTAGAGTTATTACGAGGATGTTTACTGCGAATCTATGATAGACTATCAAAAGGATAATTTTTTAGGATGTCGACATTTTTAAATTTTTATAAAGCTGAAGCTTAGAGTTACTACTCGTTGTTGGATGATTGCTAAGGTTTTTTTGTATAGTCTATCTAGGATTTTTTTGTATAGTCTGGTAAGGCCATTTTTGTTGTTGAAGAGTTTTTTATACCTTAAATTAGGTAGACCATTATTTTGTTGTTATTATGTTAGTTTTACCCAAATATTATTGTGATTTTTTTAAAGAAGTTTGTTTCATGAATTTGGACATTTCGAATATTGTACGATTGGTTGTTACCCATTAACAAGGGTGGATAGTCCAATACAAAGGAGACTATGACCTTTTTTTTAGAATTCACACTTTGTTAATTCGAGTGATGAATTTAAACTATCTGAACGTTGTTGGACTATTTGTTATTTGTTAAGCAGGGTGGTTAGTCATATAAACAAATTAAATTATGACCGATTTTTTTGAAAATGCATTTTATTTTCTTAGAACACGATTTTTTTTTTCCTTTTTGTGATTATCAGCATGCCTTCAGGCATGGTCATACCCTAGTGTGTGTGTATATATATATATGCTTTGTAGGGCTTAATTGAGTTTTTATAGGTGTTGGAACTCTTAAAGTGAGGATTCTTTGCTTTTCGGAGAAGCTCCGTCAGCGAATGCTTCTTTAGGGGGCATTTTAAACATTCCACACTTCATCTCCGGATCGGTGGGATTATGGGGAAGATTAGTTTGTCGAGTTAGCTTCGCGTGGCTGCGAACAACATCTCGTTTCGAGTTCGGATGAGGAAGATATGGCCGATTCTGTAGGCACCGTTTGCACCCCTTTTTAAGACCAAAGAAGACTAAGGAATAGGGTACTGGTCGACCGACCCTGCCCCACTGGTCAACCGATGAATCACAATTTGGATTACAATGAATGTAATAGAGTTTTACTTGAGGGACCGGTCGACCGGGGGTAGTAGTTTTCCAGCGCATTTTTCCCTCTTTATTTCTTTTTCCTTTTTTATTTTCTTTCTTTTGTAACTTACTATAAATAGAACCTTTTGTTTATTTTGTAAGATATCTTTCATTCTCTTTAATTTAGGTTAGTTTTAGGGTTTGGTTTTGTGCAGAGCTCATCTTCATTTCTCCTTTTGGGTTATGTAAGTTGCATTATTCATCACTCCTACCATTTATTTAACTTTTATTTTCTTTAGTTCATACTTTTCATGTCCTTCCCTTGCTTTGTAGCGTTGATTTATTGCTTTATTTATTGCTTTTATTTATTTCTTTCATTTAATAGATTTCATTTATGATGGTTTACAGTTGACTTAGTTAGGTTGTGATTAATTGAACTCACATTAGTTTCAATGGGTTGCTTTGCTATGGTGATGGGTTTTATGTATCACATTCGATTAGGTTGTTCTTGTTATTATGCCTAGGAGATTTAACGGGGTATATCATGTATGCTTCATATATACGACCTTGCATGTGTAATTTTTGGGGTATTTGTGGATGCCAAAATCATATTAGGCTTTTATTCAAATTTAGGGGATGACAACTCTAGATTTAATTGATTGTTGAAATGAGAACCAATCTTGCTAAATTCACGTCCCATGTAACCATTTATACGTATTAAACGTATGTGAGGGATATTAGTCACAACCTATAGTTTTTATTCCTTTTGTTAGTCTTAGTTGAAACACATGACTGGTATTATCTTTTCTTTTTGTGAAAAATTATCTTGTACGCTTTTATTGAGAAGTATTGAACCAATATAATTCTAGCTACTAGTCTCTGTGGATTTTTTTATACCCGGACTGGCTATTGTACTCCCTTAAAAGAGTGTAGTCAATAGTCTAGGTTTTTGTATTGAGGCGGTGAAACTTAAACAATGATTGGCATACTAACACTGTGCTACCTTTCACCCTTGATCCTTCGATATTGGATCTTTTGATGTCGATGTCGGTGTTGGTGTAGGCCGATCATGCTAGTTTGATGATGGTTTAGTTCGTGTCCTCAACGATAAATTCAAATAGGTTAGCACGACAAGTAAATTAGTGCCAAGTGGCACTCGACAAAGTTCATAGTTATTAATCACTTCCGCGCTTCATATTATATTTGTTAGTAATTTATGAGTGTCAGTGCAAACCAATAGTGGTGACACCGTTGTTGTTATAGTGAGGTGTTTGTGTTAAATTCTTGATTGCATAGCATCAATTGATATCTCAATAGAGTGTAGATACGCCCATTGGGAAAGTGGCACAAGATGTATATAGTTAACGGTAGAGGTTGATGATTAGGGTGTCATGACTAGGCACTGCTGATTGGTGATTAAAAAGTATATAACCCTTAGGTACGGTGCTGAGGGGTACTTAACGTCGGTAAAGTGATTAGGCAAATTTATCCTTGGGGTTATATCGCAATCGATGGTAGTCCGATGAACATATGAAATTATGTAGGCTCATAGTTATAACATTGTGATCCTTTACATGAGATGTATTGTGTGGTGACTTTGATGATGAGAGTAACCTTAGTAGTGTCAACTGTGAGTAGTGTTCGTTGCAACCTAGCAGTAAAGGTTGTGTATTTCAGATATGGAAGTTAGATGATTGAGTGGCATTCATAATTATTGATTATGTGGTGAGAACATATTGGATTCCTTGGTTGAGAAATTGGGTTTCATGTATCTTGACTATAATATGGTATTGAAGAATAGGATCCAGCATGGCATCTGCGGTGTAGGACGTGGTATCTATATCAATACCCGACATCCCATATTCTACCAAGATCTATATAGTCGTGTTAACTTGTAGATTAGCACATGGTGTATTGTGTACATAGGTCGAAGGTAATGTCCCGTATCCTACCATAATCCTTAGTAGCATTAGTTGTGGTTTAGTCACAGCCGTTTAGAAGAGAGATACGATTGTTATCTAAGTGTAGAGACTCTTTTTAGACGCCAAGGTAATGTGTAGGTGCTAGGTAATCCTAATGTGAGAGTATTTCATACGCATTTTGAGGTTCCCATAATACAAATTGTGTGTGGCGTATTTGAGGATAAATATCGAATGTTTTGAATCCGCGAGGTGTTTGATAGTTAAGGTGCACTATTGGTAGAATCTTGTAGATTGATGTCTTTACGAGCATCGAGTAATTGTGATGTGTGTCTTGAAGGTTTATAAAGCGCACCTACAGTGATAAAGGAAATCTTGTCGGGTTTTGGGACTTTTATATGGGATGTGTTTAGTGTTGTTTGAAGACCAATTAAGCCCGGTAAAAAGATGCAATGGAATCCTAGTAATGATTGTGTTGAGGGTCAGGTGATGATCCCAGATTTCTGGTCATACAGGGTATGAGTCGGGTGTGGCTTCCTAAATCGACACAGATGGGTGGTGTAATCACTAAGGTAGGGTGATAGTTTGTGTCATTATAGGATTAATGATCGAATTGCATGGAACTATTATGGGTGTTGTGATACTCGATTTTAGGAAGTACTAGGGGATGTATTCGATATTTAGGGTGATGTTTCCATATGGAGACTTGAAAATGGAAACCAAGGTGGGGTAAATCGAAACATGATTATAATGTCGATATGTGTCGACAGTATATGCTAGGATAGCCTTAGCAATGTAAAGACTAGTTCATGGCACGTCCTGTCAAGTCGGTTCAAATTAGAAGATGTAGCCATGTGTGATATTTATTTCCCTAAAGAGGCCAATGGCACCGAGTGTGGTCGACACACAAATTATGTGTGGGTAGGAACCGAAAGTAAGTCTTATGGAAATCTCGTGTGGTCAAAGAACATGGTAAGGTGAATGTCTCACTTGAACTAAGTAATGCCTATGAGAAATTGGGATTTCGATCACGATATAATAAGGCAAATAATATCCTAGGTGTAATAGGTTGGTGACATCATCACTAGTAAATGGATAAGGTCAATGTAGGCAAGGGTGTGAGGTATTCGCCAATCGAACAGGTTCATGTACACCAAGAATGTGAAGGGTATAGCCTTGATCCCAAGGAGGGAAGTCGAGTGTTGACTTCCTAGAGGACTACCAATTCGTAAATTGCTTTCATGTTATGAGAATGAATGGTTGTGATTCGATTCGTCAAGACTAGTAACCCAAGCCAGTGTATATGGCTAGGATTAATGCCCAGTGAGAACTTTGGGAATGAATGATATGAAATCAAGAATACGGCCTAAGATTCACTTTTGTAATCCATAGTCAGGCGCTTATGGGCATAATTTCTTGGGACGGTTGCTCGTTCCTTCTGACTCTCGTGCGTCCCTTTCAGTTTTGGTAATAGGGGATCAATATTCTCACTTATGTGGTGAATCGTACTAGTGCTATGTCAAGGTATGGTGCGATTAGTCCTCGGAGAGCACAGTGAATCGGGTATGGTCAATTCAGCACAGTAACTGAGTGCGTTCCGTCTGAGGTATTCTTTCTACTTCATAAAGTTCTATGTACATGTGGTTGCACTTCCGGACACATGGTTTTCTTATAGAATTGGCTTTTCTTAAGATTAGTGGCCTTTCGAGTGACCTGTACGGCAGTCATTGGCTCTAGTTACAAAGAGCAGGATAATGACTTTTGGATGAGGTATAGTGTTAGAAATTGAGTAAAACTTAATATATGATGTTAATTTGACACGGTTAGTGGATTAGAGTAGGGCTCTAGCGAGTACTCAAAGGTGAGATACCTAGGCTGGTGTTAGGTTCATTAGAGTGACGGAATGGAAAGTGTAAGCTGAGACGCGATGATGACTTGATAAAAATATTACTCCTTGGAGTGAGAGAATAACATATTATGGTTATCGACAAGTTCATGAGAGTTGTGTAGTCAGGATAACCTGAAAACTTTTACGGGACGCGGGATGCACGGTTCTAAAATTGAATTGATTTTAGTGATCAATACGATGATTGGTCATATTATAGTTCAAATTAGGTGAGGGTTGACCACAAGAAAGGATTTTCTTGTGGAGGCACCAGTATGCCTTGGGTACTAGCATAGGTGGTGCGAGAAATTATTTGGCGTGATCATCAAGTGAGTGGGAACTCGGAGTAGATTATGTGACGTTCATGGTTATCAAGATGGCGAATGTTGGAGCATGTCGCACGTTGATTATTTGGTGACAAACCCCATGTGGGGGAGGCATGTAGGGTGACCTTAGTGTTGAGAACTTCGTTGATTTTGTCTCAGAGGATTTATATGGCTTAGAATCGAAGTTAGTGAAACCCATTAGCTTAAATATTGACGAATCGAGAATTTCGGGGACAAAATTCCCCAAGGAGGGAAGTTTGTAATACCCGATTCCAAAACTTCAATTAAATTTTAAATGAATTTTGATGGATTTAGGGTTAAAGAGAATTAGTAGAAAATATTGGATTAAAAATTGAAGAAATAAAAGAATAGAAAGAAAGGAAGGTCGTTCGAACGACCTAGGGTGGACATTAGAAGCAAGGTTCAATGTTGTGCAAAAGAAGGTTCAAAAGACCTTCAAACGAGATGTTTCTGCATTACAGTCCCAAGTCACACGAAGCCAAAGTTGAAACGAGATCGACATCCCATTCGAATGAGACTAATGTCGTTCGAATGACGTACCCCGAAAATGTTTTATTTTGATTTGCCCTTGTGTGTTGTCACGTATCTAGACCTTGGATTCCAAGTTGCACGAAGCCAAAGTTGAAATGAGAAAGACATGCCATTCAAATGAGATTAATTTAGTTTCAATGATGTACCTCGAAAATGTTTTATTTTGATTTGCCCTTGTGTGTTGTCTCGTATCTAGCCCTTGGATCTTTGAGTTGTCGAGCTCAGATGAACCTGAAAGGGGGAAAATAGGATATTTCACCTTTGTAAGGGTTTATAACGGATTATTTGGGTTGTTTTGAAGTTGGCAAAAGATGAGAGAATGAGAGAAGATGGTCTTCAACCATTTTTGTCCTCCACCATCACAAACCACCATGCTACCACCACCTCTCCACATTATAATACCATATTTGTTACATATTCCATTATATTTGAAAATTATACACCTATTTCCATCATGTATGAGGAGAGCTATGAATTTTGGAGAAGTGTTAGGGTATTTTTAGAGATGAAGATGGAACTTTCATGGAGTTTGAAGTGGGGTTTGAAGGGGTGTTTCTTGGAAGCTTGAATGGAGCACAAATGGAGCATGCATTTAGTAACAGAGTACATGAGTAGTGTGCATTCGATTAAATGATGAAATCATGTGTAGTAAATAATAAATATTTTTATGGAATAAAAATATTGGTAAAATGTTATTTTGTCAAAATAAATAATGAATAAATATTTCAAAGACTTGAAATATTAAAATCGATATTTTGTAAAAATTGTGTATTTTCTAGAAAGATTAATGTTAAATAATTTATGAAATAAAATATTTGGAGATAATGATTTCTTTTGTTAAACATTGGTGAAAATATGTTTTAAAGTTTCTTACAAAAATGTAAGGCTTATGATAGTGGACATTTGTTGAGTTTGAAGAAAATTAAACGTGTTTTCTACCATGAAAGTATATTTTTGCAAGTATGATGAATTTCTAGAATAAAAAATGTGTTAAACCCATTTGATGAAATTTTAAGGTCTAAAATTCAACTTATAATGCATATAAACTTGTAGTATTTTCATAATGAATGTATAAACAAGATTAAAGAATATTTTGTTGGGTTTAGACATGGAATGAGAACAGTAAAAATTCTTGCCTTCAAAGTGTATAAAAAATGGGTTAAAAGTCTGATAAATACTAAATTGTAAGACTACATGTGATAATAAAAGGAAGTGGTATTTTCTTTTAAAAGTGGTCTTTAAATGTAAATTGATTTCTTGAATAAAGGAGGTAAAGAAATGTCTAGTTTAAAAAATGGTTATCAATGGTGAATAAGTGTTAATGGTTAAACATTGGAAAGACTAAAAATAGTGTTTTGGTAAAAAGTAATAGTGTTTTGGGAAAATTAATGATGTTGAACAAATGGTTAGTGTGGGTAACTTAATAGTGTTTTGGGAAAATTAACACTTTTGAAATTGGAGTAAAAGATGAGTTTGGAAACAAATGGGTAAAATGGTAATTTTACTTAAAGTGGAACACTTTTCTAAAATAAAATGTTGGAAATGTGTTTCACAAATTGGTCCTAAATGAATATTTTTTTGAATAAAATCAAGGGAAAAGTGTAAAGTACATGAAATGATAAATTTCAAAGTGTGACACAAGTTGGGGTGAAACCCCAGTTTTTGGCTTCGGTCGGGTAAAAGGAACGATGGACATTTGTAAAATGTTAAAACACGTGTAAAGGAAATAGGACGACATCGGGATAATTAAGGAGGACCCGGAGCCCTGGGATGAAAGATCCTAAATAACTGGCGAGTGCATATAGTGCGCATAGGCAGTGATGTGGAACTCGTTGAAGTATGCGATTATTAGAAGATTCAGAGAAAAAATAAAGGAACGAGAAACATGTCAAGAAATGGGTTGTGTGGTGAAATGTGTTAATATAACCTAACTTGAATGAATTTATAAATGTTCCGGTAAAGGTGAAACGGACAAGTAAATGCATAAATCACTTAATATCCATAAGCTAAGGAAAAAGGCAAAGTAAGTGGCTAAATGGGTGGTTAAGTAACCTAAGTGGTTAAACCCATAATTAACACAACATTATGTTGCAAAAGGTTTTCAAAGGTTAAACGAGTATTTTCTAAACACGGTATTCATGTTTATTGAAAGGGTGGTTTTCAATGAAAATACTAATGTAGATTGGGTAAAATAAAAAGGGTAATTTCGGTAAAGAAATTATTTTCGATCAAACCAAGTAAAGTAATTTCAAATATTTAATCGTGTGCGTTAAATAAAGTGAGAAATGCTAAAATGAGGGAAAGGGAAGTCTTTTATAAGATTAAGGTAAATTAATCTAGATAAATATGGTTTTCATAATCAAACGGTTCCATGCGTTATATATATATATACAAGGTTGTTGCATGTGCACGTATGTATAACGTGTTAGAGTCTTCTTTTTACCGTTCGATTCTATATTGCATTTGAATATTTTCCAGTGAGCATTTGGCTCAGACACTCACTTTGTTACGGCAGGTTGGGAGCAGTTTCGTATTTTGAGAGTGTTTTACATGTAAGTACCTTCTTTATTACTATGTTAGTAGCTCTGTATGCTTGGACTTCGGGGTGCTCCCCATGGGTCCCTCGCGTAGTTTAATTCGAAATTGGAATCGCATGCTAAACAAGTGAAATGTTAATTAAAATAAAGCTAGACAAGCAACATTATATATGTTGTTTCCTTGCACTCCACACCTAGCGCTCGGGTCGATCGGGTTGACTACGGGTAACCCATAAATTTGGGCCGAGACATTACACGTAGCGAGTAGGCCTTTAGACAGGATGGTACCACTATCGAGTGTATAGTGGAGGCACCATAATGTCCTCATGATTTGATTTTGGGTACTAAAGGATGTCGTGTGGTTAAGTATTTGAAGTTCTGGTACCAGGTATATCCGAATTTTGGTGACGAAATTCCTGTGATGGGGGAAGTATGTAACACCCCATATTTTTGGGAATATTTCAATTACATATGTGCTCGTAATTTAATAAATTGAGAAATAAAGTTAATGGAATAAATATTAATTAGAAAGTATTGGATTAATAGTTATATGCTATTATATTTACTTCTGTGATAAGTAAATAAATTTGTATTATTTTATATTATGTCATATATGGATAAAAGCGACGGGTTGACCGGATCTTATTCGGGACTTACATCTGGGGTCGTGCTGGGAATAAGATGGTAAATTGATTATACGTGCCTTGTATGGTAATTCAAGTGCATGGATGATCCGGGATAAGTCGATATAGTCAGAATTATGTACCCAAGGGTTATAATCGAGTTCCAGGGACTCTTGAGGCTATATGGGACCCATACGGGGGATTTGGGTCATTTTAATATTATAATATAACCTAATTTTGAGAATATGGGAAGACTACTAGTTATTAGTTAAGGCAGCAAGCCATATACTAATTCTAAATCACCTAAGCTCGAGAGAGAGACAATTAAAGATGGGTAACTCGAGAGAAAACTCAAGAACACCATTTTAGGAGGAGATTAAACAATTCAGGGGCTTAGATTATTGTGTGTAGAGGATCTCAAGAAGAAACATTAGAATATATACTATTAAATGCAAGAGTTTAACTTGCTTCGATATTCTATGTTGTGTTTTAGTTCATATCATAATTAGTGAAAAAAAATATGAACTTTTGGGTGGGATTCACTTGTCAAAATGGGTTTTGGGGAAAAGGATTTCATTAAAAGTGATTGATGACTATTCCATATGAAATTGATGAATTGAATCTAATAGAATAGATTGATTCTTGATAAAGAAATCTGAGATTGATTTAATTAAAGATATGTTCTTAAATTAGAAATCTGGAAATTGGATATTTTAATCATGGAATTGAGGTATGGATTAATTCTGGATAATTTGATGTTAAACCAATAAGTTAGAATGATTTGAATCCATAAAACATGTACCCTTATGATTGAGATTGATATGGTAGTATTATATTGTGTTCGAATGACTTTTGGGACTAATCTTGGTGAAGAAATTGGATGAAATTTCATCATAGGTAAAACAACCCCATTTAGGCCATTCCCAGGGGAGAATCGGTTCGCCCCATAGTCGTATCGGTTCAGCTGCCCTATTTGGGCAAGTTTGTTTTTTAAATGATTTTGTTTATTAGGTTGATTCTGGGTTATTTTGGATGTCCGTAGAGAAGATTATGGCTTTTGAAAATGTGTAGAAATATTATTAAATTGCTTGGGATAGTTGGGATAAATGCATGGTGAAATTAAGGGTGTTTAGGATGAACGACACTCAGAAAATAAATTAACGGATTCAGTTGGATATTCGGTTAGATTCAGATATGGGCTGGTTGGGAATGACTTAGTATCCATGTTTATTATTATATTGGCGATTCAATTTAGTATGGGATTATTTAAATATCCGGGACTCAGGTTATGACTCGGGAAATATGGGCTAGTGCTATGAGTGACTTGCACGATTAACTAGTTTTATGGTATAAATATACGGTATAGAGATAATATATGGTGTGTATATATATATATATATATATATATATATATATATATATATATATATATATATATATATATGTGTGTGTGTGTGTGTGTGTGTGTGTGTGTGTGTGTGTGTGTGTTGGGGGGGGGGATTGATATCTATGAAACATACCTACTCTAGGGGATGCTATTGGTGGAGATTGCGCATAGTGGGCAATATATCCTAGATAATCGCAGCAGGTGTAGTATCGATCCTAGGGGTCATAAGTCTATGCACGACCACCCTATGTGAGTTTGGAGTCGAAGTGGAGTAATGTGGAATGGTTGCGATCCACTGACTGAAGACTATGACCGCCTCCAATTTAGATTTATGCTTTGGGTTCGGTGGTGTGATTTCGACCCAACGGCCTAGGTTAAGGTGTGTATGCTTGGTGCCCGATAGCATACTAGAGAATACATCTGTGAGGTAATGTTTTGGGGATTGTGATTATATATATAGTGAGCGATATATATGTATGTATACTTGATGTGATTTGAATATGAATATATATATATATATATATATATATATATATATATATATATATATATATATATATATATATATATATATATATATATATATATATATATATATATATATATATGTGTGTGTGTGTGTGTGTGTGTGTGTGTGTGTGTGAATATATATAAGGGCGGATTCAAGGATATCATGAATAGTAAATTTATATGCATTCGATATTACAACTCGGGGATGCTATGTGTAAATATGTATATATATGGGTATATGACACTAAGGTGTGAATGTGGAATTTATAACTAACGTAAAGTTATGTGAAATTAGTTGATAAATTATGATTGAGAATTATAAATATAAGGCCAATGTGAAAGCTAAATGAGAGTTTATAGTGAAATAATGCATACGCGTGTTAGAGGGTAGCATATGGGACTAATATTTGTGTTGAGAGTAGTTAGGATGGGTAGCATAACTAGGATGTTAAAAATACATGCATTAAGTGTGCACTATAGATGAGGGGTGAGGGGTATCTCATGGGAGTGTGTCACCAGTTTAAATATGAAAGATTGCAGGATATATTTATTAATATGATTTAAACACTTACAAAATAATTTCAAAAGATTTTGGGCTCTGAACCGTATCAAAATATTTTCAAAACTTTTTGGTGTTCAGCCACAATGACGCATGGCTTAACCATCCTCTTAGTGAGACGATGCTGAAGTAGATGCCTGAAGGGATTGATTAGATGCTTCTATTCTTCATATCTGGATATGAGGTACTTCACAGTTATTTCGGGCATATCACCCAATTAGTTAGTATTTATTTTATTCAGGTATTTTCCTTTCAGTTAGTTGGATAATTATAGTATGAATTTTTACTGAGAGTTATCGATTAATTTATTTATGAAAGTGAATGTAAGTTTCATTATTTGCATGGTTGGTTATGTGAATGGAAATTTTGTGTAAGTGAGTTAATAAGTTTTAAAAAAATTTAACACCAGGCATAATAGGTTATTAGTAATTCAAATGTTTTCGGCAGTGATTCTTAGAATGAACCAGAAGAGATTCCTATTTTATTTTAGTAAAGGGCTGATCACCAGTCATTAAAATAGTTGGGGCGTCACAAAATAATTAAATTGATTCCAAATAAACACTCAAGAATCCTATGTAACAAATCCTGTAATTTATTTTTTCCTTATTTAATCATAATTAATTCCACTAAATAATTTTGACTCTATTACAATTTAATTAGATCTCAAAATCACTTGGATATAATGAGGTCTCATTTGCAAAGTCGATTATGCAGAATGTGATTCCTCGCGTTAAGCTCTGATACCCACTTAGTTAGATCAATTTTCCACTAAATTACTTTCACCAACATCTAATCAATTTCTTAATTCTCAAGCTTAACTTATTTTGCTACTCCACCCGATTATAAAATAGTCCACTGATTAGGTTAATTGGTGGAAACAAATATTATAATTCTATCAAGGGGGTATATCAATCTAAGGTATCCAAGGTACAAAGATTACTTTGAATTATGACTTCAGACCTACTCACACAACTGTTATCTAATGTGCGAGGTTCTATTGACCCGATATAAAATTCGATCGCACCTATAGCAATTAAAGAAACATTTTTGCAAGCATTCGAATCCTCAAAATAATCTAGATTATTAATTCACACACCCTTTGCAAATGGTGAGAGGTAACCTAAGTCTAATTAGGACAACTATTATACTTGAATCTCATGAGTGACCCTATTCAATATATTCATGGATGTACCGATCACAATCCCCTTCTGAACAATCATATAAGTTCTCGAACCATTATATAGTTTCTCGTAGTTTGAGATCAGCCACAAGGATTGAATCTAATCGTTTTGATAGGATGTCAACTCCCTATCTAGGTTGTAAACTATTAAATACTTCTAGAACCGAAATTCCAATTTCCTATTATCAAGTCAAACCCAATTCATCGAAATTCCCACTAAACAAGTTTGATCGACATATTAAGTAATATATTTAAAGAACATAAATATAAAGCATCCTCACAAACATGATTCTCAATTTCAAAATAATGAGACAACCTTTTATTATTAAATACAATATCTTTACATGGTATTAAAAATAAAACTCCAACAATCTTCCACTTAGTCTTAAAGATATATACCCTTGAACTTAACACCCATTCTCTCTACATGACTCTCAAATTCTTAGCCGGTAACATCTTCAAATAAAGATCTTCCAGGTTGTCTTCAGATATAATATTGGTCATGACGATGTCGCCCATCTGTAAGATTTCCCGAATCAAGTGATATTTGTGCTCAATGTACTTTTCCCTCTTATGAGTTCTTGGTTCTTTCCAATTTGAAACTGCACCTCTATTATCAAAATAAAGTGTAATAGTCGACTGCATTGAGGGAACCATACCTAAGTCACTTACGAAGTTTCAAAGCCAAACAAACTCTTTTGCAACCTCCGAAGCGGCAACATATTCAACTTTCATGGTCTAATCAACAATACATGATTGTTTGATACTCCTCCTATTTATGGATTAACTACCTAAGGTAAACAAATATCCCGAGGTCGATCCATTGGAATCCCTATTCGACTGAAAATCCGATTTTATAAATCTGAAGGATACTAAATTATCTGCAGAGTAAACTGACACATAATATCTAGTTTCTTTTTCTTGATACTTGATAATGTTGTTAATATCATTCCAGTAGTCCTCACTTAGGTTAGATTGGAATTTCCTGACCATGGGAACAATATAAAAGATGTCTAGTCTAGTACATACTGACACGACTTTAAAAAGTGTTTCTATTGTGTTCTTTTATTGACTTAAGTGTAAGTCGGTCGCTCAAGCATAAATCCGATAAAAATGTGTATCCAACACAGGGAATAAGACGAAGTATCGTGATAACGAATAGGAAAAATGTTTAACCCTACGAATTACTAGAAAAAGGAAGGAAAGATGATGATTTGGTGATTTTACCTATCAACTAATGCAATTTGAATTAAATTAATAACTAACTACGCATGCAAGAAGAACTAAATTAAACTTTAACTATATGAAAAAAATGGAGTTACGGTACACTCCCCCGAACCGTTAGTGTTTACATAGAACATAAAAGTTTCAAAAATACAATTCTTCATTCAAAGAGACATCAAATACTCTCTAAGCATTCGACATATGAGGACTAAATACCGCAAAATATCAAATCAAAAATTTTATTTGACGACGATGAGAAGTTATCAAAATGCCAATTGCACCTTTAAACATTTCGGTTACCTAGGGCTAACGGAATTAAAATGCCTACAATCTATATCTTGATAATGTTTAAACCTTTGAAAGAGGGATTACTTTTTATTCACTTTTAAATCCATATGTGTTACCTAGGTTGGGTTCATCTAACTCACCTGCTAAAAACTTACCCGGATATGGTGTAAATACAACTAAATATGGTAACTACGTTGCATGAAGTTATTATTATGTTAAAAATGCAATCAAACATGTAAAAAAATAATTCTAACTAAGAAATATTGAATCATAAGATAAAAAGATGTGAGAAATTGTAAGCAATAAAGAAACTTTATTGGTATTGAAGAAAAATCCTTAAATTTAATGTAAAAGAGCAACAAATTGGTGAAGAAGATTAATCCTAGGGGGCTTGTCTTCAAGAAGCTCTCCAAACTATATAAAAACTAATTCCCTAATGTTTGGTATTACAATAGAATATATCTTTCACTTTTAATTAAGTGTTTGCACCATGAACAACTCTAATTTTAAAGAATAAAAAATGCAGATTTCTTCCTACCGAATGAGTTCTATTTTTCCTTCTTTACTGGATGAAACCGTTCTCTTATTACAATGTGCCGAACTGGTTTTGAGTCCCCTTGATTTTCCATCTGATCGGTTCTCTGAATTTTTTCTTCCTTTTCACTTTGATTTCTTCCCAATTTTGACAGGGACTCAGATTTGGATGTCATTTCTTCCTACATGTTTGTGGACTCAAGGTCTTCACTTCTTTTTAGGTCCCGTGTCTGAATTTAAAATGTAAAATTACTCTTTTACGCTTAACTTTTCTTCTTTTCCTTCTTTCTTGATTTTGAGTTTTCTCTTTTCTTCACTTGTATACATTTCTTGCAAAATGTAAGAGAAACACTCAAAACTCAATGCACTAGATAGAAGATGTCAGTAGCATGGATATGAGATAAATCAACCCAAACTACTCTGTATGGGGGTAATAGAAGTCTCTAAATTATGAGAATAAATTCGAAGAATTTATGCCTAATAAAACCCACTAACTTAGAACTTTGATCGTCTCGAGTAATATAAAAGAATCAAAGTAAGGTCACAACACTTAGCAGACATGTTATTAGGATAGAATACCTCTTTCGCGGGAAATCAATCGAATTTAGCATATGCTACAAGCCTTTAAACCTCTAGGTTACCCTAGTAGGACATTTATGTCTCGTGAGGGTTTGTAGTGAATATATCCACAAAATTTATTTTTGACTCAAAGAAAAATCAAAATATTTAAAAATTGTACAATTTAAAATCCCCAAAAATAGTCACCGTAAATTTATATTCAAGAGTCTCAATCCGAAGTATGTGTGCGCAAAACCAAAAATTTAACCTCTAATTTCCACCGATTAATCATCAAGTTACTTTTCCAAAAATTTGTTTTTATTCATTTTCTCACGCGATAATCTCACAAAAGAATCTCTTAGAATGTGGCTATTTTCTCTTGGTGTGCATGATATTAAGAGTAAATATAATAGACACAAGTTCACCTACACAAATTGAAAAGACGAAAAGGTTTTAGGTGAAAAGATCTCATCATCGGATTATGGTCATTGGAAAATGAAAAATATCGCCTCTTATCCACACCAATTAATCTCTCTTCTTATCTTTTCGTGTCTTATATCTCCACACGGTAATTAATTTTGAAATTCTAACTCGGTTATGACCTTTTCAGGTTATAAGGTGTATTGGGTAAAATGGGAATGGTTGGAAAATTGGGAATTGGAAAATCTTATTATTATGGTTGTTAGTAGTTTTTCGGGATTTTGCTCATTTTTCTTTTCTTTTTATTCATTTTTTTTCTATTTTTTCACATTTTTCTTTTCTTGCTATTTTTGTTGATCATTTTTCTTTTATTTTCTTCTTGCCCCTTTTATGCACTTTTCAGATGTAATTAATGAATGCTCAATTTTCACAATTTCGTGTGAATTATTTTTTGGGGTTAATCAAACGAGAAGTAAAAAATTTTATTACGCTCATATTGGGTTGCAAATGGATAATTTTTCACTATATTTTATGGTTAATATTTTTGGGTAACAAACGATGGCTTACTTTATTGTCCGAACTACTCATTATTTTACCATATGCGTCTCGAGAATAATTTAATTTAGAGATATTTTAGCGCGTTTTTTAAGAAAACATCTCACTCGTTTCCCGTAACCGGTCAAAACAAAGGACTTGAGATCCTCAACGACTTATTTAAACACTGAAATGAACTTTGAGTTAACCATTAAGTCGAATTGATTTAATTACTCGAAAAAAGTGAAAGGCTCGAAATCTCACTGGGTTAAGTAATCTCCACACTTTTCGTTAAGTCGTCAATTTTCTTTCAATTTCCATATTTGGTCAATTTCGGCTTAGTGCTCTTGATTTTTAACAACTTGAGACTTTAAACAAAATTTTGTGACATTTTCGAAGCTTTTAAATTCCAAATTTTATTTATTTTGAAGAAAAATATTTTTTTTTCAATTTTTTTTGGAAATTTTGGAGATTTTCTATTTATTAGAATTTTTTGTCATTTTGAAATTTGTGAAAATTTTAAAGCGCATGCGTACCCCCCCCCCCCCCCCCCCCCCTTTCCCCCCAAACTTAGACTTTTGCAAAGTCCCTATGCAAAAGGACTTAAATCCAAACAAAAGTAGAGTGCATAAAATATGAACAAAGGCCAAAATGTAATTTTTTTTTATATTAATAAAAAAAACAAATACAAGCCATAGAAAGATTACATAGATCTTTGTTAATAAGATATACCATAGAGAACCAAAATAATAAAGAATTACCTAAGATGTGCCAAAAGAACCAGCACAAAATTAGGACTATTGCGGGGGTAGGTGAGAAGTTCTGAGAGCGCTGGGGTCTTATGGATCATAAAAATATGCCGGGAGAGAAACATTAGACCCAACGTGGAGCTTATACATTTTCTCTTATAGGCGAACCATCATACTAGTGTCTCGGCAATAAGCTTCTTTGTCCGCCCGATAGTCCGTCAAAAACCCATTGAAACTCGCCTCTAGATTCTCAATGCGGCGAGTGAGATCCTCTCCCACCGGTCCATAGTCTAAGTCCTCATCTTTGTTGTACCTGGTCTCCTCCTCTTCCATATTTATATCCTCGTCCGTCAGGGCAACGTACAGAACATCCCTTTGCCATTCACTCCTTGTTCGGGACTCCTGCCCAAGGGCCTTTGGAAGGCGGGGAAGCACTCGGGGGGCTCAATACCGATATCTCGTACTATGGACGTGATGATACTGAGATATGGGAGGGAGGCCTTACCCTTACAATCCATAGTAGCGTGAATAATGTCGGCATAGAAAATGTGGGCAAGACGGATAGTGGTGACCGGACCGAAGAGGTGGAACAAAAGGTTGGATTATAGAGGGAGCATCGCCAAGTCGTTAGAGGTTATGAGGATATTGGCACAAATGATATGAAAGGAAATGCGGCCTCTTTCATTAAGATTTCCCACGGGAAAAGTGTCTCGATCCCACTCACTTCCGAGTCAATGCGGAGGATGCACCCACTTTTTGAGATCGGGATGGCATTGGTGGGGGTAATCGTACCGGTTGGGGCTTGGAACCACCATAGCTCACAACTTTTGGATTATGATGAGAGAAAAGAATTGTATTCTCATCCACATATGCTTCGGCCACGAAATCTCCGGTGTGGTCGAAGGTACCATAAAAAAAATGCACTTCAACCTCCTAAACTATCGAATGTGGCTCTCCTCAAAGTAGCGGCACCACTCCCTCAGGAGAAAAAGATTTGTGACAGAGGGAGGGAGTTTGGCCCACTTAACTTGTCTCTCAATATGCATAGAGCGGGCTAAAGTGAAAAAAGTCTCGCACCATATGTTCTCTTGGCGAGAGCAAAAATCACCGTCCCCATCGGGAAGTATTTGCCATGGGAAAAGGATTGGAATTTCTAAAAAAAGAGTATGAGATTTGGAAGAAGAGTTTGGAGGTGTGAAGTTAAATGGGGTAGGTGAGATGAATTTATAGGTGAAGATGTAGTGGGGGGGGGGGATTCGGAGGGAAATGAAATGGAGGGAAAGGGGGTGAATAAGGGAGGGAAGAGAGAGTGGGGAATGGAGGGAAAACGGATTTGGAGGGAAGAATGTGGAGGGAAAGGAGTTAGAGGGAAAAGGGGGATGAACCTTTGGGATATGGCAAAATTTCCAGACAGTCGAACCGATTCGGGGTTTGGGCGAACCGGTTCGCCCCTTTTTTATTTTGATCGATTTATGCAACGAACCAGTTAAGAACCTTAGTGAAGAAAAGGGCGAACCGATTCGGTAGACTGTAAAGGCCTCCTACTTTCTTCCCTTAAACAAACCAAGTGTGGAATTCTTCTAAACTTGATTTTTCAAAAAATTCCCAAAACGTTCACACGCATAATTTTGCTCCGAAATTTATGACAACTCTCCTCAAAATGGTCTACACTCTTTCGTGTCATTCCTTGGTGTTAGTCTCTCTATGAACTTGCCTTTTAAAATACCTCTAACGACCCTAACCTACTTACTAACTATTGTACACAAAACTCACCCCATACTCGTCAAGGGTGAGACGACCTCTCTTATCACTCTCAGTCGACCCCATCAATGGGGTTCGACAATCAAATTGTGTTGGCTTCTTCAACACACGCCTCTAAAGAAGGCTTTAGGAGTTGTTCGTTAACCTTAAATATGTCTCCCCTTTTTGGATCTTCTAACTCCACAGCTCCGTGGGGGAACACCTCTCTCACGAAGAATGAGCCCTTCCATCGCGAACGTAATTTTTCAGGAAACAAATGTAGGCGGGAGTTGTAGATAGGAACTTTTAACTCGAATGGAACTCTTTGCATCTGATAATTATATCGTGTGCGAGTTTCATCCTTTATTTGGATATTTTTGCATTCTCATACGCATCGTTGTGCATCTCTTCCAACTCATTTAATTGAAGCTTGCGTGCTTCACCGGCTTTGTCCAAATTGTAGTTCAACCTCTTAATTGTCCAATAGGATTTATGTTCTAGCTCCACGAGGAGATGGTAAGGCTTTCCATAACCAAAGTGAAGCGGGGACATCCCGAGGGGGTTCTTATATGCAGTTCTATAAGCCCATAACGAATCGTTCAACCGGAGGGACCAATCTTTTTAGTTAGGATCGATGGTCTTTTCAAGAATATGCTTGATATCATGATTTTCTAATGCGACTTGCCCATTCGATTGGGGGTGATAAGTCATCCCAACCTTGTGGACGACCCCATACTTTCACATAAATTTTGTAAATGCCCGATTACAAAAATGTTTGCCATTATCGCTAATAAGTGCTTTCGGAGCCCCGAAGCGAGAAAGTATGTGTTCTTGTAAGAACTTAATCACCAACATATTCTCATTAGTCTTTGTAGCTATGGCCTTAATGCATTTTGAGGCATAGTCGACCGCGACTAGGATGTATTAGAACCCAAATGAGGGAGGAAAAGGCCTATGAAGTAAATACCCCAACACTTAAATATATCAATGATGAGTATGGAGGTCAATGGAATCATGTATTGTCGAGTTATGGCTCCCATACTTTGACATCTATCACAAGATTTGCAATGAGCATTAACATCCAGAGAAATTATGGGCCAATAGAGGCTGATTTGTAGGATCTTAGCGGCCTTCTTATTCGTCAAAAAATGGCCTTAACATGCTTCCGTGTTACAAAAATGAATGACGCTAGTAATTTCATCATCTGGTCTACATCGTCAGATGATTTGGTCCATGTAATACTTGAAGAAATATGGATCATCATAGAAGAACATGCACGACCAGGTAAGGAACTTCTTTCTCTCTTGCGGTATCCAATCGAAAAAAATGACTCACATAACAAGGAAGTTAACTATGTACGCAAATTAGGAGATAGAAGAAGTGGCAAATAACTGCTCATCCAAAAAATATTCGTCTATGGGTATGGGATCACTAGGCACGTCAGACGAAAGCTGGGACAAATGATCAGTGACGACGTTTTTACTCCTTTCTTGTCTTTTATGGAGAGATAGAACCCTTATAAGAGTAGGATCCACCTCATGAGTCACAGCTTAGCATACTTTTTATAAAGGATAAAATTAAGTACCGCGTGGTCGGTAAAGCAAGTGATTGGAAAACCAATTAGGTAAGAGCGAAATTTATCTAGGACAAAAACTACCGCTAGCAATTCTTTCTCCGTGGTGGAGTAATTGCGTTGTGGTTCGGTTAGCGTTCAGCTAGCATAGTAGATAACATTAGCCTTCTTATCTTTTCTTTAACCCAAAACAGTCCCTATAGGATAATCACTCGCATCACACATAAGCTTGAATGTAAGGGACCAATCCAGAGCTTGCATAATGGTGACAAAAATAAGCATGCTTTTTAATTTATCAAAAGTGCTTTGGCATGCTTAATTCCACTCAAATTGGCACCCTTCATAAGGAGGTTACTCAAGCGTCAAGCGATGGCACTAAAAT